>CM042684.1:183870103-184470103 GCA_023614405.1 Avena insularis | reverse complement strand
AACTTAGGCGGATGATCAGCACGGTCAAAGGTGATTGCCACTTCTGACCAATCCAAGTATTGTGGAATAGCCAGAACAGTCGCGTTGAGCTCGTGCAGTACTGCTTTCTTGACCTTAGCTGGTTGAGACCCAAGGAAGGTGGCGTAAGTGTCTTTCTTTGTTGGGAAGTTCTTTTTTCCATCCGACTTGGGATTTGAAGCATCGACTTCCTCCATGTCATGATCTTCCTTGGCCTCTTACTCTTTTTCGGGATTCTTTTTTCCCTTCTTCCGCTTAGCCCTGTAGCCAGCGATATCGTCCTTTTTTATGTCATCGTTGAAATGACACTCGGTGTTTGTGTGGGATGAGTCCCCATTGGGATCTAAATGATGCATGCTCGGGTTATTGGCAATGTCGGCCCACGAGTAGGTTTTGCCAGGTTGCTAGTCTCCTCTACTCTGGAGCCTTGACGTCCCACGACCGTGTCCACGGCCACTGTCGCGCCCTCCTCGTCCTCTAGACCCAAAAGTAGTAGTGACAACCGCTGTTTAAATGTTAGGTTTTTGTTCCGAGGTGTTCTTCTACTTCTAAGCTTGTTGCTTTGGTTGTTTTGCCAACTGTGGCATAGAAGGATGTTCAGTAGTCCTTCTGCATTGTCGTCAGCGTATGCATACTCGCTCACTGTTTCTATCATCTCTCCCAAATCAGTGACCTTGTTGCATTTCAAACGATGACATAGTAAACCAATTGGTAGTCCTACAATGAAAGCTTGAATCGTAGTTTGGTCATTTACTCCCTCGCAGGAGTTCTTGGTGTTGATCCATTGTTTGAGGTAGTCTCAGCAAGTTTCTCCGGCTTTCTGGGTGCAACGCTGTAGGTCTCCTACCGTACAAGTCCTCCGATATGTGCCTTCAAAATTCCAAAAGAACGTGCTTTGCATGTCATACCAGTTGTGGATGGTGTTTTCCAGAAGTTCATTTATATAGGATCATGCCATCTTCTGCAGCATAAGTGGGAGATATCGGGTTGCGACCAAGCTATTTCCCCCTTCGGCGATGAAGCAAGCCTGGAAAAAATCCTGGAGCCAAGTATCTGGCCGAGTTACACCGTCGTAGGGCTGGATGTGCCTTGAGATAGCAAATCCTTCCGGGAATCTTGTTGCTCTAATGCGTGGTCCGAAGCATTTTGGACCCACATAGATTTCATCGTTATCGTAGCGTCGCGCCTCTATGTTAGAGTTGATCCGATGTCTCGTGTCACTTGGTGATAGAGATCGTCATCCTGATTGACGACTGTGGCTATGGTTACTTGGAGTCGGACTTCAACTTCTACCACCACCTCCTCCGCCACGGTGTCCTCCTTGAAAGCCGTTGTGGTGGCTACTTGGTGGAGAGGGTGGATCAGGTGGAATGTTTCCGGCTGATTGCCGGCCTCTATCCGGAGCGTCATTATTCCAGTTTCTAGGAGGGTCTTCATTACGACGAGCCCCCTGCCGGCTTGATCTCAAAATGGTGTCCGTCATTTCTTCGTCCATCGTTCCCTGCACCTTGGCGCGGTTCAGCCTGATAGTTTGTATGTCTAGGAGGTGGCATCCTATGACGGTCCTCATCCCACCGTTTCTCTTTGTCTTTTTCTCTATGATTGTTTGACTCTCTCCGAGGAGGTTGTCTTGGATACAGCGCTGCAACTGCATCTCGCTCTATGGCCGGGGCAACATTGCTCCAGTTACATGCGGTTCTATGTTGTTGGCCTGAAGATCCGGTTCTTGAGTAGTTGTCTTCCTGATGGTCAGAACGATGATGTTGTTCCGGCATCCGTTGGGACCTGATGTCATCCCAGGCCGGATCCGTGCGGTATTGGTGAGATTGGGAGACCCGTTTTCCGCTTCCTGATTTCGCGACCTTCTGTTGCTCCAGACCCTTGGTGAGTAGCTTGATGCTAAGCCAAACCTCCTCCGGGCCTTGATTATTTGCTAGGATATCATGAGCCATGGCGGTGTTCTGTACTGGTGTTGGGTACACCAGATCTCCATTGTTGTCGGTCCGTGTCATCCCTAGATCTCCCTCAAAGAGGACTTTGCGGACTTCCAGAAACTTTTCGACTCGTACGTAGCCTTTCTGGGTCTTTAGGTGCTATAGAGAGATGAGCTTCTCCGTAGTAGATATGCGCTTCTTCTCTTCCTTAGTGTTTTTGGCTTCATCCAGGAGTACTTGGAGACGCACTTCTAGGGCCTGAGCCCTTTCTTCCAGCGGTGACCACGTGTCCATCCACCGAAGCTTCTTTGGGCTTGTCTAGGATTAAGGCTCCATACGAGTCTTCTTCATAATCCTCGGCCACCACTTCCTCCGCTAGAGGATCTTTTGCCGGGGTCTTGTTTTTCTTGTTCTTCTTCTTTGCCTTCTTGGCAGCACCGATAGCAAAGACGGCTTTGGGTTCATTTCTCGGAGTCAAACTCTAATCAGTACTTTCGGACATCTGGACATCGGGGTTAACTCCGAGATCCATGTCATCTTGCACTTTGGGAGAGTTTTCTGCGGATCCTTTGTCCATGGCTTCTCCTTCTTCTACAACTTTGGAGTTGAACTCCTCTTCATATTCCACGGAGAACTTTCGGAAATCTACCGACTTTATGTATTCATCCCAAGATGCCGGTAAGTCATTGTTTGTTCCGATCACCTCCAGCACCAAGTCTTCGTTTTCTCCAGCATAGGCACAACCGGATCCGGATCCAACATATCCGACAAAGTGCGATGTGTGCGTCCTGAGGTAGTTGTGGCTTTCCTAGTGGGCTTCCTCAAAAATCCTGATGGTTTTGAGAATCTCATCCATGCTTGCGTCTTTCATAATCATGCACCTCAACATACGCCTCGGGAAGGGTTGATCCGGTCCGGCGTTAGAAGAGCCGGAACCAACATTGTTGATTTGTTCCTCCTATATTTCGACCTTGGCGGGTGGGTCGATCTGGGATTCGACCTCTCTAAGGAGATCCACTCCAGATTCCACTTGCGCCACGAGACCTGCTTTAGGCTCAGCTTTCTCCACTATCTCCGCTACAGGTATGGGCTGGGTGGGATTAGAGTTTTCTGGGATCCAGAACTCTGCTGCCTCCGCGGACAGAGGGGAGCCAGAAACTTCTTTTGCCTCTATCATCACCGCTGGGGTGGGTGGGGCAGGTTCATCGAAGCCAATGTACACATCGATCTCGCCGAAAGACATGATGGTGTAGGTAGTCATAGCCTCCCTAGCCAGAATCCAAGTCTTGTCAAGAACGATGTGAGGGACATCGCTGGCGTAGAGGATGCGACCAACGGCGATGGTCCCGCTGATTCCGATTCTTCCAGATTCCGCACGGAACACAGATCTGAAGCTCACTTGCCCCACAGTGGGCGCCAACTGTCGTCAGATTGATGACAAGTATGTAGGGTAACGGGTAGGCTACACTAGCATAAAATCAAAATTTTCTACTGCGTCAACCAGGAATACTGTTGTCATAGATCACAGGATTACCACTAGACGCGCAGTTGCGGAACTCGATGAAGCACGTCGGGGCAGTGTAGATGTTCTACATCTCCTTAAAATCCTTGTCCCATGAGCAGCTCCCCTTTGCACGGCTCGTCCAAGTGCTACATCTACAGCACCTCTGAGGTATCCACACGTCCGGAGTGGGAGCCGTCACACGCAGATCGCTAGGTGCACGGTCTGCACAAAGGAAGAGGAGTGGCGGCTGGGTGGAATGCTCAACCCTATTCAGCTCGCCTCACCCTCTCTTATATAGGCATCCCTGGTGGGCTTCTACATTAGCAGCCCATTAGCAGCCTAATCCTGGTCTAAAATTCGGATCCAATCCTCATTAGGCTTCCAGCCCCTAAAGTGTGTGACCCTATAGGTTCATACACATATAGACATGACGCGAGTACACTTACTCCATCAATAGTTGGTAGTGGCCTCTAGCAAGACGTGCCAACTCCTAAACGCATATAAAGATCATTCGGACAAACCATCACAAGGTTGAGTACATCTCTTTCCCTTTGCCTCATGATATTTGGTCGAGCTCCAAGCTGACCTCTCTTTCTCGATACTGTGAGTCAGAATCCCTTTACTAGGTTAACTCTTAACCATATGTAGCACGGCCATGCATTTCTGGATCCGATCACTCGAGGGGCCCAGAGATATCTCTCTCAAGTAGAGAGGGGCAAATCCCATCTTGATTGACCAATGCCTTGCAGCATGTATCAGGACAAACCCGAAACCTACCTTTATAACTACCCAGTTACGGAGTAGTGTTTGATAGCCCCAAAGTAGGTCGATCCACATCTCAAGTACATGCGACAATCTCATGTCTAAGGACAAAACGTACACGATGTGTAGAGAGAGTTGCAAGTATTATTGACAGTCTCATGTTAGGTCAGTCCAACCCCATGTTCATAACATGTGTCCACATCATTGGTTTGACATCTCCATGTCTATGACTTGCGAAACATAGTCATCAACCAATCGATGTGCTAGTCTAATATTCACGTGTGTCCTCACATGAACTCCGACTAGGGACAATTATTAGATAACCATACAAGTAAAGAGTTTCACAAACAATTCACATAACTGCCAATCAATGCAAGTTGCCTGGTATATAGATATTCAAGGAACATTATAATAACTCATGGATACACATGAAATATAATCATCTCTATGATAGCCTCTAGGGCATATTTCCTTCAGTCTCCCACTTGCACTAGAGTCAATCTAGACAGTATCTAATACCTATTGCTCTTGTGTGCGCTTCATGCGCAGGCTGCGGAAGTGGCTTAGTCAAGGTATCAACAACATTCGAGTCTGTATGTATTTTACATAACATGACACTACCATCATCAATGAACTCACGAATCAGATGGTAACGCATGCGAATATGTTTGTTCTTCTGGTGTTGTCTATGTTCCTTGGCTTGTGCAATAGCACCATTGTTGTCACAATAAACGTCCAAGGGATTGGACGAGCCCTGAACCACACCAAGAGCGATCAGGAAATTCCTAATCCAAACAGCTTCCTTTGCAGCCTCCGAGGTAGCAGTATATTCAGCTTCTGTTGAAGAGGAGGCCACTGTATCTTGCTTGGAACTTTTCCAGCTCACAGCACCACCATTCATGACAAACACATAACCTGATTGCGATTCTGAGTCATCTGAGTCGTTAAGGTAACTCGCATCTGTGTAACCCTTTACCCTGAGTTCAACCTCACCTCCATAAACTAGGAACATATCCTTAGTCCTTCTCAAGTACTTCAGGATATTATTTACCGCTGTCCAGTGAATCTCACCTGGATTAGCCTGGTATCTGCTTGTAACACTTAGAGCATAGGAAACATCTGGGCGAGTACATGTCGTTGCATACATGATGGATCCAATAGCCGAAGCATATGGAACCGTACTCATGCGTTCTCGCTCATCAGTGGTCGAAGGACACTGAGTCTTGCTGAGTTTAATGCCGTGAGACATGGGCAAGAACCCGTTCTTAGCCTCTTCCATGCTGAACCGTTTCAACACTTTGTCAATGTACGTACTCTGGCATAATCCAATTAGCCTCCTTGATCTATCTCTATAGATCTTGATACCCAGAATATATGCCGCTTCTCCCAAGTCCTTCATAGAAAAACTATTTTTCAATGAGGTCTTAACAGACTCGAGCAGAGGAATGTCATTTCCAATTAGTAATATGTCATCCACATATAAGATTAGAAACACAAGTGATTTCCCATTTTCTTTCTTATACACACAAGGTTCTTGTTTGTTTTTGGTGAAGCCAAACTCCTTTACAACTTCATCAAATCGAATGTTCCAACTCCGAGATGCTTGCTTCAGCCCATAAGTAGACTTTTGAAGTTTGCATACCTTTCCAGCATTGTTTGGATCGACAAAACCTTCGGGCTACATCATATACACATCCTCAGAAAGGATTCCATTTAAGAAAGCCGTCTTGACATCCATCTGCCATATCTCATAATCGAAATGTGCAGCAATGGCTAGAATGATCCGTATAGATTTAAGCATCGCTACGGGCGAGAAAGTCTCGTCATAGTCAACTCCTTGAACTTGTCGAAAACCTTTTGCAACAAGTCAAGCTTTATGGATGTGAACATTTCCATCCATATCAATCTTCTTCTTATAGATCCACTTGCACTCGATGGCTTTAAAACCATCAGGCAGGTCAACCAAGTTCCAAACTTGATTGTCTCCCATGGACTCTATCTCGGCTCTCATGGCAATCAGCCATTTCTAAGAGTCTGGGTCCACCATCGCTTCTGCATAGGTCGCAGGCTCATCATTGTCTAATAATAATAACTCTCGCGCTTCGCGGAGCCTCGCCGACCTTCGTGGATGTGGTGCTTCTATTGCCACGGGTTCCTCAACTTGTTCTGCTACAATAGCATCACTCATAGAAGCATCCCCGACTGGCTCATCTTGATCTTCTTCAAGTCGCACCGACCTTCCACTCGTTCCCTTTGTGAGAAACTCTTTCTCTAGGAAAACACCGCTACGAGCGACAAACACTTTGCCCTCTTCTCGGTTGTAGAAGTAATACCCTAAGGTTTCCCTTGGGTATCCCACAAAAATGGGCTTATCTGATTTGGGTGTTATCTTGTCCGACTGAAGTCGCTTGACAAATGCATCACAACTCCAAATCTTTAGAAAAGACAAACTGGGATTCTTTCCAGTCCACATCTCATATGGTGTCTTAACTACGGATTTAGATGGTACCCTGTTTGGTGTGAAAGTTGTTGTTTATAGCGCGTAACCTCAAAATGATAATGGTAAATCCGACTGGCTCATCATCGATCGAACCATGTCCAACAAAGTTTGATTACGCCGTTCAGAGACCCCGTTTCTTTGAGGCGTTCCGAGCGGCGTGAGCTGTGGAACAATTCCGCAACTCTTAAGATGATTGCTAAACTCGTGACTCAAATATTCACCTCCGCGATCAGATCGCAAGGCCTTTATTTTCTTGCCACGTTGATTCTCTACCTCATTCTGAAACTCTTTGAACTTTTCAAAAGTTTCAGACTTATGCTTCATCAAGTAGACATAGCCATATCTACTGAAATCATTAGTGAAAGTAATGAAGTAGTGATATCCTCCTCTGGCTATCATGCTCATTGGTCCACATATATCAGTATGTATGAGTTCCAACAAGTCTGTCGCTCTCTCGGGAAACCCCGTAAAAGGCGTCTTGGTCATCTTTCCAAGTAAACAAGCTTGACATGTCTCGTATGATTCAAAATCAAACAAAGTTAGAAGACCATCACCATGGAGCTTCTTCATGCGCTTTTCACTTATATGCCCCAAATGACAATGCCATAAATAGGTAGGACTCAAATCATTTGGCCGAAGCCTTTTAGCACTAACATTGTAAACACATGCATTATCAAGATTTAAAATAAATAACCCATTCACAATAGGAGCATCAGCCACAAACATAGCATTCTTAGAGATTACACAACCATTGTTTGTACTCGCGAATGAATAACCATCCCTCATCAAACATGAAAGTGATAAAATGTTTCGACCCATACTAGGAATGTAATAACAATTATTCAACTCAATGATAAATCCTGACGGAAGGTGAAGTTGCATGACGCCGACGAACAATGCAGCAACCCTTGCTTTATTTCCGACGCGAAAATCCACTTCGCCTTTCTGCACTTCTCTAGTCCTTATTAGCCCCTGCATCGAATTGCAAATATGAGCAACCGATCCGGTATCAAATACCCAAGAGTTAACATAAGAATTTGCGAGAAAAATGTCCACAACATTTACAACAAGCGTACCTGAGTGGGAAGTACTCTTACTTCCACTATTCTTCAAAGAAGCCTGGTACTTGCTGCAGTTTCTCTTCCAGTGGCCATATTCGTGACAAAAGAAACACTCAGTGTCTCCTGCAGGACCAGCCTTTTGCTTGGGTGTAGGGTTTGGCTTAGGGATCGTATCCTTAGCCTTGCCCTTCTTCTTCTGCCAAGAAGTGCCCTTTTTCTTGAAGCTAGGCTTGTTCTGCACAGCCATCACATGGCTATGCCCTATACACTTCTTAATGTCACATTCTGCTATTTTCAGCATCCCACATAATTCATTAAGGCCCCTCTCCACCCCATGCATATGGTAGTTCGAAATGAAATGCCCATAGCTAGATGGAAGAGATGCCAAAATGAAATCAGTGGCCAACTCTTAGCGTAATGGAAAACCAAGCTTTTCCAAAGTCTGACTGTAACCAACCATTTTGATCACATGGGGGCCTACAGCTGCTGCCTCTGCCAGCTTGCATTCCACAAAGGACTTAGCGACATTGTACCTCTCAGTCCTAGCCTGAGTCTAGAACATGTCCTTAAGCGCAACGATCATATCGTACGCTTCCTGATCCTCAAACTGCTTTTGAAGATCAGGTTCCATGCATGCAAGCATGCGACAACTAGCCTCAACAGATTCATCACATGCTTTATTGTAGGCATTCTTAAGGGTAGCAGTTGCATTATCAGCAGGTTCATCCGGGATTGGGGTATCCAGAACGGTTTCCTTTTTCTTAGCCCTGCGAATAATTCTCAGGTTACGGACCCAGTCCGAATAGTTTGTCCCATTTAGTTTATCCTTTTCAAGAATCGAACGCAAAGCAAAAGGTGATGAATTGTTCGGTGCCATTGATCTACAACAAAAAATATGCAAAATACTAAGCCATGTAACCATGAAAGAGTAAAACATATGAAACAATTTAATAGCATATACTCCCACTTAAATCAACATCCCTCTATTGATACTAAGTGATTCAAGATCCACAATTAACAAGTCGACTAGTGAGCTTTAGCATCACTGCTAGAAGACAAGGTAAATCGGTAAGCAACCTTTGCTAATCATATCACATATGACTCTTGTTGTTGGGTGACATCTCTATGTCAAAACTAGGCGCCCAACCTTTATGCCCCAAGGTCCTTCACTGTTAAGATGACCTTGTTAAGCTCACCAACCCTTATGCGTGTAGGGATCCGATACAAACCCATCAAGCCAAGGAAAACCGTGGCACCTTAATTTCATAGACCCACCAATGATTGTACATGGCATAGGATGGTGCAAGGTTTGGTTGGGAGGGCATGGTTTAACTTAAATTTTGTGAGGGATTGTTCTACTTCTATCATCTAAGCATGCATAGTAGTAAAACATATAAGAATAGCATTCACATAGATGTGATACAGTATGGCCCATTTTCCACCATGCTGATCTCCATCTTCATGCTCTATGCGAGCCATCCTCCAAGTGATGAGTTCTCCAAGAACTAATACAAGCTATTACTCCTAACAGCTAGTAATCAAAATTACATGGTATTGCGATCATCACAAGTTGACACAGAGGCCATTACAATAGTTGACAACACATATGGCTCCAGCCGTGTTGCCCTACTCACGACACGCAGGTCATGAAAAATACATACATGCATCACATACATTTTTGGGCCATACTGATCACATAAATCCTGCAAAAACAAGTTGTGCATAGAATTGCATTCTACTGGATCATGTGAAATCGTAGCACCTATGAACCTTAACGAGATACAAAAGGGGGCTACGACTAAGGGGAGTCTAGGGGGTCTCCCCCTGCGGGGTCTAGGGGGTTCGAAAAATGAGAGACCAAATCTATACAATTTTCTTTAAGGATTTTGATCGGCAAATCAAATTTACCATAAACTGACCATAGTTCCGATTCGACCAAACTCCTTTGATCACGGTACGTCGATTCAGATCTAATTCCTGATTCGATCAATCATATTGATCTTCGCGTGATTCAAAAGGATTTATGTGTCACTGTCTACCCCGATGGCGGAAACCGACCGGTAGGGCTAAGTCGTTCGACGACCTTAGAATCATGATCACGGAAAGTAAGATCATAGATCAATCAAGAAACACCGCCATACAAACGATCACATGATTCATATCAATCTACATATCACCATATGCAAACTTCTCGAACCTATGACTGAATATCATCAGCTCTGATACCACTGTAGGGTAACGGGTAGGCTACACTAGCATAAAATCAAAATTTTCTACCGCGTCAACCAGGAATACTATTGTCATAGATCACGGGATTACCACTAGACGCGCAGTTGCGGAACTCGATGAAGCACGTCGAGGCAGTGTAGATGTTCTACGTCTCCTCCTCGTCCTCGTCCCACGAGCAGCTCCCCTTTGCGCGGCTCGTCCAAGTGCTACAGCTGCAGCACCTCCGAGGTATCCACACGTCCGGAGTGGAAGCCGTCACACGCCAGACTGCTAGGTCTGCACGTGCAACACAGGCGGAAGAGGAGTGGCGGCTGGCTGGAATGCTCAACCCTATTCAACTCGCCTCACCCTCTCTTATATAGGCATCCCTGGTGGGCTTCTGCATTAGCAGCCCATTAGCAGCCTAAGCCTGGTCTAAAATTCGGATCCAATCCTCATTAGGCTTCCATCCCCTAAAGTGTGTGACCCTATAGGTTCATACACGTATAGACATGACGCGAGTACACTTACTTCGTCAATAGTTGGTAGCGGCCCTTAGCAAGACGTGCCAACTCCTAAACGCATATAAAGATCATTCGGACGAACCATCACAAGGTTGAGTACATGTCTTTCCCTTTGCCTCACGATATTTGGTCTAACTCCAAGCTGACCTCTCTTTCTCGATATTGTGATTCGGAATCCCTTTACTAAGTTAACTATTAACCATATGTAGCACCGCCATGCATTTCTGGATCCGATCACTCGAGGGCCCCAGAGATATCTCTCTCAAGTAGAGAGGGGAAAATCCCATCTTGATTGACCAATGCCTTGCAGTATGTATCAGGACAAACCCGGAAACTACCTTTATAACTACCCAGTTACGGAGTAGTGTTTGATAGCCCCAAAGTAGGTTGATCCACATCTCAAGTACATGCAACAATCTCAGGTCTACGGACAAAACGTACACGATGTGTAGAGAGAGATGCAAGTATTATTGACAGTCTCATGTTAGGTCAGTCCAACCCCATGTTCATAACATGTGTCCACATCATTGGTTTGACATCTCCATGTCTATGACTTGCGAAACATAGTCATCAACCAATCGATGTGCTAGTCTAATATTCACGTGTGTCCTCACATGAACTCCGACTAGGGACAATTATTAGATAACCATACAAGTAAAGAGTTTCACAAACAATTCACATAATTGCCAATCAATACAAGTTGCCTGGTATATGGATATTCAAGGAACATTATAATAACTCATGGATACACATGAAATACAATCATCTCTATGATAGCCTCTAGGGCATATTTCCTACAAAGTACGCCATGAGGGGGTCCTCGAGGCGTGCGGAAGAGAGGCGTGTGAGACGTATGGTATTCCGGGACGGTGAGCACACAAGTTTACCTAGGTTCAAATCCGCTAGCTTTGGACGGATCCTACTCCTGCTAGCAATCCAGTAAAACAGCAGAGCTGGAATATGGGTTACAAGGGTTTCACCTGTGCGAGTTGACATTGGAGGCTATTGTGAGGGTTCCCTAAAGGATTCTCTCTAGGACAGCTTATATAGTTATCCGACCTTGGGTTTACAGGAGAGACCTATCCGGCTACGACTAAGAGTCAGTTACAGAGTACATCTTGAACTACAAGTAACACTATAGGCCTATGTCGGTAAGTCATCTGGGCCTTCCCGTAGCCGTATTGGACTCCGTATCTTCTCCCTTACTGGGCCGCCCGTGAAGCAAAGCTCTAACCCGAAGTGGGCCACCCTAGTCAGTGAGGCACAGTGAGGTTACCCGGAAAGTATATCCCCAACAAATCCCCATAGCCGGAGCTTGATTCACACTTTATTTTTTGGGGCCACAAACTAGTTTGGGGCATTATTACTATCCTGTACTTATGCCATGATTTCCTGCTTTATTACTATTGCGTGTGGAGCGCCTTTACTGTTTAGGACTTGTGACACGTTTCCGCGGTATCGACAAGCCCAGTCACACTTTCGGGTTCCCGGTCGTTTGCAGCCGTCTACACATACTCTAGGCCCGTATCAGAGCTGCCCAACTTCGTTGCATGTAGCTTAGTGCGGTGTCCCCCTGAAATCATTTATGAAGCTTATGAATGCTTTGTCATGAGGCCTCGTTGCTTTTTGTTTATTTGTTCCTGAGGTTGATCGTGCATGTGTTGCTATTTATGCACCCCTGCAAAGTAAATCTTTCTGAAAGCCGTGTCCATGGTTATGGACGACTTGGAGCATAGTTTCTCGATCATAGATATATATATATATAACTAAAGTACCTCCTTTAATTTGACTAAACATGACTAGTAAATAGTGCAACACTCATGGAATGGTTAATAAAATTGCCAACGGATGGGATGTTCTTCTGTCTTCTCATCGGTAAGTGAGAAGGAGGGCGAGCGATGTTTATTTATGTTACTTATATCACTTTTGTTACTAATTAACGAGTGTCCATCCATTTCTGGTTGGCGAATGATGTAGCGTGTCTGTATAGAACTGTTTAGATATTATCTTTCACTGCAATTGCATCACCCCAGGTTATTCCCTTTAGATCCCTTAAGACTTGCTGAGTACCCCTAGGGTCTCACATGATAAATAGTTGGTTTAGATGGACAGGTATACTCTCAGGAACGTTACTGGGTCAAATAGACCGATGATGGTGGCGACAACCGTCAGATATAGGGATTACACGGATGGTGATCCGTGAGATCTGTGGGTAGGACGTGCTTATATCAGGGGCATCTTATGCCAATTTTCTTCATGTCCATACTCGGATATTGTTTTCTTCTTCCACTTGATACTCTGATGTGTGATGTACTAGGATGTATCCTATTATCTCTATCTAGGATATTTGGATTATGCCGTATGGCATTGAAAATTTCCTTTTCTATTGTTTTAGATGGTCTGACTCTGATGTACTATTATATGTCGCTGGCATACACACTTGTGTATGTTTTGTTCACACACCTGTCGACTACGCTGCTTGCTCTTGTCCCGATGTTCTTGAAAGTGGGTAGGGTGGTTGGCTGGTATCGTGCCCTCCTCTACTTCTACGGCCCTACACGTGTGTGGCCTTGCGCCTTCGCGGTAGAATCTCTTATCCACTTTTGGGTTCATCCTGGCTTATTGCTTAGAGAGTAGGATCTGAGGTATTACACTGTGGAGAGCATCCTTCGTCGCACCAACAATTGCTACCTAGTGGATGACGACCTCTGCTAGGTCCACCTAACAATATCGCATTGCGGTGCATCTCCGCTAAAGAGGGGTGCGAGCTTCTCGCCGACATCCATGCTGGCGAATGCGGCCACCATGCCTTTGCATGCACCCTCGCTTTGACGGCATTCTAGAGAGGATTCTACTCGCTCACGACACTGAATGACGCCACCGAGATTGTGAAGTCTTGCCAGTCATGCTAGTTCCATGCCAAGAAGATACTCCAGCCTGCCCAACAACTGCAAACCATCCCGCTATCATGGCCGTTAACGGTCTAGGGGCTAGATATCTTGGGGACTTTTCCTAGAGCGCCCAGCGGCTACCGATACCTCTACATCGCCATCGACAATCCCGGCAAGGTCGACGGTCAAGTTCATAGAAGGCTTGTTATGCTACTTTGGCGTGCCCAATCACATCATCACCGACAACGACAACAAATTTACTAGCGGATTATTCAAATCCCATTGTGCCGATCTCGGCACCTAGATCTGCTACACCTCTGTCGCCCACCCAAGAAGCAACGACCAAGCCGAGCGAGCCAATGCTGCAGTACTAAAGGGGATTAAGACAAGAAGTTTCCACAACAAGCTCAAGGACTATGGAAGAGGGTGGCATGACGCATTCCCAAGATTACTCTGGTCCATCCGCACCACAACAACCAAAACAACTAGTGAGACCCCTTTTTCCTTGTTTATGGAGTTGAGACAATCATTCCCCCAAAACTCAAGCATAGTTCCCCATGGGTCCTGGCCTTCAGTGAGAATACGTGGGAGGAGCTAGACCAAGATGACATAACCCTCATCCAGGAGGCCCATCACCGGGTCACTGTTCGGGCTGCCAAGTACCAGCAGTTAATATGTTGCTACCACTGCCGCAACATACACGCTCACACCCTGGAGCGGGGTACCTCATCCTATGGTGGGTCCTCTCTCGTGAAGGCCTCCACAAGTTGACCCCAATGTGGGATGGCCCCCTTAGAGTCGTGCGCATCGCGAGACTGGGAGCGCTGCTATTAGAAATAGAACACAGAGTGGCAATACCGAATGCATGGAACATCCAGCACCTTCACATGTTCTACCCTTAATCTGTGCCTACAAAAGCCTTTGTAATAGACAACGCCATCCTTGGGTACATCAAGAACTCATGAGCAGACCTTCACACTAGTTTTCCTTCCATATTGATTCTCCTGGTGGTGTTTTTCTCTCTCATGTTGTTCCCTCTTGTGTACCATGCGAGAGGGGGATAGGCACGATATCTATCTCTAAATCCAATGATATCATCTCTTAGACCTAAAGTGTCGAGTCCTGACTTGTGGACTAGATCCAGCTATAATGTCACCTCACCCACTGATGAGGGGTAACCTCGGCAATGCCCATTGATATGGACTTGTGTTTCATGGAAAATGTGAGAGCTGGTGATTTCGTCAGCTTAACGGAGAAACAAGGGAGGCGATTTACCCAGGTCTAGGCCCTCGTACAGGAAACCGTACTTCCTTCTTGTCTGCTCATATTAGCATTGGAGAGTACAAACTCGTTGAGTCGACTAGATGAAATCTCGAAGTGAGAGAGAGGGGTGTAATGTCTATTATCTAGATCTATTGTAGAGTGTCTATGGTATTATGTGTTCCTCGTTGGACCCTCCTAGCCTTTATATATGGGGACGCTAGGTCTCACGTACCAATAGGAGTTGGTTTACAAGTTAGAGTTCGTATCTAGTCTAGTCTTGTACTTTCCTTGTATTGTCTCGCCAGGAGTCTGTGTCCTTGTAGGCTTTGTATCAGCCAATCTGTCGTGGGCTTCATGGATCTTGGCATATCTTCGGGTGAGGCTTCCTTCGGCCCGCACTGTATATTCCAATAGTGGGAACCCGAAGGGTTCTGCCTATGCCAGTAGCCCCCGAGGCTATGTTCGGATGCTTGCCTCCGAGCATAGGCTCAAAGTAATTTTTAATATGCCTGGAAGGTGAACTCAAAGATTTCTTCGGATGCTTGAATTTCTCGACTGCCTTGTTTGGCTGATGGAATGGATGAAGTTGTTTTGTTCTTGAAGTTATATTGTAATTTTCATTAGGTGATCCCTATGGGAGTCACCTTTGAGGGTACACTCGGGTAGATTCAAAGATATGCTTCTTTGTTGGAGATATTCTTCTAACGACTCCTGTTTGTAGGATTTCTGTTTTTTCTATCGGGTATGTGGTTAGCGCTACCGATGGGAGTAGCCCCCGAGGCTATGTTTGGGTGCTTGCATCCGAGCATAGGATGAGAGAACACCTTCATCTGAGGAGGTACTCAACTTGGGTCTTCTTTTTTGCAGAAGTAGATTTTTTCCTATCGACTCCTGTTGGAGGACTTGTTGTTTCTATCGGGTGATAGGTCAGCGCTCCCGATGGGAGTAGCGCCCGAGGTTATGTTCGAATGCGTGTGTTTGAGCATAGGCTCAAATCTTCATCATCCAAGAAAGTTCTCAACTCAGGTGTTTTATCTTTGCTTTTATGTTGACTCCATCGGAGGATTTTTTCTATTGAATAGGTGAAGTGTCAATTCAATAAGTTTGTCTTGGGTATTTTGGTATAACAAGTTTGGTGCATCTGATAGATCGGGAACCAGTTAATTGCTCTTGGGAAAAAACATCGTGAACCTAGTTCAAGGCACATATTTTATGGGTACCCAACGCGTCCGTCGAGATTTTTCATCATATCGTGGATACGGATAATAACTAGTAGAGCACATTCGGATGCGATTACTAGGTCTCACAGGACGGATCCTGGTGTCTGACCTTCATGTCATGGACAAGGCATTCAGATGTATTATCACGGTGGACGCGGTCTAAGTATTTATGAAATTTTTATCAACTCCGTAGGAGGATTTCACTTTTTCTATCGGGTGCGCCGCAGCGCTCCTAATGGGAGTAGCCCCCTAGGCTATGTTTGAATAGTGGCATTCGAGCGTAGGATCAGAGTTGTTCTTCATCAGAGAATTTTCCCGTGTAGATAAAATAGGTATCCTTAAAAAAGACATATAGATTATGTAAAGTTTGTATATGTATCAGCCGAAAGTATAGTTTGTTCTAATTTGAAATCATGATATATTTTTACCAATGGCTATGGTGGTTTCGCCCCTTGCGAGACCTTTTCATTAGCCTGATGCCCATTGGTTTGGATCAGCTACTAGGGTAAAAGCATGTTTTTGACGTATTTCATGGCAGATCCGAAGAATTTTTAAGTTTGCGCTGAGTAGCTGATGGCCTACACGTGCACAGGTTCGTTAGAGAATTTTTTCGAGGAAGTATTAATTCTAGTTTTTATATCGATCCCAACGAGGAGCCTAGGAAAGTGTTTTTATGCGGCATTTCTGTCGCACCCAAGGTGTCACAGGTCTTGAGTGAATTGACTGGAAAAGTTGACGGTGGAAGTGGTGAGTAAAAGATAGAGGAACTTTCTTAGGAAATAAGTAAATGCTATAAAAGTAAAGATGCAAAAGGTGTGTAAAGGTCCTACAAATGAGAAGTTAGGTGTGGAGAGAATCGGTTCATGGTGATAGTGAAAGTGCCAAATGGAATAAGCGGAATAAGTGATAGTGATATTTCTTATTTATAAGTGAGTAGGCAAGCAATCCATATATCGACTAGGAGTCATCATGGCCAATTCTTACCAATCCCAATGATCCATCAACTTGGTACCACGGCCATGGACAACGCATTAATTAAGGTCTTTCGACCGGATCAAGGCTTTAATCTTGATGGTTCCTTGTTGTCCTTGAGTAGTTCTAGCTCTTCTTTGATATCGGTCGTGTCACTTGAGGGTCGCCGAACTAGAATGCAAGTTCATACCTATGAGATCTTTGGATCATGTTACCTAGGCCCTTAAATTAGATAACATGGATTAGGAAAACATAGATATTTATTCTCACTGTTTAAATAAACATTACAATGATCACAAATTGATGGAATTAAAGGAGGCACATCACATCTCACCAATCCCCTACATCTCCCACACCAATAGGGATTTACTTAGACATGAGAGGAAGACAAATCAAAGGCATAATTGTATTGCAAATAGAAATCATCTCAAAGTTATGGTAGCAAACCACAATAGCAATTAAAGATCCAAACAAATACAAACCATAGGTAGATCAAAGTATCAAACCCTAATCTTACAAGTGCCAATATCTCTCTCCCTCTCTAAGTAATAATGGAATGATGGTGGGGTGTGTGATTTAGAGGTTGAAGATCATCGGGGAATGAGGGGAAGTTCTTCTCCTCTTTCAGATCTGATCTCCCTCTCTCAGATGGCTTGCGGTGGCTTAACTGCTTTTCTGTGGTTCTTCTTGTCTCCCCTCTTTTACGAAAGTTTCTTGTATTTATATAAGGAAGGATGGGTAGTATGGGCGGGCGGTACGCGCGCGCCCTGACTGTACCAGTGGTAGTAAAGCATTCAGGATGCCTCCAATGAAAGTTCCTCCAATTGGGGATTTGCTTACTCTGGTGTAATTAACCCATAAATACTATTAGATCTTTAATAAATGTTCATTGCCAGAAAACCATCACAAGAAACCAAGGATTCGCTAACAGGGACATTAGTGGAAAGGGGCAATCTTCAATGAAATCCGGTAATAAACAAGAGGAAAACCAATGGTAAAAATGATGAAATTTGGATCTATGAACATCCCCAACTTAGCGGTTACTCGCCCTCGAGTTATAAAGTTGTAATGAATAATAGCGAAGAATTGAGTCAAGATGAAAACTTACAAGTTTGAGGTTGTATCATATTCCATCGTCTCAAATACCGCAACCTTCAACACGAGCATAATACATCTGAATAGTAGCCCTTAAGCTTGATTCCTAGACGGAAGTAATTCGCTAGCTAATAGTTCTTATAACTCAAATAAGATTGTTAAAAATTTCGTAAGGCTTTGCAAATCAATTTCTTTTAGCGCCTCTCTTGTTACGAGAGTGAAAATGTTTTAAGCGAGATCGCTTGAGTTAAAATTAAGGGTGCACATGTAGATGTCAAAAGAAGGATAAACTTAGAGTTTTTTCATTAATCACCCAGTTCGATAATCGCGGCTATGAAATAACTCTTCTTTTCCTTTCTTATCAAGAACTCTAATTTGCACATTTTAGGTAGTGAGGTGATGTCAACAATTAAAAGTATTGAAAGTATCTCAACTCATATTTTGATAATGGATCTTTTCTTTTTCCTTCTCAAGGATCAACGAATATTTCTTTTATAAACTCCTACCCAGCCTATTGGCAATACCAATATTTTTTCCCATATTGCGACACATATGCCACTCATGCCATCAACTCATAGGTGAAATCCGGTGTTATACCATAGATCATTCAGAAGCTAGTGGAGTTGTTGGCATCCCAAAGGTGTGTATTTGAAACAAAGTACTTTCCTTTTTCTCTTTTCTCTTTCCACTTTTTTTACAGCATGTCGATACAAGTTTTGGCATCTCCCTCTCCTACTCTAAAGAGTTCATTAGTATCAAGCAATTATTTTTCAGAAGGTATCATCAAGTCAACGATCAGTATGTGGGGTTGAGCACTCCCAAGATTTAGCCCTTAAGACAAAAACATGGCACCAAAGTTGTCGATGGACACTTTCTCTTGTTCTAAAAAGTTTGGAATTGAATCCCAAGAGTGATTCTTCAAACTGATATTAATTGTCGAAAGTCTTAACCATAGAGGTGACAAAAACCTTTGAGATGAAATTCTAAGAGATAAAGGACATAAAATGTTCATGAATAAGCTTACCGGAAGAAGGAAAATAGGAATGTGGTGCCTCCTCTTGCTTGTTTGTATTCTACTTGAGCCAACTCTTTGCGTTCGTCTCCATAGCTCAATCACTAGAAGTGAGTAACCTGCAGAAAGAATCAAATAGAGCCGAGAGAAATTTGCACAAATAAAGGTAGAGACTAGTCTAATATTTTTGGGTTTTCTTTTATCAAATGAAAAACTAAAAGTAAACAGGCATTGAAAAAAAACAAATAAAAAGAAGAAAGAAAAATATGAATGCAAAAAGGTGGGAGGATTTTAACCTCCCCAAGCTTAGGCTTTTTCCTAACTAGAATCAGTTGTCGCTACCGTCAGGTGGCAGCTGTTTATATGGGAAGTTCGGTTAGCGGTTTGGAAAGTCGTACCTGAAAGATGTGAAGTCTTGCGTGAGGTTGACTATGTTGGCGTTCACATCATACAACATGTTTTCTATGTTGTCAATGCGATGCACCACCTGGTCAAAATCACTCCTTGGGACATAGTCGAATCCCGGCTATGGTGGAGGCATACCTTGTTGTTGGTGTTGGTGGAAGAGTTGTTGGTGACGGTGTTGCTGGCCGTTGTTGTCCCATCCTACACCATGCCAACCTTCTTATCCTTTATCATGCTGTTGTTAGCCAGCTGGTGTGTTTTCCTAGTTGGGATGGCCACCTGGTGGCGCAGTCCTTCCTGAGAGGATCCATGCCTCCTGGAACTCCTACTCAGTGAGGACCCAGCTCTGTTTACCTGGCAAACAAAAAGCTTGGACAAAAGGAAGCATGATTTGGTGGAGATCATAGTTACGTTCAAAATAAAACTGATAAGCATGGAGGGCAAGCTCTGTCCTATTGACCCCCATGAACTTGGTGCTAGCCATATGGATGTCATCCAGGGCCTTACTTCCAGCCATAGCTCTTTCCTTTGGTAAGATAAGTTCGTGTGCATATGCGATCTGTGTGATCAACCCACCATAATGAATGTCCCCCACGGAAGCCAACCTTTGGCGGCGAAAGTGCTGGATGAGCAAAGCACCCAAGTTTACCTTGCCTACCATCTCTGGATGCAAGGCCATATGAATCACACTCATTTTGGGGCCTGCCATTGCCCCAACATCACCTTTTCCAAATAAAGAATTAACAAGGAAGGTATGAAAATAACATATAGTAGGATTCTTGATAGTGGTGCTCTTCTTGCGTAAGTAATCATTGTTCCTGTGGACATAAATTTGCCCCCAAGATTGCACTGCCTCTTGATGTGTGCATAATTGCACCATGTTTTATATTATTGTTTTGCATCGTAGTTATAGGATCTTGGCATTTTACGGCGTTCACGTGCAAATTTTATGTATATTTTCACCAGGATCAGGATAGATGATGGATACAATGGACACAATTCTTGGAGCAGTTGTATTAGGGAGAACCGGTGTCAAAAACAACGTAAATTGGTTATTTGGAAAATATCAATAATATCAGAAGAAAAACCAAAGCGATCAAGGCATACAGACGGTTTAACGACCAACTATACGGTGGGAATAAAATTCCGACCGTATAGTTGGCGCCGCCACCGCCTCTTCAAATTGTTTCACCCCGTGCAACTGGATCGGAGAGACGACATATAGAAGAACCAGAAATCGCTGAAACCTCACGTCCGGAATGCATATAGAGGGGGAACTCGTCCACCGGGGATCCATCTTCACACTGCGCAGATCCAGGAGGCTAAGGCATTGATCTTCATCATCAACTGCTGCATCACCACCATCTCCATCCATCCCATTTACATCTTGTATAATCTTGTTGTAATTCCTGTACTCGTTGTGGATTTATACAAGTACTATTCGTCTATGATAGGTTCCATTGTTATTGCCATGTTGTTGATTGCCCCCATGTCTGAGTAGATCATTAGTTCTTGGGGAGATGGAGAAACCCTAGTATGAGATTGAAATACGATAAAGTTTATTATGATATTCATTGCTGTGACCATGTGTTAGATTTTCTTCATCTTGATGTTGGGAGAAGTCGACCTCTGAATATTTGCCTCTTATGGGGACTTGATGGAGGGAACTACTTGTTGGTAGACGGAGGTGTGTTAGCACTTATAGTGACTATAAAGCTATTGGCACCCCATACGTATCAACTTGGGAACCAAGGAAACTCACGGAACACTATCCATGCCATGGGAACGTCCTACGGGATTACGTCCCTTAATAGTGCAGTAATTCGATTGATGTTGATTGCTGATTGTTGTGGTTATGAGGATGATGTGAGCAGTGGTTTGTTCCTATTTGTCCAAATATGGAGTTCTCCCACACATACATAGTTGAGAATGTTCATGATAATAATCTACCTTAGTTCTTTATAATGCTAATGGTGTATCCGCTACTCCCTAAGAACGTTTTTTTCCCTATTTTTTCTCTTATACCAAAAACCCAAATACACCTTTTTACACAATATTCGCATTTTATCTTGTTACTTAGAACTTTATATAGAATTTCTATTGTAGTATTTATTTCAAGAGTTATTATACTTTAGACTCCTGCTCCCTATGGGATTAATATCTTTATTTCGAAACTAGCTACAAACGATCTGTGCACTTGCACTCATCAAGCTATTTTTTGGCGCCGTTGCCAGGTTGCTAAGCGTTGTAGGTCTTTTAATTTTTGCTTATTTATTTTTCTCTTGCTAAGTTTTGTTTTGAGTTAGAGGTTTCCACCAACATGATGGAGTTTGAGCATATAACTAGTGCTAACCCACTCAGCCACTTTGGGAAGCCCTATGATATTTATAAAAGACACAACTCCAATAAGAAGACAAGGGGGTTTAAAATAAATCCTCTACTACATGGTATTCTACACAAGAATAAATTTACTAGTGATGAAGAAGATCCTGATCCATATGATCATATTGCATGTCTCAAAGATATAAGTGGCACTTTTCAATTACCGGGATATACCACTAATGAGGTGTAGCGCCCGGGTAAAACCAATACTAGAAAATCGCTTGGTGTTTCTATTTTGTGCATCATCATGACCGCGTGCTCATGTCATCATGCCACATTGCATTTGAGCATCGTCATGTCATCATGCATATTTTGCAAAAACTATTTTCTAAAAGCCTACCTTTGTTTTCTAAATATCTCCCGTCTTTATGTCAAATCAAAACCTCGGTCCGCCCGGATCTTTAATTTGTCTAAACTACTTTACAAAATAATATTTCAAACTAAATAAAAATATAAACTATTTTTACCTGGGAGGCCGCCACCGGCCAGGCCCAAAGGCCCACCTGGCAGCAGCCTACTAACCAGATAAAACCGAATCCTGCCATAGTCCAAACCCTAATCCCCAGACCCAGCACACGTCGCCGCCAGCTACCTACCCTACCCCTCTAGCCACCCCCGGCCACACCCTCTCCTCACCATAACGCACCCAAGCCAGCGCACGAGCTCACCCAATGTGTTCGACATGCCTCCACTCGCCCGCGTGGTACACACAAGGCACGTACGTAACACACACTTCCACCGCTGGTTGCCCACACAGTGCCGCACTCCTCATGATCCTGGCCCCACCTCGCGCCTCGCCTCTCTCTCCCCGCACGCAACTTCCCTTGTCGCCTTCTTCCTTGGGTTCGATCCCCGCCTCTGCCGCCAGGGGCTCGCCACGAACCACCCTTACCCCGCACTAACCCCGCCTCTTCTCAGGCCTCCCCTCCGCCACGTCTCGCGCAGGCGCCGCGGCCTCTCTCTCCTCTGGTGGCTGTCGCCGTCGCGGCTGCCCCACTCGATCCCCATCTCCGAGCGAACCGTCGCGAGCCACCCCTTTGAAGTGCACCACCGCCGCGGGCGACCTCCGCCCATGGCGCCGCCGCCTGCATAGCCGACGCCCATCGACCCCGCGGCCCTACTTCTGGATGGCCGCATCGTTTGCGAGCGTCGTCCTCGTCGTCGCCTCTTCCGGCCGCCCTTCCGTGAGCAGGCCGCCTTGTCCCTGACCCTCTCCGTCGACCAGGCCCCGGAGCCAGCCGCTGCTCCGCCTACGGTCGTCCTCGAGCCTGACCTCGCTAGGAGCCCTCTATGTCCGGCCGCCGTCGGCCATCCTTCTCCAGCGCTGCCCCGAGTCCTTCTACCCCATGGCGACCTCTCCTGCGTTCTTCTCTGTCTGCCACACATTGCGTCACGATGCCGTCCTCGCATCGGCTGCGAGCCCCTCGTCCTTGACCCTCTCTGCAGCGATGACCTCCACCTCGACGACCCCGCCCACCTCAACCTCGTGGACGCGGCCTCCCTTTCTAGCTCCGGACGCAGCAACCGGGTGCCTCCCCATCGACCGCGTACATGTCTTCCTCTTGGGTGCTTCCTGCAATCTCCAGGCCGGCTCAGCCTTGCAGGTCGCTGCATTCACCGCCCCGTGCTGCCCTACAGGCTGCGACCCCGCTGCACGCCACGGCCGGGCCCGCCTATCCCGTCGGAGCCCCTCCGAGCCTAAGCCCTGCCGCCTCGAGCATGCTCACCAGGTATCTGTTGGTACGCCCATGTGTTGGTACTACGTGGAAGATGACCGCGGAATGGGACCCTTGCTAAGACGATATGATGGCCGCACTGACCAAACATGCTGGCCACCGACGGATAATTCCAAGTTCGTCGTCATGGACCAAGCTCTCCTTCACGGATTTGGGGCCAAGCTCTCCTACACGGTTTTGATGAACCGAAGATAATCACAAGGAACCTGGAGGTGATGATGTCGGTCCGACAAGGTCACCCTCACGAAACGCAAGACCCTGAACACGGACCCGAAGAACCCGAACCCGGAGAATTTCCTCATGGATGCCAAGTTCTTCCTCCTGGACACCAAGACCGATCCCGCTGAGACCGAACCCGAACACCTTCGGAACCCCAAGATCTTAGACCCTAGATGTGTGACCCCTACCTATCCCTATTTTATAAATGCTATGTATAATTGTTGCATATTAATTTGATCATGTCGCATACATATTGAGTGGTTTGGGGGCATTATGCCGATTCACCTAATAATTAAATACGGAGACCATATGTGGGCTAATCTAGTCCTATATTGCCTCCATTTAAATTTGTGTAGCGAACCGATGCCATGTTTTGCCTTGTTAATATAACATTTAAATTGCGGGCTATCTATACAACTTGAACCTATTAATTAATTGTTGGGACCCCGGTTCTGCTTAATATTTCCTAGTCATATTGCATCTGTGCCATGTCATACATCATATATGTATCATGCCGATCTTCTGTCATAGTATTAAATAGTGCATCTGGTGTTTCTTCTAGTGCTTTGCTTCTTCACGGGCTAGGCCGTTGAGTTGATGCGAGTACCAACAAGTTCTTCGGATAATGTATCTTCGCTAGTGTTCCCCAGGCGAGCAATCTCCCCCTTTCTACCTATTTTGCATTTATAGTCTTTACTTCCTTCCTATTGATCTATTGTTATCCGTGTTGCGATGCTTTAGTATCCGTGATCCATTTATATCCCCTGCAGCCTATATTGCCTTGGACACCTCCTAGTGCCTGTTGATTGATAGTCTATTGGCCTTGCGAGTCGAAGTTACTTTCTCAGGTGTTGCTTCATGTCGTTGTTGTTCCACCGTTGTTGGAAGGTTGGCACATGCTTAATGTTGGAGATGATCATGACTTTAATTTGAACTGATAATTAAAATGCTGGGAATAGATATAACTAATGCATAGGCACCGGTGGGCAATAGATAATATTTGGTTCTTCCACGCTCACTTGTGTCCCGTAGGACCCGAGTACTTGATACTTGTTCCTTGACTATTCGCACTATCCACATACAGGAGACTCTATGAATCCCCCTTTGCCTGAGCTTGATTCACACTTTATTTCTTGGGGCCACAAACTAGTTTGGGGCTTTATGACTATCCTGTACTTATGCCATGTTTTACTTCTTTATTTACGATTGTGCGTGGAGCACCTGTACTGTTTTGGAACATGGAATGTTTTCATGGTATCGACAAGCCCAGTCATACTTTCAGGTTCCCAGTCATTTATAGCCATTAACACAAACCCTGGGTCCGTCTCGGAGCCGGCCAACTTCGTTGCGGGTAGCTTAGTGGGGTGGCCCCCTAAAATGATTTATGAATCCTGTGAATGCTTTGTCGTGAGGCCTCGTTGTGTTTTATTTGGTTTTTCCCGAGGTTGATCATGTTTGTGTTGCTATTTCTGCACCCCTGTAGGGTTAATCTTTCTGAAAGCCGTGTCCGCGGTTATGGACTACTTGGAGCACAGTATCTTGATTATAGACAAGAATAACTAAAGTAGTGTTATAAATTTGACATTGACATCTCTAGTAATCAGATTCACTACAAGGGAATGAGTAAATAAAAGTGCCAACAACTGCTGGTTTTGGGAGGTCTCATGCTATTTCGACCTGACTAGTAAGTATTGCAACTATAATGGAATGGTTAACTAAAACTATCCACCGCTTATGATATCAGGATGCCTCATGATATCTATATCTGACTAGTAAGTGCTGCAACTATAATGGAATGAATAAAACTGCCAACTATGCGAGTTCCTCGGTTAGACTTCCTCGTTTGGTCTCGAGGGGGAATACCAGGATGGGTATGATTGGTGTTAGTATCAGGTTGGATCGAATAGGTCTTTATTACCCCTCTCTAATAGTCGATAGTTATATTGAGTCTCTATAGGTTGTATAGTGCATGCTTCGCTGCCGCTTCAGTCCACCATACCTATGTAGGTGAGAGCCGCCGAATTCAAGTCTCGCCGTGTACTGGCCTCAGTACTGACCGCTCTCTTTTTCCTTTGCACTTTGTCAGCACCCCTTTTGTTTAACAGGTATAAGTTCGACGTCGTTAGCAGGGTTACCCTTCCGGCTTGGCCTGGGCAGGGTTATGGATGCCATTGGTTATTCTTCAGGGCTCTTAGCCCCATTTGAATTTTATCCATACTCGGATGTTGTACCGTTTTCAGGGTGATTTGGATCTTTGTATTGTATATCTGTATTCTTGACTCATGGAGTCATTGTTGTATATATATGTTCTTTGGGTTCCATCGTGGACTATTGTGTAATGATATTACTTCGTTTTCCACCCGCACGCAAGTGCCTGGTGGGCATCTTTGAATCGTTTCTATGTAGGTTTCGTGCGAATCGTTAAAACTTGCATAGGGACGATTCGAGGGTGTTACATGAGGCAAGGGTTAAACTTTTTAGTCAGACTTTGACTAGTACAGCTCTCTCATGGTATAGATCTCTACCCAGTAGCCACTACTACTTGGGATAATTTAGCCAGTGAGTTTCTAGAAAAATATTATCCATTATCAAAATATTTTGGAATCAGGTGTCTTATAATGACTTGGAGGAACCGTCCTAATGAAGGACTAGTAAGAGCTTATATCAGATTTAAAGATTTGCTTAATCTATGTCCTCGTCATGATTTTCTTGAATGGTATTTATTGCATATCTTTTATGGCGGTTTAATTGAACATAATAAAATTGAACTAGACTCTTTCGTGAAAGGAGCCTTTGTCGTCAGATTGAGATGTACGGTGGTCCTCGAGGCGTGTGGAAGAGAGGGGTGTGAGATGTACGGTGTTCCGGGACGGTGAGCACACATGTTTACCCAGGTTCGAATCCGCCGGCTTTGGATGGACCCTACTCGCTAGTAGCAATCCGATGTCTACAGAGCGAATATGGGTTACAAGGGTTTCGCCTGTGCGAGTTGAGATTGTAAACTATTGTGGTGTTGCCCTAAAGGCTCTCCCTAGGACGGCTTATATAGATATCCGGCCTAGGGTTTATAGGAGAGATCTTTCCGGCTACGACTAAGTGTCGGTTACAGAGTACATCTTGAACTACAAGTAACATTATGGGCCTAAGTCGGTAAGTCTTCTGGGCCTTCCCGTAGCCGGATTGGACTCCATCTTTCTCCCTGACTAGGCCGCCCGTGAAGCAAAGATCTAACCCGAAGTGGGCCACCCTGGTCAGTGAGGAACTATGAGGATACCCGGAAAGTATATCCCCAACAGCAGTCCCCGGAAGTCTCCAAGATCCAAAGTCAGATTTACCATCGTCTAGCTTGATTTTCGGCTTGCACAATCTTGAAGGGTTCCTGAAACTTCACAACAAAAATACGATCGGGTCTTAAAAATAAGTCAGACCTATCAACAGGTTACTCGGATTTTCCAGCTTGATTTCAAACTAAGCCGGAACTTGGTCTCTAACGCCACCTGACACAAGTCATGGTCAAGTCACGTCACCTGACAAACATCCTGTCAGCATGACCGTTGGTAGGTCCATGGTTCGCGGAACCAAGGCGCCATTTCAATGCGTGCGCGGAGATCGAGGCGATGCAATCATCGCATGGGTCCTTCCCAGTTCCTTCCACGACGCATGGCAGTTACACTGTAGAATTTGCACGAATCTTGGCGCGGTTAGGTGGATATAAGGGGTTAGGATTTTCTCCTTCTCTCTTCACCTGTTCCCTTGTCTTTTCCTCTCCTCCCAATCTCCCTGCGCGCATAGAGCTCCTCTGCTTTCCCCCAAGAAAAACTCCTAGCACCACCCATCCTAGGTCAACCACTCACCGGAGAAATGGCTTCTTCTTCCTCTTCCGGCTTGGCGGCAGCAGCGGCGACGACAGCGACGAAAGCGGCGGCAGAGAAGGAAAGCTTCCGCAGGGTCTCGATCCCCTACGTACTCGACGATGAGAAGCTCCAGAACATGGAGACAGAAGGGCTCCTCCGTGCCGGCGACTGGCGGAGCGGCTTCGAGGAAACCATCCCCAACTCACGGCGCCAGGTAGCCGGTCCACCTCGACAGAGGTTTGTCATTTCCTCCCTCGGAGTTCTTCTCCGAGGTGATTGAGCATTACGGAGTTCAACTCCATCATCTTCCTCCCAACTCTCTCTTAGAGATGAGCGCTTACGCTTCTTTGTGTGAACGTTTTCTCGGCATTTGGCCGAGTTTGACCTTATTCCGGTACTATGTTCATGTACGGAGAAACTCTATCACTGCCAGTGTTCCTTACATCACCGGTACTATTAGTTTTTCGCTTAGACGCGAGCGCGCATATCCCAAAATCCTAGCTAGTGACTCGGCCAAACAATGGCTAGCCATGTTCTTTTACCATAGGGATATTCCGGCTCTCGACATAGCTACTGCTTTGCGGGCTTTTGTTGACGGAGCTGCCACAGCCGAACCATCCTGGGACGAGGCCGCTCCGGCTCTTAGTGATAATCTGATCCTCGCTAAGAGGCGGGTCGAATACTTGATCAAACACAAAGGACTGAAGGGATCCAACTTGGTCCAATGCTGGGTCTCACGCCGGATCCAGCCCCTTCAGTACCACGAAACTCGACTGATGCACTCCATCACGTTGTCCAAGAAAGACTCCCTCCGCATCAGCCCTAAAGCCTACACCACTTAGGGCTATATAAGCCAAATCAAGTGGTTGATCAGGGAGCGGATCGAGAGGAGGATCCCGGAGGTTTCTCTGGATATGCATACGGCAGAAAACCCCGTAGTGCCAGTAAGCTTCTATCAGTACATCTTTTTATGTGTTTCAATCTTTGAGTTACATTGCAATACTGATATGTTTTCTTCTTTTCAGCTTGCTGACCTCCCCGAGTCGGAATTTGCTCCGCTCGAAGGATATCCTCCAGAGTTGTCTCAGGAGACAGAAGTGGAACCATTGCCGGATGTTGCGCTCAAGAAGCACAAAGCTCCGACAGTGGCTGTTGGCACAAAGGAGGTGCCCGTCGTGAAGAGGTAACTTTCAATCACAACTTTCGCCTTTGCACTTTATTCAGATACTCTTCTGAGATGTAATGTTTCTGACTTTATCACATTCTCAGAGCTAAACAACTCATCAAGGGCAAAGGGAAGGGGACTTCTTCGAAGCCCCTACGACAGATGAAGCTTACCATAGCTTCTCCTGCCGTGGCTCCTCCGACTCCTGCCCCTCAACCTTCCGCAATGCCGGTGATCTCTCCGGCTGCCGCAGAAGAACCGGCTCCTTCATCGGAGCCCGTGATCCTTGAATCACAAACTGAAGTCACCATGGGTGAGTCGGATTTAGATAAGGGTGAACCCTCTTTCGGTAATGATCCCTCGGCAGAAACCTTTGTTGAAAACCTTATCAGCAATCCGGGACTTGCCAAGTTTGGCCTGTCCCAGAAATCTGCTGAAGAGATCTAGCGGCTGGCCAGGCAATGCCTGGAGAAAAGAAACTTATCTGCCGAAGAAGAAGCACAAGAGGCAGAGGACATCAAACACTCTGACCTTCTTGAACAAGTGCGTCTTCGCAATGAGAGGATATGGGTCGGTGAGCTTCCAACAGCTCCAGTGGTCCCTCTGACTCTCGCCGAGAAGGTTGAAGTTGAAGTGACCGCGAGTTTGGATAAACTCACTCGTGAACAATATGTAAGTCAGAATTCTAACTCTTGTTTTTCCTTTATTTCATATCATATCCTTTATCCCCCAAGCATGAAGTAGGGTAAATAATCCGGGTTTATGCTTCCTTAGGATGCTAAAGAACGAACTAGTGTATCCCCCAAGGCTCATGCTGATATTAGCAAAAATATTAGCCCGAGTCTTTAGTAGCTTTCTTACTTTGGGTATTCTGACTTAGAGAAAGTATGTTCCTATAACCAGGATCAGAACAAGGAGCTTCGCCATGAGCTGGATCAGCTCAAGGCGGATCATGAAAAAAGCATCGCTCAAATCCTTGAATCCTCCTCCATGGCTACTGATGAGCGTGATCGCAAGATCGCTGCTCAAGATCAAAAAATCTCGAACCTCAATAATGAGCTTAGCAGAGAGAGGGACCTTTCCGAGGTGCTCCGGGCTGAACTCCAGAGTCTTCGGGAAGAGAAGACCAAAATTGACGACGTCATTTTCGGTACGTTCCATCTGTCTAACTTTTCCGCTTTCTTCGTCTTCAATTAATGTTGGATATTTCTTGACTTGTTTTGTGTATAGGTTCTCTGAACTTGACGGACTCTTCCTCCACCGAGCCCCGCACCCACTGGCTTACCCAAGTCGGCGACCTACTTCATGACTTCTGCCAATCCCTTGAGGACATCGGCGAAGCTCTCAAGATTCCGGACATGCACAGCATGTCGGATTTTCAGGTGCGGTACAAGGCAAAGGAGATGCCGCAACTTGTTCAGGATTGGAACATGTCCTACGCGTGGACTGCGGCGCAGAACCCTCTCACCATGGTCATGAGCCACCATGGAAACATGGAAATATGGCAAGTGACCAGAGGGTAGTGCGAAGTAGATGAAGACGGCCAGGAGCAGGACCTTCAAGCCATCATGAACTCTTGTGCTGGATATGGGTGTCACGTGGCTGATTTGACCAGCTACGAGACCCCTATCTTCACCCTCGTGGACACTCCGCCTCCAGAAGAATCAGCAGAAGTTTCCGACGATGACCGCACCGTTTCGGATGTGGATATCTCGGAACGATACCAAGGCGGTGTATCCAGCGAGCCGGCAGATCCTTCTTCTCCTCTTGCATCATAAATTGCCAGACAAACTTGAATTATTCTGAAAAATATGATGGGTCTGTAACTATGCAGTACTATAATTTTGCTAGTGCTAAGATTTTTATCTATTCAGCACTTTTGGCTTTAAATATTCGTGTGCCTAAAATGTTTTCATAAGCACTTGTATTTTTCAATCTATACTTATCGTTTATCTAGCTTTCCGCCTCGTCCCTTTTGTGAGCCGCCTAAACCTTCTGCTAGAAACTTCGCCGAGCAACGGAGCTCAATTGCTAAACGAGTTTAAACTCGGAAACAAAGCCGGCTTCCAGTACCAACAATTCACTACTGGGAAAATGCCCGCATCTAGCAATCAGACAAATAATCAAAGTAAAGACTAGAAACTTTAGAGTTATACCCGAGGGTAGCAGTTTTAGAATCGGAAATCTAAACCAGAACGAACATGAGCATAAAGTACTTTCAATCATTCTGGGATTTTCGACTATGACATGATCATTCGGAAATAAGATGGTAAAAACTTCTCAGAAAAAAATTGAGGCAACCAAAACTTTTATTTCACACAGAACATGTACATATATATGATTACAAAGAAGGATAAACTAAGAATAAAAGGGACGTAGCTGAGCAATATTCCACGGTATGTCTAACTCATCCGGATTTGTACTGCCTCTAGCTCTCTTTCTCTTCTTAGTAGAAGGTCTTTATTTGACTGGCCTCATGTCAGTTAAGTAATATGAACCATTGTGCAATACTCGACTAACTAAAAAGGGCCCTTCCCATACTGCGGAAAGTTTGTGCTTTCTTTGTTTTACAAGCCGGAGAACCAAATCGCCTTTATTGAAAGATCTATTTCTGACTCTCTGGCTATGATACTTGCGTAACTTCTGTTGATAGGCTGTTGATCTCATTTCAGCAACGACGCGAACTTCTTTGACTAAGTCGAGATCATTTTGTCAAGAAATCTCAGCATCCTCTTCGATATACGCGGCCACTCCAGGAGAAGTGTGAATCAAATCACTAGGAAGAACTCCTTCTGCCCCATAGACCAAGAAGAAAGGTGTGTATCCAGTTGACCTGTTCGGAGTCGTTCATAAACTCCATATTACAGAGGGTAATTCCTCTGCCCACGCCCCCGCAGCACATCGTAGTGATGCTTCGAGTCTCGGTTTCAGGCCTTGTAGGATTAAACCATTTGCTCTTTTGACTTGTCCGTTAGCTTGTGGATGTGCGACTGACACAATGTCAAGCCGGATATTTTGCTCGTTGCAGAATTCAGCCAATTCTCCCATAGAGAAGTTACTCCTGTTGTCCGTGATAATGCTATGTGGATAACCATACCGGATTATAACATCCTCGACAAATCTTTTGGCTGTTGCTCCATCACAACTAGTGACAGGTTTAGCGTCAATCCATTTGGTGAATTTATCCACCATCACTGAGAGGTGAGTAAATCCACTTGGACCTCGTTTAAAAGGTCCTACCATATCAAGCCCCCAAACCGCAAAAGGCCATGTTATAGGTATTGTGCGCAGCTGATCAGCCGGACCGTGAGCTTGTTTGGCGTACTTTTGGCAGCCTTTGCACGTCTTGACTAATTGTTAGGCATCTGCCTGAGCTGTAAGCCAGAAAAATCCGTGTCTAAAAGCTTTTGCCACTAAAGATTTGGCTGCAGCGTGGTGACCACCCTCGCCTTCGTGGAATTCCCGTAAGATTTCCACTCCTTCTTCCGGAGATACACAACGCTGAAAAACCCCAGAAACACTCCGCTTATAGAGCTCACCTTTAACTATAGTATAGGCTTTTGCTCGTCGGATGATCTGCCGGCTCAGCACCTCGTCTTCGGGTAATTTGCCATCTACCAAATAATCGAGGTAGGGTTGAGTCCAGCTGTGAATTATAGCCAGAACTGCTATCAAAGGTGAGTCGGATTTGGTCGGATATTCCTCATCTACTCCCTTTATTGAGGGAACTTTGAGGTGCTCTAAAAAAGCGCCATCTTGGACCTCTTTCTGCGCAGAACCTATTCGAGATAGTGCATCTGCTTCCTCGTTTTCTGCTCGAGGGATGTGTTGAACTTCAAACCCTTTTAACGATTTAGATAGATCATCCACGACAGCTTTATATGTTGCCATGTGCTTATTTGCATTACAAATATCCGGCACTTGTTGAGCAACAAGATCCGAATCTCCGTAACACATCAAACGTCGGATGCCAATATCCTTAGCAATCTGGATTCCATGTAGCAGTGCTTCATACTCGGCAATATTATTTGTCGCTGTGAAGTGGATCTGCAACACGTATAGAAGTTTATCTCCTTGGGGTGATTTGAGCACCATGCCAGCCCCCGAGCCCCCTCGAGCCTTAGACCCATCAGAATATAGGGTCCAATATTCCGACTCAAGGAGGATCATGTTCTCCTTCATCTCTGTCCAATCAGCGACAAAGTCAGCAAGGATCTGGGATTTGATTGCTGTCTGAGGTTTATACTCAATATCAAAAGTTGAAAGCTCTATGCCCCATTTGGCAACGCGTCCTGTGGCGTCACTGTTGTTGATTATATCTCTCATGGGAGCTGTGCTGACCACGATAATTGGATGCTCCTGAAAATAGTGTCGCAACTTATGAGATGCTAGAAAAACACCGTAAGCCAACTTTTGATAATGCGGATACCGCTGTTTTGACTATGTCAGGACTTCACTGACAAAGTAAGTCGGATGCTCAACCAGGTGCTCCTGATTTTCCTCCGGTCTCTCCACCACCATGACGATACTAACGACCTTATTTGTCGCAGCATGATAAAGCAATATCGGTTCTTGGGGCTCCGGTGCTGCAAGGATAGGAGCAGATGAGAGTACTTTCTTCAGGTCTTGTAGTGCATCTTCAGCTTCATCAGTCCAAACAAAATCTTTGGTCTTTTTCAGGAGTTTGTATAATGGTGCGGCTCATTCACCAAGCCGGCTTATAGACCGACGGACTGCAGCAATGCAACTAGTTAGTCTTTGTACGTCCTTCAGGCGAGTTGGCCTGGAAATATTGAGTATAGCCTTGATTTTGTCCCGGTTCACCTCTATGCCTCTCTGAGACACGATGAAACCTAAGAATTTTCCGGCTGGTATTCCAAAGAAGCATTTCTTCGGGTTAAGCATGATGTTGTATTTTCGTAGATTGGCAAATGTTTCCTCCAAGTCGGAAATCAGCATTTCCTTCTTTTTGGACATCACCGCAATATCATCCACGCATGCATGTACATTGCGTCCGAGTTGGTCGTGGAGGCAACGCTGCATCATGCGCCGGTACGTAGCTCCTACGTTCTTCAGCCCAAAGGGCATCATAACAAAACAGAAGGTTCTGAAGGGGGTTATGAATGAAGTTTTGAGCCTGCCGTAGAATCGATAACTTGATCAATTCTAGGCAGAGCGAACAGATCTTTTGGACAAGCCTTGTTCAAGGCAGTATAATCGACACACATCCTTAAATCAGTGGTGTCCTTTTTAGGGACCATTACAGGATTGGCCAACCACTCAGTGTGGATGACCTCTTCCATGAATCCGGCTAACTCGAGCCGTGCTAGTTCCTTAGCTATTGTCTTATGCTTTTCATCGGCAAGTTCCCTAGGTACTCCGGTCATGTCAGATGGCTGCCATGCGAAGATATCTTGATTTGCTTGGAGGAACTTGACGAGCGCGCTTTCCTATGTGCTACCTAGGCATACGCCTATCTAGGTCACCTTGGAGGGGTCATCATCCTTCAACGACGTCTTCTTCGTCTCTTCTGATGCCTTGAACTCCGGATTTGGCTTTGTCACCTCCTTCTTCATTGCGGGCTTCTCAGACGGATCTATGTTCTTCTTGATTTCCTGGTACTCCTGGGCGTGCAGCACGGCTTCGGCAATGGCGGCATTTCCATCCTCGCACTCTCGCGCTTTCTTCGAGTCTCCCTTGATGGTGATCACGCCGTTGGGACCTAGAATTTTCATCATATTGTAAATGTAACACGGACAAGGCATAAAAGCCCAGTAAGCCATACGTCTAAATATAACATGGTACGCACTCTTCAATGGGACCACTTCGAAGGAAAGTGCCTCCGTCTGATAGTTCTTTGGAGTTCCAAAGGTAACATCCAAAGTGATCTCTCCATGGAATTGCCTTGTCTTCCTGGGACAACTCCGTGAAAGATCACAGAGATATGGTTCAGCTGTGTTTCCAAGATCTTCATCTGGCATAGCGTTTTGACATAGAGAATATTGATACTGCTACCACCGTCCATGAGGGTCTTAGAGAAACCATAACCGTTAATAACTGGATTGACGATTAAAGCGTATTTTTCCTCGCCTGTGCAACTTAGGAGGATGATCAGCGCGGTCAAATGTGATTGCCACTTCCGACCAGTCCAAGTACTGGGCGACAGCCGGAACTGTTGCATTGAGCTCATGTAGAACTGCTTTTTTGACCTTTGTTGGTTGAGATCCGAGGAAAGTGACGTAAGTGTCCTTTTTGGTGGGAAAATTTTTCTTCCCTTCCGGCTTGGGATTTGAAGCATCAGCTTCCTCCATGTTGGAATCTTCCTTGGTCTCTTTTTCCTTTTCGGGATTCTTCTTTCCCTTCTTCTCCTTAGCTTTGTAGCCCGCGGTGTCATCTCTTTTGATGTCGTCATTGAAACGACATTCGGTGTTGGTGTGGGATGAGCCCCCATTGGCGTCTAGGTGATGCACACATGGGTTATTGTCAATGTTGGCCCAAGAGTAGGTTTTGCCTGGTTACTGGTCTCCTCTACTCTGGACTCTTGAAGTTCCACGCCCACGCCCGCGGCCTCCGCCGCGTCCTCCTCTAGACCCGAAAGTAGCAGTGACCACTGTCATTTCCACGTTGGGTTTTTCTTCGGAGGTATTTTTGTGCTTCTGAGCTTGTTGCTTTGGTTGTTTTGCAGACTGAGGAACAGCTAGGGCATTGAGCAATCCCTCTACATCGTCGTCAGCATCTGCATACTTGCTCGCTGTTTCTATCATCTCTCCCAAATCAGTGGCCTTGTCACACTTCAAGTGATGGCGTAGTAGACCAATTGGGAGACCTGCAATGAAAGATTCAATCGCAGTTTGATCAGTTACTCCTTCACAGGAGTTCTTGGTGTTGATCCATCGTCCGAGGTAATCCCGGCAAGTTTCTCTGGCTTTTTGGGTGCAACGCTGTAGGTCTCCGACCGTATAGGGCCTTCGATATGTGCCTTCGAAATTCCAAAAGAACGCACTTTGCATGTCATACCAGTTATGGATGGTGTTCTCCGGAAGTTCATTGAGCCATGATCGTGCCGTCTTCCACAACATAAGTGGGAGATATCGGGTTGCAACCAGGCTGTTTCCGCCTTTAGCGATGCAGCAAGCTTGGAAGAAATCCTGTAGCCAGGTATCTGGCCTAGCAATGCCGTCGTAGGCTTGGATATGTCTTGAGATAGCAAATCCTTCCGGGAATCTTGTAGCTCTGATGCGTGGTCCGAAGCACTTTGGGCCCACTTAGATATCATTGTTTTTATAGCACCGCGCCTCTATGTTGGAGTTGATCATGTGCCTTATGTCGTTCGGGGATAAAGATCGTCCCGAATGTCAGCTGTGGCTGCCATGCCTTGGAGCCGGACTTCGGATTCTGCCACCACCTCCTCCGCCACATCGTCCTCCTTGCCCTCCTTGGGAGTCGTTGTGATGACTGTTTGGTTGAGAGGGTGGGGCAGCTGGATAGTTTCCGGCTGATCGCCGGCCTCTTCCCGGAACGTCATTATTCCGGTTCCGAGGAGGGTCTTGGCTACGACGAGCCCCCTGCCGGCTTGTCCCGGCATGGTTTCCGTCGTTTCTTCGTCCGTCGTTCCCACCACGGTGAGGCTCAGCCGGACAGCTTGCATATCTAGGAGGTGGCATTTTTTGACGATCCTCCTCCCGACGTTTCTCTTTATCTTCTCCCCTTCAATCGTTGGATTCTCGTCAGGGAGGATTCCTCGGATTCAGTGCAGCAATGGCCTCTTTCTCGGCCGCTGGGGCGACGTTGCTCCAGTCACGCGCAGTTCTATGATGCTGTCCTAACGATCTAGTTCTCGAATAATTGTCCTCACGACGTTCGGGGCGATGATGCTTCTCCGGAACGCGATGGGGTCTTACGTGAGCCCATGCCGGATCTGTGCGACATTGGTCGAAATCCGAGATTAGTTTTTGACTTCCGGACAGGGCGACCTTTTGCTGCTCCAGTCCCTTGTTGAGTAGTTTGATACCCAAACGGATCTCCTTCGGTCCTGGATTAGCCGATAGAATTTCTCGGGCTGCCACGATGTTCTATACTGGGGTTTGATATACCCAATCTCCTTTGCTATCCTTCCGTGGCTTCCCCATCTCATCTCCGAAAAGGACGGCACGGATATGTGGGAATTGGTCATCATTGGTGTGACGCTTCCGTGTCTTTTGATGCAACCGAGACATGTAATCCTTAGTTGCCATGTGTTTCTTCTCCTCCTTGATGTTTTTGGCTTCATCCAGGAGTTGTTGACGACGTGCTTCTAGGGCTTGGTCCCTTTCGTCCATCTCTTTTGTAGTAAGTTCTGCAGCTGTAGGGATAGGTGTGGTTAATGCAGCATCGATGAGTTTACGCGCACCTTCAGTGATCACGTGTCCATCCACCGATTCTTATTTTTTCGGCTCTTCTAGGATAAGTGCTCCATCCGAGTCTTCTTCGTATTCCTCGGCAATCACCTCCTCTGTTAGAGGGTCTTTTGCCGGGGTCTTGTTTTTCTTGTTCTTCTTCTTTGCCTTCTTGGCAGCGCCAGTAGCAAAGACGGCTTTGGGTCCGTTTCCCGGAGTCAAGCTTTAATCGGTACTTTCGGACATCTGGACCTCGGGATTATCTCTGACGTCCATGTCATCATGCGCTTTGGGAGAGTGTTCCCCGGATCCTTCATCCATGGCTTCTCCTTCTTCTGCAGCCTTGGAGTTGTACTCCTCTTCATATTCCGCGAAGAACTTTCGGAAATCTGCTGACGTCATCGATTCATCCGAGGATGCGGGTACGTCGGCGTTTGTTCCAATTGCCTCCAGCATAGAGTCGGTGTTTTCTCCAGCATCGGTAGAGCCGGATCCGGATCCCACATACCCGACGAAGTGCGAAGCATGCTTCCTGAGGTACCTGCGGCTCTCGCGATCAGCCATGTCGAAAGTTTTGATGGTTTCGAGAATTGCATCTGCGCTTGCATCAGAGCCAGAATCAGTGTCGTTGATATGCTCCTCCTAGATTTCGACTTCCACGGGTGGGTCGATCTGGGATACGGTCTCTCCGAGGAGATCCACTCCAGATTCGGCTTTAACCGCTAGGTCTTCCTCAGGCTCGGATTTCTCCACTATCTCCACAGCTGGTGCGGGCTGGGTGGGATTAGGGTTTTCTGAGATCCGGAACTCTGCCGCCTCCACGGACAGAGGGGACCTAGAAGATTCTTCTGCCTCTATCATCACCGCTAGGGTGGGTGGGGCAGGTTCAGCGAAACCGATGTAAACATCGATCTCGCCAAAAGAAATGATTGTGTAGGCAGTCACAGCCTTCCTAGCCAGAATCCAAGTCTCGTCGAGAACAATGAGAGGGATGTCGCTGGCGTAGAGGATGCGACCGATGGTGATAGTCTCGCCGATTCCGATTCTTGCAGATTCCACTCGGAACGCAGATCCGATGCTCACTTGCCCCATGGTGGGCGCCAACTGTCATCGGATTGAGGACAAGTACGCCATGAGGGGGTCCTCGAGGCGTGCGGAAGAGAGGGGTGTGAGACGTACGGTGTTCTGGGATGATGATCACACAAGTTTACCCAGGTTCGAATCTGCCGGCTTTGGACGGACCCTACTCCTGCTAGGAATCGATGTCTGAGAGAGCAATATGGGTTACAAGGGTTTCGCCTGTGCGAGTTGAGATTGTAGACTATTGTGGTGTTGCCCTAAAGGCTCTCCCTAGGACGGCTTATATAGATATCCGGCCTAGGGGTTTACTGAGAGATCTATCCGCCATTTACTAAGAGTCGATTCTGAGTACATCTTGAACTACATGTAACACTATGGGCCTAAGTCGGTGAAGTCTTGGGCCTTCTCAGCGGATTGGACTCCGTCTTTCTCCTTGACTGGGCCGCCCGTGAAGCAAAGCTCTAACCCGAAGTGGTCCACCCTGGTCAGTGAGGAACTATGAGGATACCCGGAAAGTATATCCCCAACAGCCTTTATGAATCCTCCTATAACTAAAGCTCGCGCTTTACTTAATAGAATTCGTGATCATAGAGGTTCATGGAATTTTGGTCTAGGAAGCAAAAGAGGCATAGAAATAGATTATGATTGTATTCATGACTATAATAAAAAAGTCTATGTTAAAGATATATCTAAGGAACTTTATTTGGATTCAGATCTTGTGTTGCATGTTGTTAAAGCTTTTCTAGAACACATCAAATCTCCAAAAGAGGGTTTGGTCAAGTATGATACACCTCCCAAACCTGAGAAGAAAAGTGAAGTTAAAGCAACACTGGCCTCCCTAGAACCAATATATAAGATACCTTTCACTAAGACTACACAGAAGCATATTTTTTAATATGAACAGATCAAAACAGTATATAGGAGAAGAAGGAAGAGGAAAGTATGGAAAAAGTTGTGGAACATCTGGAAGAAACCAAAGGTGAAGAGGTGACCAAGGAAGCAATTATGGCTATGTATGCACATTGTAACATAGTTGAACTTGATAAAGAGACTTCCGTATTGGTTGAAGGTAAAACAAAGGTAAAAGATGTGGGTAAGCCTATTCTTCCCTGCATATTTAAAGAAACCTCACATTATGGTTTATGCGATCTTGGCACCAAAGTTAATGTTATATCTTATGATTTTTATTATGAAATAAAAGAAGAAATAGAACCAGCTACAATTGAAAATACTGATATGACAATCATGTTACCCAATAAAACACTTAGAATTCTAATGGGAGTAGTCGAAAATGCAATTGTCACAATTGACAATAGAAATTTTCCTATCGATTTTGTAGTTGTTGATATGCCAACTGATACTCTTTACCCAATTATATTTGGAAGAAACTTTTTGAGTGATTTAGGTGCCAAAGTTGATTTCAAAAAGGAGATTGTGTCTCTTAAGATTGGGGAAGCCAAAAAATAATTCCACTTTTCCAAATTTAAAGATAGATCTCCACAAATACACGAAGAAGGGAAAGAGAAAACTATTGAGGAAATGGTAGGTCTCTTCTTTGGTGATCAAAAAGAAGAAATAAATGAAGAATTAAATTATGAAGAAATAGTTATGGAGGACAAGTCCCTAAAAGAACTAGAAGGTGAATTTGATTCACTTCCCATTAAAATGCCTCCAACTAATGAGGCTTTCGAAGAGCCAGAAAAGAGCGGGGACGAGGAATTACCACCCCAGAATTGAAGACTCTACCAGATAATCTTAAATATAGATTTTTAGATGATACAAATAAATTTCCTGTTATTATTAGTGCAAAACATTCAGGAGATGAAGAAGAACTCATGAAGATATTTAAGGAGCATCGAAAGGCCTCTGGTTACTCAATTGATGATTTAAAGGGATTATTCCCATGATAACCGTCCACCAAACATTAATGGAGGAAGGTGCTAAACCATTTCCGGAATTTAATAGAAGACTGACGCTCGGAATGAAAGAAGTGGTAAGAAAAGAAATAGTACACCTATTGGACGCAGGTATAATCTATCTTGTAAAATAAAGTGAATGGGTAAGTCCTATTCATTGTGTCCCTAAAAAGGGTGGTTTTACTATAACTATTGTTGGACATAGGATGTGTATAGATTTCATGAAATTGAATAAAGAAACTAGGAAAGATCACTATCATTTTCCGTTCATAGATCAAACTTTTAAAAACACACTCATTTTTGCTACTTGGACGGATACTCTGGTTTTTCTAAAATAGCTATTCATCCTGATGACCAACTTAAAACAAATTTCATTAGTACTCATGGTTTACATGCTTACCGTTGTATGCCTTTTGGTTTATGTAATGCTCTAGCTACTTTTGAAAGATGCATGACCGCTATTTTTGCGGATATTATAGATTAATAATGGAAGTATTTATGGATGACTTTTCTGTCTATATAACTTCGTTTACTAGTTTCTTAGATAATCTCAAAAGAGTTTTGCAGCGTTGCAAAGAAACCAATCTTGTTCTAAACTAGGATAAGTGTCATTTTATGGTCAAAGAAGGCAGAGTCCTTGGACATAAGGTATTACATAAGAGAATTGAAGTGGATAGAGCTAAGGTTGAGGCTATAGAGAGAATTCCAAAACCTAGGGATATAAAAGGGATAAGAAGTTTCCTTGGGTTTTTATTGAAGGTTCATTAGAAATTTCTCTAGAATATCTAAACCTTTGACTAACCTTCTGCAAAAGGGAGTAAGATTTAACTTTGATGATAAATGTCTTGTAGCCTTTGATAAACTTAAATATGCTTTATCCCATGATCTTATCATTAAAACACCTATCTGGGATATGACTTTCGACTTAATATGTGAAGCTAGTGATGATGTTGTAGGAGTAACTCTGGGACAACATATAGGTCGCAGATTTAAGATTATACATCATGCTACTAGAACTTTTTGCTATATTTTTCTCTTGAGATAAATTTATTTCTTATATAGTTGATGCAAAAGTAAGAGTTCATACGGATCGTGATGGTTTAAAAGAACTCCTTGAGAGGAAAAACCATAAGTCAAGACTGATTCGTTGGATCCTTTTACTTCAAGAATTTGAGTTTCGGATTATGCAGAGGAAAGAAATAAATATGTTGGATGCAGTGTCCATATTCACCCAGCAAGACACCAATCCTATTGAGAGGAACTTTAGTCCTGGTGATTTTTGTTTACAAGAATTATGAAATGAACTAAGGTTTATTCCTCCAAAAGAGAAGAAGTCTTTGTTGTTGGAGGAGCTTGTCATCCCCGAATAAGTAAACGGTAAGTGCAAGGTAAGTGTTCTTACTCAAATAAGTGATTTGTTTTCACAAATTTTACTCCTAAATTTTGTGCCTATGAATTCCTCGTGTTTTTCAGAAGTTTCTGATGGTTTTTACCAACTATATGACAACAGAAAAATCTCTGGCTATATATTTGGTAGTTAAACCTTTTGTATCCTCTTTGCGAATTTGTTGGGATCTATATGGTCGCAACTATACAACCGGAGAAATATCTCCGGCCCTATAGTTAGCCGTTAAACTCTCAAAAATTTTGATTTTTGATGCCTGGATCTGTACGGTCGCAACTATACGACTGGATATAATCCTCCCGCCGTATAGTTTCGTCGTTAAACTCCCATACATTTTTCGTTTTCCTTTTCATTTTGATAGAAAAAGGGGTTTTGTCAGTTCCAAGTCATTAACTTAATCGACCTGGACTCGAGATATTTAGAAATATCTGCCCGGAACCAACTATACGGCTGGAGCTATACGGGCCGTGCCCGTATAGTTGGTCGTTACGCGGCAGGACTCCTCCAAATCCGTGATTTTTTTTCCTACTCCATTAAGATTCTTTTCTTGGACGTGAATTTGGTATTTCTTGTGAGCTTTATCGACCTCTGACCCCCTCATATACTGTCATTGTCTCTCTCTCTCTCTCTAATCATAATCTCCAGGAACCAATCTAGCAATTCGCTATCCCGTCCCAGGCCGTGGAAAATCCCTAGGTCTCATTGCTCCTTCTAGGGACCACTCTTGCAGCCTGTCCATGGAGGATGACAGCGAGGAGGTGGAGAGGTTTAGCCCGGGATACACGGAGTACATCGAGCCAACCTTATACAACAACGATCTCGACAAATATTGGAGTGACGTCTACATCTGTTGTGATGTCTATGATCCCCTGGAGATCAACTGGGCGGCAATGAACAGAGTTCAAGAAGAGAGAGAAGTTCGCAAGTCGCATGGAAAAGAGCGTGTGGAGATGATCAAGTTCATCGCCACGGACCCCAGGCCGCACAAACATAAGGAATTACCTAATATTGGTGTAGGTGCTAGCAAGGGAGCGATGGTGCCACTCTTGAAGCCTGCCATTGGTGCTCGTATGATGGTGAAGCCTCAAGAACAATGGAGGAACGGTTTCCACTTCCCCAATCCATCAATTATGGATGAGGAAGAAGTTGTTCCCAGGACCAAGGACCACGTGCGAGCACTGGAGATATATCAGAGGCAAAAGTTACTCCATTGCATTGAAGTCCGTCACTGTCTCAAGGAGATAGAGAAGAAGCATGACCTTCTCCCATTGGTGACTAAACTCGCAGATAAAGTGGACATTATGCAATCTGATTTGCGAAGGTGCTACAACCGTATCACCGCTCTGGAGGATACCAACAAGAAGCTACGCACCGTGGTGTTACATGCCATGGCGCCACAGTGATCTACAATAATCACGGTACCAAATAATCGCAAGGGATTATTTGATCCCGCCTAGCTTGATTCCAAGCTTGGGGAGATCTTTAACTCCTTGTAACCTATCTTATAAGTTTTACATTACTATTTTTCATTTTTCATTAGTCCAAACTAGAAATAAAGTTTGCATCATTAGAATTCCTTTCAAGAATAGTCTATCCCTTTTATGAAATTCCAAGTTTATTATCATATATGGAGCAATGTTGAGTTTGTGTTTGTCCAATTGGATATATGAATGGCTTGAGTATAATTTTACTTACACTTGATGATAGCAATAGGAGTCTTCCACACCATTGGTATTAATGGAACATATAAAGCTAATTTGGTCAATATGTTGTAAGTATGGTTTGATTTACAAAGAAAGACAAATTATCTAATCAGTTAAGTTGAAAAAGAAACCTTGAACGAAGGAAAATTAAAATTTCTATCAAATTAGAGTGAGAACAAGAGGAGGTAGAATATTCAAGATATAAAGATTGCTTCGTATACAATTGGAATTTGGTAATTGAGATTGTTAAACTTTGAATTCCTACATGAAGTAGAATGTATGGCTAGCTCCTTTGTACATCACTTAAACAAAAGTGTGAGCATATCTATAAAAAAAGGGAAGAAAAAGTGCGAATGTGCAAAGAGCAAATAGACATACACCACTATATTGTAGTAGGACAAAGAGATGTTTTGAGATTTTGAATCCCAAGTGAATATGTTAATCTTAAAACACTTGGGACTACCTTGCTAACTCATTCGGTTGAACTGAATACTATTACATCATATTGAGAGTGATCTTTTGTGAATTGTTAAATGCTGAGGTGTGGAATCCTACTAATATTATTTGGATGGTTCGAGTAAGGTACTATTCATGAACTTATTCCTATGTATCATATATGATAAACATATGCTCCAACTACCTCATTTATTTTATCGACTCAGCTTCATGAATATGAGGATCACATCCATTAAGCTAAACTTGCTCGGGACGAGCAAGAGTCTATGCTTGGGGAAGTTGATGAGTGCATAATTGCATCATGTTTTATATTATTGTTTGCATCGTAGTTATAGGATCTTGGTATTTTACAGTGTTCGCGCGCACATTTTATATCTATTTTCACCAGGATCAGGACAAATGATGGATACAATGTACACAATTCTTGGAGTAGTTGTATTGAAGAGAAAAGGAGTCAAAAACAACATAAATCGCTTATTTGCGAAATATCAATAATACCAGAAGAAAACCTGAAGCGATCAAGGCATACAGATGGTTTAACGACCAACTATACGGCGGGAATAAAATTCCGTCGGTATAGTTCCAGCTGTATAGTTGGCGCCACCACCGCCTCCTGAAATAGTTTCACCCCGTGCAACTGGATCAGAGAGACGACATACAGAACAACCTGAAATCGCCGAAACTTCACCTCCGGAACACATCTGGAGTTGGAACTCGTCCACCGGGGATCCATCTTTGCCCTGCGCATATCCAGGAGGGTAAGGAATTGATCTTCATCATCAACCGCTGCATTACCACCATCTCCATCCATCCCATCTACATCTTGTCTATATCTTGTTGTAATTCCCGTACTCGTTGTGGATTTATACAAGTAATATTCATCTATGATTGGTTCCATTGTTATTGCCATGTTGTTGATTGCCTCCATGCCTGAGTAGATCATTAGTTCTTGGGGAGCTGGAGAAACCCTAGTATGAGATTGAAATACGATAAAGTTTATTATGATATTCATCACGGTGACCATGTGTTAGATTTTCTTCATCTTGATGTTGGGAGAAGTCGACCTCTCAATATTTGCCTCTTATGGGGACTTGATGGAGGGAACTACTTGTTGGTAGACGGAGGTGTGTTAGCACTTACAGTGACTATAAAGTTGTTGGCACCACTTACGCATCAACTTGGTAACTGAGGAAACTCACGGAACACTATCCATGCCATGGGATACATCCTACGGTATTACGTCCGTTAATAGCGCAGTAATTCGATTGATGTGGATTGCTGACTACTATGGTTATGAGGATGATGTGAGCAGTAGTTTCTGCCTATTTTTCCAAATACGGAGTTGCTCCCACACATACATAGTTGAGAATGTTCATTATAATAATCTTTACCTTAGTTCTTTATAATGCTAGTGGTGTATCCGCTAGTCCCCGAGAACGCCTTTTCCCTATTGTGGTTCCAATCTCTTTTACATACACGATACTTACTTTCTATGTTTAGTTGTTTTACTTTACTTATTGTTTCTCTTATACAAAAACCAAAAAATACCTTTTTACACAATATTCACATTTTATCTTATTACTTAGAACTTTATTTAGCATTTCTATTATAGTATTTATTTCAAGACTTATTAGACTTCCGACTCCTGCTCCCCGTGGGATCGATATCTTTATTTCGAAACTAGCTACAAACGATCTGTGCACTTGCAGTCATCACCTCTATGTGCACATTGTCATTAATATCGAGTTCTCCCTCGTGGGAGAATCCAAAACTATCACAAAATTCATAGAAGGTCAGGTTGTGGAGTTGTCCATTGAGCACAAAACTTATAGTGCAATTTTGCTCCTGGGACTCAAGATCGTCGTGAAACGATGAAAGGAACTCGTACGTGGCGAGATTGTAGTTGTCGACGGAGAGGTAGGAGGAGTCGACCATGCCACCTTGCACAGTCATCTGCTCGAAGTCCTCCAGAATACCCTGGCGGGAGAGGAACTCACGGTCTATCCACTTGGTGGGAAAAACCTTGTGGTTGCTGACCCTCTCATAGTCTCAGCTCATGGCAGCCCTCAAGCTGTCCACCTCCGAGCGTCTCTTCTTTGAGACCGGCAGCTTGGTGGAGCCCGAGGCACTCGCCGTACCCGAGTTCTTGCCCGAGCAGAACATCCTTCCAATGTTATGCATTGTGCTACGAAATTTTTGAAGAGAACTATAGGCATCAAGTTTCTATCACATAAACAAACGATTACAGGTAGAAGTTACAAATCCTAATCCGAGGAATCAATAATAATCTCAAAATATGATGAACTCATCTAATAGCGAATGTGATGAATTCAACCATGGATTTCAGAAAATAGCGTATGGATCGGACGAGAAACTTACCGATGTGAAGATTCCCCAACTCAAAAACACGAAAACAATGAAGAATCAAAGGTTTTAGGGGGATAGGGTTTGTGGTGGAGAGAGAAAGAACAAGGAAGAAAGAGGAATAAGAAGAAGAAGGAGGCTGGCTTGGATCCAGCCGCCGTCGGCCTTTACCTGGCGATGCATGCGGTACGGGCGGGCGGTACGAGCGCAACCCCCCCGTACCGGTGGTCGTCACCATTGGATCAACTCTACAATTCGAGATCAAACCTGATCGACCTAGTACAGGCGTGCGGTATGGGCGTACCCCGACCGTACCAGTGGTCTTTATCTATTCAGGAGCCATGGTAGGTTTCGTTGATGTTCAGTACGGGCGAGAGGGGTACGAGCATACCTCAACCATACCATTGGTCATCGCCGACACTGTTCCTGCTGTAAGTTTTGCTGAGACATAGTACGGGAGCACGGTAAGGGCGTACCACGGCCATACCAGTGCTCGTTAACGCTACTCAACCCTTTCCTTTTCTTCATTTTTCCCTTTCTTCTCAACTTCACTTAACGTAAATTTTCTGAATGAACTCAAAACAAATTTATTAGATCATACAAGTAATATTATAGTAATCATAGATAAAATTTAAACTTAATTTATTAAGAATGGGTTAACTCCCATTAAGAGCTTTATTTTAGGATTTTGACTAATCAAACTCCATGTCATCAGCGTTCATCTCGAGCTGCACTTTTTCTTTAGTCTTTGCTGGATCACACTTAGGTGGTGGAACATATTTTCCATTGTGTTCCTGTTTCTTAGGAAAGTATCAAATAATTTGATCATCATATATATTGTAGACAATCTTACCACTGGAGCAATCTATGTTAGCTCCAGCTTTACTAAGAAAAGGTCTTGCAAGGATGATACATAGTTTGTCATCCTCAGGAACATGAAGAATAATAAAATCAGTTGGTATAATATGTTGATCTATTCTAAGTAAAACATCTTCGATCATTCCGATAGGTTGCTTAGTTGTATTATCCACCATTTGTAATATTATTGAAGTAGGAGAACATTCTCCAGGATCCAATTTCTTAAATAAGGAATAATGCATAACACTAACACCTGCTCCTAAATCACAAAGAGCTTTGAATATATTAGTTTTCCTATTGCACATGAGAGGGTTGGTATCCTTGGATCCCCAAGCTTAGCAGGAAGTTTATCGCCAAAACAGTCTTAGTTACCTTCTTTTTCCTATTAAGGATGCCTCGCATAAACTTTTTATAAGTAGGAACTTGAATAGCATCAGTTAAAGGAAGTTCTAAACGCAAGCTGCACAGTGCCTCAGAAAAATAATCATAAATAGCTTCATATGCTTCTTACTGAACTCGGTTAGCATAAGGAATTTACATTTTTCATTGGTATTACCTTTTCTTTTACCTTTGTCACTGGTTCAACATTCTTTTTATTTTTCCTAGCAACTTTTTTTTGCTTATCGGCGTGTTCTTCACACGGGATGATAACTTGCTCTTCTTGTTACTTTCTGAGATTAGTTTCTTCCCTTGAACCGATAGTCTCAGCATCCCCATCATATGGTTTATGATTATCTCGCGCTTCCTCTTCTCCTTGAGTTTTGGAAGCTCCATTTTCCCTTTTCTAGGCCTCATAATCAATACCGTCCTAGAGATCGACTAGATCCTCTTCTTCTTGACTCATCTCCGGGGTCTCTCTTACTTTCGAGCGTGCTCTTCTTGATACTGAGCTGGCCCTTGTGGTTCTTGAGTTTCTATACCACGCCTAGTAACAATATTAGTAGAATCAGTATTAAAATTTCCTTGGTTCAAAATCAAAGTTTAGGTTTCATTTATTTTCGCACATTGGGTTTTAACCATACTTAGATATCTATCTAGATGTTTTGTGGCTTGACCCAAGTCTTCAAAGACTTCTATTAGGTCTCTTATATTCTTTTCTTGTGTCATAAGACATTTATAGTTTTTCTCAGGGAATTGATTCTGTTGATATTTAAACTTAAGGATAACAAGATTTAAATCATCTTCTATTACATAAGTTTGTACGATGTCAACTTTGTTTTCTTTTACTAGTTCTGAAGCTATACCTTTCTCTTCCATGGACTTTTTGACTTCGGATATAAGATCTGGTGTTATGTGAATAATACCTTTTTGTGGTTCAACATCATTAACTGGATTTTATTGTTCGCCATTAAAGGATCTTATCTCAAAAAGCTTTACACATTTCGATAGTGTCAAGTTGCATATTCCTCCTCCTGCAGATAGATCAATCATCTCTTTTGTCTCGTCATTAAGCCTATTATAAAAATATTGGATAACTAGACTCTCATAAAAACTGTGATTTGGAACTTTCGTAATTATTGCATTATATCTATTCCATGCTTGATAAAATGTTTCTCCAATTATTTGCAGAAAATTTGTTATACTTTGTTTGATTTGCATTATTTTAGTAAATGAACAATATTATGCATGAATTCTCGGATGCAATCTTCCCAGTTTTTGTAGTGTGATTAGGTAATGAAAGCAAAAGGATTATCTTTCAAAGACCAGCGAAAGAGTTTAAGAAGTAGAAACTCTATTGGTAAAATTGTTGGTTTAAGACTAACACAAAGGTCGTGTACCCTTGTCAAGTGGTCACTGGGTCTTCCTCTTCTTTTCCTGTGAAAGCAATTTCTTTCATCATATATATTAGCTCAGGATATATATCAAATTCTTGGCGCTCAAGTTCAGGACAAAGAATAGGTATTTTCCTCAAGTGCCTATATGGATTTCCGTACTCTCCCAAAGGTAGCTCTAGTTTGGCCCCTCGGGTGATGGTAAAATGTGCCATCAATGGAATCAAGCTGTTCACGTATACAGTACGCGAATTAGTAAATCTTTCAATAAATTCTAATAATCTCTCGATCGGAACACGATCAATATATGGAGGTAAATAGGTTTTTCCTGATCGACTGGTACCTATGTCTTCAACGGTGATCATTAATGGTGTCAACAGTTGCTGTTGTCAAGAAACAACACTTAGCGCTTAGCTCCCCGGCAATGGCGCCAGAAAATATATTGATGTCTTGCAAGTGCACAAGTTCGTTAGAGAATGTTTTTGAGGAAGTATTAATTCTAGTTTTTTATACCGATCCCAATGAGGAGCCTAGGAAAGTGTTTTTATGCGGTGTTTCTATCGCACCCAAGGTGTCACAGGTCTTGAGTGAATTGACTGCAAAAGTTGATGGTGGAAGTGGTGAGTAAAAGATAGAGAAACTTGCTTGGGAAATAAGTAAATAGCTTAAAAGTAAATATGCGAAAGGTGTGTAAAGGTCCTGCAGATCAGAAGTTAGGCGCGGAGAGAATCAGTTCGTGGTGATAGTGAAAGTGCCAAATAGAATAAGCGGAATAAGTGATAGTGAAATTTCTTATTTATAGTGAGTAATCAAGCAACCCATATACCTACTAGGAGTCCTCATGGCCAATTCTTCCCAATCCCAATGATCCATCTATCTATTACCACGACCATGGTTAGCGCATTAATTAAGGTCTTTCGAATGGATAAAAACTTTAATCTTGATGGTTCCTTGTTGTCCTCAAGTAGTGCTAGCTCTTCTTTAATATCGGCTGTGTCACTCGGGGTTCGCCGAATTACTAGCATACAAGTTCATACCTATGAGGTCTTTGGATCATGTTACCTAGGCCCTTAAATTAGATAACACGCATTAGGCAACCATAGATATTCATTCTCACCTTTTAAATAAACATTACAACGATCACAAATGGATGGAATTAAAGGAGGCACATCACATCTCACCAATCCCCTACATATCCCACGCATATGGGTATTTACTCAGACATGAGAGGAAGACAAATCAAAGGCATAGAAATAGAAATTATCTCATAGTTATTGTAGAAAACCACAATAGAGATTAAAGATCCAATCAAATATAAACCATAGGTAGATCAAAGTATCAGACCGTAATCTTACAAGTTCCAATCTCTCTCTCTCTCTCTCTCTCTAAGTAATGATGGAATGATGGTGGAGTGTGTGGTTTAGATGTTGAAGATCGTCGGATAATGAGGCGAAGTTCTTCTCCACTTTCATATCTAATCTCCCTCTCTCAGATGGCTTGCGGCGGCTGTAACTTCTTTTCTGTTGTTCTTCTTGTCTCCCCTCTTTTATGAAAGTTACTTGTATTGATATAAGGAAGGCGCCGTTGGTAGTACGGATGGGTGGTACGGACGCGCCCCGACCGTACTAGCGGTCGTTAAGCATTCAGGACGCCTCCAATGAAAGTTGCTACAATTGGGGATTTTGGTTATTTTGGTGTAATTAGCCCATAAATGCTATTAGATCTTCAATAAATGTTATTGCCTGAAAACCATCACAACAAACCAAGGATTCACTAACTTCGACAATAACATTAGTGGAAAGGGCAATCTTTAGTGAAATCTGGCAATAAACAAGAGGAAAATCAATGGTAAAAAGTGATGAAATTTTGAGCTATTAGTAGCAAAGCTCCTGAGTATCGGAACATGATTATGTAATAATTTTTATGACTGAGCCCCCGAGTATCAGGTGTAATAGAGCAATTAAGAGTGGACTCAGTTAAGATAACTTAGCTTTATTGATATCGGGTGCATGAAGATGATCTTCATTCAAAAAATTTCTTAACTTGGGTCTTCATTTTTATGGGGTAAGCATAGTCTCAGAAATCTTCTTCATCCGAGGAGGTAATTGACTCAGGTCTTGGCTTAAGTTGACGCGTCTGATATTAATCAACTTTGCTAGAGGACTTGATAGAATAACTCAATGTAGTTGACATCCTTGCAAAAAACATAGAGAATTGTGAAGTACTTGCATCTCATAAAGAATATTGCCTTTTGATTTATCATAACATTTTCTGGTGCCATCGGACTCGACACTTTTGCATTATAACACGAGACATTTTTGTTAGCCTGATGCCCTTAGTCTTAGTACCTTACCGACCTATTAGTTGGGATGCAACTGTGTCGGAGTTTTCAAGGATTCGGCGTTCAAACAGAGTCAGCTACTCAGTCAGTCGCGTATGAGGTGCTCGAGTGCATGCAGTCAATGAAATTTAGATTACTCGAAGAGGGTGCAGCCCCCGAGTGTTTCGAGTGCGATTAAAATAAAAAAGATATCAACTCGAAGTAGAGAAGTTAGCTTTGTTGGTAGTCGACGAGGTAGATGTGGCTGGAGGATCTGGAGCCGATGATGGCAATGGGTCGCCGCATCCGAAGATTTATAGGTGGTTGCCACAACCAAACATTTTAGCGAGGTGCCGCATCTGAAGACTTTGGCGGCCTGCCGAACCCTAAGATCTTAGTAGTTCATCTCGGCTGATGGCGGTAGCGGGTGTAGAGTCGATGTTAGTCGAATGAAATTGGCTGAGCGGCGAGTCGCCGGCGGAGTTGCACGTTGGATGAAGTTGACGTGGCGGTGGACCAGAGTCGAAGCGATGGAGAATCTTCGGGTCAATGTCATCCGAAGTTAACACGGTGCGGCTGAAACGGCTAATCAAGCGCACACCTGGAAGTTGAAGTTGGCCGTTATGTGGATTGCACATTGCCTCTTTATTCTGCTCATACTTGTACAGCTGAATAGATCAGCAAATAAGATAAAATACAATAATTAAAATAAGTTGGGTAAAGAGAGATTATTTTATGCTCATCCATATTCGTGCGTGTTGCGTTGGTCCACGTCAAAAACACTATTTTAATCCAAAATAATGGCTTCCATCTTGGGATTTGACTCAAGGATGTGTTTCATAACGCCTTTGATTCTTTTCTTCACCTTCTTGACTGGCAGCCGTGAGCATTTTTTTCTTTAGTGTCGCGACGTGTTGTTATATGTTGATCCAAATTCTACAAAGTAGAGGCCAACTTCTGACGGAGCGGAGCGAGGCCTTTTGATGACCTAGGTTACCACCGTTATATATACCTCTTGTAAGCCGCCGGCTGGGATAAGTTGCATCTGTGAAATCCTCGGCGTTGTGTAAACACTCTCCGTTATAGTGAAGTTTCGCTGGCTGGCGCCCGTGGTTTTTCCCCTCTCTTTGTTGGAGAGGGTTTTCCATGTTAAATCTATGTCCCCTTGCTGCGATTTTACTTTCGTTCTTCGTTATTTACTTGTCGCAAAGCTAACAAGTGGTATTAGAGCCCAAGTTCTAATCTAGGGTTTGCGACATGTCGTCATTGAAGTTCGATCTACCGCAGCTGGACTACTCCACGAGATTCTGCTTGTGGAAGGTGAAGATGCGGGCGATCTCGCCCAAACATCAGATCTGGATGATGCGCTGGATGGATTCGGGGAAAACGATGCTAAGAGCTGGTCTGACGAAGATAATCGGAAGGACCGTACGGCTTTGTCTATGATTCAACTTCATCTGTCCAATAATATTTTGCAGGAAGTCTTGACAGAGAAATCTGCCGCTGCCCTTTAGGGGAAACTGGAATCGATCTGCATGTCAAAGGATCTAACCAGTAAGATGCATGTGAAGATGAAGTTGTTCTCACATAGATTGCAGGAAGGTGGATCGGTAATGAATCACTTATATCTTTTTAGAGAGATTATTTCTGATTTGCAATCTATGGAAGTAAAATATGATGATGAGGATCTAGCTCTATTACTCTTATGCTCGCTGCCTAGTTCTTATACTCACTTTCGTGATACAATGTTGTTGAGCCATGATAAGATAACCCTTGATGAAGTGAAAGATGCCCTCAAACAGAGGGAAAAGATGAAATCTATGGTGAAGGTAGATGGGGCGTCTTCCAAGGCTGAAGCTCTACAGGTTCGTGCTAGGACCGAGCAGAGATTTAACAACCATGGCAACCGAGATAAGAGCAAAGACGGCAGAAGTCGTTCGAAGTCCAAGGGAAAGGAAAAGTTCTGCAGGTATTATAAGAAATCTAATCATGTTATTGATGATTGCTAGAAGCTGTATAATAAGGAGAAAAGGAACGGTACTTACCAACCGAAAGATAAGGATCAAGGTAATGGTAAGGCTGCTGTTGTTTTTGGTGATAGTTCTGACGGTGAATGTTTATGCGTTTTTGCTGCTTGTTCTTCTCGTGATGATGAATGGATACTTGATGTTGCATGTTCATTTCATATTTGCTGTAACAAAGATTAGTTCAGTTCATATGAGTCTGTGCAGACTGGAGATTTTGTACGTGTGGGGAATGACAACCTGTGCCATATTGTCGGAGTTGGATCTGTTAATATCAAGACACATGATGGCGTGACGCGTACGTTGAATGAGGTGAAGCACATACCAGGCATGGCCGGAAATCTGATCTAAGTACCATGGACGTTGATGGATAAAAGTACGCTAGTGGGCGCAAGATGTTAAAGGTATCGAAAGGCTCTCTTATTCACATGATAGGTGATATGAATTCTGCTAAGTTATATGTTCTTACAGGTAGCACTTTGCCTAATATTGCTGCTGCTGTTACTGCTAATGATTCTGATGATTGTGGTAAAACAAATCTGTGGCATATGCGTCTTGGGCATATGAGCAAACATGGCATGGCAGAGTTGGTTAAGAGAGAGCTGATTGATGGTTGCAACTTGGGTAAGTTTGAGTTCTGTGAGCACTGTGTTTTTGGTAAGCACAAAAGAGTTAAATTCAATGCTTCTGTTCATACCACCAAAGGCATTTTAGATTATGTGCATGCTGATGTATGGGGGCCTTCCCGTAAGACATCTATTGGTGGTGATAATTACATGCTTACTATTATTGATGACTACTCAAGAAAGGTGTGGCCATAATTTCTGAAACATAAATCTGATGTTTTTGATGCTTTTAAGAAGTGGAAAGTTATGGTAGAAAAGCAAACTAAAAAGAAGGTAAAGGTACTACATACTGACAATGGTATGGAATTCTGTTCTAATGAGTTTGAGGAGTTTGCAGTAATGATGGTATGATCAGGCACCACACCATCCCTTACACTCCTCAGCAGAATGGCGTGGCTGAGCGCATGAACTGAACCATCATCTCGAGGGCTTGCTGTATGTTGTCCAATGCAGGTATGCATAGACATTTCTGGGCTGAAGCAGCCAACACAGCGTGCTACCTTATCAACAGGTCACCTTCTATTCCACTTGAGAAGAAAACTCCCATTGAGGTATGGTCAGGTTCGCCTGCTGATTATTCACAGTTGAGAGTTTTTGGTTGCACTGCTTATGCTCATAATCGTAATGGAAAGTTAGAGCCTAGAGTTGTCAAGTGCATATTCCTTGGTTATGGTTCAGGAGTTAAGGCATATAAACTATGGAATCCTAAAACTAAAAAGATTTTGTTGAGTAGGGACGTTGTTTTCAATGAATTTGTTATGTATCATGACAGCTTGCCATTAGATCCCTCTCCTGTTGCTATTGGAGAGGAGGGAGTTAATGTGCAGGTGGAGCACCTGCAGAAAACTGTTGATAATAATGTTGTTGTTGATCATACTCATGAGGAAAATATTGATGATGATGCTGTTCAACACTCACCTATTGTTTTTCTGCAGCCACAGGAATCTATTGCTGCTGATAGACTGAGGCGTAACATAGTTCCACCTCGTCGTTTAATTGAAGAGTGTAATCTTGCTCATTATGCTTTGAGTTGTGCTGAACAGGTGGAGCATGATATAGAACCTGCTACATACAATGAGGCTGTTGCATCCGTTGACCGCGAGAAGTGGGTTTCTGCTATGCAAGAAGAGATGCAGTCGCTTGATAAGAATGGCACATGGGAAGTTGTGCGCTTTCCTAAACAGAAGAAGGCCATCCGCTATAAGTGGATATACAAGAGAAAGGAAGGTTTGTCTCCTAATGAGCCTCCAAGGTTTAAGGCAAGGTTAGTAGCAATAGGTTTCAACCAGATTCCGGGTATTGATTATAATGATGTTTTCTCCCCGGTTGTGAAGCATAGTTCTATTCGTGCTTTCTTTGGTATTGTTGCTATGCATGATCTTGAACTTGAGCAGCTAGATGTAAAGACTGCTTTTCTGCATGGTGAACTAGAGGGGGAGATTTACATGGACCAACCTGAAGGGTTCATAGTTCCTAGAAAAGAGGATTTTGTGTGCAAATTGAAGAGATCGCTTTATGGTTTGAAGCAATCTCCAAGACAGTGGTATAAAAGGTTTGATTCATTTATGATCTCACAAGGTTTTAAGAGATCTCAGTTTGATAGCTGTGTTTATATAAAGTTTGTTAATGGATCACCTATTTACTTGCTGTTATATGTTGATGATATGTTAATTAATGCCAAGAGCATGAAAGAAATCACTACTTTGAAGGCACGCCTAAGTAGTGAATTTGAGATGAAAGATCTTGGTGCTGCTAAGAAAATCCTAGGTATGGAAATTAAACGGGACAGAAAATCTAGGTTGTTGTTTCTTAGTCAGCAAAGTTACGTTGAGAAAGTTCTTCAACATTTTAATATGCACGATGCAAAGTCAGTTAGTACTCCTGTTGCTCCTCACTTTAAATTGTCAGCATTGCAATGTCCTAGTTCTGATGAAGATATTGAGTACATGTATCGAGTTCCTTATTCTAGTGCTGTTGGTTCCTTGATGTATGCCATGGTTTGCTCTCGCCCTGATTTATCATATGCTATGAGGTTGGTGAGTCGTAACATGGCTAATCCTGGTAAAGAACATTGGAAAGTTGTTCAGTGGATTTTCAGGTACCTCCGTGGCACATCCAATGCTTGCTTGAAGTTTGGCAAGACTGATGAGGGACTCACAGGCTATATGGATTTAGATTTTGCTGCCGACTTGGATAAGAGGAGGTCCCTCACAGGTTATGTGTTCATGGTAGGTGGATGTGCTGTGAGTTGGAAGGCAATGCTGCAACCAGTTGTTGCTCTATCTACAACCGAAGAAGAATATATGGCTGTTGCTGAAGCTTGCAAAGAGTCTGTTTGGTTGAAAGGTTTGTATGCTGAGCTTTGTCAGGATGATTCTTGCATTAACCTGTTCTGTGACAGTCAAAGTGCTATTTACCTTACTAAGGATCATATGTTCCATGAGAGAACAAAGCATATTGATATCAACTACCATACTGTTCGTGATGTTGTTGCACAAGGTACGCTGAAGGTATGCAAGATAAGCACTCATGATAATCCTGCGGATATTATGACAAAGCCTGTTCCTATTGCTAAGTTTGAGCTATGCTCAAGCTTAGTTGGTATAACTACTTAGCCCAAGTGGTTGTTGGCGCCGAAAGTATTTTCTTTGTTTGTTCAGGGAGATGATTACTGTTGATGCTACAAGAAGGAATTTGTCTCAAGGTGGAGTTTGTTATATGTTGATCCAAATTCTACAAAGTAGAGGACAAATTCTGATGGTTGGACCGTTATATATACCTCTTGTAAGCCGCCGGCTGGGATAAGTTGCATCTGTGAAATCCCCGGCGTTGTGTAAACACTCTCCGTTATAGTGAAGTTTTGCTGGCTGGCGCTCGTGGTTTTCCCCTCTCTTTGTTGGAGTGGGTTTCCACGTTAAATCTGTGTCCCCTTGCTGTGATTTTACTTTCGTTCTTCGTTATTTACTTGTCGCAAAGCTAACACGTGTGCTGCTTCCCTTCGATAGCTGATCTAGTTTCTTCTTTTTCTTTCCTTTTCCTTTTAAGTAAATTCTAAAATGAGTCCAATACTAACTCAATTGACCGACAGTCATGAAATTTTGACAGCCGTGGAATTTCTCTGTAACACGATTGACGCTAGAGTCCTTGCTTCTCTAGACTTGATCTTTGATTTTCAGCGGATGCGAATATCAGTGAATCTTCCGATTACGATCAGGAGGAGGTCATGACACGAGCATTTGTACATTTCATCAGTCATACGAGGGGTGGAGCTGAGGTCGAGCCCCCAGGCTTGTGTAGTCTAAGTAGACACAGTCTGCGGCAGAATCAAAATAGTCTTCTTTATTCTGTGTCGATGCTTTCTCCAGATTATCGAGGACGATGTTTGTCTAGTTCAGGACGTGTATTGGCGTTGATTGAACTTCCGACCCAAAGGAGAGGCGATCGTAGATATCAGCCAAATCCCCTAGATCTGCGGAGTTTCTATGACTTTCCTCGCCGTTTATCGGTTGTGGTGCGTCTTCTTCAGATGAGCCGACAGAGGATGCATGTATCATCGTGGGTGTTGTGGCTGTAGCCAATGGATCCGAATAAATCGGGACCGATAGGCAAAGATTTTTTGGTTCCTCTACGTGAAAGTGGAAGCTCCTAATGATGAGATCGGCTCGGCCGTTTAAGTTGACGGGAACCAAAACAGGGGTGGACAGGCATGGACCCGCGAGATTGTTGCAAATCTCACTGACCTTGATCGTCGGGTTGTTGCTTGGCGAAGAGGTAGCCGCCTAATCCATGGTTCCAGCGCTTAGATTTCCCACAGATGGCACCAATTGAGGAGGGATAACCTCAGCAATGCCCATTGTTATGGACTTAACAACCAAACAAGAGAGGTGATTTACCCAGGTTCAGGCCCTCGTACAGGAAACTTACTTCCTGCTTGTCTTCTCGTATTATCATTGGCGTGTAGAAACTCGTTGAGTCGACTAGATGCGATCTCGCCGAGAGAGAGTGGCATGATGTGTATTATCTAGATCTATTGTCAAGTGTCTATTGTATTGTGTGTTCCTCGTTGGACCCTCCTAGCCTTTATATATAGGGAGGCTAGGTCTCAGGTACCAATACGAGTAGGTTTACAAGTTAGAGTTTGTATCTAGTCTAGTCTTGTACTTTCCTTGTCTTGTCCCGCCAGGAGTCTTTGTCCTTGTATGCTTCGTATCAGCCAAACTATGCTGGGCTTCATGGATCTTGGCATATCTTCGGGTGAGGATTCCTTCAGGCCACACCATATATTCCAATAGTGGGAACTCGAAGGGTTATGCCTATGTCACCCATAGTTCTTGGTGTTTGATATCCTCACATGGAACGCATGGGGAAGATGAAGCGCACTCCATACGGAACCTATGGTTACCTGTCGAAGGAACTAACATGGAAAATACTAGTCCTACGGCAACCTCCATGAGGGGCTAACAGGGCAACCCAGAACGTACAAAGCCTACATGCCACATCCCTGAGGAACCTACAGGATAGGTACAAGCCCCTAGCATCCCTCCATGAGGAACTCGCGACGCAAATCACGAGGGCATTTACCCTCGTGATCCTAAAGCCATGTAAATCCTATGATTTCCCCCTCAAGGATCCAACATGAAATACATACGCCCTATGGTTTCCTCCATAAGGAACCTATGGGGCATCTCAAGAGGACACTCCGCCTCAAGAAGCCAAAGAGGTGTGAAACCTACGGTCGTCTCCCCAAGCGGTCACAAAACAGAGCACACAACCAACGACACGAATAAAGAAGCCCTAGGCCGAGGTTACTGATGGCTGCAAGTGCACAAATCATTTGTAGCTAGTTTCTAAATAAATATATCAATCCCATAGGGAGTAGGAGTCTGAAGTCTAATAACTCTTGAAATAAAGACTACAATAGAAATGCTAAATAAAGTTCTAAGTAACAAGATAAAATGCTAATATTGTGTAAAAAGGTGTTTTTTGGTTTTTTGTATAAGAGATTGGAACTGCAATAGGGAAAAAGGCGTTCTTAGGGAGTAGCGAATACACCACTAGCATTATAAAGAACTAAGGTAAAGATTATTATCATGAACATTCTCAACTATGTATGTGTGGGAGGAACTTCATATTTGGACAAATAGGAAGCAACCACTACTCACATCATCCTCATAACCACAGCAGTCCGCAATCGACATCAATCAAATTACTGTGCTATTAAGGGGCGTAATCCCATAGGACATATCCCATAGCATGGATAGTGTTCCGTGAGTTTCCTCGGTTCCCAAGTTGATATGTAAGGGGTGCCAACAGCTTTATAGTCACTGTAAGTGCTAACACACCTCCGTCTACCAACAAGTAGTTCCCTCCATCAAGTCCCCATAAGAGGCAAATATTGAGAGGTCGACTTCTCCCAACATCAAGATAAATACAATCGAACACATGGTCACAGGGATGAATATCATAATAAACTTTATTTTATTTCAATATCATACTAGGGTTTCTCCATCTCCCTAAGAACTAATGACCTACTCAGACATGGAGGCAATCAACATCATGGCAATAACTGTGGAATCTACCATAGATGAATAGTACTTGTATAAATCCACAACGAGTACGGTAATTACAACAAGATCTAGACAAGATGTAGATGGGATGGATGGAGATGGTGGTGTTGCAGCGGTTGATGATGGAGATCGATGCCTTAGCCTCCCGGATCTACGCAGGGCGAAGATGGATCCCTGGTGGACAAGTCCCCCCTCTAGATGCCTTCTGAAGGTGAGGTTTCGACGATTTCTGGTAGTTCTATATATCTTATACTTGATCCAGTTGCACGTGGTGAAACTATTTGAGGAGGCGGTGGCGGTGCCAACTATACGGCGGGAACTATACGGTCAGAATAAAATTCTGACTGTATAGTTGGTCATCAAACTCTCTGGACACCTCGATCGCTTCGGGTTTTCTTCTGGTGTTATTGATATTTCCCAAATCAGCGTTATACTTTGTTTTTGACTCCTTTTCTGCCCAGTACAACTGCTCCAACAATTGTGTCCATTGTATCCATCATCTGTCCTGATCCTGGTGAAAATAGACATAAAATATGCGCACGAATGACGTAAAATACCAAGATCCTACAACTACAATGCAGAATAATAATACAAAACATGATGCAATTATGCACTCATCAACTTCCCCAAGCTTAGACTCTTGCTCGTCCCGAGCAAGTTAGCTTATTGGATGTGATCCTCATATTTACGAAGCTGGGTCGATAAAATAAATGATGCAATTGCAGCATGTGTTTATCATGTATGATACATAGGAATAAGTTCATGAATAGTACCTTACTCGAACCATCCGAATAATATTAGTAGGCTTCCACACCTTAGCATTTAACAGTTCACAAACGATCACTCTCAATATGATGTAAAAGTATTCAGTTCAACCGAGTGAGTTAGCGAGGTAGTCCCAAGTGTTTTTAGATTAACATATTCAGTTGGTATTAAAAATCTCAAAATGTCTCTTTGTATTACTAGAATATAGTGGTGTATGGCTATTTGCTCTTTGCACATTCGCTCTTTCTCTTCTCTCTTTTCTTATTCCTTATTATATATATGTGCTCACACTTTTGTTTAAGTGTTGTGCAAAGGAGCTAGCCATACATTCCACTTCATGTAGGAATTCAAAGTTTAACGAACTCAATTACCAAATTCCAATTGTATATGATGCAATATTTATAGCTTGAATATTCTACCTCATCTTGTTCTCACTCTAATTTGATAGCACATTTAATTTTCCTTTGTTCAAGGTTTCTTTTTCAACTTAACTGATTAGATAATTTTTCTTTCTTTGTAAATAAAACCATGTACTTACAGCATATTGACCAAATTATCTTTGTATGTTCCATTAGTACCAATGGTTCGGAAGACTCCTATTGCTATCTTCAAGTGCAAGTAAAATTATACTCAAGCCATTCATATATCCAATTGGACAAACACAAACTCAATATTGCTCCATATATGATAATAAACTCGGAATTTCATAAAAGGGATCGACTATTCCTAAAGGGAATTCTAATGATGCAGACTTTATTTCTAGTTTGAACTAATGCAAAACTAAAATAGTAATGATAAACTCATAAGATAGATTACAAGGTCTTAAATATCTCCCCAAGCTTGGAATCAAGCCAGGCGGGATCAAATAATCCTTTGCGATTATTTGATACCGTGATTATTGTAGATTACTGTGGTGCCATGGCATGGAACACCGCGGTACGTAGCTTCTTGTTGGTACCCTCCAGAGCGGTGATGCGGCTGTAGCACTGATACGTCGCAAACGTATCTATAATTTTTGATGTTCCATGCTTAGTCTTATCTACTTTCTTATGTTTTGTCCATACTTTGGAGTACTTTTCATATGATTTCTTGGACTAACCTATTAACAAGAGCCACAGTGTCAGTTGCCTGTTTTCTGCTGTTTTTGGTTCTAGGAAAGTCAGAAAATGAATATTCTCGGAATTGGACGGGACAAAAGCCAAAGTGCCTATTTTTCCGGAAGTTATCAGATGCCAGAATACAAGACGGAGAAGGGTTGGGGGCCGGCATTTATGTTAGCTACTTTATGAGAGACAAGCTGAATGCCACTATGCTATGTTTTCTTTATGTGAAACAAACAAACGTCTTGCAAAGCATTGTTATTCATTAATCTTTTGTTTGTGCCTTTTCATGTTGTGACATAGTTTCTTTGCCTTATTGTTAGAACTTTATATTTCATGTTATGATTGAAGTACAATTATCCCAGCTATCAATGTTTTACAAATACATTGATCAAGTTTATGATGGTGCATGTCACCTCAAAAATTATTCTTACTTTTTATCACTTACCTACTCGAGGACGAGCAGGAGTTAAGCTTGGGGATGTTGATACGTTGCAAACGTATCTATAATTTTTGATGTTCCATGCTTGGTCTTATCTACTTTCTTATGTTTTGTCTACACTTTGGAGTACTTTTCATATGATTTCTTGGACTAACCTATTAACAAGAGCCACAGTGCCAGTTGCCTGTTTTCTGCTGTTTTTGATCTAGGAAAGTCTGAAAATGAATATTCTCGGAATTGGACCGGACAAAAGACAAAGTCGTTATTTTCCCGAAAGATTCACGGAGCCAGAAGGAGAGACGAAGGGGGGCCCCAGGGTGGCCAAACCACCCCTATGCGTAGGTCCCCCAGGCCGCGCCAGGGCATGGTGTGGGCCCCCTGGCCGGCCACCGACCTTGCCTCTTTCGCCTATGTATCTCCCCCGAGGAAAAAGCCCTAAATCATCAATCAGAAATCCACGAAAAGTTCCACAGAGACGGCATACGAAGAAAATCGGGGACAGAAAGTCTCTGTTAGGCACCACGGGATGGGGAAGTGCCCCCAGAGCCATCTCCATCGATCTCCACCACCATCTCAATCGCCGTTGCTGATTCCCATGATGAGGAGGGAGTAGTTCTCCCTCGAGGCTAAGGGTTCTACCGATAGCTATGTGTTCATCTCTCTCTCTATGCATGATCTTATTGAGATCATGAGCTTGTAATCTATAGATCTACCTTGCTACTCAGGTGCTTTAATAGATCTCTGCTCTCCCCATGTGTGTGAAAGTGACAACATGCACACCATGGTGGCACTTAGGCTAGAGATTACAAATACTTGTTATGAGTTATATTTGGAGTTGGATGTCTTTATGAAATTGTGGTGTTTGTTGGACTCATCTAGTGCTCAAGGTGACAGTGTGGGGTTTTCTAGATGGGAAAGATGAACTTTGAGGTGTGCTTTTATAGCCCTACCATGGATTAGAGTGTCCAACCGGAGAGTAGTTCAGTGTAGTATCATAAAGAAGAATATATTTATATGAGAGTGTTCACTAGTGAAAGTATGATCCCTAGGCCTTGTTTCTAAGCACTGAAACACTGTTTGCTATTAGATCTGTTACATGTTTGCTTGCTTCTATCTTTATTTCAGTTTTACTCTAGTATTTTCCACGCGATCAAGCTATTTTCTATCACCTTTATATTATATCCATACCACTTGTATTTCACTATATCTTCGCCGAACTAGTGCACCTATACACCTGGCAAGTGTATTGGGTGTGTTGGGGACACAAGAGACTTCTTGTATCTTGATTGCGGGTTGCTTGAGAGGGATACCTTTGTCCACTTCCTCCCTGAGTTCGATAAACCTTGGGGGATCCACTTAAGGGAAAACTTGTTGATGTTCTACAAACCTCTGCACTTGGAGGCCCAACAACTATCTACAAGAATAGAAGTGCGTAGACATCAAGGTATTCTCCGGAGCCATTGCCGGGGATTAAAGAAGAAGAAGCTCCCACATCAACAACGCGCAAGCTATTTTCTGGCGCCGTTGCCGGGGAGGTAAGGTAAAAGATACTCACATCCTCCGGTGTGAGTGCTCGAAGTTATTTCCTTAAGATTCTGCAACTTTGTCTTTTTGTTTCTTATTTTCACTAGTTAGGCTTAATGGAAAACAACAACAAAATTAGAGAGCTTTATAGTATTTATCTTGAGTTAGGACATGAAGTGTTTGAAGAGAAGATTAAAAAACCTATGGAACTTTATTTGCATGCTAATAGCAATGTTGTTAGTATGAATTCTTTGGACACCATTATTGCTAATGCTATGGAAAAGTCTAAGCTTGGAGAAGCTAGTTTTGATGAGCATGATATTTTTAGTCCCCCAAGCAAGGAGGAGAAAATTTACTTTGATGATACTATGCCTCCAATATATGATGATTACAATGGTGAATATGATATTTTCAGTCCACCTACTATTGAGGAGAAAATTAATTATGAATACAATATGCCTCCTATATTTGATGATTATGGTGATGAGAATAATAATGATAGCTATTGTGTTGAATTTGCTCCCACAACAATTAATAAGAATAACTATGCTTATGTGGAGAGTAATAATGATTATATGCATGTGGCTCATGATAAGAATGTTTCATGTGATAGTTATATTGTTAATTTTATTCATGATGCTACTGAAAGTTATTATGAGAGAGGGAAACATGGTTTTATGTATCTCAACAATATTAACTTTCCCCTCTTTATGTTGAAAATTTTGAAGTTGCACTTGTTTTGCTTTCCTATACTTGTTGCTTTGTTCTTTCATGACTTGTTTCTTTACAAGATTCCTATGCATAGGAAGTGGGTAGACTTAAATGTGCTTTGAATTTGCTTCTTGATGCTCTCTTTTACTTCAATTCATATTTCTTATGTGAGCATCTTCTCAAACTATCAAGCCTAACTTAAAGGCGTTAAAGAAAATTACTTATTGGGAGATAACCCAAAAGTTTTAGATGAGTCTTGGAAGTTATTACTTTAGTAATAACCGCTCCTTATCCTTTTTATTTGATTTTTGTGCTAAGAGTAACCTCTAATGAGAGAGAAGTAATGCTTGGGAAAGTTGCTGTCTGGAAACAGATTTTTGTGCTTCACCATAAAAATTCGTGTAAAATATCTATACGTCCTTTTGAGGCGTGATTTTTTATGCTTCTGCCCGAGGTTCTTATCTAACTTTCATTAGTTCAACACTTTTTGATTTGAGCAACATAAGGTTTCCGAAAAAAATCGTCTTTACCTGCTGGTCTGTTTTGATAGATTTCTGCCATTATTTGCATTTGCTTCTTGTTGGCTGCTTTTTGAGTTCTTTTGGGGAATTGAGCTTTCTGAGGGAAGTGCTACAGTAGCTTGTATTTTAATGGAAGTTTTATTGGTGTCGAAACTTAACCTAAAGACTTATTATCTTGAGTGCACTAATGTTGCTAATAGAGATCGTGTGAAGTTTTGTATGAAGGAAAAATTTCAGGTGTATGGAAGGAATGAGTAATGAGATGAAGGATGGAATAAAGCTCAAGCTTGGGGATGCCACGCGTGTCACTCCAAGAAATATCCAATAAGTACAAGCGTCAAATCTTGGGGATGCCCAAGGCATACCCTTCTTTATCAATAAAAATTCCAGGTTTCTTCCAAACACTTCATTTTTATTGTTTCATGCACAGTTTTGTTGTTCTTAGAGCATCTTTATTTTTTGTTTTTGGTTTTCGTTTGCATGGTTTTCTTAGTTTGCTTGAATAAATTGGTTGGACCCCCTCTTTCATACATTGCTTTTCAAATAGTTTGGTTTGGATTGGAAAAGAGTAGGAAAGCTCATGCTTAAGTGGTAAAGAGAGCTTGTTTTTGACTGTGGCCCATGCTTTGTCATGCCATGCTTGATATTGTTTTGGCTTTATGCTTAGTGATCTTTGTTGTAGCATGACATGTTATAAACAATTGAGATTGCTTAATGTGCCTTGGAAGGATCATGCATTGTTTTAGCATATTAAAGCATAATATTGTGGTATTCTCCTTTGATGCTTTATTTGGGTTGACTTGCCGCATGATCACACCATGTTATGACTATATCAAGTCACCATAGCCTTTATGATCCTATAATTTTCAACTTGTAGTATCACTTTATGCTTTGATCAATGATGTTTTGTCGCTCTGCATGATTATGGCCATTATTGCTCTCTTAGTTGGTCGCTCCCAGTCTTTTGCTAGCCTCCACAACCAAGTATGAGTTCCACTCATGCATCCAACTCCTAAAACCAAGTTATCCCAAAGAGTCCACCATACCTACCTACTAGCATATGCTATTCCAAGTATATTCATGTTTTTATCTACCTTCCGAATTAAACTTGTTATGAGAAAACTAGTGATCAAAGCTCTCACGAACTTGATGGCACACTTTACTTTTCTTGCCCTTAATAAACTTGAACCATTGTGTCGTCTATGTTGTATATGCTTGCACTTATTTGTTGGGGATTAGCAGAACCATGCTGTCATGGGGAATGCTTTCAATATTGCACTTGTACTTTGTACCTATATGATATCATGCTCTTTTGTCTATGGATGTTGTCGGTGTGAAATTAAAGGGGAGCTTGTAAGTCCATGAAGTTATGTATATGTGTTAGAGAAACGCCTAGGCCGCTGGTCTAATCCATGTTGTCATGGTGGAAACCTGCAGCGTAACCATAATGAGCTGTCTATGAAGCATTCTTCTTATAAAAAAAGAGTCAGATATTGAGAAAAAATAGAAAAAGAAAAAAAAGAGATATGAGAAAAGAGGAAAGAGAGAAAAAAGCACCATTTTCCCATGTTTATAAGAAGATTGCTGAGATGCTCGTTGTCTGCTTGCCTTGTCATTTTGATATGGGGATTCTTCCGTATCATCGGGCAAGGTGTACCCCATTGGTGGTTCTCTATGATACACATGTACTTACGATAACAAGAACTTACCGGTGACTAAACTTGAGTAGCATGAGGAGCGGACCTCGTATTCAAGGGACATGAGATTTCTAACTTATACTTCGTCAAGCATGTACACCATAGTTTGTTCACTTTAACCTTAATCACTTCAAGATGCTTATGATAGGGGCAATGAGAGCTTAAAGCTATTAAGTACCATAATTTTTGGAAGCTCTTTATGAAACTTGAATCTCTGCTTCCTTCTATGAAGGCCTTTCTTCCTCCATTATATTGAGTCCCCACCTTCTATCTTTATGCACCTACTTTGAGAGCATAGTGGCCATTCTTAGTTCTATGTGCATTGTCCCAAGACTTGTTGATTGATGCATAGCTTTGATATTGCTTGTTTTAAAATATTTGTATCTAGTCACTCTTATGAACATTGAAGGTGTCCTATGCATTTATGTTAGCTACTCTATGAGGGACAAGCTGAATGCCACTATGCTATGTTTTCTTTATGTGAAACAAACAAACGTCTTGCAAAGCACTGTTATTCATTAATCTTTTGTTTGTGCCTTTTCATGTTGTGACATAGTTTCTTTGCCTTATTGTTAGAACTTTATCTTTCATGTTATGATTGAAGTACAATGATCCCAGCTATCAATGTTTTACAAATACTTTGATCAAGTTTATGATGGTGCATGTCACCTCAAAAATTATTCTTTCTTTTTATCACTTACCTACTCGAGGACGAGCAGGAGTTAAGCTTGGGCATGTTGATACGTTGCAAACGTATCTATAATTTTTGATGTTCCATGCTTGGTCGTATCTACTTTCTTATGTTTTGTCCATAATTTGGAGTACTTTTCATATGATTTCTTGGACTAACCTATTAACAAGAGCCGTAGTGCTAGTTGCATGTTTTCTGCTGTTTTTGGTTCCAGGAAAGTCAGAAAATGAATATTCTCGGAATTGGACCGGACAAAAGCCAAAGTCGTTATTTTCCCAGAAGATTCACGAAGCTAGAAGGAGAGACAAAGGGGGGCCACAGGGTGGCCAAACCACCCCTAGGCGCGGGTCCCCCCAGGCCGTGCCAGGGCATGGTGTGGGCCCCCTGTCCGGCCACCGACCTTGCCTCTTTCGCCTATATATCTCCCCCGAGGCAAAAACCCTAAATCATCAATCAGAAATCCACGAAAAGTTCCACAGCGCTGCTGTCACCGAAGGGGAGATTCGGGGGACAGAAAGTCTCTGTTCCGGCACCCTGCCGGGATGGGGAAGTGCCCCCGAAGCCATCTCCATCGATCTCCACCACCATCTCAATCGCCGTTGCTGATTCCCATGATGAGGAGGGAGTAGTTCTCCCTCGAGGCTAAGGGTTCTACCGATAGCTATGTGTTCATCTCTCTCTCTATGCATGATCTTATTGAGATCATGAGCTTGTAATCTATAGATCTACCTTGCTACTCAGGTGCTTTAATAGATCTCTGCTCTCCCGATGTGTGTGAAAGTGACAACATGCACACCATGGTGGCACTTAGGCTAGAGATTACAAATACTTGTTATGAGTTATATTTGGAGTTGGATGTCTTTATGAAATTGTGGTGTTTGTTGGACTCATCTAGTGCTCAAGGTGACAGTTTGGGGTTTTCTAGATGGGAAAGTTGAACTTTGAGGTGTGATGTTATAGCCCTACCATGGATTAGAGTGTCCAACCGGAGAGTAGTTCAGCGTAGTATCATAAAGAAGAATATATTTATATGAGAGTGTTCACTAGTGAAAGTATGATCCCTAGGCCTCGTTTCTAAGCACTAAAACACCGTTTGCTATTAGATATGTTACATGTTTGCTTGCTTCTATCTTTATTTCAGTTTTACTCTAGTCTTTTTCACGCCATCAAGCTATTTTCTATCACAGTTATCTTATATCCATACCACTTGTATTTCACTATCTCTTCCTCGAGCTAGTGCACCTATACACCTGACAAGTGTATTGGGTGTTTTGGGGACACAAGAGACTTCTTGTATCTTGATTGCAGGGTTGCTTGAGAGGGATACCTTTGACCAGTTCCTCCCTGAGTTCGATAAACGTCGGGTGATCCACTTAAGGGAAAACTTGCTGCTGTTCTACAAAACCTTTGCAGTTGGATGCCCAACAACTATCTACAAGAATATAAGTGCGTAGACATCAAGCACCTGCATAAATCAGATTGCTAAGTGTCCACTTTATCTGTGAGTTTAGTAACCAATGGGAGAAGGTCAACCTTCTTATCTACCAAGGTGACGAACTTCAACGTGATGGAGTAGCTCTTGCTTGTGATATATCTCCAGTGATCGCACGCGGTTCTTGGTCATGGGAACAACTTATTATTCCTCATCCATAATTGATGGATTGGGGAAGTTGAAACCGTTCCTCCACTCTTCTTGAGGCTTCACCCTCATATGAGCACCAATGGTAGGCTTCAAGAGTGGCACCATCGCTCCATGCTAGCACCTGCACCAATATTAGGTAATTCCTTATGCTTGTGCGGCATGGGGTCCGTGGCGATGAACTTGACCGTCTCCACACGTCCTTTTCCATGCGGCTTGCGACCTTCTCTCTCTTCGTGAGCTTTCTTCATTGTCGCCCAGTTAATCTCCGGTGGATCATAGACATCACGGCAGATGTAGATGACACTCCAATCTTCATTGTTGTAGAAGCTTGGCTCGACATACTGCTTGTACTCCGGGCTAAACCGCTCCACCTCCTCGCTGTCGTCCTTCTTGGACGGGCTGCGAGAGCGGTCCCTGGAAGGAGTAATGAGAACCAGGGTTTTCCATGTCCTAGGACGGGATATCGCATTGCTAGATTGGTTCCTGGAGATTATTATTAGAGAGAGAGACAATGGAACCGACAAAATCCTTTTTTCTTGCGAAGACGAAAAGGAAAACGAAAAATGTCTGAGAGTTTAACGACCAACTATATGGCGAGAGGATTTTCCCCGGTCATATTGTTGCGATCATATAGATCCAGACATCAAAATAGAAAATGCCTGAGAGTTTAACGACCAACTATACGGCGGGAGATTTTTCTCCGGTCGTATAGTTGCGACCGTATAGATCCAGACAAATTCGCAAAGAGGGTACAGAAGGTTTAACGACCAACTATACAGTTGGAGATTTTTCTCCGGTCGTATAGTTGCGACTGTATAGTTGGTAAAAACCTTCAGAAACTTTAGAAAAACACGAGGAATTCAAAGGCAAAAATTTCAGAAGTAAAATTTGTGAAAACAAATCACTTATTTGAGTAAGAACAATTACCTTGCACTTACTGTTTACTTATTCGAGGATGGCTAGCTCCTCCAACAACAAAGACTTCTTCTCTTTTGGAGGAATTGATTTAATAATTCTTGTAAATGAAAATCACCAGGACTAAAGTTCCTCTCAATAAGATTGGTGTCTTGTTGGGCGAATATGGACACTACATCCAACATCTTTATTTCTTTCATCTGCATAATACGCAACTCAAATTCTTGAAGTAAAAGGATCCAACGGATCAGTCTAGGCTTATGGTTTTTCCTCTCAAGGAGTTCTTTAAACCATCATGATCTATATGAACTCTTACTTTTGCATCAACTATATAAGAACAAAATTTATTGCAAAAGAAAAATACAGCAAAAAGTTCCTTTTCTTCCTTAGGTTAATTCTTTTGAACACTATTAAGAGTTCTACTAGCATGATGTATAATATTAAATCTGCGACCTATATCTTATCCTAGAGTTACTCCTACAACATCATCACTAGCTTCACATATTAAGTCAAAAGTCATATCCCAGATAGGTGGTTTAATGATAGGAGCATGGGATAAAGCATATTTGAGTTTATCAAAGGCTACAAGACATTTATCATCAAAATTATATATTACTCCCTTTTGTAGAAGGTTAGTCAAAGGTTTAGATATTCCAGATAAATTCCTAATAAACCTTCTATAAAAACCCACATGACCAAGGAAACTTCATATACCTTCTATATCCCTAGGTTGTGGCATTCTCTCTACCGCCTCAACCTTAGCTCTATCCACTTCAATTCCCTTACCTGATACCTTATGTCCAAGGACTATACCTTCTTTGACCATAAAATGGCACTTCTCCTAGTTTAGAACAATATTTGTTTCTTCGCAATGCTGCAAAACTCATTTGAGATGATCCAAGCAACTACTAAATGAAGTTCCATAGACAGAAAAGTCATCCATAAATACTTCCATTATCAGTTCTATAAAATCCACAAAAATAGCAGTCATGCATCTTTGAAAAGTAGCTGGAGCATTACATAAACCAAAAGGCATATGACGGTAAGCATGTAAACCATAATGACTAATGAAAGTTATTTTAAATTGGTCATCAGGATGAACAGCTATTTGAGAACAACCAGAGTATCCGTCCAAGTAGAAAAAATGAGTGTGGTTTTCTAACCTTTCTAAATTTTGATCTATGAATGCTAAAGGATAGTGATCTTTCCTAGTTTTTTATTCAATTTCCTGAAATCTATACACATCCTATGTCCAACAATAGTTCTAGTAGGTATCAATTCATTGTTTTCATTAGGAACAACAGTAAAGCCGCCCTTCTTAGGGACACAATGAACAAGACTTACCCATTAACTTTCTTTTACAGGATAGATTATACTTGTATCCAATAGGCGTACTATTTCTTTTTTTTCCACTTCCTTCATTTCAGGCTTCAGTCTTCTATTAAATTCCGCAACTAGTTTAGCACCTTCCTCCATGAATATTCGATGGACGATTATCATGGGACTAATGCCCTTCAAATCATCCATTGAGTACCCAAAGGCCTTGTGTTGCTCCTTAAGCATCTTCATGAGTTCTTCTTCCTCATCTCCTGAAAGTTTAGCACTAATAGTAACATGAATTTTTTTTGTATCATCCAGAAATCTGTATTTAAGATTATCTGGTAGAGTCTTCAATTCTTGGGGTGGTAATTGCTAGTCCCCTCTCTTTTCTGGCTCTTCAAAAGCCTTATTAGTTGGATTCATATTCGAGTTCTTCTAGGGACTTGTCCTCCATAACTATTTCTTCATAATTTAAGTCTTCATTTATTTCTCCTTTTGATCACTAACGAAGAGAGCTACCATTTCCTCAACAATTTTCTCTTTCTCTACTTCTTGTATTTGTGGAGGTCTGTCTTTAAATTTGGAAAAGTGGAATTCTTTTTCCACTTCCCCAAGCTTAAGAGACACAATCTCCTTTTTGAAATCAACTTTGGCACCTACATCACTCAAAAAGTTTCTTCCAAATATAATTGGGCAAAGAGTGTCAGCTGGCATATCAACAACTACAAAATTGATAGGAAAGTTTTTATTGCCAATTGTGACAGTTGCATCTTCAACTACTCCCATTAGAATTCTAAGAGTTTTATTGGCTAACATGATTGTCATATCGGTATTTTCAATTGTATCTGGTTCTATTTCTTCTTTTATTTCTTAAAAAAAATCATAAGATATAACATTAACTTTGGTGCCAAGATCGCATAAACCATAATGCGAGGTTTCTTTAAATATGCAGGGAAGAATAGGCTTACCCACATATTTTACCTTTGTTTTACCTTCAGCCAATACGGAGGTCTATTTATCAAGTTCAACTATGTTACAATGTGCATACATAGCCATAATTGCTTCCTTGGTTACCTCTTCACCATTGGTTTCTTCCAGATGTTCCACAACTTTTGGCATACTTTCCTCTTCCTTCTTCTCCTATACTGTTTTGATCTGTTCATATTCAAAAATATGCTTATGTGTAGTCTTAGTGAAAGGTATCTTATATATTTGTTCCAGGGAGGCCATTGTTTCTTTAACTTATCTTTTCTTCTCAGGTTTGGGAGGTGGATCATACCTGACCAAAACCTCTTTTGGAGATTTGATGTGTTCTAGAAAAGCTTTAACAACATGCAACACAAGATCTGAATCCAAATAAAGTTCCTTAGATAAATCTTTAACATGGCCCTTTTTTATTATAGTCATGAATACAATCATAATCTATTTCTATGCCTCCTTCGGTTCCTAGACCAAAATTCCATGAAACTCTATGATCACGAATTCTATTAATTAAAGCCCAAGCTTTAGTTATAGGAAGATTCAAAAAGGCTCCTTCCGCGAAAGAGTCTAGTTCAACTAAACTGCCATAAAAAATATGTAATAAATACCATTCAGGAAAATCATGATGAGGACATAGATTAACTAAATCTTTATATCTGATATAAGCTCTTACTAGTCCTTCATTAGGCAAGTTCCTCCAAGTCATTATAAGATGCCTGATTCCAAAATATTTTGATAATGGATAATATTTTTCTAGAAACTCACTAGCTAAATTATCCCATGTAGTAGTGGACTCTGGGGTAGAGATCTATACCGTGAGAGAGCTGTACAGTCAAAGTCTGACTAAAAAGTTTAGCATTAGTCCTATAAATATCATAGAGCTTCCCATGAGAGAGCTATAGGAGTTGTCTCTTTTATAAATGGATTAGCACTAGTCATATGCTCAAACTCCATCATGTTGGTGGAAACCTGTAACTCAAAACAAAACTTAGCAAGACAAAAATAAATAATAAAAAACTAACAAACCTACAGCGCTTAGCTCCTCGGCAACATTGCCATAAAATAGCTTGATAACTGCATATGCACAGATCATTTGTAGCTAGTTTTGAAATAAAGATATCGATCCCACAGGGAGCAGGGGTCTGAAGTCTAATAACTCTTGAAATAAATACCACAATAGAAATGCTAAATAAGGTTCTAAGTAACAAGATAAAATGCGAATATTGTGTAAAAAGGGATTTTGGGTTTTTGGTATAAGAGAATCAATAAGTAAAGTAAAAAACTAAACACAGAAAGTAAGTATCGCATATGTAAAACATATTGTAACTGCAATAGGGAAGAAGGCGTTCTCAGGGAGTAGCGGATACACCACTAGCATTATAAAGAACTAAGGTAAAGATTATTATCATGAACATTCTCAACTATGTATGTGTGGGAGGAACTCCGTATTTGGACAAATAGGCAGCAATCACTGCTCACATCATCCTCATAACCACAGCACTCAGCAATCGACATCAATCGAATTACTACGCTATTAAGGAATGTAATCCCCTAGGACGTATCCCATGGCATGGATAGTGTTCCGTGAGTTTCCTCGGTTCCCAAGTTGATACGTAAGGGGTGCCAATAGCTTTATAGTCACTGTAAGTGCTAACACACCTCTGTCTACCAACAAGTAGTTCCCTCCATCAAGTCCCCATAAGAGGCAAATATTGAGAGGTCGAATTCTCCCAACATCAAGATGAAGACAATCTAACACATTTTCACAACGATGAATATCATAATAAACTTTATCTTATTTCAATCTCATACTAGGATTTCTCCATCTCCCCAAAAACTAATGATCTACTCGGACATGGAGGCAGTCAATATCATGGCAATAACAATGGAATCTATCATAGATGAATAGTACTTGTATAAATCCACAACGAGTATGGGAAGTAGAACAAGATCTAGACAAGATGTAGATGTGATGGATGGAGATGGTGGTGATGCAGCGGTTAATGGTGAAGATCGATGCCTTAGCCTCCCGGATCTGCGCAGAGCGAAGATGGATCCCCGGTGGACGAGTTCCCCCTCCAGATGCCTTCTAGAGGTGAGGTTTTGGCGATTTCTGGTTGTTCTTTATGTGGTCTCCTTGATCCAGTTGCACGGGGTGAAACTATTTGTGGAGGCGGTGGTGGCGCCAAATATATGGCGGCAACTATACGGTCAGAACTTTATTTCCGTCGTATAGTTGGTCGTCAAATTCTCTTGACGCCTCAATCGCATTGGGTTTTCTTCTGGTGTTATTGATATTTCCCAAATAAGCGATTTACGTTATTTTTGACTCCTTTTCTCCACATTATAACTGCTCCACGAATTGTGACCATCGTATCCATCATCTATCCTGATCCTGGTGAAAATAGACATAAAATATGCGCGCGAACACCGTAAAATACCAAGACCCTACAACTACAATGCAAAATGATAATATAAAACATGATGCAATTATGCACTCATAAGTTTCTTGTCCTTACTATTTCATCCATAAGTAGTGATAGCTCCAAATATTGACACTTTTATCGATGATTTTCCATTGGATTTCATCGGGTTTCATTGGGTTTGATCTTTATACTAATGTTAACATCGCAAATTAGAGAAACCTTGGTTTCTTATGTGAGTTTTCAAGTATTGAATACTTTTGGAAGATTTGAGAGCATTTATTAGCTAATTACATTTGATTGAGCAAATCCCCAAATGAGGCCCCTGTCATTAGAGGCGTCCAGGGGCCATAACGACCACTGGTACGGTCGGTGGTCGCCCGTACCACCTTCCTTTGCCTTTGTTATATAAATAGAAGAAACTTTTGTGAAGGAAGGGGAGAATACGAACACAGCCACCGCAAATAGTCCTAGAAGAGAGCAGATCAGATATAAAGAAGGATAATAACACCATATCATCCTTAGAAAATCCCTAATATCTCAATCATCCACTCATCCATCATCCCCACTTGTAATATCAGAGAGGAGAAAATCACGCTTGTAAGATTAGGTTTGAGACTTTGATCTACCTTGGGTTGTATTTGATTTGATCCTCAACTGGTATTGTGGATTGCTAAGGTAAAGTTGAGATGATTTCCATTTGCAATATCATCATGTATTTGATCTATCTTTCTCTCATGTCTGAGTAAATCCCCATAGGCATGGGAGATGTAGGGGATTGGTAAGATGTGTTGTTCCTCCTTTACTTCCATCCATTTGTGATTGTTGTCATGATTATTATATTGTGAGAATGAATATCTATGTTTGCCTAATGCTTGTTGTCCAATTTAAGGGCCCAGATAACATGATCCTGAGATCTCATAGGTATGAACTTGTTTATTAGCAAATCAGCGACCCTCGAGTGACACAACCGATATCAAATAGGAGATAGTACTACTCAAGGATAACAAGGAATCACCAAGCCTAAATCCTGGATCTGGTCGAAAGACCTTAATTAATGTGCTGACCATTTTTGTGGTAACAAACAAATGGATCATTGGGATTGGGAAGAATCTACCAAGAGGACTCCTAGTCAGTATATGGGTTTCTTGCCTACTCACGTATGAATAAGAAGTATCACAATCCCTTATCTCATTTCATTCATTTGGCATGTTCACTATTACTATGACCCGTTTCTCTCTATGCATAACTTCTCATCAATAGGAATCGCAAACAATTTTCTCGCTCTTTACTTTTGATGTTATTGACTTTTAACATATTTCTTTATTGAAATTCCCACATTATTCACTCATCGACATCCACTCTTTGCACTTGTAGTCAATTCACTCAAGAAAACATGACACCTTGGGTGCGATAGAAACGCCTCATAAAGACACTTCCCTAAGCTCCTTATTAGGATTGATATAAAAACTAGAATTAATACTTCCACGAAAACATTCTCTGACGAACCTGTGCTCTTGCAGGCCGTCAAGAAGCAAGTCTAAGGGCCCACATGTGCATCACACAGACATGAGCTTAAACCATGGCGCTGGTCTCATCAACATCGGAAGTCCCTGGGATACACGCTCCACCATCTCCCTGATCGCCCAACTCCTCCACCAAAGAGACGCTAGGAAACTCAGGGTCCCCCTCCACCTTGCGAAGACTGGTCAGGATGAGCTCCTCCACAAGCCTCGCGATGTTCGCTTCGAGCTCAGCGATGGCCTCCAGGGTAGCACCTTGAAGAGGCTTGGGCGGCTCTAAGATCTGGGCATGGTCAAGCTCCGGAGCCTACCAAAGAAGGTTGGAGAAGAGAGCTGTACCAAAGATGCACAACCTTTTTTGACACTCATATCCGATGAAGCAGTTCAGGCCCTTAGCTGCCTTCTCTAAAGGACTAATAATCTTGTGATAAAGCTCGAGGAAGGCCTCAGCCTCACGACCCTCTGGGAGCTCCGGGGGACAGAAATACTTGGTACCAAAAGCAAGAAGAAGAGTGGATCCACGATCAGCAAGGGCGTGGAATGCCCCTTTCTACCGCTCCAAGACCTCCCTGGCCCATAACTCGTCCCACTCATGGGACTCCACAGTAGACATGAAATGATCCTTCAGTGAGGTAATTTTGTCTCTAAGACTCTCGGCTTCGAGGGCGAAGGCATCACGGGTCTCTTTTGCACCCTTAAGGGCCTCGCAAAGACGAGAGGTCTCTTGTTCTCACTGAGCAAGGGGGAGCTAGGATCTCTCGAGATTTTCATTGAGATTGCTCCCTAGGGCATCAACACGCTGGCGCTCATCTTCCAGCTCGAGGAACTTGGACTTTGCCTCCCCCTGATGCTCCGTCAAGTCGGCCTTGTGGGACGAAGTCTCTATCTCTCGCGAACGGACAAAGCCTTTTCATGCAAAGAGGTTTGTGCATCTGCGTCTGAGAGAATCTTTGCAGCCTCGTTGGCAGCATGCTAGAGTGCATTTTTGGCTTGGGGACATTCCTACGCGCATTCCGCCCTCAATAGCCTCTCAGCCTCATGAACCTGGGCCTAGTCCATGGCCAGCTGATGCTCGTCTACGGTGACCTTGTCCACAAGTCAGTTAAGCCCTTCGCACATAGTCATGACAAACACGCTCACGTATTCGACCCGACCTAGGGGTGAGTCGGGACCGGCGCACCCGTAAGGTCTAATTCTGATTCAGGTGAAGAGGGAGAGGTTGGCCCATAGGGTCCACGGCTAGAGGTCCACGTGAGGATCTCGGCAAAAGAGGGTCCACACGGCTAAGATGGGAGTCCAACGTTGCTTGTTTTGGGAGCAACGATAGTCTTAGAATCACCACATGGCACTTCCGTAACCACTGCGTCCGTGGCTAATGGATCAAGAGCGAGAATAGGCTCTTCAGCGGATGAGACGCCTGGGACTTCTTCCCCCTCACGATCCAACCCAGGGGCCCCATCCACAATGGACTCGCCCTGTGTGTTCTCGTCTTTGGACCATGCGGCAACATATTGATCCTCCATGGAGGAGCGAATTGTCAGATAAACCTCCTCCACGGCAGGAGGAGAAGGCACAGTCCGAGGAAAGGCCCAGTCCCTTTACACAGGGTCATCACTCGTCTCGAGAGTGTCGGCCATGGTGGCCCACGCCCCCGGAGGAGGAGAAGGAAGTACGAGGAGCATCACTGGGCGTATATTCTTCACGGAGCTCTTCTTTGGCTTCCTTTTCTTCGAGGAGGGACCCTCACTGTGAAGAAGCAAAATAGCTGAGTGGATAAGGCAGTGGAAAAACAAGGGGAGTCGAAAGAAGGAGCTTACCTCGCGAAGCATGAGGCCTAGTGGTTCCAGTTCCCCCGCTTCATTCCAAGGGCATAAAGTCTCCACCGGATCCCTAAGATTCGCCCCCTTCTAGAGCATTCTCCATGAGGACATCGCCACTCATGACGGGCTTCATGAGGACCGAGGAATGAGTTCTCCCACGACCGATAATAGCATGGGGGTCGCCTTCCCTAGCGCCATTCCCCACAGATCCGATCACCTCCAAAGGAGCAATCACCTAGCCCCCGCCATAGGCATCGTGCATGGACGATGAGCCACCATTCAAAGGATTCGGTAGCTTCCCCACATGACTGGGTGGAAGGATCCCCGATTCGTCAAAACAGGGAAGCACAATGTGGATCCCTGCATTCCGCTCATCGTGGTAGAGAGGCTAGGCCCCGGAAGGGAGCTCGTGTGTGGCGGTTATATCAAGAACCTCACGAAGTCCTCTACGACTACATCGTCCGTAACACCTGCTCCCAGGGGTACCCGGTCCATCTCAGTTAGGTCCCGTAGGTCCTTGTTTTTCCACTACAGAGGGGCTATACAATGCCGAAGGAACTTCATGGCTACCAGTGGGCCGGTCAGCCCAGCCGCATCTAGCACCGCTATGCACACCCATAAGGCATCGACCTTTTCCTCCTCCAACACCTGGATGGAGCACCTCCCTCGGAGATTCTTGGCCAGCACTATGGGAAGCTAAAGCGAATGGTTCTCCTCTAGGGCATCCATGTAGATCCAACGCTTACAGAAGTCCTCCACCCTCTTCGTCCAGCCCATGGAAACCCACGACATCCCATCTCTAACCTTGAAACAGACGCCTGTTGGGTCCGCAGCATAGAAAACAAAAAAAATTCCTACGATGAGAACTACACGCCAAGATCTATCTACTAGGTATAGAGCAACGGGTGGACATACATCCATGGAGAACTTACCCTCTAAGACAACGAGTTTTGTTAACGAGTAGGAACTCGTGGTTGATGTAGTCGTACACTTGCCGATCTCAAGATCGTGAGGAAGTCCGAGCGTCGCAACTCAGCAGCGCATCTGCACTCGCACACACGTTCAAGCCACCGGACAACCTCCACCTCCTCGCTCTAGCGATCCAGCGGAAGCAGCAACTCCTTCCGGACGAAATGCCACTAGGAACATGTATCTCGCTAATCCGAGACCATGGGGGAATAATTCTAGAGGGGGAGAGAGATCCTTCACAAGGAGGTGTATGGATGAAGGAGGGAATGGGTGGCCTTTTATAGGAGGAGGGGGTTGCCCCCTCTCTCCATGGCCGGCGCATGGGGGGGTGACCCCTCACCTCCCCCATTCATGTGGTGGTAACTCCTACACATTAAAATGCCTCTTCACATTCCCTTTTAAAGTCTCCACTTTAAATGCATTAAGTTTCTCCAAATTTAATGCTCTCTCATTTAATAAAACTCTTTTATTAAACTTATTCAGAATTTTGTTAATTACTTTAATTAACAAACATTCACATATAGCCCCTTGCTATATTTCAATATCACATGCAGAACCACCTTCTGCAATTTCACCCGAAACAATTTCCGGTTTCTATTGAAACAATTCCTGCGCTTTGCAATTCTTTCGTCTAAAACATATGTGCTCCAAAATGGTGTCCGGTAACTCTTAAGTGTGCCACCCTATGGTTCGCGAATAATGCAGACATGATCGAGACCCTTCTCCGATCAATAATCAGTGACGGGACACGGAGATCCGTACTGACTCCTACACATTCAACGATGACTCCTATGATCGTGAGAACCTTTAACGCGTGTAACTAAATCCCTTTGTCTCTCGATATATTACATGTCCAAGATTCGATCATCGGTATCTCCATACCTAGTTTGATCTCGTTACCGACATGCACTCTTTTCTCGTTCCCGTGATATAACATTCTAGTGATCACATCACTTGCTTGTGCAAGCTATCCTAATGTGATATCACCGAGAGGGCCCAGAGTATATCTATCCGTCATCTGGATTGACAAATTCCACTCTTGATCCATGAGCCACAACATAACACCTTCGTAGCACTAAACCCATCTTTATAGTCACCCTGTCACGGTGTGACGTTTGATGTTATCAACATACTCTTCCGGTGTTAGCAATTAACATGATCTCATGGTCTAAGGATAAAGATTACTTCGTATGATGTTTTAGCAATATAAACATAATGACTTGATCGTAATGCTATACTTCGGATGAATGTTCATCACATCATTCCACCAATGGTGTGACCTTGTTATTAACAACATCCAATGTCCATGATCAGGAAACCTTGATCATCCTGTTAATCAACAAGCTAGTCTATAAGAGAGGCATGACTAGGAACCCTTTTTGTTTATTAAACACACATGTATTGATGTTTCCTATCAATACAATTATAGCATGCAAAATAAACATCTATCATATACAAGGAATACATAATAACAACTTTATTATTGCCTATCAGGGCATATTTCCTTCAGTCTCCCACTTGCACTAGAGACATTAATCTAGTTCAAATAGTGATAAATCTAACACCCATGGAGTTCTGTTGTTGATCATGTTTTGCCCTAGGGAGTACTTTAGTCAATGGATCTGCTAGATTCAGGTCCGTGTGCACTTTACAAATCTTTATATCTCCATCCTTGACATGCTCGCGGATGGAGTGAAACCGGCGCTTAATATGCTTGGAATTCTTGTGAGACCTTGGTTCCTTGGCGTTGGCTATGGCTCCATTGTTGTCACAATAGATCACCATCGGGTCCAACGCACTGGGAACCACACCCAGTTCCGTTATGAACTCCTTCATCCAAACCGCTTCCTGCGCTGCTTCTGAAGCAGCAACATAATCCGCCTCTATTGTTGATCCAGCCACCACAGGTTGTTTGGAGCTCCTCCAACTAACTGCTGCTACGTTCAAGAGAAATACGTATCCGGATTGAGACTTAGAGTCATCCGGATCAGTGTCAAAGCTAGCATCGACATAACACTTAGCGACTAGCTCTTCTTCACCTCCGTATACAAGAAACATATCCTTAGTTCTTCTCAAGTACTTAAGGATATTATTGACCGCTATCCAGTGTTCCGAACCTGGATCAGATTGGTACCTACTAGTCAAACTAATAGCATGTGCCACATCCGGTCTTGTACATAGCATGGCATACATTATAGAGCCTATGGATGAGGCATAGGGGATCTTATCCATTATCTCTCTTTCTTCCGCCGTAGCCAGACTTTGAGTCTTACTCAATGTCTTGCCTTGCAACATAGGTAAGAACCCCTTCTTACTTCCGTCCATATTAAACTTCTTTAATATCTTATCAAGGTATGTACTCTACGATAGCCCAATTAGGCGTCTTGATATATCTCTATAGATTTTAATGCCTAATATATATGAAGCTTCACCAAGGTCCTTCATCGAAAATTTGCTGTTTAGATAACTTTTAACAATGTTTAAAAGATCTAAATCATTTCCAATCAATAATATGTCATCCACATATAATATCAGAAATGCCACATTGCTCCCACTCACTTTCTTGTAAATACAAGCCTCTCCATAAGTTTGGAAAAATCCAAATTCTTTGATCACCTCATCAAAGCGGAGATTCCAACTTCATGATGCTTGCTTCAGTCCATAGATGGATCACTGAAGTTTGCACACCTTATTAGCATCCTTAGGATCGACAAAACCCTTTGGTTGTATCATATACAACTCTTCTTCAATCTTACCATTGAGTAATGCAGTTTTGACATCCATCTGCCATATTCCTAACATAATCGAAATATGCAGCAGTTGCTAACATAATCCTAACCGACTTATCATAGTTACGGGAGAGACTGTCTCATCATAGTCAACTCCTTGAATTTGTCGAAACCCCTTTGCGACAAGTCGAGCCTTATAGATGGTCACATTACCATCAGCATCAGTTTTTCTTTTGAAAATCCATTTATTCTCAACGGCCTTTCGATCGTGAGGTAAGTCCACCAAGTTCCAAACCTGGTTTTCGTACATGGATTCCATCTTGGATTTCATGGCTTCTAGCCATTTGTTGGAATCCGGGCTCATCATCGCTTCTTCATATGTCGCAGGGTCATCTATTTCATCAATCATGAAATTCATAACAGGATTGCCATACTGATTCAGAGGCACGTGTCGTCCTTCTTCTTGACCTGCGAGGTTCGGTAGTGTCCTCTTTCGGAGTTTCATGATCAATATCATTAGCTCTCTCTTCATTAGGTGAAGTCAACTCTGAAACAACTTCTGGAGCTGCGCTACTCGCCATTTCATGAAGAGAAGGTTCAATAACCTGTTCGATTTCTACCTACCGACTACTCACACCTTTCGCGAGAAACTCCTTCTCAAGAAAGGATCCATTCTTGGCAACAAAGACCTTGCCCTCGGATCTGTGATAGAAGGTATACCCAATCGTTTCCTTAGGGTATCCTATGAAGACGCATTTTTCTGCTTTGGGTTCGAGTTTATCAGTTGAAGTTTCTTCACATCAACATCGCATCCCCAAACTTTAAGAAATGACAGCTTAGGTTTGTTTCCAAACCATAATTCATACGGTGTCTTTTCAACGGATTTAGATGGTGCCCTATTTAAAGTGAATGTAGCGGTTTCCAGTGCATAACCCCAAAATGACAGTGGCAAGTCAGTCAGACACATCATAGATCGAACCATATCCAATAAAGTACGATTACGACGTTCTGACGCACCATTACGTTGTGGTGTTCCGGCAGGCGTGAGTTGTGAAATTATTCCACAGTCTTTCATATGTGTGCTAAACTCGTAACTAAGATACTCTCCTCCACGGTCGGACCGCAGAAATTTGATCTTTCTGTTACGATGATTTTCCACTTCATTATGAAATTCTTTGAACTTTTCAAAAGTTTCAGACTTGTGTTTCATCAAATAGATATACCCATATCTACTCAAATCATCCGTGAAAGTAACAAAATAACGATATCCACCTCGCGCTGACACACTCATTGGTCCACACACATCAGAATGTATGATTTCCAATAGATCTGTCGCCCGTTCCATTGAACCGGAAAACGGCGTTGTAGTCATCTTGCCCATAATGCATGGCTCACATGTATCAAATGATTCAAAATCAAGTGATTCCAAAAGTCCATCAGAATGGAGTTTCTTCATGCGTTTAACGCCAATATGACCTAGACGGCAGTGCCACATATATGTAGATATATCATTATCAAGTTTAATCCTTTTAGCATCAACATTATGAATATGTGTAATACTACTATCGAGATCCAACAGAAATAAACCATTCAACATAGGTGCATGACCATAAAAGATATTATTCATATAAATCGAACAACCATTGTTTTCAGACTTAAATGAATAACCACTTTGCATCAAACACGATCCGGATACAATGTTCATGCTTAGTGCAGGCACCAAATAACAATTATTTAGGTTTATAACTAATCCCGATGGCATATGGAGAGGCAACGTTCCGACGGTGATCACATCAACTCTTGATCCATTGCCGACCCGCATCATGACCTCATCCCTTGCTAGTTGTCGCTTGTTCCGCAGCCCCTGAACTGAGTTACATATATTATCAACCGATCCCGTATCAAATACCGGTGCTCTGAGTACTAGTCAAGTACACATCAATAACATGTATATCACATATACCTTTGTTTTCCTTGCGGACTTCTTGTCCGCCAAATACTTGGGGCGATTGCTTCAATGGCGATCCTTGCAATAGTAGCACTTTCGATTATCGGACTTAGGGCCAGCTCGGGGTTTCTTTTCAGGCGTGGCTATAGACTTGCCACCCTTCTTTCCCTTATGCTTGCCTTTCTTGTCCTTCTTGAAACCGGTGGTCCTATTGATCATCAACACTTTATGTTCTTTCCTAATCTCCACTTCGGCAGTCTTAAGCATTGACAGAAGCTCGGGAAGAGACTTCTTCATGCCCTGCATATTATAGTTCATCACGAAGCTCTTGTAGCTAGGTGTCAGAGATTGGAGAACACGATGTATGCCTAAGTCAATGGGAATTGTTATTCCCAAGGACACAAGCTTATCGGCGTACCTAGACATTTTGAGTATGTTCTCACTAACAGAGCTGTTTTCCTCCATCATGCAGCTAAAGAACTTTTTTGTAGCATTATAACTCTCTACGGCAGCATGGGTATCGAAAATCATTTTCAATTCTCCCATGGTATCAAAGGCATTGCCATTTTCGAATCGCGACACATACAGTATGCCGCAATGAACTACGTTGTGGTCCTCCTGACGAGTTATATAGACGTTCTTTTCCTCGTCAGGGGCATCAGGAGCTGGTGGGGGGCCTAGCGGCGCATCTAGCACATATTGCTTTTGTGCAGCAGTGAGGAGAATCCTCAAATTCATAGTCAAGTTGGTGAAGTTGCTACCATTCACAGCAAGTTTCTCTTTCTCCATGAACACATTGAAATTAAAAGCAGGTGGTGCCATCTACAACAGAATTTATAAAGTATATTTAGACTAATTTTATGATAGATTGAGTTCAACTAATCCAAATTACTAATGAACTCCCACTCAAAAACGACATCCCTCATGTCCTTTTGGTGATTACCTGAACCAAATCCACTACACCAAGTCCGACCATCACGTGAGTCAGTGTAGCTTCAAAGGCGAGCATCTATATGGGCATCATATCAACTATATGACTCATGCTTAACCTTTCGGTCCGTGTTCCGAGGCCATGTTTGTACATGCTAGGCTCGTAAAGTAAGAACCTTAGTATTTGCGTGTGTAAAACTGTCTTACACCCGTTGTATGAAAGCGTAGAGTTGAAAACACCCGATCATCACGTGATGCCTCAAAACACGATCCACAAAACGGTGCATACTTAAGGAAGAACACGTTTTATCTTGATATCTAAATAAGGGATCATCTTATAATGCTACCAAACACGCCAAACTAGCAATATAAGATGCTAACATCTAATGTGTGAAGTGAGGTGATATGGTCCATGCATTTGATCTCTATCATTTGCATCGTGGTATGATCTCTATCATTCCTTTGTGTGTAAGGCCAAGGTCTATGGAACTTACACGTTAAGTGAGTTGTAAGAGTATCTATTATACATCTACTTACAACAATACCATATCAAAACACTAGCCCAGCAACGATCTAAACTAGACGCCTCTAATTTATCAATTGCAAGTTTTACGTGGCTTAGGGCTTTTGGAGATAGGACCTGTCTAACCTACGAACCTGAACCACAACGAGGATAATCAAGTTATTAGCAACTCGTTGTAAATCAGATATTGACTATAGTAGGAGAGACAGACACCCGCCAGCCACTTATGCAAAACAAGTTGCATGTCAGTCGTGGAACCGGTCTCATGTACGATAACATGTAAGGTTGGTCCGGGCCGCTTCATCCCACTATGCCACCAATATCCAAAGTACATAGAAGATGCAATAACATGATCATCATCGCCCACATATAAACATATGTGTACTACCCGTGCAAAGCACCTACACATAGATCAGGCTCTGATACCACTGTTGGGTCCGTAGCATAGAAAACAAATAAAATTCCTACGATGAGAACTACACGCCAAGATCTATCTACTAGGTACAGAGCAACGGGTGGACATACATCCATGGAGAACTTACCCTCGAAGACAACGAGTTTTGTTAACGAGTAGGAACTCGTGGTTGATGTAGTCGTACACTTGCCGATCTCTAGATCGTGAGGAAGTCCGAGCGCCACAACTCAGCAGCGCATCCGCACTCGCACACACGTTCAAGCCACCGAACATGTATCTCGCTAATCCGAGACCATGGGGGAATAATTCTAGAGGGGGAGAGAGATCCTTCACAAGGAGGTGTGTGGATGAAGGAGGGAATGGGTGGCCTTTTATAGGAGGAGGGGGGGTGCCCCCAGTCTCCATGGCCGGCGCATGGGGGGTGACCCCTCACCTCCCCCATTCTTGTGGTGGTAACTCCTACACATTAAAATGCCTCTTCACATTCCCTTTTAAAGTCTCCACTTTAAATGCATTAAGTTTCTCCAAATTTAATGCTCTCTCATTTAATAAAACTCTTTTATTAAACTTATTTAGAATTTTGTTAATTACTTTAATTAACAAACATTCACATATAGCCCCTTGCTATATTTCAATATCACATGCAGAACCACCTTCTACAATTTCACCCGAAACAATTTCCGGTTTCTACTGAAACAATTCCTGCGCTTTGCAATTCTTTCGTCTGAAACATATGTGCTCCAAAATGGTGTCCGGTAACTCTTAAGTGTGCCACCCTACGGTTCAAGAATAATGCAGACATGATCGAGACCCTTCTCTGATCAATAATCAGCAATGGGACACGAGATCCGTCTTGACTCCTACACATTCAACGATGACTCCTGTGATCGTGAGAACCTTTAACGCTTGTAACTAAATCCCTTTGTCTCTCAATATATTACATGTCCGAGATTCGATCATCGGTATCTCCATACCTAGTTTGATCTCGTTACCGACATGCACTCTTTTCTCGTTCCCCTGATATAACATTCTAGTGATCACATCACTTGCTTGCAAGCTATCCTAATGTGATATCACCGAGAGGGCCCAGAGTATATCTATCCGTCATCTAGATTGACAAATTCCACTCTTGATACATGAGCCTCAACATAACACCTTCATAGCACTGAACCCATCTTTATAGTCACCCTGTCATGGTGTGACGTTTGATGTTATCAAGATACTTTTCCGGTGTTAGCAATTAACATGATCTCATGGTCTAAGGATAAAGATTACTTCGTATGATGTTATAGCAATATAAACATAATGACTTGATCGTAATGCTATACTTCGGATGAATGTTCATCACATCATTCCACCAATGGTGTGACCTTGTTATTAACAACATCCAATGTCCATGATCAGGAAACCTTGATCATCCTGTTAATCAACAAGCTAGTCTATAAGAGAGGCATGACTAGGAACCCTGTTTGTTTATTAAACACACATGTATTGATGTTTCCTATCAATACAATTATAGCATGCAAAATAAACATCTATCATATACAAGGAATACATAATAACAACTTTATTATTGCCTCTCAGGGCATATTTCCTTCAACGCCGCCAGCGATGTATGTGATGGAGGTAATGCCAAGGATGTAAAGCTGGTGGAACAACGTCACTGAGGGTTTCATGTAGTCGAATTGCTGGCACCAGAAGGCGAAGATCGAAAAGGTGGTAACGAAGTTGGGTTCGAGGTGCAGGGTCGAGATCTGGTAGTGCTCCAGGATATCAAAGAAGAAAGGGGAGAAGGGAGGTACCAACCAGGTGATGATATCGTGATATAATAAGGGGTACACCGAGACATCGAGGATCTCCCACTTCATCACACCATGCCACGCTCTGGTGTCCCCCCAATTGTTCTGGCTTGATGCGATCTGGGAGTGGAATTTGTCGATGCCAGATTCAAGATAGATGGTGGAGGGAAGCAACACCCCCTTGACCTCAGCCTCTGCCACCGGAGCCGCGGATGTCGCCACTTGCTTCCCCTTCATGGAAGTGGCTTTCCGAGGAGGCATCTCGGCTATCCGTAACTGCTATATAGAGAAGGAAAAGGGCTAAAAAGCATTTGCAAGATTCAAAAATGATTTCAGGGGGCCACCCCACTAAGCTATATGCAAGGAAGTAGGCTGGGCTCTGAGGAAGACCTAGGGTTTGTGTCAATGGCTATAAATTACTAGGATCCCAAAAGTGTGGTTGGGCTTGTCGATACAGCAAAAACATTCCACGTTCCAAAATAGTACAGGTAAGCACTCCACACACAACAGTAGTAAATAACGCAGTAAAACATGGCATAAGTATATGATAGTACTAAATCCCCAAACTATTCTGTGGCCCCAAGAGATAATATGTGAATCAAGCTCAGGCGAAGGGGATTCATGGTCCCACATGCGGATAGTGCGATAGTCAAGGAACAATAATCAAGTACTCGGGTCCTACGGGACACAAGTGAGCGGGTAAAAACCAGACATCAGTTATTGCTCACCGGTTCCTCTTTGTTTAGTTCTCCCATTACTACATAATTCAGTTGTTTAGGTGCCTCGTTATCCAGAAGACTCTCACAAACTCTAGACATTTAATTCTATGACTCGCATGGATAAAATAACTCTTGTAGTAATTGCTGATAGGATTGAGGATACAAGCTTCGGTGTTATTTAAAAGTAGAGGATGTGTGGTACGTGGGATTGCAATTTAATTCGAATCGCGACACAATGATGCAAGAAAAAAGATAGAGGCATAGGTGCTATATGTATTGCAAGCATGGGGAAATGTCTACCTGTAAGCTCACCAATAGGATAACTGGGATCCAGGTAGTACTCTTGGGTCTCCTGATAACTCCCTTTCTCGGCGTCTATCCGGAATAAAAACCAGACACACAAAGGACCATAATAAATAAAATGCGTAATCATATGAAATATATGCAACAAGAAAAACATGGTATGCCAAGATGGAATGATGCACAATTGCATGGTATAATATAACATGATACGGGTGAGGTGTATTAAAGAATAAAGCATTTAATTATTTATTTAGTCATGTTTTACTCCCATAAACCTTGATGTATACTTAATATTTATACGATGCATGCTTCAATTGATATCATGGAATGCATAGTTGGAAAGGGTTCATCGCGCTGATCGATTTAGTCATATTATTTGTTGAATTCGGCACAAAAGATTTAGATTTATTAAGAAATAGGCATTTACTAATATTTAATAATTCAAAAAATTTAAATGCCCATAAATTATTTTAAATAACATATTCATATTCCTGGCATTTTTCTTATTATAAAACATATATTATTTATAATTTTTTTAAATATAGGTCAAAAGTTATTATTAAATACAATTTATATTCAAAAAGGGCAACAAAGTCAACAGTTTGAATAGTTAGTGTCTAAACTAGAATAGACTGAATATGGGTTTGAATTTATATTTAAAAATGATTTACTTCTCATTTTGAAAGTTTTTGCAAATTCCAAATATTTAAAAAAGATATGAATTAAATTAGATTTAAATATTTCTGAAATTTTGTTTATTATTTGGAAAATATGCTGGGACTTTTTGTACATGGGCAGAGCTAGCCACAATCAATGACAAGCGGGCCTGGTGTGCCGACTGGCGCTGCGCCAGCGGGTGCTTGTGGGTGTGACAAGTGGCGGCACCGGGAGACTGTCGGTTGAGGACTGGATCTGCCGAGTTTTTTTTTACAAAAGGTTCTGGGAGGTGCTAAAATCTGAATCTTAGATCTGGCCCGTTTGCTTGAATTCGCCCCGAGTTCAAATGATCATGGCAACAAAACGGTGAAGAACTTGGAGACACCACAAAAACAAAAGTTGGAGATCTCCTGAAGCTCTACAATTTTTATTTAGGGATATTCTTCACAAGAGGAACGATTGCGCCAGAAACAAGCCGAGAAAGGTCCAGGTTTAGATAAACGTGCTAGTTTTCAGATTGCGGATATTTCGATCAATCTTTTCTTCCAGATTCTGAGCGTTGTAGATCATTAAACAATGAATGGTTTGTTTTGCTATATTGCAGGGACTACAGAGAGGAAGTTCCGTGTGCAAAGTTTTGCCATAGAAGTAACCGAGACGCTGGAAATGTGACAGGAACATAGAGACTAGCCGATGTTGTTGTCCATCTAAGGAAACCATCGTTCGTATGGACTGATGATCAGCAACGACAGAGCACGTAGGAGTGATCTTTCGATAAAGATCCCGACCTCGGTGGTTCACCGTTTTGAGCATGTGAGGGCTTGTTTTGAAGAGGGGACATAGATCTATGGGGTCATACAAAAATCACGGATTGGGGATGGATGTGCGCGAAGCGAGCTTGCGACGAACAACGATGAAAATTCGCTGACGAACTGGACTCTGAAAAACTGAAAAACCAGTGACAGAAACTGTGAAAACATGCTCGCTTACGAGATCTATTGCGAGAGAAAACACGACCAAAAATTGCATGGTCTAGCTTGAGAGATAGAGGGTTCAACAGGCTACAGCTAGAGGAAAACATATGGGGAAGAGGTGGACTGTGATGGCGGCTAGGACTCGAAGAACAAGAGGCCAAAGCTAGGTGGTCACGCGTGATGTTGATGTCTCCGTCGGCGGCATGCGCGAAGGGCATTCATAGGAGGGAGGCGGAGTTACAGCGATCTTGAGGAGGAAGGGAGTTGTCTAGGAGGTGGGCCTGCACACTAGAGTGGTGTGTGCACAGTGCTGGAGCGAGAGGCTGCGTGGCCCAGCGATGGAGCTTGAGCTCTACATCTCCTTGTATCTCTGGCATCGCCGTGCTGTGGTGGCTCCAGTGTACTCTGGCATGGTTGAGAGGGACTGGGAGAAGTAGAGGAAGCAGAGGCGGGTTCCTGGACGCCTGTCTTCTCCTTGGCACTGCTCCAACCGCCTCCTTCTTGGTTTTTTCGAACTAGATTTATGAAGTCATGGAGATGACCATGGCCATGGTTTGCTTGGGGGAGTAAGGAGGAAGGGGTTCTTGTCGATGGATCTCGATCTGAGATGGTTCCTTGGCAACTGGTATAAAAGGGGAAGGCTGTAGCATCCCAATTTCAGCAACCCTAATTAATCCAGAATGCAAAAATCAGGGGGAACAAAAACTTTTTATTGTTGAATGATGCAGTGCTTGCTTGATTGCTTGTGTATGCTTATGCTTCTATATGTGTAACAAATGATACACTCCTTAACTCAACCTCAGTTGACAAAAGCTATTTAACAAAAGCGGTCTTGGATTATGTTTCATATTCTCAAATGTTTTGGCATTTCCAAAACCTGATCCAAGATGCCTTGCAACCCTAAAACCTTTTAGTATCTTCTATTTACAAAGTTATGGAGATCTATATAATATAATCTCCATATTTTTCCAAAGAGAGAACTTTCAACTACTCTTACCTCTAGGTTTTCCAAAGACCCTTTTATAAAGCCTTCAAATTCTATTACTGGTAGAGTTACCAAGAAATCTTACCACCTTCAAAATACAACCTTTTCAAAATACCCACCCTACCTCAAGCTAGGCTTGGAGGTTCCCATGGTAGTAGATGTGTTTTGTTTCTAAGATGAGTTGGCTTGATCTGCTAAGATGAATTACCTTGATCTGCTCCTTGACTTGATTTCTTAGAAGTAGTATGAGTTACTATAGGATTTCATCATCGAGCATCTAACTAATCCAAGAGTATCAACCCTAAGCAATATAACCAAGATGGAATCTGAGCTATAGCCACTAGATGATCTTCTAAAAATCCTTAACCAGACCACTTCTGAAGATTATTCTTTCTAGAAGCTTCCAAATCAAAATAGACCAATAGCAAGCATGGATACTTCCTACTCCATCTACACTTCAACATCATCCATTTTATGATGCTTTGGTACCTTGAAACCAATCAAAAACATCTCCTCTTGTACTCTAGTCAAAAACCCTAAGTCTGCCAAAATATGACTAAGTCTAGAAACTGTTTCAACATCACTTCTTTCAATACCTCTCTTTCTCAACCCTTGTGCATTTTTGGAAATGCACTTGAACCATCTTGTATACAATCCTAAGGACTACCAAGTCCCACTATTTGCCTTGGCTATATCATCTTTTAACCCACATGTTCTTGATGGATTTGCAGGCAAGAAAATAATAATTCCTGCAAACCTTATCAACATCCTACTTTGGAAGAAGATCGCATCTTTATACTACCTTATTCTGACCAACTCTTCGAATGGTTGTACTATACTGATAAAGTTCTACCAATCACAACTTCACTTGTTCCAATTAGATACTTGTGCTTCTAAAACCCACATGGTTTTGAAGGGTAATTGCTAATCTTCTTTGGCAACCCTATTTTTTTCAAAGTTTGGAATCAATCTTTGGAGTGCTCAACCCATGATCATCCTCAAAACTCTATACCATGGTGATCCACATCACTTGGTCTATCTATCCATATATCCCATGACCCAAGAGGAGCTCGGAGCTCCAAATCCAACAAGGTTTTGAATGTATAAAAATAATAAGGCCTAAGATCCTTTATCCCATGTTCCCCATCAAAATCAAGCTTAAATTTAAAAACCCAAGTTTAAAATGATTGATACAGAATGTGGACATCATCTACCTTGGATATAAAAATTTATCAAAAAGTATCCATAATTCTTTGGCCCCAAAAAGGTATTAAATTCCTTTCATTTACAAAAACTCAAAAAACTCTCCCTATAAAGGAAAGTTTGTAATTCTCCAAATCACACCTCCAAATTAAGGATCAGTTGAGGCCTATACATCATATCCTATCTCCTCACTTCAAAGATAAATATATTTTAAGAGTTTTAATAATTCTTTTTTGCCTATTTCCTTAAATGGAAGAAATGATAAAATAATTGTTTTCAACACTTTTCTAACTCAATAAATATTGGGAAAATTCTCCAACATGGGAATTAATACTTGGGACCATCTCAAACGAAAATCCATCTTTTCCCAAATCAAAAATCTCAAGTAAATCCAATAAAATAGATTCAGCACTATTTGAATAAATGAGATTAATGTGATCTAAAACGATCCAATAAATCTCAAATATTTCTTGGTGGAGTATCTTGACCATATCTATCTACCAGCACCTTTAACTCATCTTGCCTAGGTCCATTTGGAGAAATTTCTTTGTAACCTTTGTTTTGGCCAAAAATTGGAATATGATCAAAACCTTGAACTAAGCTCCACCAAATTTCCTCAAATCTTGTCCAGCACTTCTCTCCAGCACTAGGAAAACTCCTCTGGTCGACCATCCCTATGGCATGCATTGTAGCTCTCTCTCTCTCTCTTGTACCATGTGATTGGACATAGGAGAGACACAATATCCTTCAAATCTTGCCATCTTTATTTTAATTGCAGCTGTTGCACTGTCCCTCTGCCCCTGTACACGACTCCAGAGCTCACAGCCTCTCTCCCGCCGTCCCTAGCCACCAATGGGAAGGCCATGGACCAGCCCAAGCTCCTCCATGAGCCTAGTCCAACTTGGACCCTCCCCTCTCGGGATAAATAGGCCAGAGGCCTTCCACCCCCCACTCACTCCTTCCCACTCCCTCTTCCTCCTTCACTCTAGAGAGGAAGAACAACCTCTCTTTGGCCATTTTCGAGCTCCCAAGCTCTTGCTCGTTTCCAACCACCCCAAACACCTCCACCACTTCCAATACACTCCCATGCCTTACTCCTCTTCTCCCCCAAAATCCCAGAAGCTCTCTTCCCCTCTGCGGCCCTGAGAAACCAGAGGAAGCTCTCAGATCTGAGAGGTAGACGCCCCCGTTGTTGTCATTCTGGAACCCCTCTGCTCCACCTATTGGTTTGCTCACCCTTCCCACCTTGTGGTCACCCTAATCCCGCCCTCCATTCTGACTTGCACATGCCAGGGAGCCACCTCCGATGAACACCGATGATCTCTGTCACAGGTACTATCACATGAGGCCATATTCTTCACCGAGAACTCATTTCCCACCCCTCGTTGGGACCACCGTCGCACCCCGTGCTGCCTCCAACAAGTCCTTGTCGCCAGTAGGCCCCCTGGTAAGCTCACCGCAACTCCCTATGTGGCCCTAGGGTTACCGTGTCGCCAAAACATCGGGAGGTAGGCGACGGATGTGAGTCGTCGATCAAAACTTCATCTGGCGGCCCACAACGATGGATACCCCTTCGTTTCCTCGCTGCGGATAACAGGCGGGACCCAGCCTTCAGCCCTTCAAACGAATCTCCCGCGCGCAGATCCGCTTGTTGGGCCGAAATAGACGCCACACGACCCATTTTCCTTGTAAACCAGCCCGCCCCTACTCCTCTTTAATCAGTTATTCTTAGATCTAAAAAATAACCCTTCGATTTAAATAGTTTCAAACATGAAAAACAACACAAATCTCCTAGATCTAAATTCCTTCAGGTTCTTACATGATTCGTGAAACATGCAGAACCGCTCTTGTGCCAAAAATAAATTTCATTATTTACTGGCATTCAATTTACTAAAAGGTATCTTTTTAACTAATAAAATTCTCACTGATCTATACATAACCAGATGGGTTTAACCAAAGTCCCTACGAAAGGTATTTGATATGCCTGCCAGTGAGTATTCATATCATTCAAAGTGGGGTTATATTCTGCCTGTAAACAAAATAACAAAAACAAGTCTTCTCTGTCTTTAGAAAATTCCATAGGCTTATTTGTAGCACTTTTCGAGTTGTTTCCAACTCTCAATGATATGATACATCAAAATTAACCAAATCCCAGGTTTTCAAGAATTATTGATCCTCTTTTGAATTTCAATGAATTAAATACCTTTGTATGTGGTATATTCACTAGATAAATCCTAGTAGTAGTTTTACAACTCCAAAAATAGTGTTTCCAATTTCTACTTAAAGGTATTGGAAATACCTATCCACTATCCTTGGTCGCGTGTCATTTGGACCTATAAAATATATCTGGTTAAAAAGATAAATTGCTTGCAGAACTGACTTTGGGATTTTCCCAAGGGTATTCTGGTAAATATTTTGAGATGAATCCAACTCTCAAAAATATATTTGATGATATCATTATTGCACATTGATATAATACAGACCCAAGCCTTAGTTAAAACCCCTTCATTAGGTGGTATTAGGCAATTAAATCACAAAGGCATATCCACAAAGGCAATCAAAGTATTTCCAAATGTAACAAACTCAACCTATAAAAATCCTACTGAAATGAGTAAGTTGTTGGATGTTTGTTTGTTGTATGGTATTGGTGATTGTATGCCTTGTATTGATTGTGCCCTTTGTTTGCTTGCATGTGATCCGTATCGATGATAGATGCGATTAAATCGGAGACAAGAAGAAGATGGTTATTATTTTTATTGTCATTTTGGTATTCGAAGAAGAAGTACATGGACATATATTGCCAGATTACTTCTCTTAGGAAAGCCACCTTCTTTCTCATAAGCCTTGTACTACTATTTTACATATGCATGTTTTATCTTCTGTTTATGTAAATTACATTGTTCTATATTATGAAGATCTACATCGGGTAGTGGCTTGGCTCCTCCAAACCATTACATATGCGTATTACTAAGTACAACCCCCTTGACGACACCTATTTGTCCCTAGAAAGGTAGATGGTGTATAACACCATAAACCCTTTGGAGACCCTGTTTTAGCCGAAGAAAAACTAGAGGATGGGAAGACCCCCAAAAAAGATTTACAAAATGTTTATGTCAAAACCTTGGTGAGGTTTGACCTACCAAGATAAGTTTGAGAAAGAAAAAGGTTTTAGTTTTACAAAAGATACTAGAAGCAAGATGGAGGAAAAATGTTTACAAAAACGCACCCGGTTCTTTGCAGCTTTCACTATAACAACTTAACCCGTGAAACCACATTACTCTAGGGTGAGACAGGGCTAGACTTGAAGTTTGTTACTCTGGTGTGGGAATTCTCACAACTTCTTATAAGGGCTTCATTTACAAAAAGGGTGTACTATTAGAGAGTCACCTGGAGGAATTCTGGATCACCCATGTGAGTGATCAGGCGATACTATGATCCTCTTAATGAAAGTGCCCACTCTGCAGGAGTCGGAATTCACTCCGGTTGGTCCGTGGCCCCAATGTCCCGGTGTTGAGAGGGACAACACATAGGGTGGGGCCTATGCTAGAGTGGCATCCGGAGAGTCTTGATCAATTACTCGACCCACGATCAGTATGGATCAGGGCAGGGTACTCGGTTGATGTGGGTAAAGTGTATAACCTTTGTAGAGTGTAAATCTATTCGAATAGCCATGTACGCGGTTATGGACGGTTGGACAAACTACTATAGAGCGGTGCTAGTTTTGTTTTCAAAAAGGATTTCAGAAAAGCAATGGGTTTGGAAATGTTTTGACCATTTGATGGTCAGAAAGGATACATGTTTTGACCATGGGATGGTCAGAAAGGATGGAAAGGAGTTTGGTCATGGGTAACTGGAAGGAGGAACAAATGGGTGACCCAATCCTAGTGTTTTCAAAAACTTTCCAAAATGGTTTCCAAAATGTTTTACAAAAGTTTTCAACAAAGTTATGTACATGTTATATCTTCAACAGAAACCACTTGAGAAAAGAATCTCTCTTGGAGCCCTCCGACTACCACAGCCATATTGCATATCCTCTCATTATTATTATTCTCTTAAGGTGGTTTGCGAGTACATTCAAAGTACTCACTCGCATTGTCCCTGTCTATTAACTTTGTCAGATATCAAGAAGATGATGAAGTTGACGTCTATGCGAGCTAGGACGTTCTCCTAGTCAGTTGCATGTAGGTTAACGCATGGCTCGGGCTCTACGCTTTATGAAGTTCCGCTGATGATGATCGATGTACCCATAATGACAAATAAGGTATGACATGTATCCGCTTAAGTACTGGATGTTTACTTTGATACTTGTCGGTTATGTGCGATGACTAACTGATCATGGGATGGTGGTGTATGCATAACAGGGATTCTCGGAGGATTAATCTGGGGGCCCCACATATGTGCTATCAGATCCATCTTGACTGTAGGAGAACCGTAGTTAGCATGGTCGTTAGACAGGAAAACTATTCTAGAAACACCATCTTTCAAAAACTATTTCTAAAAGCTTTTTGAAAGATTCTACTCCTTATCCGCTCCTAATTTAAAGTACTTCGAAAATGGTTTCTCCCATCTCTTGTCCAAACTTAAACATACGGAGATGTAGAGCGTTGCACCCAAAAAACCGGGGAAAATTGCCGGGACTACCTTAGACGATGGATCGACACGAAAAACTCCTATGAGGGAGTAAACGACCATACCGTGATTGAAGCTTTCATAGCAGGGCTCCCAGTCGGATTACTACGTCACCGGATGAAATGCGACAAAGTTAGTGGACTTGGGGGAGATGATAGAGACAACAAGCAAATATGTAGATGCCGACAATGATTCAGAAGTACTACTGAATGCCCTGGTCATACCATAATCGGCAAACCAGCTGAAGTAGCAGCAAACCCAAAAGTGCAAGAATACCTCGGAAGATAAACCCAATCTAGAAAGTGCAACTATCAATGCAACTTAGTGTTGGGCCGGGGATCTGGAGGACGAGGAGGGCGAGGAGGCGGCCGGGGATGAGGTCGCGAAACATCTCGGGTACAAGGTAGAGGAGACCAACAACCCGGAAAAACCTACTCTTGGGCCGATATTGCCAGTAACCAATGTGTTCATCAACCGGATGGCAATGGGGTTCTTCCCACACAAACGCTTAGTGTTGTTTCAATGACGACATCAAGAAAAATGAATCCTCTGGCTATAGGGCCAAGAAAAGAAAAGGAAAGAAAAAATCCAACAAGGATAAAGTGTCCAAGGAAGATTCTGACATGGAAGAGGTGGACGCCGCAAACCCCAAGTTGGATGGTAAGAAGGCTTACCCAACGAAGAAAGACACCTATGTCTGCTTCCTCGGATATCAAGCCGCCAAGGTCAAGAAGGAAGTAATGCATGAGCTGAACGCAACTGCTCCAGCTGTCCCTCAATATTTGGACTGGTTAGAAGTAATGATCACCTTCGACCAAAGCGATCATCTTCCTAAGCCTCACAGGTGAGGGAAGTACACTCTGGTCATAATCCAGTTATTATCGGCTATGGGTTCTCAAAGGACCTCATGGACGGTGGTAGTAGCATCAACATCCTTTACATCGAAACCGCATGAGGATATCGGAAACCCACCTGAATCATAGCAGTATGGTTTTCCATGGAATCATCCCTAGAAGTCAAGTGAACTCTCTAGGAGAAAACACTTTGGATGTCGCCTTTGGAACGCCAAAAATTTATTGGGTCGAACCACTGTCTTTTGAAGTGGTGCCGTTCAAGAGCGTGTACCACGCTATATTCGGGCGCCCATCCTACTAGCAATTTATGGCTCGCACCTGCTACATCTACAACATGATGAAACTTCTAGGTCCCAACGACGTGATCAAAATCCGGGGAAAACCAAAGAAAGAAAGCGAATGCAAGGAAGGAGATGCTGCCTTCGTTGAAGCCGTAATACATGCTGAGGAGTACTAGGAGATCAAGAAGAACCTCGATCTGTTCGAGATGCCTGTGATGAATAAGGAGGTGCTGAAGCTGACTCCGGAGTTTAAGGAATTGGAAGAGATGAATACAACACAGCTGAAGGACGATGACCCCTCCAATGTGATGCCGATAGGCGTAGGTTTAGAATGCATATAGGAAAGCGTGTTCGTCGAGTTCCTCAAAGCTAATAAAGATATCTTTGCATGGAAACCTTCTGACATGACTGGAGTACCTAGGGAACTTGTCAAGCACTCTCTAAATGTGTATCCTAATGCTAGACCCTTCAAATAGTCCTTACAACATTTCGGTGATGAACATCACAAAGATATAGCTAAGGATTTAACCCGGTTAATACTAGCCAAATTTATTGAAGAGGTCATCCACACTGAGTGGTCGGCCGATCCTTCAATGGTACCAAAAAAGGACACCACTAATTTAAGAATGTGTGTCCCAAAGATCCAGTCGCTTTGCCTAGAATCGACCAAGTTATCGACTCAACGGCAGGCTTGGAACTCCTACGCTTTCTCGATGCATACTCTGGTTACCATCAAATACACATGAAGGAGTCGGATAAATTGGAGACTTCATTCCTCACCCCTTTCGTAAGCTTCTTCTACGTAACGATGCCTTTTGGGATCAAAAACACAGAAGCTACATACCAAAGCACTATGCATCATTTCCTCCATGATCAAATCAGACACAATATACATGCATATGTGGACTACATAGCTGTGATGTCCAAAAAGAAGGAAACTCTAAGTTCTGACTTAGAGGAAACATTCACGAATCTATGAAAATATAACATAATGCCTAACCCGAAAAAGTTTTTCTTCAGAATTCTAGCTGGAAATTTTTTAGGTTTCATCATGACTAAGAGAGGCATAGAGGTGAACCAGGACAAGATAAAGGCTATACTCAACATTACCAGGCCAACTCGCTAGAAGGACGTACAATGGCTAACTAACTGTATCACAGTAGTCAGTCGGTTTGTCAGCCGACACGGTGAAAGAGCCGCACCATTATACAAGGTCTTGAATAAAATCGACAAATTTGTCTAGAGTGATGAAGGTGAGGCTGCCCTCCAAGACCTAAAAACATTACTCTCATCTGCCCCTAGACTCGCAGCACCAGAACCTCAGGAAACCATGTTGCTTTACATCACTACAACATACAGAGTCGCCAGCATCGTAACAGTGGTGGAACCAAAGGAGGACAAATAGGAACAGTTGGTGCAACGTCCGACTTACTACCTTAGTGAATTTCTGATAGAATCGAAACAACGGTATCCTCATTACCAAAAGTTATCTGATGGTATGTTCTTTGCATCCAAAAAGCTACGACACTATTTTTAAGAGCACAAGATTACCATGGTGAGCACAAATCCTATGAGAGACATAATCAACAATAGTGATGCATTATGAGGCACTGCTAAGTGGGGAATTGAGCTAGCAGCTTTTGACATTGAGTATAAACCACACACAACGATTAAGTTGTAGATGCTTGCCAATTTTTCAGTTATTGGACAGAGTCATTAGAAAGCATTAGTACCCCAGAGTCGGAATACTGGACCTTGTATTTTGACGGGTCAAAAGCGCTTGGTGGCTAGCATCGTAATTAAATCAGCCCAAGGACACAAACTATTCTATGTGCTGCATGTTCACTTCATGACGACAAATAATATTTCCAAATATGAAGCCATGCGACATGGAATTCGAATTGCAAAAGACATCGGCATTCGCCGACCCATGTGTATGGAGACTCAGATTTAGTTTCTTAGCAAGTATCCGATCAATATAGGGCAAATAAGCACATGGTAGCATATCAAGTTGTCATGGATGAACTAGCAAAATCATTCAAAGGGTTTGAGTTTCAACACATTCCCCGAACAGAAAACGAGGATGCGCTATTAAGAATAGGCTCTGCACGGAAAAAGGTTCAAGATGGAGCTTTTTTGGAGCACCTCAAAGTTCCCTCTATCACAGGAGTTGCTGAGGAGTATCCGACCAAATCTGACTCGCCGCTTATAGCAGTTCTACCTGTTATCCCTAGTTGGAAAAAACCCTACCTTGAGTTTTGTGAAGATCAAGGGATCCAACTCGATATTGCATCAGTCGCACATCCACAAGCTAATGGACAAGTCTAAAGGGATAATGGTTTAACTCTTCAAGGCCTATGGCCTAGGATTGAAGCACCACTTCATCATGTCGTGGGGGCTTGGGCAGACGAATTGTTGTCTATTATTTGGAGCTTACGAATGACTCCTAACAGGTCAACCGGATATACACCTTTCTTCTTGGTCTACGACATAGAGGCAATCCTTCTGAATGATCTTATCCATATTTCTCCCTGAGTCGCTGCATATGTCGAAGAGGATGCCAAAGTTTCTCGACAGCATGACCTTGATGTGCTCGAGGAAGTTCGTGTCATTGCTGAACATAGATCTACAGCCTATTAGTAGAAGTTACGCAAGTATCATAGTCAGAGAGTAAAAAATCAGACTTTTACAAAGGGCGATCTAGTTCTTCCACTAGTGCAACAAAGAATGCACAATCTTTCCCCAATCTGGGAAGGGCACTTTATGGTTAGCATAGTATTGCACAATGGTTCCTACTATGTAACAGACATGAGGCCGGACAAAGAAAGACCATCTACTAGGAAAAGAAAGAGAACTAGAGGCAGTACAGATCCTGATGAATTAAACCATCCATGGAATATTGCTCAGCTACATCCCTTTTATTCTTAAAGTTTTCTTTCTTTGTAATCACATTAATGTACATGCTTAAAGTGAAATAAAGTATTGGTTCCCTCAATATTATTTTTTGAGAAGTTTTAAGTACCATCTTTTTTCCGAATGATCATGTCATAGTCGAAAATCCCAGAATACTTGAAAGTACCTTTTGCTCGTGTTTGTTCTGGTTAGATTTCTGATTCTAAAAATTGGTACCTTTGGGTGTAAGTCTCATTTTCTGTTTGTACTTTGGTTTTTGTCTGATTGCTTAGAAGCTTGTATTTTCCGAGTAGAGAATTGTTGGTACTAGAGGCCAGATTTTTTTTCTGATTTTAAACTGGTTTAGTAATTGAGATCCGTTCATCGGCAGAGATTCCATGCTAAAGGTTTTCCTGCTCATGAAATGGACGAGGCAAAAAGCCAGATGAACGATAAGTATAAACAAAAAGTGCTTAAGTAATTTTCGAGCACAAAATAAATAAAAAGTTCTAGAGTAAAGTATAAGTTCTCACAAAACAACAACACAAAATATTTTTTTTAACTATTACACCAACTTGCTTCAGAGTAATGAAATTTTCTTGCGGATTCTATGTTGCAGGTGAAGGAGAAGGAGGATTTGTCGGCCTACTAGTGCTACCACCCAAGTCACCCTGATCTTTCTTTGAAACTAGGACGTCAGACTCAGTCTTCTTATCATCATCGGAGGCTTCATCATCTTCGGCTAGGGGCCTGGAGGCACTTTGATGGATTTGAAGAATGGATTCTCATAGTAGGTCATCTTGGCCACACAACAATCGTATCCGGCACAAGAATTCCAAATTTCTCCAACATTTTGAACATTGATGTCTTCATCGATAGCCGAATAACCCTTGGTAACTTGCCAAATTTCCATGTTGCCATGGTGGCTCATTACCATGGTGAGGTTATTCTGTGCCTCTGTACGGGCATAGAACATTTTCCATTCTTCAACCAACAGGGGAATATCCTTCGCTTTATCACGCAACTCAAAGGTGAACAACTTGTCTAGGTCGGAGAGATCGATGGTATCACCAATCACGTTAAGAGACTGTTGGAAATCATGGATTAGATCTCCGATTGCAACAAGTCGGTTGGTGCGGGATTCAGATGAAGAAGAATCTAGGAGATTGAGTGGCCCTGTGGAAGGAGTAGTGTTAACAACATCTGATAGGAATAGTCAGAAAAAAGGAGATGGAATGGCAGCAAACATACCAAAGATAGATTCATCTACTTTGGTCCTTTCCTCTCACAGACTTCAGAGTTCATCCCGTAGAGCTTTAGTGGCATTCCTCTGTTCATATTTGCCTTCAAATCCGAAATCTCTTTGTCTTGGCGAGCGATAAAGGTCCCGCTCCTCGGTGGCCATGTTACTAGATTCAAGAACATTGTTGATGCTTCGTTCATGATCATCCTTAAGTTTTTTCAACTCGGATCGTAAATCGGCATTTTCAGCCTCCAAGACTTTGATATTCTCGGCTTGATCCACAAGCTTGCAGGACTAGGTCAGCATACCTAGAATAGAAAAATACAAGTCGAATAAATATTCGGCATATCAATAAATCTTTGGAAAAAGAGTCGAAAGTACTTATCTTTTGCCTCTTCTTTCTCAGCTTTAAAGTGAGAATTTTCAAGACGGAAAGCCTTTACCTCTCTCTAATTGTCATTGATGTTCTTCCATAATTCCTGGTTGTAAGCATTAACTTTTTGTAAGTCAGAATGGTAACGAGAGTCAGAAGTTTACTAAGACTTGGGCTGTTATTTTACCTAAGTTAAATTTCAGCACGAGCCTTGGGGGCTATACTACTTCGTTCCTAGGCATCCTATAAAAGAATAAACTCTAATTTCTAGCTCTATCCAACTTCATGCTTGAGGGATAGAGGATGTGATTTAGAAGTCAATAAAGAGTCGAAAAATGACTTACGAAATGCTCATGTTGCAACTTGTTGAGGCTGATGTTGATTTCAGTAGAAACCTTCTCGGCCAAAGTTAAAGGAGTTATTGGTGGTGGTGGAACTGCACTTGACTTTAAATTTTCATCGCAAAGACAAACTTGATCCAAGTAATCAACAAGCTTCACATATTCAGCTTCTTGAGCCTCCTCTTCAGCTGAAATATTCCTGGTTTCTAGGAAATGGAAAGCAATTTTTTGGATCTCTTCTGCGCTCTTCCTAGAGAGGCCATGTTTGGCGACACCTTGATTCTTCAGAAGATTTTTGGCAAAGGTTTTGGCTGAGGGATAATTACCATTAGAGGGTTCACCCTTATCAACTCTCGAGTCACTCATGGTAATGTCAATTTGTGAACCAAAGTTCACTGGATCATCAGGACGAACCTCAACATTCCCAACGCGCAAAGACAGAACATTTTTCGGTGCTGGCGATGGAGTGGGATCGGGAGTTGGAGGAGCCGCAGCAGGTGAAGTCAGGATTAACTTCTGTTGGTGCAGAGTTTTCCCTATCTTTCCCTTTCCTTTCCCTATGGTTTAGCTCTATACATTAACAGATTAAAATCATTATGACCCGGAAAGAATACAAATAAAAGTATGAACTTTGTCAGAAGAACTAACTTCTTTACGCCCTATAGCATTTGCGGGCCAGCCAAAACAACCATATTTTTACGATTCCCGGTAAGTGCTTCTGGAAGTTCTTCAAGTTCTTCATCTTCTAGAGGATCTGGGTGCTCTAGAGGATATACCTCGACATGATCAAGCTCTAACTCAGGGAGGTCAGCAAGCTAAAAGTTGGCAAATACCTTAGCATTGCAATATATAAAGATTATAAAGAATTTTATAGAAACCTATTCACCCCCCTATAGGTAAACCATCTTACACTTTTAGTTCGCCGTCCCAAGATGTACATGCATGCACAATATGGGCTCATTATCATAAACTATGCCGCGATTTTTGCCATAACATTGGTCATTTGGTCTAAAAGCCATAAAACCTCGAACATGACAGGTCATTTCTGTGAATGTTTTTTCGAGATGCAATCAATATAGCAAGTTTGGTATTTTTACTTGCAACTATGTCACATAATATGACACCACGCGAAGGATTTACCTTGTTCGGACCGTTTTTTAATTTCTTATGCCCATTTAAAAAAAAATCCGTTTCAAACTATGGTCAAAACAGCGGGCATGAAGATAGGGGATGAGTCTCGCTAAAAATTGCATTGGATCTCTGAAGAAACATCATATTGTGAGTCTAAAAATGATTTTTACTAAAAATCATGAGCATTAGATCATGTACCTATAGTTCAAACTGGACTCACTTCCTACCGATTCGGTAGACATTTGTCTTTTCCACGAGGGGTGGACGAAAATGTTTGAGATACCCTGGTTCATACATTGTCCATATAATTTGGTCTAGTATTTTTGAAAAATATTGTGATAGCATTTTGAATGAGCACTTTGATGGTTGCTTCACAAATGCCCCGCTTTTGGCATCCGGAAAATGGAAAATGACCATTTCTTCTACAACCAATGAAATCACAGGGTGGGGCCTCCCACGGATTGGAAATCTCGGCCTCATCCAAACCGTTCAGAGCCAATCCAACGCTTCTGCGCTCACCCAAAGAAGCACACCCAAAAAACTAGACCCAATTTGATTCCCCTCTATCCTCTTTCCCCTTGCTAACCTAGATCGAAATTAGACATCGACACGTCCTTCCTCCCTTCTCTCCTTTCCTTGCGCCGCCACCACCTCCCTCCCTCCTCCGGGGTCGCATGCATGCATGCGGCGCACGCGATGCCCGCATAAGTCGAAGGTGCGTGTGTGTAGCGGAGCCGCTGACGGCCTACAAGGAGGGATTCCAGGGCATGCAGGAGGTGAAGCACGAAGGGCACGTGGAGCTTCCTCCGTTGGGTTCGTTGGCGCGGTCGCTAGGTTTGCCGTCACAACGGTGTTCAAGATCCCCCTCGCCTGCGAAATCATCGTCTCTACTATGGGGTACCTGGTGGCGGCTGCTGGTGTCTCGCGGGGTATCGGTAGGCTGGTGGCTAGGGTTGCGCTCCAGTGCCCCGATGTCAAGCTCGTCGCCATCAAAAAACCCTTCATCACCACCGACTACATGGTATCTTTTTTGATTTCCTTGATCTGTTACTCAGACGATTTACGTGGCACGAGTTGGGTCGTTCTAGTTCGTGTCTGCTAGCGGTAATCCTGCTAGCCAGTTATCGTGAAGGAGTTTTGAAGCTGTAGTGATCTGCTAGTTCCTCTAAAGGGCTTGTAAATACTTTGGATCATGATTTTTTGGCTCTAGAATTTTACAGTAATCCAAAAACTGGAAGAATTTTCACATTGTTACTTTGATTTATGTTGTGAGGGTTGTCCTAATGAAATAGTACAAACATTGTTGCTCTTGTATTTTCTGCATCAGATGTAACTAGCAAATGCAAAGATGTAACTAGCAAATGCAGACATTATTTGTATTCTGCCATGTTCTGTCTAGATGTTTGCTTCATCCTAATTATTTGCTGATGCTAGAGATACTGATGTTGTAGTTTTGTAGCGAATCCAAGACGTACACAATAAGTACCACTATACCAGTACATGATCTGTAGTGAAGCCCTGGTGCTGAAATATGCTATGGGATTAGTTTACCACCGAAGGTCTATTTTGTTAAGATCAAACATGAATGCCTTTTTACACTGCTGGGGAATCCGTAGGTGGTGTAGCTCAACATGCGCTTGTAAGTACTATAGCTTCTAGACATGAATGTATGACACTGGGTTGTAACATATATCTTATTCTACTTGGCATATTCAGATATTTTTGTTGGTGCTTGATTTCCAAATTGATAGGATCAACCTTGTATACATCTGGTGTTATACATCTACACTGTCCGCAATTCAAAATTCATACATCTAGCGCTATGTTGTGACCCATAGTTCAATCAGTACTAGTGGTTTCACTACTCCAAATCCTAGTCCCACTTAACATATTTGTGTTGGACTATTACATAAACACGTGGTCGTGCATCTGATTGCGCCCATAAATATTGTTAGCATTTATTCATCTATTGAAAATTTGCAAATGACTGAATTTCTTGATTCAGCTTGTTTCGCGGTACTTCTGTACTTATTTGAAGGATTTCATACTAACTCTAGTCTCTAGAGCATACAGCTATTCCAGAGAGATCATTTGGCGTTCATTATGAGGTCCTGCATTTATTCTCTAATTTTTGCTTAAATCATGTCATCCTGCAACTATATGGGACAAGTATTTTGGTGTCTAACCTTGCCAGAATCGCTACACAAGAACGTGCTCTGATGGATCAGTCCAGGGAATTGATGTCCACGCTTCAATCATTGCATGTAAGTAGCACAATCTGCTGGGTTATGTTCCAGTTCATATCCAACTATCACAGCACAGTCTTCTCAGTTTAGTTCCATTTTGTATGGAACTATTATAACAAATCTTATTTGCACCTCTTGATCATGATGAAACTGGTCAACTACTGTAGCCTACAAGGGCAGCTGGTACAGACAACTTGCAAGCGGCTCAAGCACTCATAGTTGACAATACTACTCTTCTCACTAACCAAAGAGCGTAGGTGCAGTTGCTGAACCTGATGGGTGCCCACTCATCAATCTGACTTTTAGAGAAGTTACCTCGGTCCATGAATGTCGTGGTCTGATGAAGTTCCTAGTGCTCTTGTCCTGCTGGTGGTTCGTTTGCTTGGTTCTGATTTCTGAATTGAACCACAGTAAGGCCTACTATGGAGAACAGATGAAAGTGCAATTGTGTATATGTAGCTGTAGTTTCTTTAGATGAGCGTTTAGTTATAATACTAGCTAGTAGTTAGATGCACCTGATGCTTTGCATATCGCAGCAGCTGTTGTTGTTGTTACAAGATATTACAGCCATATACCCATCATTTTTTCTCTTTTTCAGGAGCACCAATCTAAAGAAGTTGGAACAAGCGAAGGATTCATACTCGGCACAGTGTAGATAGTCATATTCCTGTAGCTAGTTATATGTTCTTGGTGATATGTAATATGAAATGGTTGTAATACACCACTGTAATATTTTTGTTGCCGTTTTATATTTCTGGCTTTTGTGAACTATGTCCTGATTGTAATATATGTTGTAATTGTTGTTGTCATTTCTGAAAATGTTAGTTGGGCTATGCTTACTGGTTGTTTACTGCTTGGATGTTTGAAATAAATTAAATGCTTGTTGGGCTCCAAAAAGTCTAGGGCAAAAAATATTTGACTGGAACAATATATAATATGGAAAAAACATTGAATAAATCTGGAAAAAACATTGAAATTTAAGAATAAATGGATCGTAAAAAGACCAAAGCCTAGGAAATAAAAAGGCCAGAATGTTGATCTTAGCCCATGTTTCTCACCATAATTCATAAGAAAAAAAATTGAAAAGGCTGGTTGGGCTTGGCCCATGTAGAGCACAACATTGGACCGGGGTGATTTCGATCTGGAACCTGCCATGTAGGATTGGCCACGCTGGATCTGACCTGGACATACCGAATTACTCATGACCAAATTGTTTGGTCATGGACACTATGACCATCTATTTTGGTCATAACTGTCCATGACCAATTCAAAAAGAGGTCCTTAGCTGTCTATAGTGACCCTCGGTATGTGACCTACTATTTTTGGTCATAGAAAGGTCATAGATTAATTATTATGACCTTTCGATGACCAATATTTGGGGTCACTGGTTAGCACATTCGTTGTAGTGTAAGCTAAGAGTTCTGGTATTGTATGGAACACCCGCAGTGACAGAATTTTTCCTAGTGCTAAAGTAGTATTAGAATGGAACAAGACTCTGTTCAATTCCAGATATCCCTTGCAAAGAGATACATGGGCACTAAGCTCTAACATAGAATTTGGGGGGTATATTATGGAGTTGTACGCCGTAATAGTAAATTACCTTGGAGAAGAACTCCGATGGTGGGAAGCTCAATCCGTGATCTAGATGGGTCCCAAAATGAACCCATTCATCGTTGAGAGGGGAGGGAGAAGCTCACCATGGCTGCTCTGACACTCTCCGGTGCGGAGAAGCCCTTTATCCTCTATGGCTAGGAGCTTCTCATCATCTAGTATGCACGGGATCCAGAACCGTGGTACTTCTTATCCGCCACCACCGATGATGTCGCATCCCTGAGCTCGAAGCGTCAGCTATCTCGCTGTCAATTGACCTTCGATGGGCGGTGCTCGTAGATTGGGAGAGGGAGAGAGATGAAGGTGAGGAGCGCAGGGTTTTCTTGAGGCAAAGGAAGAACTATTGTGGAAGAGGAAAAAACGAGGAGGCCTACCCCTTATAAACAACCATCCGCATCAAGATTAACAATAAATGAGCAAAATTAATGGCACATGTCCAGGAACAGGAGGGGAACTTCCTTGCAAAGGCCCCGCTGCCTCTATTGCTATGCTTGCATTGAAACGACACCTCAGTTCTACGTGATGCGGACCCACCAACGGTCACACTAATAGAATATTTGTTTATGATAAGACTAGACCTGAAATGATGTCAGGTTATGTCACAGACCAATTTCGCGCCCAGTTTGAAATCGAGCAGGGAGACCAATGATGAGATATTAACAGGTCCGACTTATTTTGAGACTCAGATCCTACCTTTTGTTTTAAAGTTTTCAGGAACCCTTAAAGATTCTATAGCTGAAGAAGAATCAAGTTAGGCAATGTAATACGACTTTGGATCTTAGAGACTTCCAGGGGATACTATTGGGGATATACTTTCCGGGTATACCCGCTAGGACTCGCTGACCAGGGTGGCCCACTTCCGGGTTAGATCTATGCTTCATGGGCGCCCAGTCAAAGAGAGAAGAAGGAAGCCCATCCGGCTACGGCAAGGCCCAAAAGACTTACCGACTTAGGCCTATAGGAATACTTGTAGTCCAAGATGTACTTTGTAACTTACTCTATATCATAGCGGATAGGAATCTCCTATAACCCTATAACCGAATGACTATATAAGCTGTCCTTAGGGATCAGCCTTAAGGGTATCGACCAATTAACCTCAACTCGCACATGTGAAACCTCTCTTCTAATCTATACTTCTGGCTCTGCCGATATACTGGATTGCTAGCAGGAGTAGGATCCGTCCACCACAGTCAGATCTGAACCTGGTTAAGCTTGTGTGCTCAACGTCCGAGAACACCGTAGTCTCACATCCACATCTTTCCATGCCTCGAGGACCCCCTCATGGCGTACTTGTCTTCAATCCGATGACACCTATAGAAAGCACGAGAGTCAAAGAAGCTGTCCTAACTAGACTCGATGTGGAAAAAGTCGAGTGCTCCACCGGCATGGCCGGAAAGAGAAAGCCCATGTTCACGTTGGAGCATGCTGCCACGAAGAAATTCCCTTTGGATCCCAATGACCCCGGGTCTACCGTCAGCATAGGAGCCCTCCTTTCGGTCGAATAGGAGGGCGCACTGGTGGGTTACTTGCGGGCGAACATGGACATGTTCGCCTGGATACCGTCAGATATGATAGGGGTACCAGGAAGGTGATCTAGCACTACTTGGTTGTGTGCCCTACCGCGCGTCCCATGAAGAAGAAGGTACGCAATTCATTGTTGAGGAGATGGAGAAGCTCACCGAGGCCAAACTCATCCAGGAATTCATTCACGCTGATTGGTCGTCTAAATCGGTGGTAGTCCCGACGGTACCTAGCAGGGGAGAATCTTCATCGACTTCACTGACCTCAACAAAGTATGCCCGAAGGATCTGTACCCACTACCCACGATCGACCAGATAGTGGACTCCACTACGAGCTGTGAGCTCCTAATCTTCTTGGACACCTTCTCTGGCTACCATAAAGTCCAGATGGCCAAAGAGGACGAGGAGAAAATGGCCTTCGTCACCCTCTATGAAGTATTCTTCTACACATGCATGCCGTTCGGCCTCCTGAAGGCCAACGACACCTTCAAGAGGCTGATGCGTATCGCTCTTGGAACGCAGATGGGAAAAAACATGGAGGCCTACGTCGAGGACATTATGGTCAAAACCCGTGAAAAGGACACGCTTGTGGCGTACCTCGAGCAAACCTTCTCCAACATGTGCAAGGTAAACATCAAGCTCAACCCGGCTAAATGTGTGTTCGGGGTCCCGTCAGGAAAGCTCCTTGTTTTCTTGGTGTCACATCACGGCATCGAGGCAAATCCTAACAAAATCAGGGCCATTTAGGAGAAGTTACCTCCCCGATGGCTCAAGGACATGTAGCGCTTGGTAGGTTGCATGGCGGCTCTAGGAAGGTTCATCTCCAAGCTCGGTTAGAAGTCCCTCCCTTTCTTCAAGATCATGAAGCAGTCTGACATGTTCTAGTGGACCCCCAAGTCGGTCGAGGCTTTTGAAGGCCTCAAGAGGTACCTTACAAGCCCTCCCGTCATGGTGGACCCATGAGCTCGCGATCCATTGCTTTTGTACCTGGCCGCCACACTACAAATGGCCAGTGCCGTACTCATCACCGAGCGGGAAGATCCGTAAAGGCAAGAAAGAAGGCAGTTGCGCCTCACGAGGCGTCTGGAGGATCTACAAGAGCCCTAGGCCTCACGAAGGGGGGACCCTCGCCGAGGCCACGAGTGACTCTCGGGAGGACCTGGCGATAGCGTCGAAGACAACGGAACTCGTGCAACATCCTTTCTACTTCATCAGCACGGTGCTCTATGACGCTCGCGAGTGCTATGAAAATACAGCAGAAGCTCCTCTACACGCTTGTCATAGCTTTGAGGAAGCTACGACCATACTTCCAGGACCATCCCATCAAAGTGGTAACCTAGTTCCCCTGGAGTTAGTCCTACACAACGCTAACACAACAGAGCATGTGGACGAATGGACGATCGATTTGTAGCCTTTCGAGCTAATATTCGACACGTACCCCGCCATCAAGGGCAGGGCCCTGTCTGAGTTTGTCATAGAATGGACCAACCCATTCATGGAGGAAGTCGAGGAAGAGACCCAGTTTCCTGGGAAAGTAACTTTGGGATGCTGGGTCATAAACTTTGATGGTGCGTTTGGTGATGGCTCTAGAGTGGTGGTGGCCCTTACCTAACCCACTAGCCTCAAAGAGGCCAACGCCTTTGGCATCAAGCGCATCAAGGTGCAAGGGTACTCCCTGCTCCTCATTAACTTCTCCCACAAGATTTACAAGCCCAAGGATGAGCATATGGCAGCTTACCTCAACGAGGTGCAAAGGCTAGAGAACCATTTCTCAGGCATGGAGCTTCTCAACATTCCTCATGGAGACATCTACGAGGCTGACGAGATCCCCAACCGTGCATCTCATCGGGAGCCCCGACGACCAGGAGTCTTCGAGAAGAGGTTGTTCAAACTGTCTACCACGCCGCCCAGCAGCAATGACGCTTCCCTCAGCGTGGAATTGTCTCCCCCACCCTTGACAGGTGCACCAGACTGCGGACCACAGTCTGGCAATCGCCTTGTTCTAGCAGTTACGCCTCAACAGATGTTCTGGATCACTGAGCTTAAAGAGTACCTAAAAGACGACACCCTCCCTGAGAAGGATGAGGTGGCCGCGGAGAGCATCCTTCATCATGCCAAGAATTACTACATGGTCGATAGACACCTCTACTAAGTTGACCTAACAATGTCGCATTGTGGTGCATCTCTGTTGAAAAGGGTGCGAGCTGCTCGCCTACATCCATGCTGGTGAATGCGGCCACTACGTCTCTGTGCGCACCCTCACTGGGAAGGCAGTCCGTAGTGGATTCTACTATCTCATGGCATTGGATGATGCCACAAAGATTGTGAAGTCTTGTGAGGCTTGCCAGTTCCACGCCAAGCAGATACTCTAGCATGCCTAAGAGCTGAAAACCATCCCGCTATCATGGCCATTCACGGTCTAGGGGCTAGATATCTTGGGGACTTTGCCCAGAGAGCCCGGTGGCTACCGCTAGCACTACGTTGCCATTGACAAATTCACCAAATGGGTGGTGGTGGAGCCAGTGCAAACAATCCAGGCAAGGTCGGCGGTCAAGTTCATACAAGGCTTGGTATGATGCTTTGGCGTGTCCAATCGGATCATCACCGACAACGACATCCATTTTACCACCGGATTATTCAAATCCCACTGTGCCGACCTTGGCACCAAAATCTGCTATGCCTCTGTCACCCACCCAAGAACCAATGGCCAATTTGAGCAAGCTAACGATGTGGTACGAAAGGGGCTTAAAACAAGAAGTTTCCACAGCAAGCTCAAGGACTATGGCATAGGGTGGCACAACACACTCCCAGGAGTACTCTGGTCCATCCACACCACAACAACCAAACCAACCGGTGAGACCCCTTTTTTCCTCGTTTATGGAGCTGAGCCAATCATTCTCGTAGAACCCAAGCTTAGCTCCCCACGGGTCCTGGAATTCAATCAGAAGACACGGGAGGAGCTACGCCAAGATGACATAACCCTCATTGAGTAAGCCCATCACTCGATCACTATTTGGGGCGCCAAGTACCAGCAGGCACTATGCCGCTACAACTGCCACAACATACGCGCCCGCGCCTGGAGCAGGGGACCTCGTCCTAAGGCGGATCCTCTCCCACGAAGGCCTTCACAAGTTGTCCCCGATGTGGGATGGCCCCATTAGAGTCATGCACGTCGCGATACCGGGAGTAGTGCTATTAGAAATATAAGACGGAGTGGCAATACCGAATGCATGGAACATCCAACACCTTTGCATGTTCTACCCTTAATCTGTTCCTACAATAGCGGTTGTAATAGACAATGCCATCCTCGGGTACCTCAAGAACTCATAAGCAGACCTTTGCACTAGTTTTCCACGCATATTGATTCTCCTGGAGCTGATTTTCTCTCTCTAGATGTTCCCTCTTGTGTACCATGCAAGCGGGGGTTAGGCACGATGTCTATCTCTAAAGCCACCCATATCAACTCTGACACCTAAAGTGTCGTGCCCTGACATGCGGACTAGCTCCTGCGATAATGTCACCTCACCCACGATTCTTGGTTTCTGGTATCCTCACATGGTGCGGATGGGCAACACGAAGCACACTCCATACAGAACCTACGTTTACCTCTCCAAAGAACTAACAAGGAAAGTACTAGTCCTATGGCCACCTCCCTAAGGGGATAACAGGGCGACCTAGAACGTACAGAGCCTACAGGCCACCTCCCTGAGGAAGCTACAGGATAGGTACAAGCCCCTAGCATCCCTCCACGAGGGCATTTCCCCTCGTGATCCTAAACCCATGTAAATACTATGGTTTTACGCTCAAGAAGCCAACATGAAATACATTCACCCTATGGTTTCCTCCATAAGGAACCTACGGGGCAACTCAAGAGGACACTCCCTCTCAAGAATCCAAAGCGGTGTGAAACCTACGATTGTCTCCCCAAGTGATCATAGAACAGAGCACACAACACACAACATGAGTAAACAAGCCCTAGGCTGAGGTTGCTTGCCCTTACATTTTCAGCCAGAAGAGTGATAGCTCCAAATATTGACACTTTTTATCAATGATTTTCCATTGGATTTCACCGGGTTTCATTGGTTTTGATATTTATACTAATGCTAACATCACAAATTAGCGAAACCTTGGTTTCTTATGTGGGTTTTCAGGTATTGAACATTTTTGGAAGATCTGAGAGCATTTAATGGCTAATCTGATTGAGCCGAAGCCCCTATCATTATAGGGGTCTAGGGGCCGTAATGACCACTTGTACGGTCGGAGGCTGCCCGTATCACCTTCCTTCACCTTTGTTATATAAATACAAGAAACCTTCATGACAGGAGGGCAGGAGAATATGAACACAGCCACCACAGATAGTCCTAGAAGAGAGTAGATCAAATCTGGAGAAGGAGAAGAACACCATATCATCCTTAGACAATTCCTAACCTCTCAATCATCCACTCCACCATCATCCCCACTTGTACTGATAGAGAGAGAGATTCATGCTTGTAGGATTAGGTTTGAGACTTTGATCTACCTTGGGTTGTATTTGATTTGATCCTCAACCGGTATTATGGCTTGCCAAGGTAATGTTGAGATGTTTCCATTTGCAATATTATAATGTCTTTGATCTATCTTTCTATCATGTCTAAGTAAATCCCCATATGTGTGGGAGATGTAGGGGATTGGTAAGATGTGTTGTGCCTCCTTTACGTCCATCCATTTCTGATTGTTGTTGTGATGATTATATTGTGAGAATGAATATATATGTTTGCATAATTCTTGTTGTTCAATTTAATGGCCTAGATAACATTATCCTGAGATCTCATAGGTATGAACTTGTTTATTAGCAAATCGGCGACCCCCGAGTGACATGGACGATATCAAAGAGGAGCTAGTACTACTTAAGGATAGAAAGGAACCACCAAGCCTAAAGCCTTGATCTAGTCGAAAGACCTTAATTAATGTGCTGACCATTGTTGTGGTAACAAACAGATGGATCATTGGGATTGGGAAGAATCTAACAAGAAACACTCCCACAAGATCTGTCATTTGAGCGGCCCCCTTGACCCCAACCGGACCTCTTCTTTCGAGCTTAGCAACTCCGAGGTGTTCCGCTGGGTTAAGGCCATTTTCAAGATAGAAAAGGAGTTCTCCGAGGCGTGGAAGTGGGGGCTTGCACCCTTCACCCGGGCCAACTTTCCACCTAAGGTATGTTCTTCTCCTGGTATTCTTTCTGAGTCTTGCGGTATATCGGATTGCATCCTAACTTGACCATTTAGTACGTTTGCTCTCAGTTGTTTCTCTAGTAGACGATTTAGGACGGCAAGGAGCCGGCCCTCAAATGGGTGGTGGACCACGTAGAGACGGACATGGACGAGCCTGACCCGGAGAGGTTTTCGCCTACTCCAGACAGAACCAAGCTGACCTCTTGTAAGGCCTCTTCTTTAAGGGATTGGCTAGATGAAGATGACTCCGATGTTGAGGTTATGGAGGTACTTGATCCGGTGCTCATATCTTACGTGTTTCCGGTTATCTCTGAATCTCAAGCTAACCCGGCTCGTCAGGTCCACGAGGTTTCTCCTCTTGCCATGGATGATTCAGCTCCAGCCCCTTCCCGGAAGCGTCCGGCAACCTCGGCCACAGCTTCGGAGGCGCCCCCACCTAGGAAGAGGCAGAAGAAATCAGGGGTCAAGAGTCCAGCCAAGCCTATGGCCAAGAGCACCGTCCGAAGAATGCCCATGCCTCGGGAGCCCCCAACCTCGGATGAGTAAGTTACTTTTCTTTCCCTTCTCATTTCTGAGTCATGCCCCTTTGTTCTTGCCTTTTATTCGCTTTTATTTCTCCCATTGTTTTGTTGTTCTCTGATTCTGCAGTGCCCCCAGGGTGATTTCCCAGAGTTGCCCCAGCATATCCTCTCCAATCTAGAGCGGCCCATCTCCCCCCTGCAACGACAACGTTCGTCCACTGAGCCCAATCCAAGAGGGTTCCGCGACAGTGCTAGATCTGAGCCCACCTTGCCATGAGGAGGGTAACGTCGATGCGGGGGGTGTAGTGGAGCTGCCGAGGATACGACGATGCCAGATCTCTCTAGTTCTTCGGCTCCATCGCAACCCTCAGCCTCTGAGGTGCCAGCTACATCAGCACCGCCCCAAACAACTTCTTCTTCAGTTCCAGTGTCTCCAGGAGCATCAGCAGCACCAGCACCAGCAGCACCAGCAACACCAGCACCAGCAGCGCCAGTACCAGCACCAGCAATACCAGTACCAGCACCAGCACCAGCAGCACCAGCAACAACACCAGCAGCACCAACATCAACACCAACAAAGCTAGCCTCCAAGAAAAAACCTCAAACTGTCACCTTAGGATCAACTGTGTCAATTAAGGACATATTCTAGCTGGCCTCTAAAGCTTACTCTAGAGCGGCAGCCTCGGCTCTTCTGCGGCATCCAAAATCTGCCAACAAAAGCAAGAAGGTCGCCGAGACAACCAAAGATTCATCCTCCAAACCTTCTGCTGCTGGACCAGAGAGCAACAAACAATTGACCTTGCATACTAGTCTTGCTGTTGCTCAATCCGCGAGGCGGGAAGCCCATGCTAAGGGCTTGGTGATGACCCATTCGCTTAGCGGGGAGAGTTATAGTGTAGCTCTCATGGAGTATGTCAACAATTGGAGTGACGCCAAATTTATAAACCCGCATGATGATCTGCCGGAGAAGTTTGGTCCGACGGAGTTCAGTACTTAGATGAACACTGCCACTAGGGCCATCTCCCTTGCGGGCCGAATGATGGAGATAAGCCCTTTTCCGCTATGCCTTTTTTATATGCAAACAATTAGAGATGTACCCACTAGTCCCTGATCCTCCGAGGAAGTAATTCATTACTCGGTCGGATGTTCCTAGAGAATTAGCGCAAGTCCTTAGTACTTTCAAATGTCCATCCACCTAGAGCCGGGTTTAGTTCCACTTGGACCGGATCTTGTATATTTAGGATTCCCACACACCTAGAGCCAGGTTAAGTTCCACTTGGCTCGGATCTTATAGACATCGAATATCCACACACCTAGAGCCGGGTTAAGTTCCACTTGGCCCAGATCTTGTAGAATTCGAATATCCACACACCTAGATCCGGGTTAAGTTCCACTTGGCTCGGATCTTGTAGACTTCGAATATCCACACACCTAGATCCCGGTTAAGTTCCACTTGGCCCGAATCTTGTAGACTTCGAATATCCACACACCTAGATCTGGCTTAAGTTCCACTTGGCCCGGATCTTGTAGACTTTGAATATCTACACACCTAGAGCCGGGTTAAGTTCCTATTTCTAAACTAATCATTGGCTTATTTCAGATCACCACCAACCACCAAACTGCCGAGTTCCAGGATCAGCTAGACTCATACAAGGATATTCGCGCCAGATACGACAAGGTACTGGTTGATCACCAAAAGAAGGGTAAATTTCTTCACTTAAGACCTTTTCCTTTTCATTGCTTCGAGTTACTTGCTATCCGTGCTAACTTATCATCTAGAATATGCAGCCGAGGTCGAAGCTGAAAATCTTATCACGCGCAAGAACCTAGCTGAGGTCCAAGGTAACTCACCTTGTTCACTTAGCCCCTATATACTCTTTCCTTGTCTGGGCAGATATTTATACCTCGGCTCTATCGGGTCAACCCATTATTGCAGTTACACTCCAAGATAGCGTGCCCATTCCTGACATGATCGTTCACTTTCTCGAACAAGCAGGAAAGCACCAGGCTGAATTGAAGAAAAAGGATGATGAAATTACCCAGCTCCGCCTCAAGGACGATGAGATTACATGGCTGAACGCCAAAATCCAGAAGCTCAAGGATCTGCATAAATGTTAGTTGGACAAGGCTGACTAGGAGTTCTCCGAGGATAAAGAGTGCCTGAAGTCTCAAATCACCAAGGACAATGATCTGCTTAAGGAAGCCAACGTCAAACTTAAGTCGGTGAACACTGAGAATGAGCAGCTCCAATCGAGGAATGCCAACGAATATAATGAGCTTAGTCGGATCCTTTGCCAAATTTTACGTGAGTTTTCTTCCTCTTTCTGATTCTTGTCTCTCCGGGTCAACTATCCTTGCTCACTGATATTTTCGTTATGCTTATAGGCAAGTTCCCATAGATTGATCCCCTTGCATCTGCTGCTATAGCCAAGTCCTGCATGCAGCGAGGTACCCCAGCCGACCCTGCCGCCACGTCGGTTTCTTATGAAACAGAGGACTTGTTGGTGAGCCTCGCTGCCCATGTTGAATTGGTGAAGAACTATGGCGCAGATATCATGGCAGCAGCAGTTCGGATGTTCAACGCTCTTTGGCCAACTGAGCCCACTCCCAAAGGAATCACTTCTTTTATAGCAAAGCTAATGGAGTGTGAGACCCAGCTGAAGTTATGGCGGGAATCTGCTGCGCAAGCCGAAGCTGATACGGCATTGAACTTTGTTCTTTCATGGTATGAAGGGCTGGACCTGGAGTTCCTTGATCGTTTGCGCACCGGATCCAAATGGTCCAATGATATAGAGTGCATCGCCCAATGCAAAGCCTGTGCCAATAAGCTTATTCAATATGCCCTCTGCCATATCTGGAATAAGGGTCCAAGCTTCCTCAATGTAGTTGATGATGCCTATGTCTCGGATGGTTCTGAGGGCAAAGAAGATGAAGAGGAAGCCTCCGAACTTGGCGATGACACTGAAGACCCCGAGGATGAGGAGGGTAACCCCGAAGATGATGCAGGGACTAGTGCCCCGCCTGCTGACACCAAAGTACCTCCTCCCTCAACCGATGATCCATCTCCAGCTGCTGCTCCATGAGCTATAAAAAATTAATGACTTTCATCAGATCCCCGGTATGCCGGGTGCAGTTGTATCTATGCACATTGGTTCATTTTTCTACGATTATTTGTGTTTTGCTACTAAGTTTTTAATTCCGGATTAACTTGGGGGAAGTCCCCGAGTTTCCTTTTCTTGTTCCCCCAATTTTATGACTCGGCTCGCATCTACCTTGATTCGGTTTTTGACTTATGAGTCCGATCTTAAAAAATTGACTTAACAATTCTTGAAACTTTGAGATTAGCTCAAAATAATCCTATGCAATATAGATAAAATAATTACAAGGTTAGTCCAAATAACAAATGTCAGCTCAAGTACTTTCCTTTCCTTAGTCGTTTTTCATGTGCTTTGCGATTCCCAAACTTGTTCTCTTGCTTGCCATGAAGCCAATTCTTGTTGGACAATAGCAAAGTCGAAGAGTTAGGTTTTTGGTGCTCACACATTACTAATCCGGCTAAGGTCCAGGTAATTTAAGCAAGCTGACATATAAAAAGTAAATACAAAAGAGACAATTATTAAGGCAGTCCCCGAGTTTCTGGGAATGTACCGACCTTCCTAGGACTAATACATACTTGTGATTATACCCCTTGCAAACATCCATAAGTACAAGAAAGTAATTAAGGTAGAAACCTAACCACAGCTTTAAACTCTAAACCCCTACGATTAGTAGCCAAATACACAATGCATTCCCCTAGGCCCATATAGGTGAAGTGTCATGTAGTCGACGTTCACATGACACCACTAGAAGAAGTACACCACAACTTAAATATCAAACTATTGAATCTTTCTCAACACAACTCCACTACTAACAACGTGACTTCTCCCATGTCCTCAACAACAAAATGAACTACTCACAAGACATCATATGGATCATGATCAGAGATGGAATAATGATGTATAACAATCTGAACATAAAAAATAATTCAATGGTTTACTCAATAGCATCAACTACTAAGAGTAATCAACACCGGGAAAGTTTCCCCTAGGAACTATGCAAGATTCAACCCAATTGTTATAGCAATATGGAGATGGTGATGAGGGTGCTGATGGTGATGATGGTGGTGATGATGATGATCCCGATGAAGTCTAGCTTGATGGTGGTGTTCATGATCACGATCTCCCCTCTCCGGGAAGGAATTCCCAGAAATCTATGCCGGAGATCTTCTCTCCGGTGTTTTACTACTGAGGCGGCAGAACCTTTCTGTGGTTGCTCCCCGAGTCTTAGGGTTTCGGGAGGAATATATACGCCAAAGGGGAGAGCTAGAGGTGGGCCAGGGCGGCCACCGCACCTGGTGGCGTGGCCTAGGGTGGCCCGCGCGAGAGGGTGGTGTGGGCCCCCTATGGCCCATCTCCACTCCCACTTCTGGAAAAATAGGATTTTCCATATATTTTCCCGAATTTTCTGATCTTCACAAATTTTGCCTCCAAACAGCACCTTTTCCATCAGAATCCTGACTGCAGCGGTCCATGCTCCGAAAATCATCAGCCATGCAAAAACAGATGAAATAACATAAGTATCATATCTTAATATGAAATATATCAATCAATAACAGTAAATTATGACATAGAATAGTGATGCAAAATGGACGTATCAACTACCCCCAAGCTTAGACTTTGCTTGTCCTCAAGAGAAACTGAGCTCAATAAACATGACCTCAGGTTTATGGAGTGAAGAGTCGATAAAAGAATATGGACAAGAAGCATCACATTCATCAACACATAGATCATAATAGAAGACAACTCACTATTATATAACTCAACTTGCAATTAGAAAAGGAAACACAATAAAGATACATGAAGTAAATCATAATTGGTAATGGCAAACTTAGGTCTTGGTCAAAGAATAGTTGATAATTTGCTGGAGTTCACAAATAACTGGTTTTCAATGATAGCTTTCAAAGTAGTAATCACTAAGATAAGACAAATGTGCAAAAAAAGAACATAAGAAACATGATTGAATAAATCATCATACGAATGAATGAAACACAACAACTCAAAATACTTGCAGAGATAGAAAGGAATAGGTTTACTGACTCAACTAAAAAGTAATATAAAGGCCCTTCACAGAGGGAAGCAGGGATTTCAAGTTTCATAAAGAGCTCCCAAAAATTATCATACTTATTAGCTTTCAGCTCACATTGCCCCTATCATAGGCATCTTTAGGTGATTAAGGTTAAAGTGATCAAATATGAGGATATGCTTGACAACTTGTAAATTGAGAATCTCATGTCCCTTGAATACGAGGGCCGCTCCTCATGCTACTCAAGTTTAGTCACCGGTAAGTTCTTGTCATTGTAAGCACATGTGTATCATAGAGAAATGCCAACGGGGTACCCCTTGCCCGATGATACGGAAGAATCCCCATATCAAAATGACAAGGCAAGCAGACAATAAACATCTCAGCAATCTTCTTATTTACCATGGGAATATGGTGATTTTTTCTCTCTTTCCTCTTTTCATAATCTCTTTTTTCTTTTTCTCTTTTTTTCTCAATATCGGACTCTTTTTTTATAAGAAGAATGCTTCATAGATGCTCGTTATTGTTATGTTGCAGGTTTCCACCATGTCATCATGGATTAGACCAGTGTCCCGGGCGTTTCTCTAACACACATGCGTAACTCCATGGACTTACAAGCTGTTGGGGATCAGCGCGGAAAACAAAAATTTCCCTACGAAGGATCCCCGGAAACTTAGCCTAGGATCTATCTATGTAGTAATCCGGTAACGGCCGATGCGTAGAATACATACCCTTGTAGACCGTACGCGGTTAATGTTCCGCGGGGAACGTGGTTGATGTAGTCATACCCGAAGCCGACCTCATGGTCACGAAGCTCCTCGCAGGTCACCCCTTGCTCCTTCTTGATATTCATCATCTTCATCGTGCAGCAGCTCCGGATCACGACATTTAAGCGCCCCAAGTGTTGCGCCTCGTGTCTTCATACACATCCGGTGCACGATGAGACCTCCGGCTCCCCGATCCCGCCGAGAGTGCGGAAGTTGATATCCGGCTAGGAATCCCTGCAGCGCAACAGCGTACTACAGGTGTGCCTCGATCGCACATCCCAGACATGGGGCCATGGTCACGAGGTATAGAGAGAAAGGGAGGAGGAGAAAGTCAACCAAAGGACTTCTCCAAATATTGGTGTCCCTAATCCCACCCATGGGCACCCCTTTATATAGGCGGAGGGGGTGTGCCCTCCCCATTGGGTTAGCCATTAGAAATAACAGCTATTTTCATCCTGGCCGAATGGGCCAAAAGATCTCAGCCCATTAGCCAAACAGAAAAACTGCTAATAAAAGAAAAAGAGGAAACAACAGCAGCAACCGGCCTGGTGGGCCTCGCCATGCCCAGCCCCGGCCTCGCCCCGTGACCTAGCGCTCCGCTTGGCAGCCAGCAAGTGATGATGGTGGCAGGAGTGGAGGCTGGTGGGCCTGGCAGCGCCTGGGCTGCCGCCGCCCACAGCGTCCGCCAGCCCTGTCCGGCCAAAGCTTCGGTATATGCCGCCAGTCGGCGACTAATATCCGCCCACTTGGGCTGGCTGTTTTCCTTTTTCCATTTATTTTTCTGCAGCTTTTATTTCTAGACTATTTCCCTCCGGGATTTAGCCTAATATAAAAGTTGCCTTTATAAATCTTAATCTAAATATTATTTATATTATATTAATTCAAAATTAACATATAATAAATATATATTTAAATTCCCATTTATCCGAAAACACTTTTCCGGTCTTTTCCTTTGTTCTTTCTCTGAACAACTTCGGATCTCTCCGCAGAATGATTCCGGCTATCTCTCTTTCTCTACTTTGATTTCGTCTTACGAATGATCGCTCTCATCGTACCCTTAAGTGTATCCTCTCACGGCTCGGGAATGCTCTAGACATGATCTGTATCAATGATCAACAGAGGGACCAAGGATATCCATGTGACCCCTATGCATTCGTAATGACAATGTCGTTTGAACCGTCTAAATGTAGCATCCTCTTCCTTTTGTTTCTCGATACAACTTGTCCGAGATTCGATCAATGGTATCTTATGCCTTGTTCAATCTCGTTCACAACAAGTTTATATTTTCTTCTTACCGTGATATTACATCCCCGTGACCTAGTCACATGTTGCAGCATTTATAGATGTAATCTCACCAAGTCGGCCGTATGTATCTTTACCCGTCATGTGGGTGAACAAATCCCGGTCTTGCAGTCACATGTCATCTACTGTTCCTTCAGAATACCCAACATACACATTTATAGCCACCGTATTACCAGATGACGTTTGATGCAGTCAAAGCAACCTAGGGAAACAATGAGTAATATGAGCTCACGATCTAAGGAGAAGGAGTCTAGGTATAGCTATTGCAACAATGAACTATATGACTTTATCGTGTTGCAATCCTTTGAGGAATGTCCAACCACATCATTCTCAATGATATGATCTCGTTGTCAGTCGGCATAAATCCCATGATCTTGAAACCCAGATCATCTTCGTGACCAATGAACTAGTATGAATAGAGGCTACTAGGGACTTGGTTGTTTCATACCACACCTGTACCAATGTTTCTACTTGGCACAGTTATAGCACAATATGAAACTATTATAAACTAATTGAGATATGATAATAAAAACCTATTTCTTATTTGCCTCTAGGGCATATCTCCTTCAGTGTCCCACTTGTACTAGAGTACAAATAAACTATCTCGCATTTTACTCATATAAACCATATACCATATGTGTTTACAGATCATGCATGCTCATGGGAAACGTCATGTCCATGTTCTGTTTTACCAGATCATTATGTATTTTGCAAATCGTTAATGTCTTCCTAATTTTGACATTCACACCATTATCTTATAATGGGTCGAAGCATTTGTTTGGCAACAAAGCGAGACTTTCATTTCTAGTGTTTATAATGACGGTCGTTATTCACTGTTGTCATCTAAACTTCGAAACACACTTTGCTATCCTTTGTGTATATACTATAGTCATGGCAGCAGAAAGAGGCCGGATTCCAGGAGCTTATAGTGACTTTAGATCAACCTCGAGGGCTTTCTCATGGGCACTGGGCCCTCGGACACATCATTCTACGTTAAAGGCGAACTAGCCTTGCCATAACATTATACATCACATCAGATGTAGCCTTTATACTTCTATATCTATGTAGATCCTAGTGCATGAAATGCATCTATGCCACTTACATTGCTTCTTGCTATTTATGTACAAACTTAATTCTGGTTCTGTGATCAACTCAGGAATCACATAAAGACATGTTCTTACAGTTAAGACTTTGTCCTACCAACCAGAACCTCGGGTCACTTTATGTCGAGTATACAACATGGTTATATGGAAGAACCTATGACTGAGGCATAGGAGACGCAACGCATCTCTTTCTTTCAACCATAGTTGCAATACTAACTCAATGCTTCATACAGTAAGAACTTCTTTCTTACCTTGTTCTGTTCTGGACTTACTTCAGAATCTTGTCTTTAGGACATTCTGAACATCTTTCAGAATCAAGTCCAGGAAGCATTCGTCATTCAGTGTTTATTAAAATTACTAATCTAGCTCGATAGATCTCATTGTTTAATAATTTCAACTTCATCCTTATTTATCTAAATTAAATATTATTAACACCAATTACATCATTCACATATGTCGTCCACATATCCCAGAATGATTTCACGCTCCCACTCAAATATGACATTCATATTTGAGATCTAGGGATTTCACTTAGCTCCCACTCAGAATAGGTCAGCAACATATTATGAATTAGCCAAGATGATTTGCTCCCACTCAAATCTAGGTCCTCTCGATAATCTTGGACATTCCAAAATTCCTTGATCATCATCAAATCAAGAATTCCAACGAGATTTCAATGACTATTCATTTCTCGTACTTAGGTCCATCACGCTTCTTTGTATTTCGTAGGTATGTCTTGTTCAAAACAAGACAAGTGAATCAATAATATAATTACACAAACTTGTAGAATATATAATTGAATCCTACTTTCTTTAGTAAAAGTATTCCCTGAAACTCTATGATCATTATCAATAGTTTCTACTCTATTTGCAAAGTTTGGATTCACGAAACAAATTCTGCTGTGCCACTTAACAATTTGGAGGCAAGGTCAAATACCTTGTTTTGATCTTTTACTTTCTTCCATTTGTATCTTCATCAAGACACGTCAACTTTGGAAAACAACAGGTTTGCCCCTTTTGTGGAAGATGCATTCATAGCTCCTAAGAATGCTCTACAAAGACTTGTTTATTCGCCACAATTTTGACTTATCGAAATCTCCAGAAACACGAACGTGCCATAACACTTATGGTGTTGTTTCCACGAATCTTTAGATGTTCCTTTGTATTTCAAATGAGTGTTTGCTTATTTTGATCTTTAACTATAAATGACAACTATAACCCCTATAAGAGATAATACTACACCATATGTATCTTAATACATAATGATTATGATGTTTAGATATTTCAACAATGTTTGAATTCATCCAATTATCATAATTTGTGAATCATCTTTCACAAGTTCCTTTTATGCTAAACTTAACATGAATACTTTAGTCATGTTGATCAAATCGAAGAGACTTGTTGATTCAGTTAATTCAATATCCCATTTAGTTATGAACTCATTTGAAAAATTCGAATCATTTCAAACTTCATGTTTCATTAAGTAAATACACCTATTCACTTAAGTCCACAATAAATGATTTCCACTACTTGTTGAAAATATGATACATCACTATGTATAAGATCAACATTTCTTCCCATATCACCGTTTTACCAGAATGCGGAGGTTTAGTCATTCTGCCCAAGAGGCATGGTTTTGCAAAGTCTCTAGATTAAGAATCTAGGACCCCGATCTTTCATAAAGAACCTGCAATAACCAAAATGACTTAAACTGTAGTGTCATTTCACTATTAAACTTTGGATATCTTTTAGCATTCTAGTCCTTTATAAATGTTTAAACTATTATAATTAACATAATGATAAGAATAACTTGTTTGTAATCGTAATGTGACCATAAAGTATTGTTCATAAGAATAGTACAAACTGGTTTGTAACTTGTTCATATGAGTAATCGTCTCGCTAAAAGCAAGACACACAAACTAGGATTACAAAATTATACTCAAGTCCACTAATCCAAATGATAAACTTTGAGGGAAGAGGTGATGTCGACCATCAACTGTTTTGCTTGCCGTCATCAAGTCACTTTGCCTCAAATCCAACAATTCTCAATGAGATCCTCCTGTTTTCTCAAAACGGGACAAGTATCAAATACTTTGCAAGCGACAATGAGTTCTGCAAGAATCACATTTATAATTTTGTATATCTTACATATACCTTTTCATCCATGACCTCCATTTGCAATCAAGCCCTTCCAAGAGTTCTCAAATCTAATGCAAGATCACTAAGTGTTTTTCCAAACATTCCGGAGTCATCAGATTATCTCCTGATGGTTATTGTGTCAAGAAGAGAAGATCAGCTTTTACGAGGATATCCCTCAGGCGTGGGTATTAATCTATGAAGTTGGACCCTTTTGATAAGTTCCAAATTAAGCAATATATTCCCATGGTCTCAAAGGACCTCAATGGGATAGGCTAAGATCTACTAAGATATTTGCAAATAGACATCTAGACTAAGTTTATAATTAGAGATCAATTTATAATTGGTCTCCACTAAAATGGTCATCCCCTGGACGATTTTAGTGATCGCATGATCCCTATCCTCTGCACCTCCCCGATCATCATGGCCATCAGTGAATTATCAAAGGTAGACATTCAATAATGCCAATCACATCATCCATGTGACTCATGCTCGATCTTTCGATCTTTTGTGTTCTGAGGCCATGTCTGTACATGCTAGGCTCGCCAAATCTAACTTGTGTGTATTCGCTGTGCAACATGGCTTGCACCCGCTGTATGCGAACGAAGATATGTCTAACACCCAGACTTGTAACTCTGGATCGCCTCATACCTAAGAACTTTCTTGGTGGTGCACACATAAGGGGAACACGGAACGTTGCAATTCAATAGGGATTATCTTATTTGCTACCATTGAGTATCTAAATACTAGCACACAATAAGATGTAAAAACTGGTATCAACATCATATGTATAATGTGATATGATATGGTCTTTCTTGCACCTTGATCTCCATCGAGCGCTCCGGCACGATCTCCATCTTCCCCTTGGTTTGACGCCAAGTCCACGACGCCTCCACCAGATCGTCCATCGGAACGATGACTATTACTACACTACTTAGTAACAGAAAAGTAAACTACTTTACCTTCGCAACGACCAATGCCATATAATAATCACATGCCCCCTGCAAAATAAAGTTAGACACCTCTACTTTATCTATTGCAAGTTTTACGTGGTTGTTAGGGCTTTCGCACTAGAACCGTTTCTAAACTACGAAATTTCCAACCACAACATGGATCCGACAGTTGTCTCTATTACACCCCTTTCGGGGCCCTCCGTTGTAAATGTTATATCAACTATCGAATGAGAGACAGACACCCGCTAGCCACTTATACGGTACAAGCCGTATGTCGAGCGTGGAACCAGTCTCGTGTACGAATACACATAAGGTCGGTCCGGGCCGCTTCATCAAACAATACCGCGATATAAACAAGTACATGTTAGAGGGTAACAACTAAGGGATCAATGCCCGCACAAAACTTGTGCGTACTGGCCGTACAACACTTCTACGCATAGATCGGCTCTGATACCACAGTTGGGGATCGGTGTGGAAAACAAAAATTTCCCTACGAAGGATCCCCAGAAACTTAGCCTAGGATCTATCTATGTAGTAATGTGGTAATGGCGATCGTGAGAATCTGAGACCCTTGTAGATCAGGCGGTTAACGTTCCGCGGGGAACGTGGTTGATGTAGTCGTACTCGAAGCCGACCTCAAGGTCACGAAGCTTCTCGCAGGTCACCCCTTGCTCCTTCTTGATCTTCATCATCTTCATCGTGAAACAGCTCCGGATCACGACATTTAAGCGCCCCAAGTGTTGCGCCTCGTGTCTTCGTACACATCTGGTGCACGATGAGACCTCCGGCTCCCCGATCCCGCCGGGAGTGTGGAAGTTGATATCCGGCTAGGAATCCTGCAACAACAGATCGCAGGTGTGCCTCGATCGCACAGCCCAGACATGGGGCCATGGTCACGAGGTATAGAGAGAAAGGGAGGAGGAGAAAGTCAACCAAAGGTCTTCTCCAAATATTGGTGTCCCTAATCCCACCCATGGGCACCCCTTTATATAGGCGGAGGGGGTGTGCCCTCCCCATTGGGTTAGCCATGTGGGACTATTAGTTAAAAGAAAATAACAGCTATTCGTCCTGGCCGAATGGGCCAAAACATCTCAGCCCATCAGCCAAACAGAAAAACTGCTAATAAAAGAAAAAGAGGAAACAACGATGCGGCCCGGCCAGTAGGTGGGCTGCACCCATGACCTAAGCGCGCATTGCCGATCTGGGGTGGGCGGCTTCGCCCGGTGACCCAGCGGCTGGCCAGCGGTGATGATGAGTGGCGGTGGAGCCGAGTGGGCGTGGCGATGCCGGGTGGCCGCCGCCCACCGCATCCACCCGCCAGCCTGTCGCCCGGTGCCGGTGTATGCCACCGAAATGGCTAATATCCGCCGCCCACTTGGGCTGGCTGTTTTCCTTTTTCTATTTATTTTTCTGCAGCTTTTATTTCTAGACTATTTCCCTCCGGGATTTATCCTAATATAAAAGTTGCCTTTATAAATCTTAATCTAAATATTATTTATAATATATTAATTCACAATTAACATATAATAAATATATATTTAAATTTCCATTTATCCGAAAACACTTTTCCGGTCTTTTCCTTTATTCTTTCTCCGAACAACTTCGGATCTCTCCGCGGAACGAGTCCGGCTTTCTCTCTTTCTCTACTATGATTCCGTCTTACGAATGATCGCTCTCATAGTACCCTTAAGTGTATCCTCTCACGGCTCGGGAATGCTCTAGACATGATCTGTATCAATGATCAACAGAGGGACCAGAGATATCCATGTGACCCCTATGCATTCCTATTGACAATGTCGTTTGAACCGTCTAAATGTAGCATCCTCTTCCTTTTGTTTCTCGATACAACTTGTCTGAGATCCGATCAATGGTATCTTATGCCTTGTTCAATATCGTTCACAACAAGTTTATATTTTCTTGTTACCGTGATATTACATCCCCGTGACCTAGTCACATGTTGCAACATTTATAGATGTAATCTCACCAAGTCGGCCGTATGTATCTTTACCCGTCATGTGGGTGAACAAATCCCGGTCTTGCAGTCACATGTCATCTACTGTTCCTTCGGAATACCCAACATACACCTTTATAGCCACCGTATTACTAGATGACGTTTGATGCAGTCAAAGCAACCTAGGGAAACAGTGAGTAATATGAGCTCACAGACTAAGGAGTAGGAGTCTAGGTATAGCTGTTGCAACAATGAACTATATGACTCGATCGTGTTGCAATCCTTCCAGGAATGTCCAACCACATCATTCTCAATGATATGATCTCATTGTCAGTCGGCATAAATGCCCATGATCTTGAAACCCAAATCATCTTCGTGACCAACGAACTAGTATGAATAGAGGCTACTAGGGACTTGGTTGTTTCATACCACACCTGTACCAATGTTTCTACTTGGCACAGTTATAGCACAATATGAAACTATTATAAACTAATTGAGATATGATAATAAAAACCTATTTCTTATTTGCCTCTAGGGCATATCTCCTTCACAAGCTCCCCTTTCATTTCACACCGATGACATCCATAGACAAAAGAACATGATATCAACTAGGTACAAAGTACCAGTGCAATGTTGAAAGTGTTCCCCATGACAGCATGGTTCTGCTAATTCACAACTTACAAAGCACAAGCATATATGCAACATAGATGGGCACAATGGTTCAAGTTTATTAAGTGCTAGAAAGTAAAGTGTGCCATCAAGTTCGTGAGAGCTTTAATCACTAATTTTCACATAACAAGTTTAATTTGGAAGGTAGATAAGAACATGAATTTACTTGGAATAGCAATAATGCTAATAGGTAGGTATGGTGGACATAAATGGCATGGGTTTGGTTTAAGGATTGGATGCACAAGAAGAATTCCCTCTTAGTACAGGTTTTTGTCTAGCAAGGCTGGGTAGCAAGTATAAGAGTTGAAGGAAACAAACAAACATACAAGTGATAAAGACAAACATGCAATTTTCCTTGGAAGCACAAAAGATATTAACTAGAGAATACTAAACTTATGAGAAAATCAAGAAAGAAAGAAAGATGATGAAATTATATTTCTTTAGAGTACTTTTATATTTTCATTCAACTCTCAAAAATAGTGTTGCTAATGACCGAGACAGGTTTGCCAAAACCAACTAAATTAACTCAATGATCCCAAAGTGATACCAATACTAACAACAAGATCAATCATATAACCATGAATTGAAAACTAATATAAGCTATGCAAAAGAGTAAATGATAGAACTTCTCATTAATAATCCATAACGGCAACTCACACCAAGGGATACATATCTAACGAGAGAGGGTACACTTCCATAATGCAAACCATCCTACATGATAACTTCTCTATTCATGATATGACTCTACTAAAAAGTAAAATGATAGAAGATAGTGATGTGATACCGCGACACTCCCCCAAGCTTGGAACAAACCAAGGGGATGCCAAACCTGATGACGAATTACTCCTTCGGCGGTGGTGGTAATATTTTCTTAGTTGATGTGAGGAAATCTTCCAGCATCTTGCGAAGCCTATTGTTCTCCCGTTGAAGCATGTCCACCTTCCTCCTCAAGTCTCGGTACTTATCGCAGAACTCCGTAGTGACTCATAGGGCTTCCGTTGATGCAGGGCAAGTGACTAAAGGTACTAGGCCCTGCTTGGGGTCTTGGAGATCTTCCTCCATAGGCTCATTCCCTTTATCCTTGGCGGACACCATTGTGCTTCTAAGCTTTCAAGAATAGTTCCTGGCAGAAACAGATCGAAACAAAAACACGACAAAAACACAATATGCGAACCTCGAGAGATACGGGGGATTATATATTACGAAGTTTCACAACAAATGGAAGGTACTGGGAGACGGAGTCCGGAGTGGCCACACCACCTGGTGGCGCGGCCAGGGGTGGGACCGCGCCATAGGGTGGTGTGAGCCACCCTGGCTTTGTTTCCTTCCCTCTTTCGCTTCGTAGCTTTCCTTATTTTCTAAAAACTGCAAAAATATAGTTGGATAGTATTTTCGCGGAACTTTTCTTACCAGGACTGTTACCTATTTGAAAACGGACTCTGCAGGTCTCTGAATTTGGTATCTAGTAGATTCTTCCGGAGTCACCACTTGAATAACATCAATATCTTCATCTTCATACACTTATTGTGAGTCATGAAACCTTTCTCTTCCTTGCTACACCATTATCTCCACTACCTGGAAATTTCTTTCACACAAAACTTCACACAGCTCTCATTAGGAACATTAGTATAAGTGAAGTGATTAAACCTTTCGAGTTTAACTTCAACTGAAAACCATCAAAACATAAGCTAATGTAGCAACTCCTTCCGAAAACCCAAAAAGAATTCAAAAAGGAAATCGAATAAAGAAGCAAATGCAAGAGTGGCAAAATCTATCAAAACAGACCAACAGGTAAAGATCATTTTTTTTGAAAATCTTCTGTTGCTCAAATCAAAAAGTGCAAAACTAATGAAAGTTAAATAACATCCTGGGTCAGAAGCACAAACATTTACAACTCAGTCCGACATACAGAGATTTGTCACGAATTTTTATGGTGAAGCACAACAATCTGTTTCGGGACATCAACTTCCCCAAATATTACTTTCTCTCTCATTAGAGGTTGATCTTGACACAAAAACCAAACTAAATGGATAAGGATAGGTTATTAGTAACTTCCATGACACAAATAAACACAAACAAACTGAAAGAAAAAATAAATTGGGTTGTCTCCCAAAAAGCTCTTTCTTTATAGCCATTAAGATGGGCATGATAATTTCAAGAATGCTCACAGAGGAATATGAATTGAGGTGAAAGAGAGCATTAATAAGAAAAAATATACACGTTTAAGTCTAAACCACTTCCTATGGAAGGGAATTTTGTAAACAAACAAGTTGTTGAAACCAGAGGCTACTTGCATAAGAAGGCAAAACAAGTGCAACATAAAAACTTCCAGTATATAACGAGGAAACTTGATATTATTGAGATACATAAGAACACTTTTCCCTCTCTCATAATAACTTTCAGTATCATGCATAAACTTAACAATATAACTATCACAAGAACCATCATAGCAATGATCACTTATTCTAACAGAAAACACAGGAATACTAGCTCTCATAACACTACTATGTGAAACGATATTAGAGGTATCCTTACAAAGGATAGTGTGTCCCTGTTTTTCATATTTAGTAACAAAGTCTTTCACATTTTCTATTATAGGTTCATCAACCATTTGTTTATTAGGTTCAACAACTTCATTCATACTTTTATTAAACATACTAGCTATCATAGAATGTTCCTTTATCTTAACTAGGAAAGGCATTTTCTCAATATAAGGTTCGGGTAACACATGATTAGCAGTATAAACTTCAGTATTTCTTGCAGGAACACTCTTAGCAATATCTTTATAAGGTTCATGATACTTATTCCACTTCTTTTTAGGCACTTCAATATAGGAAGCAAAAGCCTTAAAATAAGAAGCAATAGCTTGAGAGTCTAGACCATAAGCATTTTTAATATTTTGAAAGTCATCAGTTCCCATAAAAGATTCAATGAATTCATAATCATAATTTATACCTGACTTTCTTCCTTTGTCATTCTCCCAAGCTTCAGCATTGTCTTGAATACGATCTAGAAGATCCCATTTAGCTTCTTCTTCCATGCAAGTGAATGATCCAGCAGAAGGAGCATCCAATAAATCCTTATCATGTAGAGGGAGTCTTGCATAAAAGTTATTGATAATAATATTGTTGGGGAGCTCATGAATGGGACATTTGAGCATTAGTAACTTCAATCTCCCCCAAGCTTGAGCTGTACTCTCTCCATCAAGAGGACAAAAGTTGTATATTTGATTCCGATCTTTATGAATCTCACTAGGAGGATAAAACTTTGTATAAAAGAGAGGTACTATTTCCTCCCATTCCAGAGCTTGACAATTCTTCAGCAGCTTATACCATTCCTCAGCTCTTCCTTTCAGCGATAATGAGAATAACTTCTTCTTAACTTGCTCTGTAGTAATACCTCCACACTTGAACAACCCGCATAATTTGTGTATAAAGAGTAAATGATCATCGGGATGGACAGTTCCATCCCCAACATAGTAGTTATCCATAACATGATCAATAATTCTTGTAGGTATTTTGAAAGCATCATTCTCAGTAGGTGGTGGTTCATCTACTACCTTAGGAGTGGTAGTAGCATTACCAAATAAGAAACTCAGTGAATTATCCATAACGAAAATAAAGCAACTAACAGAAATAAACAATACTCACAGTAGAGGTTTCCTTTACCAGTTCCACTATCCAATAGCGCTTCACTCCCCGGCAACGGTGCCAGAAAATAGTCTTGATGACCCACAAGTATAGGGGGTGTATCGCAGTATTTTCGATAAGTAAGAGTGTCGAACCCAACAAGGAGCAGAAGGTGCTGGCTATTGGTATGGATCAGAAATTCTCTGCAAATACTTAGCAAACGGATTTTTAGGGGTTTTTGATAAAGCAAGTAAATAAAGTACGAGTAAACAAAAGACAATAAGAATAAATGCAGCAAGTGGCCCAATCCTTTATGAGCAAAGGATAAGCCGGTTGTATTACTTAAGATGACCAAACGTTCTCGAGGACACATGGGAAGACTGTCAAGTGCTTTCGCTTCATATAGTTGATTAATCTTCTTTAGCTTGCTAAGTGTTGTGTGGGTGAACCTGTGCTAATGTACTGACCTTCCTAGGACTAATACATACTTGTGATTATACCCCTTGCAAAGATCTGTAAGTACAAGAAAGTAATTAAGGTAGAAACCTAACCACAGCTTTAAACTCTAAGACCCTTAGGTCCCTTGTGCAATAGTTTCCTAACGGGGGTTCAGGTTTCTGTCACTCCGGCAACCCCGATGATTAGTAGCCAAATACACAATGCATTCCCCTAGGCCCATATAGGTGAAGTGTCATGTAGTCGATGTTCACATGACACCACTAGAAGAAGTACACCACAACTTAAATATCAAACTATTGAATCTTTCTCAACACAACTCCACTACTAACAACGTGACTTCTCCCATGTCCTCAAGAACAAAACAAACTACTCACAGGACATCATATAGATCATGATCAGAGATGGAATAATGATGTATAACAATCTAAACATAAACAATAATTCAACGGTTCACTCAATAGCATCAACTACTAAGAGTAATCAACACCAGGAAAGTTTCCCCTAGGAACTATGCAAGATTCAACCCAATTGTTACAACAATATGGAGATGGTGATGAGGGTGCTGATGGTGATGATGGTGGTGATGATGATGATGATCCTGATGAAGTCCAGCTTGATGGTGGTGTTGATGGCGACGATCTCCCCTCACCGGGAAGGAATTCCCCCGGCAGAAATTTGTCTGCCGGAGCGATCTTTCTCTCTCGGTGTTTTCCGCCCAGCAGAGGCGGCAGAATCTTTATGTGGTTGCTCCCCGAGTCTTATGGTTTCGGGAGGAATATATACGCTAGAGGGGAGAGCCAGAGGTGGGCCAGGGCGGCCGCACCACCTGGTGGCGCGGCCTAGGGTGGCCCGTGCCAGGGGGTAGTGTGGGCCCCTGTGGCCCATCTCCACTCCCTTTTATGGCAGCCTTCGTCTTATGGAAAATAGGATTTTCCATATATTTTCCAGAATTTTCTGATCTTCGCGAATTTTGCCTCCAAACAGCACCTTTTCCATTAGAATCTTGATTGCGGTGGTCCATGCTCCAAAAGTCATCAACCATGCAAAAACAGATGAAATAACATAAGTATCATATCTTAATATGAAATATATCAATGAATAATAGTAAATTATGACATAGAATAGTGATGCAAAATGGACATAACAGGGAGCCCATGTTACAAAGTTAGGGCACACGTGGAAGCATATTCCTCGAATATGCCCTTTGGTTAAAGCTAGATGCCTCTTTGTTCACTTTAAACGGCTAGTCTGGACTATGGACGTCATCCTTTGTGCGCTCATTATCTTTTGGCGTCACCACACATGGATCATGTCAGCCGACACTTCCCACATCACCTTTGTCGGCCACGCCCCGCTGGTCCTTCCCTCACCTGGCTTCGCTCACGCTACAAGGGACATAGGACACCTATTGACCAGCGGGAGATTCCTTCCTTCTCTTGGAAGCCAAGTGGTAGCCCGGCTAGCGCTTGGCTAACTCGGCTACGAGGGTACCTGCACACATGGTAAATCATACATAGCCGACGTATATTTTATGTCGGCCAGGTTAATGTTAGGTGAATATCCACCACGACAGGTTACCCTGTAAGTCATCCTACCTTGAGGAGACCCGACCAGCATTCTCCTTGACCGTGTCGTACCTCAGCTAACTCAGCCTTTATACCCCGGTGTTACCCTACCCGGGGGTATCCCCCCAACACATGATGCGGACCCACCAATAGTCACACTGACAGAATATTTTTCAGTGACAAGACTATACTTTAAATAACGTCAGGTTATGTCACAGACCAATTTCCTGCTCAGTTCGAAATCGAGCAGGGAAAACAATGATGAGATATTAACAGTTCCAACTTATTTTGAGACTCGGATCATACCTTTTGTTTTAAAGTTTCAGGAACCCTTCAAGAATCTACAGCGAAGAAGAATCAAGCTAGACAGTGAAATCCAACTTTGGATCTTGGAGACTTCCGGGGGCTACTATTGGGGATATACTTTCCAGGTATACACACTATGACTCGCTGACCATGGTGGCCCACTTCCGGGTTAGATATATGCTTCACGGGCAACCTAGTCAGGGATATAAGAAGGAAGCCCATTCAGATACAGGAATTCCCCAAAGACTTACCGACTTAGGCATGTAGGAATACTTGTAGTCTAAGATGTACTTTGTGACCAACTCTGTATCATAGCCGGTTTGGACTCTCCTATAACCCTATAACCAGATGACTATATAAGCCACCCTAGGGATCAGCCTTTAGGGTATCGACCAATCAACCTCTACTCGCATAGGCAAAACCTCTCTCGTAATTTATACTTCTGGCTCTGCCGATATACTAGATTGCTAGCAGGAGTAGGATCCGTCCACCATAGTCGGATTTGAACCTGGTTAAGCTTGTGTGCTCATCGTCCTAGAACACCGTATGTGTCACACCGCACATCTTTCCATACCTCGAGGACCCCCTCATGGCATACTTGTCTTCAATCCGATGACACCTGCAGAAAGCGCGAGAGTCGAAGAAGCTATTCTGAAAAGCCTCGATGAGGAAAACATCGAGTGCTCAACCGTCATGGCTGGAAAGAGGAAGCCCATGTTCACGTTGGAGATCCTACCACGATAAAATTCCCTTTGGACCCTAATGACACCGAGGCTATTATCAACATACGAGCCCTCCTCTTGGCCGAGCAGGAGGGTGCGCTGGTGGGTTTCTTGCAGTCGAACGCGAACATGTTCGCTTGGACACCCTAAGATATGATAAGGGTACCCAGGGAGGTGATCGAGCACCACTTGGCTATGTTCCCTGCCGTGCATCCCATAAAAAAGAACATACGCCGCCAGTCCCCTTAGAAGCAGCAGTTCATCATCGAGGAGATGGATAAGCTCATCGAGGCCAAACTCATCCGGGAAGTCATGCATGCTGATTGGACGTCTAACCCGATGGTAGTCCCAAAGGTCCCCAACAGGGGGCGACTCTGCATCGACTTCACTGACCTCAACAAAGCCTTCTCGAAGGGATCTATACCCACTACCCAGGATCGACCAGATAGTGGACTCCACCGCAAGCTATGACCTCCTGAGCTACTTGGACACCTTCTGTGTCTACCATCAATTCCATATGGACAAAGAGGATGAGGCGAAGATGGCCTTCGTCACCCCCTATGGAGTATTCTTCTACACATGCATGTCGTTTGGCCTCAAGAATGCTGAGGGGAAAAAATGCGGAGGCCTATGTCGATGACATTGTGGTCAAAACCCACGAGAAGGACACGCTTGTGGTGGAACTCGAGCAAACCTATTCCAACCTGTTCAAGGTCAACATAAAGCTCAACCCGGCTAAATGCATGTTCGGGGTCCCATCAGGCAAGCGCCTGGGTTTCCTGGTGTCGCATCGCGGCATTGAGGTGAATCCTGGGAAAATTAGGGCCATTGAGGAGATGCGACCTCCCCGAGGGTTCAAGGACATGCAGCACTTGGTAGGTTACATGGAAGCTCTAGGAAGGTTCATCTCAAAGCTCGGTGAGAAGGCACTCCCTTTCTTCAAGATCATGAAGCGGTCTGGCACGTTCCAGTGGACCTGCGAGGCTGTCGAGGATTTTGAAGGACTCAAGAGGTACCTTACAAGCCCTCCCGTCATGGTGGCCCCGTGAGCTCGTGATCCATTGTTGTTGTACCTAGCCGCCATGCTGCAAACGGCTAGTGTCGTACTCGTTCCGAGCGGGAAGATCCCGAAAAGGCAAGAAAGAAGGTGGCCGCACCCGCATCTCCTGGGGGCTTAGGGGTTGCGCCTCACAAGGCGTCTGGAGAATCTACGAGAGCCCCGGGCCCTCACGAAGGGGGATCCTCGCCGAGGCCATGAGTGAGTCTCGGGAGGACCCGACGGTAGCTTCAAAGTCAATGGAACTTGTGCAACATCCTGTTTACTTCGTCAGCATGGTGCTCTGTGATGCTTGCGAGCACTACCCAATGCATAATATGCTCCTCTACATGCTTCTCATAGCCTCGAGGAAGCCGCAGCCATACTTCCAGGCCCATCCCATCAGAGTGGTAAACCAGTTCCCCAGGAGACAGTCCTGCACAACGCTAATGCAACGGGGCATGTGGCCGAATGGGCGATCGAGTTGTAGCCTTTAAAGCTGATGTTCGACACGTCCCTCGCCATCAATGGTAGGGCCCTGTCCGAGTTGGCCGTAGAATGGACCGAACCATTCGTGGAGGAAGTCAAGGAGGAAGAGACCTAGTTGCCTGGGAAAGTAACTTCGGGATGTTGGGTCGTAAACTTCAATGGTGTTTTCAGTGATGGCGCTGGAATGGTGGCAGTCCTTACCTCGCCTACTAGCCTCAAAGTAGCCAGCGCCCTCGGCATCACGCGCATCACAGTGCAAGGGTACTCCCTGCTCCTCATTAACTTCTCCAACAAGAGTTACAAGCACAAGGATGAGCATATGGCGCCTTACCTCGAAGAGGTGCACAGGATCGAGAAGCATTTCTCGGGCATGGAGCTGCTCCACATTCGTCATGGAAACAACTACAAGGCTGACGAGATCCCCAAGCGCATGCCTCATCAGGAGCCCTAGTGACCAGGAGTCTTCGAGCCCAGTGGCCTAGTAGCGATGATGCTTCCCCCAACGAGGATTTGCTTCCCTGACCCTCGACAGGTGCATCGGACTGCAGACCACCATTTGGCGATCTCCTTGTCCTGGTACTTACCCCTCAAGAGGCATTCTGGATCACTGAGCTTAAAGAGTACCTAAAAGACAACACCCTCCCTGAGAAGGATGTGGTGGTCGTGAAGAGCATCCTTCGTCACACCAAGAATTATTGCCTGGTGGATGGTGACCTCTACTAAGCCGACCTAACGACATCGAATTGTGGTGCATCTCCGCTGAAGAGGGGCGCGAGCTACTCGTCGACATCCATGCTAGCAAATGAAGCCACCATGCATCTTCATGCACCCTCGCTGGGAAGGCATTATGTAGTGGATTCTACTGGCTCACGACACTGGATGACGCCACCGAGACTATCAAGTCTTGCCAGGCTTGCTAGTTCCATGCCAAGTAGATACTCTAGCCTTCCCAACAGCTGCAACCCATCCCGATATCATGGACATTCATGGTTTAGGGGATAGATATCTTGGTGACTTTTCCCAGAGCGTCCAGGGGCTACCCCTACCTGTACATGACCATCGACAAAATCACAAAATGGGCAGAGGTGGAGCTAGGGCGAGCAATCCCAGCAAGGCCAGCAGTCAAGTTCATATAAGGCTTGGTATGCTGCTTTAGAGTGCCCACTCGCATCATCACCGACAACAAAAACGAATTTACCTGCGGATTATTCAAATCCCACTATGCCGACCTCGGCACCAAGATCTACTACGCCTCTATTGTAACACCCCTAGTTATAGTATTTCTTAATTAGGGTTTGTTTGTGCATCATAAGCATTGCATGTATCCTTTTGACTGAAGAAATGTTGTGTACAAGGAAAAGAAACTAAAAACCCTAACCCTAGTTTTCCCTATCTCTTTGAAATTAATTCATAATGGGTTTGAAATATTTGGAAAGGACAAACATATGGAGCCCAAATGGATTAAAAGGGCTCCACATTATTTCACATATCTACAAAGCTTCTGGTATTTTAAAATTACTCAAAAATAGATTTTGAATTTGAATTACAAAAGGGATAATAGAAAACAGAAATAAAAAAATGTTTCCGCAGAAAAAATAGAGATAAAGGCTACCAGGCCGCAACCCATCTCCCATCCTCTCTATTTACCGCCCACAAGCGCAGCCAACAACCTCTCCTACAGCCTGGTAGAAGCCCACCTTGGCCCGGCCCAAATTACCCCTTCACCTTGTCGTCTTCGTCCCCAACAGGAAGCAGCTCACTGTCTCGTGTGCCATCGGCGATCTTCTGCCTGTTGTGATGCCTTCCGCCGCCCCTAGACAACATAATAAGATTGTGTGCATCCTCCTCTCTCTCCCCGTACCAGTCTCATCTTCTCTCACCCCCTCTCATAGCATTCCCCAAACGAGAGAAACCCTAGCTCCATCTGCCGCTCTTCCTCACCGTTGTCGGCCACCCCTCGCCCAACCGAGGTTCCCAGGATCCCAACCAACGGGAAGGCCCTCCTCCTAAGAAGAAAAAAGAAAATATCGGCACCGCCATCAAAGCGACAGTTCCAAGATCCTACGAGGCGGGGCATCCGATCATTCTGCCTGAATGGTGAGGCTAGACCCCGTGGCGGGTCAGATCCACTGAAAATCCGCGATGACCTCAACCACTATTTGGGCCCTTGCCCTTTCTCCACCACTAAAGCGGCACCATCAGACTATCAGGACCAGGATTTAGGGGGTACCCTAGCCCATTGATCGTTAAGCCGCTACCCGAGGTTACGATAACCCAACTTGGGGCACCTTGGGCCTCTTCTGCGCTCTGTGGGGAATCCTTAGGAAGGAGGCGACCCCAAGGGGGGAACCCTCCTAGAGGCCCCCTCCTTTTAGGAGGGAATTCTTACCCTCATGACCCAACCAGGGTCCCCATGGTAACCTGCTTACCACCTACGAAGACGACAAGATCAACATGCGGCCCACATGTTGATCCGATAACGTGGTGCGCCTTAGAATGGAGAAGATGTTGTCTGGCCGCATCTGCTAGAGAGGCGCTGATGCCACCTATGTCGGTCTCGTTTTACTACATTGAATCAAGGAGATGGTGGACGACATCACACAGTAGCAAGACGTTAGTGGCGACCATGGCTTTATGATTCACGGGCAGCTGCAAAGACCCTAGACCAAATCCATGTGAAGGGGTCTTGTAGACCAGCATTCCTTGAGTGGCAATGTGGTTGTCCTTCCTGCCAAATGAACTGGGGAAGAGGTCCGAAATTTCTATAAAAGGATAGGTACCCCAACCTAAAAAGGGGACCGATCCTTAGGATCTAAAACCCTAGACCTTATCTTGTCATCACACCATCGTGAAGCAACATGAGCAATACATAAGTAGGAGTAGGTACTTTACCTCCTCACGAGGGTCCTAAACCTGGGTAAAAAACCGAGTCACCTCTCTATCGTATGCGTGCTTCATAGCGTCCATCGTTGTGTGGAAGATCTAGACACGTATTTAGTCCCCTCTCGAATCCAGGGTTCGTTGCTACCCTTGGTCAGGTTTGGATCTCTCAAAAATAAATACAAACGTATATGGGAAATGTGGAGGATTCCCTGAGACTTTATTCATAAGGTGATCGAGAGATCGTACATTGTGTCTACAAGAGGTCTTAGTGGGTTCCTAATGACACCCGACAAGAGATGAATCTAGAACTATGACTAAGGTGAATGGTAAAGACTCAGGCGATTATGGCGTGTCCTTGTCACGTGAAGGTTCTTCAGTACTTATAGGTGTTGATGGTGGTGCAGTCTTCCTTAGTAACGTTAGGTCGTCATGTTGTCTTGCATGTAATCCTGATCTCATCTCCCTTGCATGTATGGCTGGTCTTCAAGATCTCTAGAGAGTCGTCTTGCAGCCCCGCAGGTCAGGTCAGTTAATGTAAGGTTAGTTGAGAGCTTCTAGATGTAGGACTTCAGGTCCTTGACTATAGAGGTAGGTGTGCGAAGCAATCATGGATTAAGTCCCATGTAAGGTAGAAGCATAAATCCACCCATCACCGACAAGCCCCCTATTAGTACCTTTAATAAGATGGCCTTCCTTTTAGAAGAGTTGCTTCAGCCTGTTCCTAACATTCACCTGGTTAGCTCGATGACTTCTTCTTGGTCTTGAGGCGCGAGGTCTTGGTAAATGCTCGAGGTCTCCCGCATGTACTGATGTATCAATCACGTTGATCCATGTGCCCATCCTTAGAGCAGGTCTGATGATCCTTCCCATCTCAGATGTTCCAATGTAATGGGCCTACGACGAGGTCATGCAAAATTGTTACTAACAAAATGGAAGAAAACGATCTTTTTGTGTAGAGATGTGGGTACCTTAATGACCAAAAGAGGTCTGACGAAGAGGTCCCTTGTGAGTCGTGGAGTACTGAACCAAGTGGTCGAGAGGGTATCCATAAATTCAGATCTAATCATGTTGGAACCTTGCCTATGGATCCATCTAACAAAGTGAGGTCATAGATGGGTTTAGGTCTAGTCCAAGATGACATACTCAGTGACGCTGATAGCTGGTATAAATTCTCTTGTGACCTGAAGAGTGATGCCGAGAGGATCTTTTATGTGGTCGTGAGGACCTGAATTTGAACTGGTTGAAGAGGTTCTTTCAATAAATGTTGTTTCTCAGAGTTCTTTTTGCCGTGTGGGAATTTGTTCTGTCTGGCAAAATTTAAGGTGGTGATTATAATGAGGTTCCTGTCCACGAGGTGGACCCATGGTAATTGACCTCATGTGAATGCAAAGTTATTTCCTCGTCTTGCATGACACGGTTACCTCTTGGGCTTCTGTCCTTAAGTGGATTTCCCTTTGACTCGATGATCCATATCCATCGATCCCACCTCCCGGGGCTCTTTCTCCATAAATATTACCTCTTAGACCTTTCATTTGATATCCATACTGGTTTCTCACCATTATTCCACCGGAAAAAACCTTGCACTAGAGCATCTTCTTCATGGCCGGTGACATCAGTTCGCTCCGAAGCAGGGAAGTTAGGTGCACTCAAGCCGTAGAGAGGGATACATGAGATCGCCATCAGTCCGGAGGAATTCTACTTCCCGTTGAGCCTCTCGACCTTGCACCATTCTCTGAACGATGTTGGGTACTATTCCTCTTGCTCCCAATTTCTCCCGACCTTGCAGATTCTCCCGAGGGTTTCCCTTTCTTCTGAAACTATAATCGCGTGCCCTAGACATTCAGTTCATTGCTTCTAGGACCTTCAGGACCGGTCCCCTCATGCACCTTTCCCATACGAGGTGGTGAAGGGATCATCAACGATGACCTCTCATGTCAACCATAAAGCTAGTAGTAAGTTGGTAAGTGCATTTCCTACCGATGGTCTTCCGTCTTGAAATTGATCTTTTTGCCTCCATGCTGGGTATGTGCCATCCTCCTGCTCAATCCTTCTTCCTTTGTTGATGAGCAGAGTCACCGGGTCTCGGTGATGACAGAGAGCATGCTGAAGGGACTTGAACTAGAATTGGTAGATCGTAGATCCTTAGAAGGGAGGTACTCAGGCTCGCGGGTGCCTTGGTGGCCGAGAAGGAGGTTCTGTCCATTACCCATGAGTCCCTATTCCGTATGATCAAGGAGAATGTCGAAGTTCGCCGATGATCGAAGATCTAGGAGAGGTGTCTCTATCATGTCTGCATTATTCCCGAATCATAGGGTGACACACTTAAGGTTCTCCAACACTAAGTTTTAGATAAAACATATCTGAGAATAATTTTGATAGAGTTGAATTTTTTTCAATGATCACCTAAAGTGTTTTGGGTCAAATCACTGAAAATGGTTCCAGGTGTAATATTGAAACAATGCAAGGGATTTTATGCAAATGTTCATTAATTAAAGTAATTAACAAAATTCTGAATAAAATAAATAAAAGAGTTTTATTTAAAGAGAAAAATGCATTTATGGTAATGGGTAATTAATGCATGTGAGTGGAGAGGAATTCATGTGAGTGGAGTGTCCACCCTCATGAATGAGGGAGAGGTGGGGCACCCTCCATGGCCGGCGGCCATGCCCCCTTGGGCTGCCCCTCCCCTATAAAAGGAGACCTACTCCTCCGCTCTAGATACACTGACTCCTCGGGAAGGTTCTCTTCCCCTTTAGCATTTCTGCCATGACCTCGCATTAGCGAGGTACATGTTCTATTAGATTCTCTGCAGTAAGATTTATATAGTCTTCCACTTCTTTGCTTTAGTAGAGGCATGGAAGTTGTCGGGAGCTAGACGTTTTCTCGAGGATGGGTATGCTATTGGATTGTGGCATTCTTCAACTCGATCTTGAGATCAGCAAGTGATCAACTACATCACCAATGAAATCAGTTTTCATAAAAGTTTTCAGTCTTCAAGGGTAAGTTATTCTAGTTTCCCTCTTACTCGTTACTAGCATCTACTAGAATATATCTTGGCACAATTGGCATTCTTATCATAGGATTTTTTATATGTTGCAAACCCTTTAGTGGTATTAGAGCCATAAATATGAGTAGATGTTCTATACGAGTATCACACATATGGTTGTGGGTGTTGATGATCATGTTATTGCAACTTTTTGTGTATATTGGATTTTAGTGGCATAGTGGAATGAAGCGGCCCGAACTAACTTTACATGTCCTCACAGATGAGATTTGTTCCACATTTAGCATGCAGCTCCTATTGCATAAGTTGCTAGCGAGTGTCTGTCTCTCCTACTATAGCTATGATCTAGTTTACAATGGGTTGTTGGTAATTTGTTTATCACTGTTGTGGTTTGAATTTCGTAGTATGGACGATTCTTCTTAAGCCCAAAGCCATGTAAAATATGCAAAAGAAATTAGAGGCGTCTAACTTGTTTTTGTAGGGCATGTGATGGGATATGGTCATATGTTACAAATTTTATTTATGCACTGATATCATTTGTAAGTTATGACAACCAGCTAGAGATTGTTTTATTCTGTTAAAGGCAAGTGTGCTAGAAATGGAAATTCCATGTAATTTGAATTAGTGTAGAACATCCAAGATGGTGGCATAATGGACCTTAGAGCCATGCTGGTGGAATGATGGTGATCATAGCATGGAGCACAACATGGAGTTCGAAGTGCAACAAAGGACCATATCATATCACATTATTGATGAATGTGACGTTTAGCCCTTTTATGCACCTTATTTATGCTTATGTCTAGCTTAGAACTTGGCGGTAGCATTATAATATGATCCGTGACACTAATATATAAAGATAAACATGTGTTCTTACTTTAGTATGCATTGTTAAGAAAGTTTGTCATTTTTAAGAACCACGTGATGAACAATTGTGATAGAATCTACGTTCGCATACAATGGCTATAAGAAAATTTTACACACGCGATTACTATGGTTCTAGTTGGCAAGCCTAGCATGTACACACATGGCCTCAGAACATGAACCTAAAGGTATAGCATGAGTCATATGAATGATATGATGAACATGTCGATGTTCACCTTTGAAGCTACATAATTTCACATGATGATCGGTTGTATTGTAGTGAATTTGGTTTGTTTAATCACCAAAATAACTAGAGGGGTGTTGTTTTTGAGTGGGAGTTCTAGTAGTAATTTTCAATTAGTTTGAACTCAATCTTTCATAGACTATAACACCCCAATTTTAGCCAATCTAAATTAGGGTTTTGTTTCAGCATTCATGCGCATCATCTTTTAAAATGTATGCAAATAAAAATTGATGAAAATCCCTAAACCCTAATCCTTTTCCTCTATTCGAAATCCATTCAAAAGGGTTTTGTATTTTGGAATGTACAAAAATGAGGAGCCCAAATTGACTACAAGGGCCCCTGAAATATTTCTATAGTTTACAAAAGTCTCTAGTATTTTTGAAATGATTCAAAACATAAAAGTATTTGTAATTGAAAAAGAGAAAAGGAGAAACAGAATTGAAAAAGGTTTTAGCTAAAAAAATGGGTCCAGAGCAACCAGGTCGGCCCATCTCCTCTCTTCCTCTCTCCGCCGCTCAGTGCGCTGCAGCCAGTATCCCACGCGTAACCCACTCGACCTAGTACCTCTTTGTCATGCTCCAGTTTTCATCTTCCTCGCGAACAAGAGAGAGAAGTAGCTCAGTGGTGCGTCTACTGCCACTCGGCCACTGCGATTTGTGCCCCGCTGAGGATCCCGTGAGGATAAGAACGATGGCGAGACATCTCTCTTCCTGGTTCCCTCTCTCCCTGCTGCAAGCTTCCTCTCCCCTCTCATTCCTCTCTGCCCCGAACCCTAGCCCCCAGATGCCGGTGAGCCTCACCATTATCGACCTTGTCGTTCCAATCCATCAAGCCCTAGTGAACCACCATGCTGCACTGGCCATCATCCTGGAAGGAATCGCCGCCGGGAATCAAGAATCGAGCCCGTGACCCCTATCGTCTTCACCTCTGTCTGAGCTCCATCGCCGCCATTGACGTTGCTGATTACCTCCTTTGGACTCGTCGACCCCTCCACCATCTTCATGGTGACTTCACGGTTTGGAAGGACCTCTCAACCCTCTCCCTCTCACTCTGGTTAGAGATCGTGTCGCGCACTACCGTTGGCAGCCGCCAGACCTCGCTGTAGATGTAGCTCCAGCTACCAAATCCGGGTGCCACCACCGCTATAGCATTCGCCACGTAAAGCTACGTCTCGCTAGCCTACTCTCGTGTTCTAGATCGCTTCCTAGCGCCATCCCCACCACCGATCTGAGAGATCCCTGCCAGGATGACATCACGTCGACGTCCTGCCGATCCTAGCGCGTGGGTTAGCCAAGTCAAACTCGGGTTGGGTCTGACTCTGCCTGCATGGATGTTGAGGTGGCCTCGGGCCCTTCTTTGAGTGTAGTGGCTAGGGCCAGCCCTAGTGTAAAATGTTTTAACTGCCTATGCTGACGCAATGCTGATGAAATAATCCATCTTAATTATTTTCAGAAATTCTAGAAATTTAATAAATACTAGAAATTCAATAACTAATTATTTATAAGTCCAAAAAATGTGCATAATATATCAAAATGTTCAAAAAATGATATCTACACAATAGCATCAAAAGCATGCAGTGTTAATCAACTTTAACTGAAAGTTTAATTAGAAGAACAATTGAACCTCGTAGGTGATTCTAGGGTCTCTACAGTATTAGGGCTTGCACCCCTCGAATGCCGCTTAAATTTGCAATCATGCTTTAGGGTTACATTTCAACTCCATTTACCTTTTCATATCATCATCCTTGCTTGAGCATTGCATTGATGCCATGTGTTGATTGTTTCCCTTTCTTTCCGATGTTTCTGCTTCTTGCCGATAGAATACGGTACCGACTCCAAGATTGAAGACGAGATCAACACTATCAAAGATCAACGAACAATAGTTGATCAACTATAATCAAGTCAAGTACAAGTATTTTGAAGATCTACTTTCTGGTTATCAACAAGTAAAGGCAAGCATATGCCCACCATTATACAATCCTATGATTTCGAAAGCATTTCAATTCCTGCCATGATGCATATGATTCTACTTTGGTCTTTTATCGATAGATAGAGTATCCCATCTATTACATTACTCCCTTTGAGCTTATATTACCTGTTCCATTGCTCCTAGCATAACTAAGTTTGGCTTGTGTGCACTCCTAGAGCTTATATCTATGTCTTGCTTAGCCATGCTTAGCTTCTAGTGCTGGTTCATCCAGATGATGTATCAGATGTAGAGAATCTAGTATGACAGGATAACATGATGAGATGAGATTAGTGGTAAAGGATAAACATGCTAAGGCTTGTATGGGAGGCCATGGTGGGATGTCGTTTTTGTAGTCCCATGGTTGCCACCACTAGGAACGGAGTTCTTTCCTTTGGACCAAGACAAGTGTACAGCCACACGGGGCTTGGGAACCCCTCTGCCGACTAACTTGCCTAATAGATTCCATGAGTCACATATTTTAGGAGTTGCATTTGACATATGCATAGAAAACATTCTGAATGATTTGGCGGGTGAAGGTGCTTCATAACAGGTAGGTAAGCGTGGACCGGGTTGCTTGGGGTCGATAGAGCCCCTGATAAACCAACCTTGCCTTGCATATCTAGGGACCGGCTTCAGGACTTGAAACATTACGGCAGAACCCTCCTTAGGGCATTACTCATGGTCTCAGCGAAAGCATGGTAAAGGTCATGGCCAACCACCCTCTGGCAACCTTCCAAGGAAGAGGGCTAATCATGTGGCATTAAGAGTCGGTTGGTAAGTGTGGGTAAAGTTTTACACCCCTCCAGGTTAAATATTTTTGAAAAGTCGTGTTCACAGTTATGAACGCTTTGTGACCGAATTCTAAGATCATCGAGAACTATAACCTAATTGTAAAACTTGGTGGTTCAACATTTTCTTAAGGATGCTTCCTCATGGGTACGAGGGGGTGATCCTAGTTAGGAGATGAGAATTGTAACATCCCAATTTCAGGAACCCTGATTAGTTGTCTAGAATGCAAAAATTAGGGGGAACAGAAACTTTTTCTTGTGCCTTAGTGCAGTGGTTGTTTGTTGTTTGTTTACACTTATGCTTATGGAGTGTATCTTAGGATACTCCTTACCTCAACCTCAGTTGACTAAAACTATTTACCAAAACTATCTTGGCTTATTTTACATATTCTCAAATGTTCTGGCATTTCAAAACATGAGCCAAGATGCCTATGTAACCAAAACTATTTTTGGTAGCTTCTATTAACAAAACTATGGAGAGATGTATAATACAATCTCCTTATGTTTTCAAGATAGAACACTCAACTAATCTTACCTCTAGTTTTCTCAAAACTCTTGTTCAAAGCATTTAAATTATACTCTTGGTAGAGGTACCAAGAACCCTCATCTTATTCAAAACTCAACCTCTTCAAAATTCTCCCAACCTTACCTCAAGCTAGGCTTGATGGTAACCTCATTAGTGGTTATGCTTAGTATAAGATGAGTTGACTTGATCAGCTGTCTGATGAGTTGCTTTGATCTGCTGCTTGACTTGTTTGCTTAGGAAGTAGTATGAGCCACCCTAGGATCTCATCACTAGGATCAGGTTGTTTTCCAAATCCTCAATCCCTAAGAAAGAAAGCAAACCTAGATATGATCCCTAGCCATTTAGTGATCATCTCAAACCCTCAACCAGGTCCATTCTGAGGATTTCCATTCTAGATGTTCCAAGTCTTGAAGACCAATATCAACCAAGGATCCCTGCTACTCAATCTACTCTTCAATATCACCCCTTTAGCAAAGCTCTGATACCTTGCAACTCCTCCAGGAACATTCCCTCTCATACTCTAGTCAAATGCCTCAAAACTGCCAAATCTGACAAAGTCTGGAAACAGTTTCAGCCTCACCTTTTTGATTGTCTCCTTTTCTCAAACCATGTTCATTTTTGGAAATCCACCTGAACCATATTGTTAACCATCCTAAGGCCTACCAAGGCCCACATTTTCCTCTGGTTAGATCATCCCTCAACGCACTCATCCTTGATGGTTTTGCAGGCAAGAAAATAACAATTCTTGCAAATCTAGTCATCATACCTACTTTGGTAGAAGCTCACATCACCATCCAAGATCCTATGGACCAACTCTCTGCGTGGTTGTGTTCTACTCATTGATGTCTATCAGAACCTACTTGAATTACCCCAAGTGGATCTCTGTTCTGAATAAACCAACATGGTTTATAAGGCATCATAACCCATATTGCATGACAACCTTAATGTCAACAAAGTTTGCCATCAGTTATAGATCACCTCAATTACTGTAATTCAAACTCCTCCTGCCATGTTCATCTATATAACCTTGTCTACCTATCCATCTATCCCTTGCACCAAGGTGAGCTTTGAGCTCAAAGATGCAAGCATGTTTTGGTGGTATAAAAATAACACCACCCTAGATCATCAACCCTTTTGTTTTCCATCCTTTTCAAGTTGGAGTTCCTTTCCACAAGGTTGCAACTGCTTGCTACCCCTTGTCTATCTCATCTACATTGATCCTCAATGTTTATCAATATTTATCCATAATTATTATGGTCCCAAAACTATTTAATTTCTTAAATGGTCAAAATCTCCAAAACTCCCTCCACAAAAGAAAGTTTGGTTTTTACCAAACCACTTCCCCAACTTTTGGCTCTTGTCAGTTCCATATATCATACCTCAACTTCCCACCTCAAAAATAAATTTTTTGAGAAGCTTTATTATTTCTTTTTGTCCATTTTCTTAAATGGCTGAATTGGAATAAATATTGTTTTAAATACTTTTAATCCCCAATAAATCTTGGGAAAATTCCCCTAAGTGTGTATTCACATTTGGGACCCTCTCAAAACAAAATACATCCTTGTCCAATGGAAATTTATCAAAAGATCTTCTAAAATCCATTTCTGTCCTTTTTGAATCATTGGATTTAGGAGGACTAAAACTCCTCTAAAAAATCCCTAATAAATCCTAGGAGTCTGCCTTTACCTCATCTATCTACCAGTACCATTTTATCCTCTTGTCCAATGCAACTTTGTGGACTTCCTTCACAACCCTCAATTGGATCAAATTTGCCAACTAAGAAAATCCATTCCTCAATTCACTTCCAAATTTCTTTCAACCTTGCTCAATGTACCTCCTCAGCATCAGATACATCCTTGGTCGACCACCATTGCAAGCTCCACCCCAAACAAATCCACTTTTTCCATTACCCTTGTAGCAAGAAGGAGAAATAACCCCAATTCCTACAAGGATCAACCCAACTTAATTACCACTGATGCCACCCCCCTCTCTCTGGTCCAGCATGACCCACTTACCATCCTACCCCTCTCCACCTCCCCCTGGACCAATCACAGGCAAGCTTTGCCCTCCTCCTTGTCTAAAAGGGTAATTTACCCCATCTAGTCCCCCCATGGTATAAAGGCCAACATCCCTCCCCCAGCCAGCTCCCTGCCCTCATTTGCCCCCTTTCTACCTCCACTCACCTCCCCCAGCATGCCCTACCTCTGCCCTGCTTTGTGCTGCCCGAGGAAGAAGAAAAGGAGAGCCTCAGCCTTCTCAAAAAATCGAGCAAGGCTCCTTCCCCTCTGCCTTGTCTCTTCTGCATGTCGGCTGTTGAGTTCCCCTTGCTCTCCTGCATCTAATGGTGCTCTTCTTTTTGCCCAGGACCCTCTCCTCTGTTGTTGCCGTCGAGCACCAACGAGTTCATCCTCGGCCGCCGCTGCGCGAGCTAGCTCCCGGCGTCAACCCACCCCGTGTCGCCTTGTTCGGCTCGTCGTCGACCATGACGTCGCCCTGCCGCCTCCTCGACCTCCCCCGAGCCCCCAGGTATCCTCCCTGCTCCTCCCTGCTGCGCCTAGGGTTCCTGTCGCCGGCCACCCCTGTCGCGTAGACGACAACTGAGCGTCGTCCATCGCCACTTGATCCAACGGCCGAGATCCGCCTATACCCTTTCGGCCTCCCTCTCTCGCTGACTGCCGAGCCCCGCCTGACACGTTCGAGCGCCAGCTCTCGCGTGTCGCCCCGAGCGTCGTGGGTCGAAACTCCCCCTATGGCCCATCTCCTCGTCAGATCCGGCCCCTGCTGCCCTCCGTTTTCTTTTCTTTTTATTCCAGATCCAGAAATAGCCAGCCAGTTTAAATACTTTTTGAAAATGTAAATGGACACCAAATGCCTAGATCTAATTTCCTGCTGGTTGTCTGATGTTTTCTCAAACATGTAGAGGCAACCCCATGCCCAAAATAAATTCCAATAATTCCTAGTAATTATTCGTCTACAAAGTATCTGGTACACTAATTAAATTCCACAGAGAGCTTCACATCTCCATTTGAGATGAACCAAAGACCTACTGGAAGGTATTCGAAATACCTATCATCCAGCACTGGTCCTATACCAAGGTGAACTGTATTTTGCTTCTAACAAAAATAACCAAACCAGCCCCTGTCTGCCTTAGATAAATTCCCTAGGTCTAACCAAATGTGGTATTGACCTGATTCCACCTCCTAGTACACCCAAGAACCAATATCCAGGAAAATCCCAGCATCTTAGAATTTATTGAGCTCTGGATGAATTTTAGTGATTTAAATACTTTAGCAAGGCATATTTTCACTAAATAAATCACTCCAGGAGTTTGGCAACTCTAAATTGAGTGAATACAATTTATACAGAAAGGTATTGGCCATTCCTATCACCTTCCCTTGGACCCAACCCAATATCTTCTGTAGAATTAAAATGGTGAAAAAGAGAAAAACTATACAGAACTGCCTTTAGGAATTTCCTGAGGGCATTCTGATAATTCTTTTGACTTGATTTCAACTCTATGTAGTTCAGTACATCAAGTACTACCTAACCATCCAAGTAAATAATTTTTGAAGCTCCAGAACCTTTTTGATGAATTATTTCCTCAAACTAGAGTTTCTTTCACTATAAAAAGCATATTTAAATCTAGAAAAATGATAATCAAGTGAAACCACTTGTGATGGTTTTGTCTTGTCAAAACCTATCTGAGGATATCATGGTTAACCATTGATAACCTACTGACCACAGATCCCTAATCCAAGTTCCTTATATCTAGCCTTAACAACTATCCTCCAAAAGAAAACACCCAGTGGAAATCTTGTAAATTCCACCATTTGAATCCCACTTCTCCAAAACCTCCCAAGTCTAGTAGTATTTCTCATGCTTGTTTGCTGTATGGTTTGACTGTTTGTATGCCTTGTATTGATTGTGATATTGGCTGCTTGCATGTGTACCCGATGACTATGATAGTGTGAGTGTCTGACGACGAGAAGAACGGGATTTCTTATTATTATATATTTGGGTATTCTTGGTCATCTGAAGAAGTCCAGGGACTTATTGCTGATCACAGGAAAGCCACCATTCCTGGACTCTGATTCATGTCCTACTCTTTTTTACCTGTTTTGTATCCTCTTTATAAATTGCATTATCTACCTGCATGCTTTGTTTTACAAATACTGCGATAGTAACTTGGCTCCTCCAAGTTATGATTTCGCGTCCTTCGAGGCACCACCCCGATAAACCCATCATTTATCCCCATTAGACCGAGAGTACGATGGATAGCATCCTACCTCCTTGGAAACCCCGGTTTTGAGAAAATAAACTGTTTTGGGATTTTCCCCACTACAAATGTTTCAAAAACGGCTTTGTAAAACCCTGGGAAGAGGCATCGTTCCTAGTGGAAGTTTTAAGAAAATAAATGGTGATGAGAAGAAGTGGAAAGGTGATTTTCCTCGTAGTTTGTCCGTATTAGCCGAGGCAACTTCTACCATGCTTATAGGGAGAAATCCCTGGAATCCTGGGCTGGTGTCCCAGATCAAGGATCTGAAGCCTGTCGCTTGCCTCGGCAAGAATGAGCCTGAACAATCAGGAGTTCGGTGCAACAGTTGGGTCTCCCGCAGTCGGTATGACTTAGGTAGTACAGAAGGAAGTGGAGTCACCAAATTTAAGGTATACGCCAAGTTGCGGCTTGGGTATGCGCGTGTACAGAAGGAAGGACGATGGCTGGGAGCCACATACTCGTTTCCAGGGAGAACAAACCCAAGAGGAAAAGCATGCCTTTGCTAGTGTAGACAAGCAAAAAGTTAGGTTTGATTATCCAGACCCCCATCTACAGTGGTAGTGTGCCGTGGTTGAATCCCGGCGGATGTATTCATTCTTGTGGGTAAAGTGTGCAAACTCAACAGAGTATAACCTATTGGAATAGCCGTGTCCACGGTCAAGGACGGTTGTAGAGGTGTGGGCTAGGAGTACCCAAACTGTGCTTGTTTGGGAAACAAGTACGAAGTGGACGAAGGTTCCGGGGGAACCCGAGTTCGAAAGCTTTGTTTTGATCCGAGGGGTCGAAGATGTTTAAAAAGGGTTTTTACTACAAAAATGGTTTTCAAAACTCTTTTTCATCAAAGACATGGAGATGTCTGGATTTATAAAACAGAAGCATGTCTTCAAAACTCTTTTTCAACAAAGATATGGAGATGCCTTAATTTCAAAGTTAGTTTAGGCTTTTCAAAAGCAACCCCAAATAGATCTATCGCGCCACAGCCACAATTGCATTTTCTTTGTTCACTTATCCTGGTGGTTTGCGAGTACATTCAAAAGTACTCACGGCTATGTCCCTGGCTATTTACTTGGCCAGACTTTCAGGAAGTTAAGGTGACGTCCATCGAGCTACTCCGTCTTCCCAGTTAGCTGCCTGTAGGTTGAGGCAAAATTGGGCTCTGCGCTTGGCGATGTTCCGCTGCTAATGATGATGTAGCCATTATGGAAATTATGTAAGTCTTGTATTTTCGTTATGTTCGGATGTTGTAATGGTACCTGTCGGTTATGTTCCACGGCTCACTGATCATGGGAACATGGAAATATGCATAACAGGGATTTCTTGTATGAATAATCCGGGGAGCCCACAAGAATGATGGTGTTTTGGTGGATATCAAAGATGATGATCGATGCTTTGGAGGTGTCGTTCTCTTATACCCTTTTAAAATGTTCTGATTAGACAAGCTTCTTCACGGTCTTGTTTTATAAACAAAGATGGATTTATGCAAAATAAGCCCACCAACCATAAGTCTTGTAGAGTACACCCTGTACTCACCCTTGCTTTGTTGATACTTTTGTAGCATAGTAAGTGTTCCCCTGAAGACAAGTTCCATATGACATCGAAACCGACGAGTAGCTTGGGGTTCCTAGCTGGCAGCCTGGAATCTATGGGCTAGGACGTTATTGTTATCGTTCAGGACTCTTAGGCCATTTGTTAAGTTTCCTATACTTAATAGCATAATTTTCCTTCCGTTGTTTGATGTTTTGTGGTTAGTGACCTCTGCTTGTAATATTTTGGTTCTTTGCTCAATTATTATCTTGTTGTACTAATTTTTGTGTCATAGAGTTACTATTGCGTCACTGATTACTCACTGGTTAACCTCGAGGTCTATGTTAATCTTATGTTAGGCTAAGGTCTAGGATTTGTTTAACCCTAACCCTGGGGGTGTCATAGGTTTTTGGTATCACAGCAGTACTGACCGTAGGAAAACCTTGCTATTGGTCGATGTTGAGTCTAGTGCTTGTGGAAACTATTTCAAAAGATGAAAAGTATTTGTGAAAACTCTAGTATGCTTATTTTGTTCCTCATCTAGGATCGCTCTTAACTCTGGGTGATCTTACCTTGTGTTGATTTGGAATTTTTTTTGACTCTTTTAGTCTTTCAAAGCTTAGGTGCCTTCTGGGCAATTCGCTTCTCAACTAGTTGACCTAGTGTAGAGTTATTTAGAGTTGTGTGTTGTGAGTTCTTTGTGTTCCCTTTGCTTCGCTTCTATTGAGAGATTCCTTTCTATCATGATCTCTCTACCTTATGGGCCCACAATATTATATTGACGGATCCTAAGTGTTCTGTTCTAGGCTTTGAGGTTTCCTTTCACCTCGTGTGCCTCCTTTTCTTCTTGTTTGGGTACTTCAGGAGTTATTCCTTATCTTGGAAGCTACCTCGTGATTACTACCTTTTAGTTCACACTGTGTCACTTAAGTAGTAATTACTTCTTTCTTGGGCTTTAACCCTCAGACTTGAACCGAAGGTCCCGAATTGTACGAGATTCTAGTGTTGTGAATCACTTATGTGAAGATGCCCTTTAACCCAAGGTCCATTCTGTTGACCCCTGTTGTTAATGTTGACACATTACCTCAGGATGGCTAACTTCAATTATAGCCCTCAATCTTGTGGTTATTATTGTGATTGAATCGTTACAATTAAGGACTTTCCCTACCACTAGCTATGACATATGTTCTTTAATGGAACCAAATGGATCACGGCAAGATTACTCATCGTGAGTCTCTCCTCTATCACAGCAAGATTACTCATCGTGAGTCTCTCCTCTATACTCGTGACTCTGCCACACCCTCCATTCTTTGCATCAGTTTTTGGAATATTGATAATCCATGCATCCACATCTTGGGATTCCATCCTGAGCATGTTCCTTCCCCTTGATGCTTTCTGACCTTTGTCTACTATTTGGTCGCCAAGTGGTAATGTGCATTGGTGTCTCCCGATGCAAGATACTCCTGTGGTCTGTCAAGACAACCATTTTTGGATGTCATGAGAAACAAAGTCCAGTACATTGTCATATCTAGGACCAGGTCAAAGTATTGTAATCCGCAGATCTAGAGGCATGATTAGTTTCTAGCTATTCTACCTTACAGTATCACACCCTTTTACATTAAGTGGTTGTTTTGAGTTTCATAACCCTCTTAATGAAGTGATGCTCTTACACATATCTACCCACCATTCCTCTGAGCTTTAGCGCTCGATAATGATGCGTGTGCATAATAATGTGGCCATCAAAGATTCATAGCAGTTTTTATTGCTTTGAACTCGAAGGACATTTGAGTCATTCTTAGCGTGATTGGTTAACCCTATCACTAAGAGAAGGATGATTGTGCTACCAAGTCCGATATTCGGGTACACTCTCTTTGGTCAAAGAGTTAGGCTTGTGCTGAAGCTCTGAGACTATGTCTTCTTGTCTTACCAAGCAAGTTCCCTCTCGAATGAAGAGACATATGGGTGGTTCGTGATATTCTACATGCCTCTATAGAAGTATCACCACATTTCCACATGAACATGTTTTTCAAGTTCTTGAGAAAGCAAGTCCTCTGAGTTGCTCCTTCCTCCAAGGATCCTTACTGGGTACCCCTGAACTAGTTGGCTAAGCTCAAACACCAGCTTGGAGAGTTGTAAGAGAAACGTTCTATCTGACCTAGTTCATATTAAAGGGTTGTCTAGTTTAGTTTGGGCTGAAGAAAGATAGTATTTCCTTTGTGGATACATTCTCCTCCCCTGTCTTTGACTTGATCTAGATTATCGTCAAATCAAACTCAGTTCCATGGACTATCTTGATGATGTTGCTACTCGTCATGTTTCACTTGTGTACACCCTCATGTCTATTGGCATGCCTAATACTTTTGCGATGTCCACATAACATATGAGTCCAGCTTCTTAGAGTATCTTGATAAGTTTGTTGTTGAGCCCATCGATAACATCCTTATCTTCTCCAAGCCACACTAGATTCATAAGGAACCTTTGGCATTAATGTTGGAAACTTTTAAGAACCTTCTTTGTGTTATCTCGAAGTATGTGTTATGAATGCTAGAAGTGACCTTCTCCGACTCACGTGCAATTGTTGAAAGATGTTGTCGTGGATTCGAGTAGGGTTATCTTTGTTTCTCTAAGGACATAGGTGTATTTCGTTGCTAGTACTTCATGAAGGTGCAGTTGTCTTTTGACAAGTTGCTAATACGTGGGTCTAGCAATGTAGCTCAGTCTATTGGAGCTTAACACTTTAGTCCATGTCTTGAAATTGTAGTAATTTTACCTTATGGTAAATGTCACACACTTTCTTTTCGGACGTGTTGAGTCTGAAGTATCATTACACTTAACCAAATCTGAATCTCAGGTAGATATGATGGTTGGTGATCTTCAAGGTTTTGACATAGGTCTCTTTGTAAATCTGGCAAGATTGATGTAATGGTTGACAGAATCATCCGGAAAGGTTTATTGTCATACTCTCTTGATTTAGCAAAAACAACCACTCTATATGAGGCTTCTTCTATGGATTATTATAGGAGTTGTGCTCATGGTTTCCTTTGTAACCGAAGTACGACCATTAATTGATGTTTGCTTTCTTGAACATAAACAAGAATATTTAAAGTAGAGTTGCTAAATGTCTCTCGATCGATCCTCCAAACCCTTTTATGTTAGCAAGCGTTTGTTGTGCCAAGTAAATGAAGTCTGAGTTTGAAGTTTCTTTTTCCTCGTGTCATCCGATATCTTCTTATCTATTCATCTGGTGGTGCAGAGTGATATCGCAATCTTCAGCGAAGATTTTGATAATCCTAAATGAATAAAGAGTTTCCCTCGTTTCTCGATCATGTTCAAGAGTCATGATGATTCGAGTAATTACCAATTTCTCTTGTTACATGTTCCTTGTGACTCTTACGATTCCTATCCACAAAGCACCTTTCTGTCTTAACCTTATGTTGAACGAAGGTTGATCCTTCTGTATCAAAAATAAATCAACAGCTTGGTTATCCATGTTTATGTAACCACGGAATCTCTACTTAATCCATTTAGTATAGGTTACCTCTAAAAGTCTATGGTCATGTTCCTTCTATTGAAAGCTCTCATTTTCAGAAGCTTAAGCTCTTCTAAAGCTACATAGTCTCAATCCTTGTGAAGACTAGTTATTTGTTACCTTGAAACCATCTCCTTTTGTTTCCTCCGTTACCGTGACATGTTTCATGTTCATCATCTGAGAGTTGTTCTGAACACTCCTTCATGACTTGACCATGAGATACTCTGTGTGTTGTTTAGTGTGTTTCCCTCTTGTCCTTAGAGTGATCTTGTTCTCCTTCTTCCTTCCTACCTTTGGAATATTGGTTCGAGATGCTTGTAAGGGGGATAGATCTGTAACACCGTAGTTTTACATAATCTAATTTAGGGTTTTGCATGTGCATTCATGAGCATCACCTTTTAAAATGTATGCAAATATAAATTTATGAAAATCCCTAAACCCTAATCCTTCCCGTCTTTTTGAAATCCGTTCAAAAGGGTTTTGTATTTTGAAAAGTACAAAAATCAGGAGCCCAAATAGACTACAAGGGCCCCTAACATATTGGTATAGCTTACAAAAGTCTCTGGTATTTTAGCTAATTGAAATTGCAAGGAGAAATATAATTGAAAAAGGTTTTAGCTAAAAAATGGGTCCAAACCAACCAGGTCGGCCCATCTCCTCTCTTCCTCTCTCTGCCGCTCAACGCGCAACAACCAGCAGCGCACACGCAGCCCACTCTGCCTAGTACCTCTTCGCCGTGCTCCTGTTTTCTTCTTCCTCACGAACGAGAGAGAGAGAAGCACCTCGATGGTGCGCATGCTTCCTTCTTCCGCTCAACCGCTGCAATTCGTGCCTCGTTGAGGATCTCCCGAGGATAATAATGATGCCGAGATGTCTCTCTTGCCTGGTTCCCTCTCTCCGTACCGCAAGCGTCCTCTACCCTATTGTTCCTCTCTGGCGCAAACCCTAGCCCCAATATGCCAGCAAGCCTTGCCATTCTCGACCTCCCCATGCCAAGCCGTCAAGCCCTAGTGAACCGCCATGTTGCGCTGGCCATCAACCTGGAAGGAATCCCTCCTGGGCGTCAAGCATCGAGCCTTCGACCCCTGTCTTCCCCGCCTCTATCTGAGATCCACCGCCACCATTGACGTCGTTGCTGACCTCCTCCGGCCTCATCGATCCCTCCACCGTCCTCATGGTGAACTCACGGTTTAGAATGACCTCTCCACCCTCTCGCTCCGGTTAGAGCTTGCGTCGCGTGCTTCCGTTTGCCACCACAAGACCTTGCCGTAGATGTAGCTCGACTACCAAATCTGGGCGTCACCACCATTATAGTGTTTGCCGCGTCGGGTTACGTCTCGCTATCCTACTCGCGTGTCCCATATCGCCACCTAGCACCGTCCCCGCCGCTGATCCGAGAGATCCCCACCAGGATGATGTCATGTTGACGTCCTGCCGACGTCAGCGTGCGGGTCAGCCTAAGTCAAACCCGGGCTAGGTTCCAATCTGCCTACATGGATGCTGAGGTGTCCTCGGGCCCTTCTGTCAGCTGGAGTGGCTAGGGCCAGCCTCGGTGTAAAATGTTTTAACTGCATGTGCTGACGCAATGCAGATGCAATAATCCAGCTTAATCATTTTTAGAAATTCTAGAAAGTAAATCAATACTCGAAATTCAATAACTAATTATTTATAAGTCAGAAAAATATGTATAATATATCAAAATGTTCAAAAAATGATATCTACACAATAGCATCAAAATCAAGAATTGTTAAGGAACTTTAATTGCAAGTTTATTTAGAAGAACGATTGAACCCCGTAGGTGATTCTAGGGTCTCTCTTATATTAGGGCTTGTACCCCTCGAATGCCGCTTAAATTTCCAAGCATGCTGTAGAGTTACTATTGTGTTACCGATTCCTCACTAGATATCCTCGACCTCTAGGTTAAGATTTTGTCATGCTAATGTCTGGGATTTGTTTAACCCTGGCCCCGAGGGTTTCTCGTAAACCTGGTCTAAATAGTCTTTTCAAATATGTTGTAGATCATGGCACCAACTACTTTCCATTTCAATGTATTCATGTAGAAGGATAAACTTAGCACCAATGGTAGCAACTTTATCGAATGGGCCCTTAGTCTGAGGATACTCCTATCGGATGCTCGAAGGAGCTATGTGTTAGATGCACCTCTAGGACGCCCTCCTGCTGAAGATGCTACTAATGATGAGAAAAATGTGTTTCTCAATCGTCATTAGGATCACCACTTAGTTCATTATAGTATATTATATGGGGTAGATCCTAAACTTTGAAAGTGTTTCGAGCTCAACAATGCCTATGATATGATGGTTGAATTGAGAATTATTTTCCATAACCATGTTGTCGTAGAGAGTTATGAAGCTTCTAAAAAGTTCTTTAGCTACATGATGGAATAGAATAACTCCATTAGCTAGGACGTACTCAAAATGTCTGGGTACTCCAATAAACTCGTAGCTCTGGGAATAGTGGTTCCAAGTGAGTTAGGAATTCATAGGATTCTCCAATCACTCCTTATACATTGCAAATGTATCTATAATTTTTGATGTTCCATGCTTGGTTTTATCCACTTTTTTGTGTTTTGTTCCAACTTTGGAGTACTTTTCATATGATTTCTTGGACTAACCTATTAACAAGAGCCACGATTGCCATTTGCCTGTTTTGCTGTTTTGGTTCCAGGAAAGTCAAAAAATGAATATTCTCGGAATTGGACGGGACAAAAGCCAAAGTGCCTATTTTTCTGAAAGGGATCAAGTACCAGAATACAAGGCGGAGAAGGGCCAGGGAGCCACCACACCACCTGGCCGCACGGCCAGGCCTGGCCCGCGCCAGGAGGTGGTGTGGCCACTCAAGGCACCCCCTCGGCCTCTCCTTCCGCCTATATATTGCCCTCGGGACGAAAACCCTAAGTACCCGATAAAAAATCCACAAAAGAGTCTGTAGCCACCGTCATCTCCATCCCTAGATCGGGAGGAATCTGAAGCTCTTCCCGGCACCCTGTTAGAGAGGGGAATTCACCCTGGAGGCCTTCTTCATCACCATGCAAGCCTCCAGTGTGATTCATGAGTAGTTCATCCTTGGACTATGGATCCATGTAGTAGCTAGATGGCTGGTTCTCCTCCTTTGTGCTTTCATGTTTAGATCTTGTGAGCTCCGTTCATGATCAAGATCATCTATTTTTAATTCATACATGTTGTGTTTGCGGGGATCGGATGGATATTGAGATGCTATTTCAGATTGATTATTGATTCTATCATGTCTTTGTTATTTGAGGTCTTGCATGCTTTCCGTTGTTAGTAGCTATCTTGGCCAAGTAGATGCTAGCAACTCCAAGAGTTAGTATTTATGCTCGATAGTGGGTTCATGCCTCTGGTAATCTGGGGAAGTGACAGAAATCTCTAAGGTACTAGATGTGATGTTGCTACTAGAGAGAAAACAACAATCCTTTGTTCATAGAACAATCATATTGTTTACTTTACACGCAGTTCGTAATGCAATAATCTGTTGCTTGGAACTTAATACTAGAGGGGGTTCGGATGATAACCTGAAGGTGGATTATTAGTCATAGATGCAGTTGGATGGCGGTCTATGTATTATGTTGTAATGCCCAATCAAGTCTCAGAGGAGTCAAGATGATTAGTATATGCATGTATTGCTTTCTCGGTGTTTGTCAATTGCCCCGCTGTAATTTGTTCACCCAGCATGTTATCTATCTTAAGGAGAGCCACCTCTAGTGAACTATGGATCCCGGTCCTTTTTCTTTACATACAATCTACAATCTTTTACTGCTTTGTGTTTACTTTCTGCAAAATTTACTTCTTTCCATTTGATACATTTAATCCTTTGTTTTCCGCAAAACACGGTGAGATTGACAACCTCATCGCAAGTTGGGGACAAAGTTATGTGGATGTGTTGTGCAGGTCTCCACGTTGCTACTAGCACCGGTAGTGCATACGCCAAAAGCTCAGCTTAACACCTTTGGGGTGTTTCCTTGCTCCTACTGGTTTGATTAAACCTTGGTTTAATAACTGAGGGAAAACTTACTACTGTGCTTATCATACCTTCCTCTTGGGGTTTCCAACGAGGTCTACGTCGAAAGTCGAGCGCATCAACTCCCACCAAGTTATATGAACTTTGTGATGAACTATAATATGCAAAGCATGAATAAGTCTATACCTGAGCTTAAGGAGCAGCAAGTGTGGATGGTTAGTAAGAACACTAGTTTCAAGAAAGGCAAGAAGGGTAACTTCAATAAGGGTGGCAAGTCTACTTCCGCGCCTGAGAAGAAGACCAAGAATGGCCTGAAGCCTGAGACTGAGTGCCTTTACTGCAAGAACATGGGGCACTAGAAGTGCTACTGCCCCAAGTATCTGGCTGACAAGAAAGCCGAGAAGGTGAACAACGGTATATATGATTTACATCTTACTAGCACTCACAGTAGCACCTAGGTATTTGATACTAGTACAGTTGGTAATATATGTAACTCGAAACAGGGGCTATAGAAGAAGAATCAACTAGGAAAGTATGAAGTGACGATGTGTGTCAGCAATGGATGAAAGGTTGATGTGATTGTCATCGCAACGCTGCACTTCACTTACCGGCGAGATTAGTCTTGAATCTAAATAATTGTTATCTTGTGCCTATGTTGAGCATGAACATCATTTACGGATCATGTTTATTGTGAGACGGTTGTTCCATTTATATGAATAATATCTTTTATGGTCATGCACATGTGAAGAAAGGTTTATTTATTTTGGATCTTGATAGGAATATGCATATTCATAATGTGCATGGAAAAAAGAATTAAATCGAGTGATGATAATGCTACATACATGTGGCAGTGTCGCCTTGGTCATGTTTGTGTAAAATGCATGAAACTACTCCATTCTGATGGATTGTTCGAACCACTTGATTATGTATCATTTGAGACATGTGAACCATGCCTTATGTGAAAGATGACTATAATCCCGTTTTCTGGTTCTATAGAATGGGCGAAAGACTTACTAGAAATGATACATTCAGATATGTGTGTACCAATGAGTGTCTTGGCGCACGGAGTTTATCGGTATTTTGTTACTTTCACGCATGATTTGAGTAGATATGGGTATATCTATTTGATGAAACACAAGTATGAAACCTTTGAAAAGTTTAATGAATTTCATAGTGAAGTGGAAAATCATCATAACAGAAAGATTAAATTTCCGCGATCCGATAATGGAGGTGGATATCTAAGTTACGTGTTTCGGAACACCACATCGAAATGGTGTGTCAGAATGTCATAATCGTAAATTATTAGATATGGTTCGATCTATGATGTCTCTCACAGACTTGCCATTGTAATTTTGGGGATATGCACTAGAAACAACCGCATTCACTTTAAATAGGACTCCATCTAAATCCATGGAAACGACACCATATGAATTGTCGTTTGGTAACAAACCTATGTTATTTTTTCTAAAAGATTGGGGATGCAATGTTTATGTGAAGAAACTTCAACCTGATAAACTCGAACCCAAAGCGTAAAAATGCGTCTTCATAGGATACCCTAAGGAAACAATTGGGTATACCTTTTATCATAGATCCAAAGGAAAAAATTCGTTGCTAAGAATATATCCTTTCCGGAGAAGGAGTTTCTCTTGAAAGGTGTGATAAGTAGGAAGGTGGAACTCGACGAGGTTATTGAACCTTCTCTTCATGGAATGGCGAATAGTGCTTTGTCGTAAACGGCGAGTGGGCAGTGTTAGAAGATGTTCCGATGTCAAATTCACCAAATAAAGAGGGAACTAATGATAAAGATCATGAAACTCCAAAAGAGAACACTATCAAAACTCGCAGGTCAACTAGGACATGTGCAACTCCTCAACTATACGGTAATCCAGTTATGAATTTCATGGTATATGGAAATGATGACCTTGTGAACTATGAGGAAGAAATGGAAAGTCCAGATTCCAAAAACTGACTAGAAGCCATGCAATCTAAAATAGAATCCATGTATGAAAACCAAGTTTGGACCTTGGTGAACCTACCTCATGACCAAAAGGCCGCTGAAAATAAATGGATTTTCAAGAAAAAAATTGACACTAATGGTAATGTGACCATTTATAAGCTCAACTTGTCGCAAAAGGTTTGCAACAAATTCAAGGAGTTGACTACGATGAGACTTTCTCTCCCATAGTGATGCTAAAGTTAGTTAGGATTATGTTAGCAATTGCATATTTTGACTATGAAATTTGGTAGATGGATGTGAAAACCGCGTCCCTTAATAGAAACATTGAGGAGGAGTTGTACATCGTACAAACCAATGGTTGTATTGATCCTAAGGATGCTAACAAGGTATGCAAACTTCAGCGGTCCATTTCTGGTTTGAAGTGAGCATCCCGAGATTGGAATCTCTGTTTTGATGAAGTCATCAAAGGGTTTGGATTTGTCCAAACTTATGGAGAAGCTTGTATTTACAAGAAGTGAGTGGGAGCTCTGCAACATTTTTAAATTTATATGTAGACAACATATTGTTAATTGAAAATGATACAGAACTTTTGAATCGTATAAAGGATTATTTGAACAGTAGTTTTTCAATGAGGGACCTCGGTGAAGTAGCGTATATACTAGGTATCGAAATCTATAGAGATAGATCAAGACACTTGATTGGGCTATCGCAAAGTACATACCTTGAAAATATTTTGAAGAATTTCAATATGGACAAAAGGAAGAAAGGTTTCTTTCCTGCTCTTGCATCCGTTCCTCCATCTCGCGTTGAACCCTTTCAGCTGCATTCAACGAATCTTGCTCCTGACTTGATAACTATTCTTCTAAATCACGGATGCGCCCAGCTGAGACGCTAGACCTCTTGGAAGCAGATGAAACTCCGATGATGGAAAGGAAAGTAATTGATCTTGAATTGTTCTGGTCTCGCAAGACTTCTTCAACAATCTCCAGATCAGTTTTGCGAATCCAATCTTCTGGGTGTGGTCCCATTTTCTGAAGCACCATCTCAGTCTACAATATGATAAAAAATAGCAAGTCCAGAGTTAGAAGAAATCAAATAATTAGACAAACTAATGAGAAATGCGTAGCACATAAAATAATTTACTTACATAAGCTTCTGCTGATTTCTGGGACATCATACCATCCTTGTTAGTGTGGCTTGCTTTAAAGAAAGCAATCGGGGAGGTATCGACGTCCTCGGTCTTCTGAGATTTATACAATAATTATGACACGATGAATTATAAGTGTGTATGGCATGTTCACAAAAAGAAGTAGGTGTTGCATCTGAAGAGTTCAAATACTCACAAGTGCATGGTAATGTGCAACAAAGCTTCTTGAGCCAGTGGTGTGTTTCTTCGTCACAACATCTCTGTTCTTCTTGTTACTCTCGCAGATTGCCTATGTACAGATGCATGAATTTAGTATTCCACAGTACAGTAGTATGTCTGCGATAGATGTAGCTGAAACAACAGGAATCATGTACCTTGTAGTGCTCATCATGCCATATATCAAGAAGCTCTGCCCAGCTTTCCTCGTCTACCTCTTTTGGTTTCAACAATAAAGCTTGCTCGCGGGTTAGATCTTTAACATCTTTCCAATAGACCTTTTTCAGCCTCCAACGTTGTCGGCGAATACCTTTCTGTAAAATGTCGGTGCAAATGTCTTTGCCAAGGTCACCACTGCTGTCCATTGCAAATTTCCCTGCAGATAACATGGAACACAAATTCATATCAGCATCGAATGACAAAATTGTTAAGAAATCTTCCACCAATGAGACATTTTATATGGAAAATGAATAAGAGGTTAACGGACGTACAGTTATAGACTTAATGGTTTCCAGAATAGTATCTTTCAGACAACCTTCCTTGTCACCATACTGCTTCTAGTGGGTTGCCAGTGGCATCTTGCTGCGTATGTGAATGCCACACTCTGAACTCAGTTTTCCTGCTTGCACAAGATCAGTGGGTCTCCTCATGCCAGGAGTGAAGTTGATCTGCATCTTAGCCCCTCCATTCCTTCTAGACCACTCGTGTACCCCATGCCCCATAGTAGGTTTGCGTACATTACGCTTTTCCTTTAGAGCACCCGTGTCTACAATTGCAACTCAAACCAGTGACAAAACGAGAGACAAGACTTCAATTGAAAATTTTGCAACTAAACCAGTGAATAAATTGTAAGACGTGTTGTCAATACCTTCCCGTTCGCTGCGGACAAGTACATGCTCCTCAGGTGAGTTGCTACCTCTAGAGGTTTGAATTAGCATGGGCGAGGATTCATTTCCATTAGTACCCCCTTCCCCTGCTTTCTGGGTAGGGGCCTCTGTTTCACCATCATCTTGAGTCTCTACATTTGCTGCTGACCTTGTTAAAACATTTGGAGGCACAAAGGTTTTTGAGCGCTTCCGCTTCTTTTCTTTTGTAGAACCTTCCGTTACCTGCATTTTAATAGATCAAGCCATAAATATTAAAGCAATCTGTACATATCCTACATGTGAAGGCAGGAGAATGCTGCATTTCTTCACCTTAGAGGAAGATTTAACAACATCATGGTCCTCTTCATCCGGAACAAACACATCATCATCAGTGGGCTCGTCGGCAGGATCAGGTTCATAATTAGGGTCCTCGGTGATATCCTTCTCCTGCGGCTGTGCCTCTTTCCGTGTTGTCACTGCCACCAGTTTCTTAGCAGTACCAAACACAAATTCACGCGCCATCACCGTGAAATCCTCCATTGGCTTGCCATGTTCAATAGCATTCTGCGTCAGTGCTTCAGACATACGAGACACGTTCTCCTCCATCACTTGTTTCCTAACATTTTGATATGCGTCTGCTGTTTTGACTTGAGTAACTGAAAACAATCAAGCAAAGGCAAGTCATGATCATACTAATTAGTACAAACAGAGTAGACAAGATCATTAAAGCAAAAATTATGTGATCCATACTATAAAATTAACATGCTCACAAAACATTATTCCATTGCCTCCAAATCTCGTATCATCATTCAGTTAACTGTCTAAACCCTACTGTCAACAAGTTCACTTAAGTGTCAGGTTCAGTGTATTAGGTATCAAGTTGTTCAGTTGCGTCAGTTAAGACGCCAAGCAGCAGGGTTTATCCAACAAGTTGGGCTCTATTACCTGAACCATTATGTAGGAACAGAAACCTAAATCTAACACATAGTTATAAGATCGGATCTTAGGGTGTCATGCTCAACACATTCATGGCATCTGGAACCATGATCTATGAAATTAAAACCCAAGACAAGCACATTGTTGAAGAATTCGAATCATAGGGTGTCACGTTCAACACGTGCTAGGCATCTCGAACCATTTCTATGATCTAAAACCTAGATCTTGCACATAAGCTGCAGCATCTTGAACAACAATCTACACATGTTGATCTACTAGAACTCATGCTTGACTGATCTAGAAAGAGTCATAGACCTAGGGCGGCAGAAAAATGACCTGGGCGTTTACGCTTTTGCTTCGGTGTCAGTGGTAGCACATTCGGGCGTGGTGTGCCGCTTCAAAGACTGCCGGACATGTCGCCCGCCACAGAGGGGAAATCCACCGGCAACCAACGCCTTGCTTGACGGATCTAGGGTTGAGGAAATTGGCGATGGGGTTCTAGGTGGGCGGTGAACAAGGAACATAATTAGGGGATGGGTATGCGGGAGGTGGGGGCACGCCGTTTTTAAAGTGTCGCGGGGGCGGCAAATTGTTAGCACCAAAATGGACGGGCGGGTGGAAAACAAAAGAGGTGGGAATGAAATTTTTCGGTACACAAGTGGAGTGAACGAAAACCATTCATTGTAAATTTGATTGGAAAAAACAGAGGGAACGGAACGGGAGGTTTACAAGCGGGGATTATCTCTAATTACATATTGTAATTAAATAAATCCTAACACATGGAACGGTTTAGGTTTTGCCACTACTTAGACCTCCCGTGCGGAATTTGTAACATGGTTTACAAGCCGGGATTATCTCTAATTCATTGTACTATAAATTTATTTAGCCATGAACCATATAAAATTATTTGAATAAGTCATTTGTTTATATATGAAAAGGAAAACAAAATATGTTCATTCACGTACAACAGTTGGATTACTGAGCAAACAATACCATTAGTTTCCTTCATTCCACAACTCCAACTTGAAAGCTGAAGCACAATATCACTTAAACAAGTAAACCACATTGATTCGAAAAACAAACAGAAGAGCAGAATTATTTCACATATTAGATATGTAGCCACCAAAATTTTCTAACATCCACCAAAAGGTAGGTGATCTCATTAGACTTTACACCCAGAAACTCAGCAAATAGTTTTGCAACTAGGAACAGGGGCGGATCTGCTTGGTCACACTCTGATCACATGCAACAGGGTAGAAAAAGCATTTTTAGTCTTACATATTAGACTTAAGCATAGTGTATCAGGAAAACTTAAACAGAGTGCATCAGGGTAAGTTTAATCCTAGATCCTCTTCCTAGTCTAGGAAGAGGCAAACATAGAAATCTGATAGGGTCAGGACACGGTCTGGACGTCCGTACTAGCCCTCTAATATCTCCTGCTCTTTGACAGGCATGGTCTGCGTGTCCCTGTCACCGCCACTGCCATCATCGTCGCTGCTGGTGGCGTACTCCCGGCAGGAGAGCCCACCGCCGTAGATTGTGACGACCAGCTCCCTGTTGCCAGCATAGTAGTCGAACACCAGGATGTTGCCTAGCGAAATAGTGTAGCATTTGACGAACTTGGGCCAGCCCCTGCAGAGGTACAAGCGGCCGTCTCGATGATCGAAATACATCTCCACATCGAAGGTCAGCCTGCTGTTACGCTCCTCGACGCGCACAGTGTTGGGCTGGTCACCGCTGATGTAATCTTTGAAAGCATGGCAGAGGGTGAGCTTGTCCCACTTGTCCTCGTGAAGGATGCGGATGAACATAAAGTCGGGGTTCAGATATAGCGGCAGATGGGGTGGTGGAGACGGTGATGGCGACGGCGACGGCGACGGTAACGGCAACAGCAACGGCGACGGCGAGGGTGATGGCGATGGCGACAGAGAAGTGGCCCTGCCCTTGCCGCTGCCCCTGCCCATACGACGGCGCCTCTTCTTGACAACGCGAGTTGCCGGCGTACGCGTCTGTCCTTCACGTCCCCTGCACGCCGTCGCCTTGGCACCCCTGAGCATGGACACCGGCGTAGGCAACAAATCATTTATTCTTCTAAATATGAAGACGAAACCCTCTCGGTTACGCCACCCTTCGGAATGCGCTTTCTTCGAGTATATGAGAACAGCTTGTCCCTCTTCTAGATCTGTGCTCTGTATGAAACACTTCGACCCATCTGGATCGAAGAAGAGGCGATCATCCTTTTCTATCTTGAAGTCGATGGGGGTGATCTCCTCTTTAGGAAGACACACTCCAGTTGAGCCTCCCTCACAGATTTGTAGAGCATTAACAACCTTCTTAGGCAATTTCTGATCAATACAAAACAAGATATATAAGTTAGTAAGTCGATGTCATAAACCACATAGACAAATTGCATACACGCATGGCAATAAAAAAAATTAAAAGAAAGTTATATGAATGTACCATGTGGTACAGCTTAAGATTCGTTTTGGTCAAGCGGGTTACGAATGGCAACCCGACAATTTTTCCCATGTTTGATTGAAGTTCCAGCAGATGCTCTTGCTCACTCTTAGTAAGCCGGCATCTTTGGGCGATGAGTGGTCCGAGATCACGCTTCTGCGAAGATGCTCCTGCCATGTTAAAGAATGGGCTGCGCATACAAATTTAGCACACATTAACAAATGGTAAAAGTGTAGGAAACACATTATAGGTATTACAGCGTCACAACAACGTATTTCATCACAACAATACAAATATTGTTTCTGCAAATACTTGCAAGTTATTTCAATGCTATAAGCACTAGTCATAGCATAGGAAAGCTCTAGGGTCCTATTCTGTCAGATATAAGTTCTCTAAGAACTACCTTTGCTGTGTTGGATTTTAGAAACATCGTAAGTACTACATTAGTTCTTGCCATATATAGTAGCTAGATGGCCGATCTTTTTTGGGAGACTAGGAAGTTTAGGCCTATTTCTTATAGAAACAGATCATAGCTAGTAATTATGTTCTGTTTTAGTCACCAGAATATAATGCTTCAGCGATTTAGCACATCAGAGATGGCAAGTTAGTGTAGGTTCTTCCATTTCCGATGTTGTGGTTGCATGTGGTACAGCCGACCCCAAAACTGTCCCTCTATGCATCATGTGGTTGTACTTTCTAGGCATGTGTTTCTGGTTCATTGTCATTCATGCTCTGGACCTTGCTTATCATGAAGTTGTTTCCTTGCAACAAGGAAAACAGCCAGGTGGTATTTTCTGCACATGAACATCCATCCATAATTCCGTCATCGACAATTTCTTAAGACATGTCATGCCTAACTAATTTATCATCTATATATGTGTGTGTCCAAACAAGTTCCATTTTTCATATTAAGATGTAGCTAGCTAAACTTGTTATGTTTGATGGAGAGAATGAATGTGATCTGGTCATCTTGGTCATGGCAGAATAATGCATTATTGTGCACCAAGGAAATGGACCACCACCAAACTTCACTTTGAATCTCTAGCTTGTCAGTATTGTACGTTAGATTTACTTTTTCATGCCTGATGTGCTAAGTTATAGCTATAGTGCATTCCTACCTATTAGGAAAACATTTATTCACAAGTGTTATCTGTTGCTCACCCTTGGCTAAGATTTTCAAGAAGTGGCACATGTTCTAACATGTTCTAGTTTCTCTTATTTGCAGGCACACAACGATGCAACTTCCTATAAGTACAAGGTTATGAAGTATTGGGATATAATTAGCACACTTTACTCAAGGGATCGAGCTACTGAGCGGGAGCTAGGACTGCAGCTGAAAGCCGTGCGGAAATGGCGGACGAGAACACTAACAATGACAACATCATTAATCAAGTTGTGTTGATATAATGAGCAGACAAGTGTATTTGTGGATATATTGATCTTTATTCATGTTGTAGTTGATTTTTATTTTGAAAATATCATATTTTATTTACATTATGTAATTGAATTTTGAAGCCAAATGTGTTGTTGATATCACAATTGGCTTAAAATGGCAGCCAAACAGAAGTTTTAAATCATTTCATTTCAGAATTCCAGGTGGCAGCCAAACATAAAAATTCATTAAGGAATTTAAATTCCATCCAAATGAAGTGACATAGGGATTTCATTTCATTTCATTTCAACCAAATTAAATGAATGCATAGGAGCCAAACGAGCCCTAATATATTTTCCTACACATGCATTGTAGAGTTCAGACCTTATGCAATGTTTCCTTCCAGTAGTGTTTGATTCATGGGATTGTAATGTGCAGGAATTATTCTAGTAGGTACACTAGTGTATTTTCATAGGAAATCTAGCTTCAGCACATAGCTCGTGGAAAACCCTACTGGACAAACAATGCAGACATGATTTCAGTGGGCAGCACAAGTAAATCCAACATGATTGGGCTCACCAAAGACGGAGCAAGGTTGCGGAGATGCGGTCAACGCCGACGAGGCCGGTCATGTGGTGTGGCCGAGTTGATGCGACGTGCACGCCGTTCTGGATGAGGCGTTGCGGACGGCATGGCTGTGGAGAAGTGCAGTGGTGGGGTTGCAGAAATACGGTCGTCGGTGGCTGGACGATCCTGACGGAGGCGATGCAGACGGCCACGGCGGTCCGAAGATGCGGCGGCGATGCGGAGATGCGGATGGAGAGGAGCAGTTTGGGGAAAGTACGAGAAGGGGCTAGGATATCTGCAGGGATAGATTTTTTCCCCAATTAGGTAAACTATTATTTGTACTAACATTGGTGCATGTTGGACCCACTTATACTAACATTGGTGCATGTGGGACCCACTTATCAATGTTTAAAATAGCGGGCTATTTGATTTAGCGGCGCCGATTTTAAAATCTATCAAAAGCTATAGTGGAGCTATAGCGCGCTATGCCCATTTAGCGGGTTTTCTAAATAATGATTTTTTTTAAAAAAGAGCAGTACATATTGGTATATATATCAATAATTTACAAATATTTGACAGTTTTACAGATCAATGCTCTGATCAACTCACTTATAACAGGTTTGATAGTGCATAGTGCGTATTACATAGTAAAATTTGAAACAGAGCCACTTATACTAGCATTGGTGCATGTGAGACACAATGGCATCTGTGGTTCTTGTTTGGCTGAGTTTGGGCAAAATTTGACCCTGATGACACATGTGGGTCCAGTTACACTAGCATCGGTGCATGCGAGTACCGATGGCATCTGTGGTTATAGTCTGAGTGAGTTTGGGCAAAAGTTTGACTGAAATTGTGCAAAAGTTGACCCCGATGACACATGTGGGCCCACTTACACTAGCAATGGTGCATCTGGGACCTAATGGCATATGTGGTTTCAGTTTGACTCAGATTGGACAAAAGTTGATCCCGATGACAAATGTGGGTCCAATAACACTAGCTTAAAATAACTTTGTAACGCTTGCGTTTACAATTCTAGACTTTCATCAAGGCAAGTTTATATCTGTTGACAATCATATTCCTTTGAACTAGTATAGCCAGTGCACAAACACAACCGAACACACATATAACATTACATAGATATGTTTGCTAGCTCACGGTACATTAAGAAACAAGCATACTAAAGTAGTTCAACTTAGAAAGTAAACAACAACAAAGTACCACGATTTGTACTACATAAACAACATACAACATCACGAATATAACTGGCTATAGTCTAGTAACGTGCATTAATTCCAGCTGGTGGCGTTGGAGGTGGTGGGGTCGGTGGCTTTGTCGCCCCAGGCAGTGGTGGTGGTGTCGCCCCAGCCAGTGGTGGTGGTGTTGCCCCAGCCAGTGGTGTCATTCTGCTCGCCGTCTTGGTGATCTTCGCCCGCTTCCCGTGAGCGTTTGGCGACATGCACCACCTCTCCATCCGCCTCTTCCTCAACCACCCTTATACCGCTCTTCCTAGATCGCCTTGCTGTTTCCTTTTCAGCTTGCGTTGCATCATCATCCTCGTCATCTCAGATCACTGTCTGCAGCATCTGCCGCCTTGGCCGCAACTTTTGCCGCCTCGGCTTCTGCCGCCTTTTCTGCTGCATTAATTGCAGCCTTGCGAGTCCCCCGGTCTAGCCCGTCCCTTAAGGTAATGAGCCTATGATACAACTCGTAGGCAACATACCCGTCTCTTGCTGCATACTCTAGGTTCATCGCGGAAAGTGGCTTGTTCTCCCATACTTCGTGGCCATCGTCTAGGAGTGCCTTGCAATTCCCGAGATCTCTGTCAATGATGATCACTGCTAGAGATAACATCCTGTTCCTGTCATACGGCTGATTCCAATGGAACCATTCTTCGGTCTTAAACATGTCTTGGATGTCGATGTGGTATTGTTCTGGAATGGTGATATCCTCATGTGCAAGCTTCTCTTTATCACTCCTGATGTCCATGCTAGCGAAAGTGATCCCCTTTTCCTAAAGGAACTCTGCCAGTTTCGGACAAGGCTCCCTTCTCCTGCAGTATAAATGCAAATTAAGACATGAAAATAATTTGGATGTTGTACAATTATTGATGATAATGTTAAACAAGGTAATTGCATGACCGTACCATTAGGCCATGTATAACACCCACAGATCATGCATAATACTTGAACTAACATGTCTAAGTATTTGAAATAAACGAGTGCAAGCAATGTATTTGCATTGGCTAATTATACATGATCTCAAATGGAAAATAAAAATATGCACATAACCAGTTTCGGACAAGGCTCCCATCTCCTGCAGTATAGATGCAAACTATGACATGACAATAATTTGGATGGTGTACAATTATTTGATGACAACGTTGAACAAGGAAATTGCAAAACCGTGCTATTAGGCCACGTACAACGCCCATAGATCATGCATAATACTTGATCTAACAAAATCCACAAGGACTTAAACCTATAGGAATTAAACAATGCACATAGGAAAAATTTCTAAGGATCAAAATCCTCCAAAATTCATATGAGATTCCTTTGAATCAAACAAGCCCTGCATCAAAGGAGGCCTGATGTGAAAATGTTCGTACAGGGTACAATCCTATAAATCAAACATGTGCTGATGGAAAAAACATAGGGATTGAATCCTGTACAAACCCATAGGAAATCCTTTGAATCAAAGGAGGCCTGAAATACAAATGCCCATCCTTAGTACGTATATTACCTGCAGTAGTGGAACACGAGGACAGTCTCCTTTAGGGCGATGTGGACGACGATGAGCTTTTGTGACGGAGCTTCGTCTCGCCTATTCCTTGTGTACTCGAGGTCGAGTCCGAGGAACTTGTAAGTCTCTTTCTCGAGCAATTGCTCGAACTTCTCCAACATGTGATTCAAGTAGTTCACATCATTGGTGTACACCACCTCCATAATCTTCGTGCCATAGGCACAGATGGGCTTGATGTCAACCGTGGTTTTCCCGTCATCGTGGATGTCTCCATAGGGATCCATGGATGCTGAGTTCCCCATCATGTGGAGGAGGAAGACGCGAGAGGAAGAAGAACAGACGAGAAGAGGACGCGTTGCGGTTATTGTGGTGTTACGGCAGCGGTGGAGTCAAGGCGGAGGGCCCGTACATCGATGTAGTCGACCAGTTACGGTGCGATGCGGTTAGTGCGGTCAGTTTTGTTACGGTGCGACGCGTTTAGGAGTGGTGCGATGCGGTTATTGCGGTGCAGTGGGGTAAGTTTTAATTTCTTACGGTGCGACGTATTTAGGTGTGGTGCATGCGATGCGGTTATTGCGGTGCAGCAGTGGGATAGTTTTGTTACGATGTGACGCGTGTAGGTGTGGTGCGGTCCGGTAGTGGCTGCAAACTTTCAACAATTGAACACACGGGGCTTTCACCAATCCTCTGGTTGTGGCTGCAACTTAATTTCAATAATTGAACCCATGACTTTCCTACAACTTTCAACTCAAGTTTGACCTAAGCTTGTACAGTGCATAACGAATTCAAAATATCTCATAAAAATTGAAAACCTACACACTAATAAATTTTACGTGAACTAGTTGACACGAAAAATTTTAAACTTGAAACATTTCATTCTCATCAAAATAACAATCCCGCATATGAGCTTCCACATAGAATGTACCATGACTCACGTTGGTCCACATACACAAGCATTGGTGCAAGTGGGCCCAATAGCATATGTGGGTCCAGTTTGACTAAGATTGGGCTTAACTTGACCCTGATGACACATGTGGGCCCACATAGCTAGCAGCGGAGCATGTGGGACCCTATGGCATCTGTGGGTCCAATTTGACTAATATTGGGCTTAAGTTGACCCTGATGACACATGCGGGCCCACATAGCTAGCAGCGGTGCATGTGGGACCCTATGGCATCTGTGGGTCCAGTTTGACTAAGATTGGGCTTAGGTTGTCCCTGATGACACATGTGGGCCCACATAGCTAGCAGCGGTGCATGTGGGACCCTGTGGCATTTGTGGGTCCAGTTTGACTAAGATTGGGCTTAAGTTGACCCTGATGACACACGTGGGTCCAGTTTGACTAAGATTGGGCTTAAGTTGACCCTGATGACACACGTGGGTCCACATACACTAGCATTGGTGCATGTGGGCCCAATGGCATCTGTGGGTTCTATGTTGACTCATATCGCCGCAAAAGTTGACCCTGATGACACATGTGGGTCCACTTAGATAACATTGGTGCATGTGGGACCCTATGGCATCTGTGAATCCAGTTTGACTAACATTGTGCTTAAGTTGACCCTGATGACACATGTGGGCCCACATAGCTAGCATCAGTGCATGTGGGACCCTATGGCATCTGTGGGTCCAGTTTGACTAAGATTAGGCTTAAGTTGACCCTGATGACAAATGTGGGCCCACATAGCTAGCACCAAGTGTTTCCACGAAGCCGTGGAATTTTGCCCGGTTTCCACGTTTTGGCCGTTCAGTCCAACGTATTGCCCAGTTTTGGCATGTTTTGAGCAGAACCGACACACGCGAGACGCTAGTCGTGTTTTCCATGATGTCTCCCGGTTTCCACGTTTTGCCCGTTCGGTCCAACATATCGCCCAGATTTGGCCTGTTTTGATCATAACCGACACGTGCGAGACGCTAGTCGTGTTTTCCACGATGTCGAGCACCAAGTGTTTCCGCTACTATATGCCAAGATACTTCCATGATGTTGAGGTACGTTCTTCCAGACTTGTTCAGTCTTTTGTTTCGCCAGGTTGTTATGGATTTTTTTCCTTCTGGCAATGTTGTCATCTTGCCGCCTTGTTCGAATAGGAATGACCGGGTGTTAGCTTTTTAGATGCATGATGTTCAAACTCATGAACTTGGCTTGGTAAGTTACGAGTGGAACCCAAACATGTTCGTTGCAATTATCTCTCGATGCCTGGTCGGTCTTCTTGAAGTCTGGGGACTTTGTACTTTCATATGGACACAGTTCGTGTGGGAAGCCCGATTGCATCTAATATACTGCCAAGTGCCTTACGGTAGCAGCTAAGTGCTTCTCGGCAGACTTGTATATGATATATCCCCGACTTGGAGCTTTTGTGGAAGCACTTGGCAATGTTGGGAGGCTTCACACCTATTTCATGTAATATGCTGCCAGGTTGCTTTCTGTTGATAGCCAAGTGCTTCTCGATGGTCTCGTATATGCTTTCTCCCGGACTTGGTGCTTTTGAGGTAGCACTTGGAAACATTGGGTGGCTTCTCACCTATTTCATGTCATGTACCGCCAAGTGTTTTCTGTTGATCACAAAGTGCTTCTCGGTTGGCTTAAGTTGAGCTGATGACACATGTGGGTCCAGTTACACTAGCATCGGTGCATGCGGGTACCAATGGCAACTGTGGGTCCAGTTTGACTGAGATTGGACAAAAGTTGACCTGATGACACACGTGGGTCCACTTACACTAGCATTGGTGCAAGTGGGCCCAATGGCGTCTGTGGGTTCTATGTTGACTGATATTGGGCAAAAGTTGACCCTGATGACACATGTGGGTCCAGTTACACTCATGACCCATTGGCATCTGTGTGTTCCAGTTTGACCGAGATTGGTTCCAATTTAATTTAGGATTTCAACTAATTTGAACAAATTCAATATTTCTCTATAAAATCTTTTAGAAAACTTATTGTTTTATACACAATGTACTTTTTTTACTTATATAATATAGATTTTTTTAACAATTTATATAATATAGAATTTGTAGAGATTTCCGCTACAACGCGCCACTCTCCCAAATGTCATGCATGGGTCCAATGTGAAAGCAATGGGAAAGTGGACTACATGTAGGACTACACGATTCCACACCCACACGTGCACCAGAGGAAACCGAACCGCCAGCATCTATATAACATATCGGTCTCATTGTCTCTCCCCCCATCATCCACTTCTTCCCCAATCTGCCGAAAACCCCAATCCGCTCCCACCACCGCACCACCAATCTCATCCCTTAGTGAATCTGCAAGATGAAGCACGCTCGTGAAGACGAGCCGGAGTCGAAGGCGGTCGGCGGCTCTGGCGATGCACCCGCGGTCATCGCCGCGGTGGCGGGCGAGGAGTCTTCTTCGGGAGCACCAGCCGCTCGTCGGCACGCCGTGACCGTTGCGGACTCCACCGTACCGGTCATGGTCACCGTCGATGATGATAAGAAGGAGGACGTCGTGGCTCCCTCGGCAGATCTACAGAACCCGCATGCAGGCCGCCAGGTCATCGTCGTGCCGGACGATGAGTACTACGATGACGAAGACCCTGACTCCATCGAGTACCTCTATGAACAAGCCCGCAAAGAAGATGTACCGTTCAAGGAGGAGGCCTCTGACGACGGCACTGAGGTTCTGAGCTGTTCTGTTCGATCTCCTCCATACTGTTCACATAGGGTTTGTTCGTAGAGTAGATTGATTTGTGATGTCTAGGTGGTCTTGTAGATATTCTTGATTCTAGGGTTCGTACGGTTCCTTTGTAGTTGACTTTGATTTGATCTGCCATATAGTATTCTTACTCATATGATATATATGGGTTCATGGTTATCAGATTAATTTCTAAATGTTGTGCCTTAAATTCATCCGAGTCTGATTTGATTGTAGAGATTATGATAACAAAGATTTTTGTTTGGGAAGAAAAGATTGATCTGATGCATAGAATTTATAATTACCATTTTCTTAATTTGCTGCTTATTAATGTGTTGATTCCATAGTGTGTATCAATTAGTATCCTGTTAAGTGTAATGATCAATGCGTTTGAAACTTAAATTCATCCAAGTCTTGTTTCATTCTAGTGATTATGATTGCTCATATGATATCTATCAGTTAATACTTATCAGATTACATTCTGAATGTGTTAAGGTAGTTACCTTGCACATGATTGATCAACACAAGCGACTTAAATTTATTTGAGTCTAATTTGATTAAAGAGATTATGATAGCAAGAATTTTGTTTAGGAATAAAGGATTGATCTGATGCATGGAATTCATAATTACCATTATCTAAATTTGCTGCTTATTAATGTGATGATTCCATAGTGTGTTTGAATCAGTATCCTGTTTAGTGTAACGATCAATGCGTTTAAAACATAAATTCATCCAAGCCTTGTTTAATTCTACTTATTATAATTGCTCATATGATATCTATCGGTTCATCGTTATCAGATAACTTTCTGAATGTGTTAAGGTAGTTAACTTGTAAATGATTCATCATTAAGTGCCTTAAATTCATCTGAGTCTAATTTGATTGTAGAGATTATGATAGCAAGAATTTTATTTGGGAAGAAATGATTGATCTGATGAATGGAATTTAATGTGTAATGATCAATGCGTTTGAAACTTAAATTCATCCGAGTGTTCTTTCATTCTAGTGATTATGATTGCAAGAATTTTATTTAGGAAAAATTGGTTATTTGCCCCTAAAGTTCACATTCCTTGAATTATGTCCCCAAAGAATATTGTTCTTTAATAAATTATCCATTATGGACTTTGAAGCAGATAGAAATGAATGTTCAGGCGTTCTAGCGCCCACTAGACATGATAAGACAAAACTGTCCTCGATTCATCAAATATTGGTCACACAACATTATCCTCGATTCATCAAATGTTAGTACTATCACCGCAACACAAAACTGTCCTCGATTCCTCAAATTTTAGTACTATCACCGCAACAATTTAGAATAATTTTGGCAGCATTGTTAATTTTTTACAGCTTATTTCGTTTGATTGTTGTTGTGCTCCTGTTTATCTCACTTCTTACGTATTTCAAAATTCACAGGAAGACTTTGACGACGTGGGCCACGACAAGGACGACAGGGACCGCAAGAGCCGCTTTGTTCTTAAGCGGCTGGTGAGTGGCCAGATACCTCTCCGCAGCCGTGGGGAGCTATCTTGCCCATTATGCGGCAGGGTCATCACCAAGAACCTAGAGAGCATGATCCAGCATGCGGATGGCGTTGGCGTAGGCAGCAGGCAGAAGCACAAGGGCCACACCATGGAGAAGCATGCCTCCTTTAGCAGATTCCTCGAAAAGTACGTCAAGGGTGGCCTCATCCCGGTTATCGTTCCTGCTATTGGCCCTCATATTCTATTTCCACAAGTTTAGTTTATGTTTGTGTTGTCCCCCTGGAGACGAAGAGAAACTGTGTGCTGTTTGAAGACTAAGTTTTTATTATGTATGGTGGAAGCTGGGCAATCATACCCAGTTGTTTAAGACTATGTTAATGTGTATGGAGTTTGCTGTTGCGTTACTGGTGCACTTGTTATCTGAATTCTCATGTTGATGCACACTGCATTTGTTTACTAAATTAGATGGTTTGATGCTTTATTTTGTAGCTAAGAAAGTTTGAAGTAAGTTTGGACTACAAAAAGTTTTTGAAACCAATCTCAAACTAGAAACTTATGTACTTTACATACTGATGATCCTTCAGAATGTCTAAAAACAACCACAAACATGAAAGGCAAACTCCTTATTTCCAATACTTTTCATAAAATTTGCAAAATATTCTAAGTAAAGGATTTAATTAATATAGCTAATTCTTTCCTTGTTAGCCTCAAGATTCTATTGAGGATCTTACAGGACCTAACTATGACGACTAAGTCAGAGCAATAAAAACCAAATCAATTTCCTTGCTCTGGCGCACTAAATGTAATCAATATATTTCCTTATTTTGCCTAACGGCTAAAGCTAATCACGTCGAGCCCACAAATTAAGCTTACAACTGGGTCCAGGCCCGGCATGCAAGCATAGTAGGACCATATGTATATACGCTCTCCCTCCAACAAACCCTAAAGGCATAGTTGGAGTAAGCGCCGCCATCTAAACCACCTTTGCCTAGGCCATAGATCTGTCGAGAGAGAGGGATGGCGAAGGGCAAGATCGTTGTGGTAAAAATCTAACCTATCTAGTTTGCATGTATTGGATATATTTGGACAAAAATGTATGGCCAATGATCTTTAAATTTTCTTTTTTTGATTCGTAGTGTCCTTGGTGTTTTGACACCAAGGGTCTGTGCGGCCTGGGCGACAAGATCAAGTCCTTTTTCGTTCTCACCCTTGTAGAGAATTTTGAAGAAATGACGGTACTGGTTTTATTTTTTGTATTATCATCAGTCTTTCCTGTTCCACCCTTTTGTCATGAATTATAGCATCTGTTAGTTTGTCATGTAGTAAACATGTTCCATTTTTCTTCAGTTAATACCCTGCTATGTTAGAGCGAATTTCCTTAAGAAGTTTGCCATCGACTATGTTGACCACGAGAATGATTTTGTGGTCGAGGTGGTTACGGAAGAAGGGTTCGAATTCAACGTTGATTGTATCAACAAGGATGGCAGAACATATCTTGAAGGCCAATATTGGAGAGAATTTGCTAGAGTCTACAATCTGGATGTTGGAACGGAGCTTGTCTTCTCTACCGACACACAAGGTCCATCTACCCCTGTGACGTCGATCAACCTACCGATCACCCACCCATGTAAGTAACTGCTTATTTGAAGTACTCCCTCCGTTTACAAATATACGATGTTTACGAGTTTATATAAAATGGATGTATATATGTAGATCCACTAAAATATTTAGGTTCACCCATTTTGCTCGGTTTCTAGTCTACTTTGTAATGTGTAGAATGTCACCGATGGAATTGTCTCTAGTTTTTTCCTTATGAAAAAAGAAGTAGTTGCTTTGTGTTTAGCACGATATTTTTTCCTTGTTCCTAAACAATCTTAATGTTGACGTACCTACCATGCATTAATCTTAATTTTGATTCAGTAATATTCATTTAATTAAGTATTTGAACTTGTACAGCATATTACAATCTGACCCAGGATAAGAAAGGCATACTTGACGCGATGCATGCCACTGATGGAACCATAATTAACTGGAGAATGATGGAGTCAGTGGTCAGCAATGTTGACATGATTGACACGCTAGTTGATGAACATGGAGCTGGGCCTTATCAAGTTGGAAAATGTGAGGCTCTGATCCACACATTAAGCTGGACAAATTGCCAGAAGAAAGAGCTGGTAAGTATGAGTGATCTACTTTGTTGTGTCTGTAATTTTCCGATTAACAAATGTTCACATTGTGCATGTGTACCAAGAACAGAAACTCCTGCGACGCCTTGTCCCTGAAGACATGGCTGAATATGGTGATATCACAATTGTGTGTGATAAATACATAAAGTTCAAAGGGTCGTACTCAATTTCTCCTGAGGATGGCCGAGTATGCTACACTGGGTGGAGGGAAGTGATGTCACGGGAGGAGGATTTTCGGCGAATTGGAGACAAGATGTTTTTCATGCTGTACGTGGGACGTAAGGGGGCTTTCCTATTTGCCTTCTATGTTCCAAATGTGGAACTTTAGTAGCCTTTATCATTTTCACTATGATGGTCATGGGTCATTTGTCGACCTAATAATATGAGATGTTAAGGGAAAATTTATGGTCCTTTCATTATGTGGCATTAGTATGTCTGAAGACATGGTTAAGTGTAATGGTACTATTAAATTTTTTATGAGCTGAAATATATTATGCCTGTCGTTGCTGTCAATTATAGTGAAATCGTGTTAATTGAGTTCATTTCATCGGTATCTATGAATACTTTATGAGCTACAAATTTTATGCGTGCACAACTTACTAGATGGACATGTCTGTCGCGTAGGTTGTGTCACGTAAAGAAGTATCTATCTCCAGCAAATCTATTTTGCTGCTCGAAGTAAGTATGACAAAAACAAGCAAAAACATCTAGGTACGACCATATATATCATTGTAATTAATAATTTTGTATATAACATGTTTACTGGGAATTGAATGCAACAGTCTCCATAACTAGTATCAAACAGTACAACTGCGTGCTAGTATTTTAGTAACGCATTTTCACAAGGTAATAGTCAATATCACTATCAACATCTGAAATGCTCCTCCCAAATTCATCGACAACCGGTTCCAAGTCTTCTTGTTCTTCGTCACTCAGGTCCATATCATTGTTTACACCATTTTTCCCTGCTAGTTGTCTAACAGTCTGAGAGTCAACAAATATCACATCATCAGAGCGATCAGCCATGTCGTCTTCATGATCATCAACATATTCATGTTCCTCGTCCTCAATTTGGTGAACAATGGGATCTTCCGAGCCTAGGTCTTCCTGGTATGCACCTGCATTGCCTTCATCATCTTTTTCTGGAACATCGTATACATTCCCGTGCTTGAAAGTTTGCACCACCTTCCAAGGATCACCAAATTTTGTGTCTTCCAAGTAAAAACAAGTTTCTGCATGGTGAGCGAATATGAAAGGGGCGTTCTTGTACCACAATACAAACGTATTGATGCTTTTAAAGTATCCATCATCCTTCATCTCCGTGGTTTTCCTACTTCCAAGGTCAAACCAATCACAGCGGAACAAGAACACGGATTTGTCGCCGTGCTTGTTTCTCGGGTACTGTAACTTAAGAACCTCCTTCATCACACCGTAGTATTCTTGATCTTGTTCGTCAGAAACGGATCCCCTTGTCATTATGCCTGAGTTTTGAGTCCTCATGTTCTTCTCACGCTCGACGGAACGGAACCTAGCGCTATTTACATTGCACATAGGGTGTACAACTACACGAGCATCTGGACCAAGTGCTAGTGATTTTAAATCTTCTGGAGCATTGTCCAAAATACTAACATGTTTTTTAAACCATGCAGGGAATTCTTTCTCTAGTTCCGCCTCAACGTTGTTCACACCCCTGTTCTGTAGTTGTTGTCGGAAATTCCTAAAAATCAAAAACAAATTAGTAATGGTACTGCTATAACACAAAATATTACTGAAAATTTTGAATGATTAATAAAAAGGTAAATAGACCTACCGAATATAATTTTGTGCCTCATCACAGTTCTAAAGTACATACCAAACCATACTGTCAAATTCTTTGGGAAAATACTTCAACTTGGATAGTCCTAAACCTCTGGCTCCATCTGAAAAAATATCAAACTCTAGCGGATCAACTCTTTGTTTCTTATCTTGGTTCCTCTCAGGCTTGTTATGTCTGGTTTCTATGACATTGCCCAAAAATTTAGAGCAATGTTGCAAGCACTCATCCACGATATATCCCTCAGCAATTGAACCTTCAGGCCTTGATTTCCTACGCACAGTTGATTTCAGGTACCCGAGCCTTCTTTCAACTGGATACATCCAACCATATTGAACAGGCCCTCTCTGAAGTGCCTCATCAGGTAGATGAATAGCCAGGTGCACCATTACATCAAAGAATGATGGGGGAAATAGCAGCTCAAGCTTGCAAACAATTATGACAATTTCAACCTTCATTCGACGCAGCATAGATGCTCTTAGAGTTTTGGCACACAACTCCCTGAAAAAGTTTCCCAGTTCAACAATGGTCTCATACATCGCCTTTGATGCAATCCCTCTCAGACCAGCTGGCAACACACGCTGCATAAGTATGTGGCAGTCATGTGTCTTCAGACCATGCACTTTACCCCCTGGGATATCCACACATCTTGCTAAGTTTCCAGCAAAACCATCTATGAACCTAGTGTTGGCCAAATACTTGCACAATTTTTGTTTGCCTTCCTTTTGAAGCGTCCATGGTGCTTTCTCCTTTGAAAAACCCTTGGCCTCAGGTTTCATCCAGAACTTCTTCCTGACATTAAATTTCTCCAAATCCATTCTACCACCAACAATGTCCTTGTTCTTTCCATCAAGATCAAGAAGGGTACCAAGGATATTGTCCAATATGTTCTTCTCAATGTGCATAACATCTAGGTTGTGTACAAACTTCAACGTTGACCAGTATGGCAGATCATATAATATGATCTTGAGGTGCCAGGTTGGCTCACCAGTCATGCCACGCTTTCTCTTCCTAGTTGATGGATTTTTCCCTGGCCTGTAATCCTGAACTCTCTGTACCCTCTCCTCTCTTTCTGCAAGTGTGAAACTTGTTGGTGCATCCTTAGGTTCAGGTTTTCCATTGAAGGCTCTCCTACTCCTCCACTTGTGATCGTGAGGCAGAAATCGACGATGACCAATATAACCAATTTTATTATGCAAAGACTCGTAGCAAGGATCCTTATCGCAGTGCGCACATGCGAAAAAGCCTCTTGTGCTACGGCCAGACATCGTGGCATATCCAGGATAGTCATGAATTGACCAAAGAAACGCAGCATGCAACGGAAACTCTCTACCTATGCACGCATCATATGTGCCCACGCCACTCCATAGCTTCATCATATCTTTTATCAATGGCTGCATAAATACATGAAAATCCTTTCCTGGTGAATTTTTTCCAGGGATTAGCAATGACATCATGAAGTTGGATTGATCCATGCACATCCATGGTGGGAAGTTGTATGGAATGACAAAAACTGGCCACATACTGTATGAACTACTCATGTTTCTGTATGGGTTGAATCCATCTGTCGCAATACCAAGCCTTATGTTACAGGCATCTGAAGCAAACCATCCAAACTCCTTGTCAAAGTGCTTCCATGCTTCACCATCAGCTGGGTGCCTCAAAATACCCGGTTGTGCAACCCTCTTCTCCTTGTGCCAGTTGGTGGTCATCAACGCTTCCTTGGAAACAAAAAATCTCTGTAACCTTGGGATTATAGGATAGTATCGAAGAACCTTATGGGGAATCTTTCTCTTTGCTTCCGGGTCTTTCCACCTTGAAAATCCACACTCGGGAGAATGAGTTTTTTTGGCATGGTCTCCCCAAAACAGAGCACAGTCATACTTGCAAACATGAATTGTGTTATAACCAAGCCCAACCTCAGAAAGAACACTCTTAGCTTCAGCATAGGACTTGGGAAAATTCACTTTTGGCTAAGCAGCACATAAGACAGCCATAAATTGATCAAAAGCTCTATTTGTGACCCGGTTGTATGATTTCACGTAAAGCATCTTCATAATGAATGACAACCTCGTCTCAGTGGTGCATCCCTCGTGAACATCTTTCTTAGCTTCTTCGATGAGATTCGCATAGAAATTAATGTCACTTGGGCCTCTGTCACCAGAATCATGCAGCTCATCTAACATCTTGTCAACATGATCATTATGATTCTCATTTCCATCATCATAATCATCATCGTCATCGCTTTGATACAAACTATGATCATAGTTTTCATCAGGACCATCATCTTCTCCATGACAACTCCACTTTGTGTACGAAACGGCCATACCATTGACGTGTAAGTGATACTCAACAGTGTCTTGAGTCTGCTGCGTAATATTAAGGCATTTTTGGCATGGGCACAATATTGATGCACCTTCGTTGCAGTTTGCGCGTGCAAACTCCATAAACTCGCGGACACCTTGTATGTAAAAAGGGGTGAACTTGCGCCCATGAGTAATCCACTGTCGATCCATCGCCTACAAAAATATATAAAATGTGTTCCACTCGAGTCATGATGCCATTCAATTTGTACTAAGCGATGTGAAAATTGTTTACCAAAGTCCAAATAAATCACAATGTGTAACATAAACACCAATCCAAATCAACTTCATAACAGATCTCAAAGGAACTCACATGTGCTTCCTATCGCCGCGAAGCCTCGCTAGCTGGGATCGTGATCGATCGTCGTGATCGCGTAGGCGCAAGTCGCCGGGACTTGTAGATGAAGGGACAGCGAATGTCGTGATCGCCTGGACAAGGGATACCCTTGACGGCGCTCGTTCGCAAGAACAGAGAAGAAAACTGTTTGGAAGATCGCACAAGTCCTAACTATAACGATCCGTGTTTGTACATGCCACGTACTGCACATAGAGTTTACAAAATCGTAGGCCAATCAAACAATTCCAAAACCGAACGGTAGCCCAGCGGTAACGAAACGTTTTACTTTGTACTAGGTCCTCGGGTCGAAACCCATCTTTGCCCTTTTATCATTTTTAACACAATTGCTAACTCGTTGGTCCCACGAACAATCGGTGACGGCTTAATCTACGACGCTCTAAAATCCGTCGTGCGGATAATCGGCGACGGTTTGCCGTGACGCGAAACGCGACCGTCACGCATTATCAAGCATACGTGATGCCCAAAACTAATCCGTCACCTATGGTTACTTTCGGTGACGGTTCTGAATTTTGTCACCAGGCAATTCGTCACCGATTCTAGGATCAGTTGTAGTGGGCTCATGCTATTAGTTTGACTAGCAGGTACCAATCTGATCCAGGTTTGGAACATTGGATAGCGATCAAGAGTATCCTTATGTACTTAAGAAGGACTAAGGACATGTTTCTAGTTTACAGAGGTAAAGAAGAGCCTGCCACAAATTTTTACGCCTATGGTAGCTTCAACACTGATCCAGATGACTCTAAGTCACAATCCAGATACATATTTCTCATGAATGGGGCAACAGTAAGTTGGAGGAGTTCCAAGCAGCCCACGGTAGCGGGATCATCGATAGAGGAGGAATATGTTGCTGCTTCGGAAGCGATGCATAAAGCGGTTTGAATGAAGGAGTTCATATCTGAAATTGGTGTGTTTCCTTGGACTCAATGGTCATCTATAGTGACAATAGTGGAGCCATAACCAATGAAAAGGATCCAAGGTCTCACAATGATTCCAAGCATATCAAGCGCCGATTTCACTCCATCCGTGAACATGTCAAAGATGGTGATATAAAGATTTTCAAAGTACACATGGACCTGAATGTGGAAGATCCATTGACTAAAACTCTCCCTAGGGAAAAACACGATCAACATGAGAACTCAATGGGTGTTAGATTCATCACAATGTAATCTAGATTATTGACTCTAGTGCAAGTGGGAGACTCAAGGGATTATGCCCGAGAGGCATAATAAAATGTTATTATCTTACTCCAAGTTTAAGATTGATGTTTATTTCTCATGCTATAATTGTATTAATAGGAACCATTAATGCATGTTTGTTTAATAAACAAACCAAAGTTCCTAGTAATTCCTCTCATTATACTAGCTCGTTAATTAACAGATGATCAAGGTTTCCTTATCATGAACATTGTATGTTTTTAATAACGGGATCATACCATTATAAGAGTGATATGATGAACATACACCCAAAGGAGATTTAGCAATATGATCTAGTCATTAAGTTTACATTGCTACGTCAAACACATACGGAGTATTCCTAGTCCTTGGACCATGAGATCATGTTAATCACTAACACCAAAAGAGTGCCTTGATAACATCAAATATCACACCGTAATAGGGTGACTATAAAGGTGGGTTATTACGAAAGTGTTATTTTGAGGATCATGGATTAAGAGTGGGATTTGTCCATGTAATGACGGAGAGGTATACTCTACTCCCTCTCGGTGATATCACATCGACACCGCTTGCAAGCATGTGACTAGGTCATAGGGATGTTGTATCATAGAACGAGTAAAGAGTACTTATCAGGAACAAGATCGAACTAGGGTATGGTTGATACATGTGATGGGATCTTGGACAAGTAAAGTATGGTGAGACAGAAGGAATTGGATACGACATTGATGGTCCACACGATCACAAGAGTTATCATTGAATGTGCATGAGTCAGTATAGATCTCCAGGTCCATCTTCTGATTATTGATAAGAGAGGTGTCTCCATGATGTCTGCATTATTCATGAACCATAGGGTGACACACTTAAGGTTCTACAACACTAAGTGGTAGATAAAACATAGTTGAGAAAGTGTTTTATGCAAATGTTTGTTAATTAAAGTAATTAACAAATTCAGAATAAATTAAATAACTGAGTTTTATTTAAAGAGAAAATGCATTTATGCTAATGGGTAATTAATGCAGGTGAGTGGAGAGGAATTCATGTGACTGGAGTCTCCACCCACATGAATGAGGGAGAGGTGGAGGCACCCTCCATGGATGACGACCTTGCCCCCTTGGGTTTCCCCTCCCCTATAAAAGGATACATCCTCCTCTCTAGATGCACCTGCTCCTCATGAAGGTTCTCTTCCCCCTCTAGCATTTCCCCCATAGCCTCATATTAGGGAGGTACATGTTCTGTTGGATTCTCTAGAGCAATATTTATCTACTCTTCTGCTTCTCTACTGGAGTGGAGGCATGGAGGTTGTCGGGAGCTATACGTGTTCCCAAGGACGGATACATTGCTAGGTTGTGGTGTTCTTCAACTCGATCTTGAGATTGACAAGTGATTGACTACATCACCAATGAAATCAGTTTTCGCAAAAGCTTTCGGTCTTTGAGGGTAAGTTATTCTGGTTACCCTCTTACTATTTACTAAAATCTACTAGATTAGATCTTGGTGTAGTTGACGTTCTTATTAGAGGAAATTTTTGTTTTCTATGCTGCGAACCCTTCAGGAGCTCCATCAGAACGACTAGGAGGTAATGGACATTGTTGGATACTAGAGGTATAATGTCGACCCCGAGCTTGACAAGAAGGAGCTCTTGGTGGCCATGTTGAAGGAGGCAACGTCCCAGCTAAAGGACAAGGTCATCCAGATGTGCTTTCAACTCTATGAGTTCCTCACGTCCCGTGCTAAAGATGACGAGGCCCTCTCTGAATCCAAAGTGGCGCTGATGGCCACCATCTGCCATGTCAATGAGTCTGGCTTGGTCTCGTTTGGAAAAAAGGCTTAGCCATGTAAGGGTGTCTTGTCCCTCGCCATCTAGGACCTTCCTTGTCAAAGTCGTGGAACCTTTTGTCAAACCCCCCTTTTTTGTGGTCGTATCTTTTACTATTGTCTCCTTCTAGAATCCATGCTGCGTATATGTTGTTTCCGTCATCTATCCTTCTTCGGCGTGGCCTAAGTATACCATACGAAGGTTGATGAGAGCCGCGTTACAGTGCACGTGAGAGGTCCCATCCTTTCAAGGGTGATGTGTCTAGTTGTGAATCCCCCTCATAGTGGCCCTAAGGTCAGAGGAAGGTTGTGATCCTAGGACCGGAGCAGCGTAGGTCATGGTCCTGGGACTGGAGCGGTGTAGGGTTGAGGTTGTGTTAACTTGTTCCTAGGCAGGCACCTTCTTCTTTTCTAGTCATGACTCCCCGGTTTGTCGACATGTAATATGGGTTTCTAGGAGATAGTCTAGGCCGGGTACGGGTAGGTGTACCTCTTGAGTGGTTCCCATCTTCGCCTCTTACCAACTATGTCAGACGTAACTTAGGACCCACGAGAGTTTCTAGGTTGTCACCCAGTGTGCTCTCCCTAGATTTCCGCAACCCGCTACATGTACATGTACCCTTGGAATTCATAAGTCGGTTGGGTTGTTCAGTGTTTCAGCGAAACTATGGAGGTTAGGTGAAGTAACCATGTAGGGTTTTTGACTTTGACCCCTTGGTTCAAAGAAAATGAGGTATGCCGAATACGAGTTTTAGACAGCTAGCGGGTTTTCCCACTCCTCAAGAGAGAAGTCAGGATTGCAACCTGGACAGATAAAAAGAGAGGGACTATTGGAGAAAAGGCATTCCACTACTCAGGTTCTAAAAAAATTGGAGTCTTTTGATGAAAAACTGTGTTTGCTTCCAGAGTAGCAGCCTCGGGTGTGTAAGGGGGTTGGACCTCAATCCCTTATACACTGAAGTTTTCCAACAACAACAGTTTTGATTCTTGCCAAAAACATAGCAGACTTTGTGCTCCCATTTTACATCAAGGTTGTTTGTTGCTCCTAGGGGAGGTGATGAATCCTTTTTCTATTTAGAGCTATCTTATTATGGAGGTGGCGTGTTTCCATCCACATGTTGATGTTGTAAACGAGGTGCCCGTCACTACTGCGCAAGGATTTATGTCCCCTTGGGTAATTTGTGGTGGTGCATCCTGAGTGTAGCATCCCAATTGTCCAACACTAGAATGCTACATAAGAAACATAGTTCTATGCTACCATATTCTTCTCTCCAATTCACCATAATAACATGATGCTCATGTAATCATGCCACATTACATTTGAGCATCATATTAGCCTTGCATTTTTTTGTGTTACTTGTGTTTTTGTTATCATAAATACTCTCTCCCTCTTTGTATCTCTATTTTGTTTTCTACAAACAAGGACCATTGCTAATGTCCAATATTTTCAAAGAGGATTTTGTTATTTTACTAAAACTCTAATTTTGTAAATGCCCAATTTGGCACATGCACTTGTATGCATGTGGGAACCTATTCTCTCAACATGATGTTTCCCTCTTGCCCTTGTTTACCCCAAAACATCTCTTCAAGTAACCCTGAAAAAATTCAATAGAGTTTGATTTAAACACTTGTTTGAATTTGTAACATACAAAAAGCAAAGCAAACAAAAGAAATAAAAGGAGAACATAAGAGAGAGAGGGAGGAAACCGGCCCAGCAGACTAGTAGTCGAACAACAACAGCCCACCCCGATTCTTCCTTCCCAGGGCCAAACTACATCGACCTCTTCCTGGCCCAAATCGCTTTTGACAAAGAGACCCCCTCCGTCTATTGTTCCTCTTCTTTTCCGTCCCCTTCCTCTCTCTAAGAGGACAATGGAGGGAGAAGGTAGATGTTTTCTCATTGTCAGACTCGTCACACCTTGTTTCGTGCACGTGAGCCCATCCCCTTATCTACCCCACCCACGAGCAAACCCTAACCCTATCTCGCCTCTATTGATTCCACTTTCAATCCCCGGAATCGCCGCTAAGGGCACCGCTCTGGCTAGCTTTGCACCGCCATTTTTAGTTGTCGCCACGAGGAGCTAGGTGGCGGAGAGGAAAGCATGGTGCCTATCTGCGTCGAACTGAGACATGAGGAGGAGTTGGAGCGGACCAGTTCTCCTTCCCCGCGAGCACACCATGAACACCACTGCAGTCCATCATTCCCCTGTCGTCTCCATACTCCTCATTCAAAACCGAAACCACCACCGGTTTCATGGTAAGCCACCGCACCTCCCCACCCTCTTCCCCGTCTCGAATTGGGCCAGCATCATCCCACCCTTAGTTCCTCCATTAGATTCGCCGCCACCACCATAGACACCTCGCGTAGCCCGCCTCGTCGGCGGCCTCCATGCTTGCACTCGGGTTCTCATGGAGTAGTGCCATGTCACCCTACACCTCATCATCACCTCGAAAACCATCAGCTAGCCTAGTGTCGTCGTCTCCGACGATGTGTGTTGCCATGAGTTTTCCTTCACTTCCTGTTTCTTCACCCTCTGTTTATCAGGTCCTAGTTGAGCAGGTAGTGCGTCCTAGGTCGATCTTCTTGCACCGATGGGTAGATCAATGTCCCCTCTTTCCATGGAGCCATCGCACACCCTTTTTGATACATGGACGGTGTTGCGGTCTAGCTCACAAGTTGTGCTGCCACGTAGAAGTTTTTCAATGGTTCAGTTAAGCCACGTTACACTCTTCAACTAAACCCACCACAGCTGCCAGGTGTTGCATGCTTCGCCTCCAGTCCACCCATGTCCGAGATCCTTGCAAAGTTTTATAGCCTAAGGTGCCCTCTTTAAAACGCACCCAAGAATGCGTGATTTGGTGCATTACCACCGCCGCTACTCTCGCCAGAACAGAGCACCAGCGTCTGTCGTTCGGCGACAGTTTCAGAGAACAACGCGCAGTAGTTTCAGTTAACAGCGCGGAAACTTTTGTACAAAACCCCTAGCACTTTAAAACCTACACCCAACTTCCCCACACCGTCCACCTTTCATGCCCCATTTCCCCATCCTGTCAGCGTCTTAGTCAGCAACCTTAGCCCGCGTGTTAGTGATTGTTCCTAGGTTTCCGGAATAATTTTCCAAATAATAAAAATTCCAGAAATGAGTTATATACAAATAAATATATATCTTTTTAAATAGTTCGAATTTGCAAAAAAAATAAAAATGAAAACTGAATTATTTTCAATTGTCAATTCAAATCCATATTCAGAAATTTCCAGAATTGCCACTAACTATTCACACTAATGAAAATTTAGCCCTTTTCTTCACATAATGCATTTATAATATCTTTTAATCACAATTTTCAAATATTACAAATTATATATGTTTTGAGATCATAAAAATGCAAGGATTAACAATATGACATCCAAAATAATTTTTGGATAAATAAAAATTTCGAAATTATTTAAATACTATCAAATGCCTTTATTAATAAATCCATATCTTTTAAACCGTAACCTAGAATTCAATAGGTAAAATGTCTAAATCGACCAACGCAATGAGCCCCTTCTAACTAAGTTATCCATACATTAATTGGCATCTTGTTTCGTGCATTTATAATATGTTACTGCAAGGAAATTCATTACTAAAATGGACCAATAAAATTGGAATTGATTCCTTATTGTTAAAGATGTCTCACTAATGTTGTAGCATCAATGTGCTATGCAAATGACATCTTTTCAACATGTTTTGCATCATTAACTTGTCATGACATGCATCATATCATGATCATGCCGGTTCTTCCGCATTAGTTGTAATTGTTGAATCTCTTGTTCTTTTTAGTGCTTTGCTTCTTTCTGAATAGGCCGATAAGATGTTGTCAGCTTCGACAACTTCTTCGGATGTATATTCTACTATGGTTCCCAGCGGAGCATCCTCCGTCTTCTACCTATTTTTGCTTTATGGCTTTACTTCTCTCTATTGCTATCCGTGTGTGATGCTTTAGTTTCCTCACCGTTCATATTCCTTACAACCTATATTACCTTGGTCACATACTATGCCCGATGATTTGGTAGATAGTTGGCCTTACGAGTCATAGTTGCTTGCTCAGGTGTTGGTTCAAGTCATCGAGTCCCACAATTTTTGGAAGGTTGGAACATTCTTAACGATGGAGATGATCATGGTCATAATTTAAATGCTGGGAATAGATATAACTAATAAACATGCACCGACGGGTAATAGTTGAGATCTGGTTTTACCTGCCCACTTGTGTCCACCTAAGACTCGAGTACTTGATACATGTTCCTTGACTATCGTACTGTCCGCATGTGGGACCAAGAATCCCCTTCGCCTGATCTTGATTCACATCTTATTTTTTTGGAGGCCACGATCTAGTTTGGGGCTTTATTACCATCCTATACTTATGCCATGCTTTATTGCTTTTTTACTACTGTTGCACATGGAGCATTTACCTGTACTGTTTTGGAACCCCGTGCCACGTTTCCGCGGTATTGACAAGCCTAATCACACTTTCAGGTTCCCAGACATTTACAACCATCATCACACACCCAGGGTCCGTCTCGGAACCGACCGACTTCGTGGTGGGTAGCTTAGTGGGGTGGCCTCCCAAAATCATTTTTGAATCTTTGAATGTTTCATCGTGTTACCTCGTTGCTTTTATTTGGCTTTTCCTAAGGTTGATTATGCATGTGTTGCTATTTGTGCACCCTTGCAGGGTAAATCTTTTAGAAAAGCAATGTCCGTGGTTATGGACTACTTGGAGGACAGTGCATCAACCATAGACAACTCAAACTAAAGTAGTGCTATAAATTTGACTTTGGCTTGACTAGTAATCATCTCCACTATAATGGAATGGTTAACTAAAAGTGCCAACAGATGGTGATACTGTAATATCTTATGCTATCTATATCTGACTAGTAAGTGTCACAACTTAAATGGAATGCTTAACTATAACTGCCAACTATGTGAGTTGCTCGTAAGGACTTCCTTGTTTGGTCTCGAGGGGGAAACAACATGATGGGTTATGTTTGCTATTAGTAATAGTTTGGTCCCGAATAGGTCTCTCTCATCCTCCATCTAATAGCCAATAGTTGTGTCGAGTCTCTATGTAGGCGAGAGCCGCCGAATTCTAAGACTCGCTGTGTACTGGCCTCAGTACTGACTGCTCCCTTTTTCCTTTGCCCTTTGTGAGCACCCCTTTTGTTTTGACAGGTATGAGTTCAATGATGTTAGCAACGTTACCCTTCTAGGTTGTCCTGGGAAGGGTTATGGATGCCACTGGTTATTCATTAAGATTTTTAGTCCAATTTGCATCTTATCTGTACTCGGATGTTGTATTGTTTTAATGTTATTTGGATCTTTGTAATGTATATCTATATCCTTGACTCGCTGAGTCGATGTTGTATATATATGTTCTTGTGGGTTCCATCACGAACTATTGTGTAATGGTATTACTTCGTTTTCCACCCTCATGGAAGTTCTTGGTGGGCACCATTGAATCATTTCTATGCGGGTTTGGCGGGAAGCGCTAAAATCTGCATAGGGCTGATTCGAGGGTGTTACACTTAGGGATAGAGGCATCTTCATGCGGACCGTTTTGGTCCTTAAACACAGGTCACATGCCCTGGCCTGACGTCGGCCGTGTGTTGGACTTATGAGTAGGTCTTCTTCTTTGGTTTTCAGCTATTGTGCAGGTCTGTGCCGCCAGCCTCAAGGTCGGAGCCAAACCTTGTTGGCATTCCATGCTCCACAAGGAGGAGAATATCATTTTGCGGCCCGAAAGTTGGGGTGGATAGGCAACGCGGTACCCAAGTTGATTTTTATCACCGCGATTCGAAAAGTTGGGGCGCCAATTGCTGAGAGGGGTCTTTCGAGTGAATGATGGCCAAACCAAATCTTTTCAAATCGCGCCCGTTAAGTCAGGATATTCCATTACACTAGTTCCTGTTGTGCCCCTCCTTCACCGGTAACTCTTCTTAGCCACCATGCACGTGTCGTAGGGGCAAATCCATTACTGTACTTTCCTAACTCTCGACATCGAATCTTCTTTGCAGTAATGGCGAATCCCTTTTCTTCCCTTCCCCGACCCTAAATCTGCCGGCGGCCGAGGACCTTTTTTCTTCCTCCCCCGACACTGAATCCGGCAGCGGTGGCCCAGCATGTCTTGCAAGGCGAAGGTGGTAGCTACGTCATCGACTGAAAAGGGTTCGTCGGGGCCCAAGTCTAGGGCTCAACGTGTAGCTGCGGCGAGGTCTTGAGCCCCAGTTAGCAAGGAGGCCAGCAAGGATTCTGCTCCCAAGGTACCTACGAGCAGCGGGTTGAAGAGAAAAGCAAGGCCGGCAGCGGATTATTCGGCTCTAGTGGGCGGATGCCGCACTCAGATCTCGAAGAAAAAACCCCGAGAGAAGAGCGAGAGGTGAATTTTTCTTATCTGTGCCTTATCTTGCAAGTAGATTAGTTACAACATAATAGAATCGAATGAACTAAAATGTTCCCCTTTTTAATCAAATTAGGCACAGTTTTGATACAAGTGACCTATATGACTTCATAGTTCATGTTCGGCAGTACACTACAAAGCTTGATTTTGGTTGCGAGAGGGTTGTGTTTGGGCAAGATGTGCATCTGCTTGTGAATTGCAAAGAGGTTGTGTCTGTTTCGCAGCTAGTAGATATGCTTGCCGCTAGAATTCCCTGGGGTTCTAGACAGAGGACAAAATTGGTGTGGCTCAACATGAATGATACCTATCAGCAAATTGAGCACTCCCATGAGCTTCAGATGGTTTGGGAGTGTTGTGCAGCTGATTGTAAGGTGAAATTGAAGAGATGATTGATGATATGTATGCAGATGCTGGACATCTTGCTGCTAGAGCTTCTGCTCCTAGAGAATACGGACCAATAGATGCTGATCTGGATAAGTTCAGTGTACGCATAGAGGTGGATTCATACATGGCAAAACTTGATGAGGGAGTTAATAAGCCAGTTTCGTCATGTATTGTGGAGATCACTGTCTATTCCAAAAACATAACTCTTGATGAAATGAGAGAGATGATCGGTAAGGAAATCACTATTGACCCTAAGCAGATGGCAAAAATCTGGTGGTGGCATCATAAGAAGCAGCAATTCATAGATGTTTTCAATACTGAAGATCTTATGAAGATTATGCGGCGAAAGAAGCGAAACAGGAAGGTGTTCTTCCTTGGTACCATTTCTGATGTTGTTGAACATGTTATAGTGGATGTAGATGCCCCTGTAGTGGCTGAACAGAATGAGGTGGTCGACGTTGATGAGATCTGATGAGAGCTGCTACCCCGGGCTTGTCATATGGACCGCGGGGTTCCCCTGCCTGTATTTGTAATATTGACTGTTGTTGCATTTAGAGCGTGCTTCTGTGATTATTTTTGTTGAGTGATTGCGATATAATGTTGTGCGAGCTGTTGAGATTTTCGGACATGTCACTCACTGAAACCATCATTGTAGTTGACATGATTATGTTTCTTAAGATGATGTACCATACTTATTTCAGTTATTATGTTTGTTGGGACATTGTAATGTTATGTTATGTGAAACCATGACTGGACTAGTGATGCATAAATACATTGTAGTTGACATGATTATGTTTCTTGAGATGATGTACTGTACATGTTTCTGATATTTTGTTTGTTGAGAGACTGTAATGTAATGTTTTGCGAAACCATGACAGGACAAGTGATGTGTAAGTACCTTGTAGTCGACATGATTTTGTTTCTTGAGTTGATGTAATATACTTGTTTCTGTGATTACGTTTGTTGAGAGATTGTAATGTGATGTTTTGTGAAACCATGTTGTGGTTATGTTTGTTGGGAGATTATAATGTAATGTTTTGTGAAACCATGACTGAAGAAGTGATGCATAAGTACCTTGTAGTTGACATGATTTTGTTTCTTTGGATGATGTAATATACTGGTATGTTTTTGTTAGGAAATGAAATTGGGATGGAGGGAGTGCAGGTTTAATATTTGAAATGAGAATGTGTGAAGAGAATCCATATCGTGCGGGAGATGGTAATCTGTGGAAAGGGCATGGTATCCATTAAACTATTGAAACGTGCCAATTTAGTAATCATTGCAGCGGTAGAAGGGCTCTCTCTCTCTCCCTCTCTCTCTCTCTCTCTCTCTCTCTCTCTCTCTCTCTCTCTCTCTCTTGAATGGCAAGTCGTCGTGAGCAATGACAAATTCTCTCTCTCCGACATCGAGTATTCCTTCCACGATGTGAGTTCCTCTATTTTCTCGGGCTAGGGTTAGGCAATGGTAAATAACTCGATCTGAGCCCGACCAGATGTGCATGCAATCGTGTTCGATTTCAACTTTGCATTTACCTATAGGTACCAAGGACGATCTACGACTACGAATGGGAGGGCCTAGATCTCGATGGAGAAGTGCCATGTGACCATGGCCTAAAACTAAGGAGATATGTTGCATTCGAAGGCAGTAACACTGGGAGAAGGTTTTTGGGCTGTACAAATCAGGTTTGTTTACATTATGTGCAACTATGACATGAAGTAAAATGTATCGTGCATGTTCATAACACTATAGTGTGTGTGTTTTTAGGTTGGCCCGGTGTGTAAAGCAGTAGAGTGGGTGGATCTTGAGTGGCCAGATGCACTTAAGAAATGTTTGGCACAGTTATGGGAGATGTATGAGTTGGAAAGGTCAGGGAGATATACTGATGTAAGTGATGCAGCTGAAAAAATTATAAGTTGTCGGTACGAAATAAGGAGCTGGAACAAGAAATCGAGAATTTGCAGTCAAAGATAACTAACGGAATCGATGGGAGCTTGGTTGTTGGAACTGCAAAGAAGCTTCAGGATAGTCACAGGTTGCCGATTCATAATGCAGAAAAGGAGAGGGATCAGCTTAGGGAAGACAAGAAGAAGCTAGAGTGCTGCATTGCGGATCTGTTGAAGGAACTGAAGAAGGCGCGCGAGGGTGAACAAGGACAGACTATAGAGGATAAAGGAAATTCGAGATGAATAATTTATGTTGTACCAATGCCTGAAACTAGTTAATTGTAAGACTTGCGGTTGCGCTTTCCAAACTAAGCCAAACTCATATCGTGCATGGAGTTAAGTTCACGCTTAAAAAATCACCACTGCAGAGGATAAACCAGGCAGTTCAGTACTAAATAGACATATGTTGTGTTCAAGCAAGCCTGGCCCGGAGCTGCCTGTTTTCCTCCCTAAGATTGGCCAACTCCTTCAGTACTATGTCGTGCTTCAGCTGTAGGTTCCAGCGCTCCGTCACATGGTAGAGAATTTTTTCTGTAGCCATACAATTTTCCTTCAAGATCCCTTTCATGATCTCCGTATGCTTCCTAGCCGAGGCGCGACCTTCACTGTGTAGGTTCGCCCATTCGGTGTTTAACTCCTTCAGTTTCTGCCACTTGTCAGAAAGGACAAATAATTCAGCCTTGATTGGTCAAAGGCCGGTTCGAAATTCCGCTTCTCCCATTGGATTGCTATCTTATCATTTAGCCAGGTCGCCAGGTCCTGGTCGATCTTTCGCCTCTTTCCCTGCAACAAAAATACATGGTATGGTTTGTTCAGTTTACCAGGAAAAGATGGTTAGTTTCCATAATTAACTGAATCGGCTACTAGCACTGTCATAATTTCAAGGAAGAAGCAATCTAGGACTAATCAACATTTTATGAATCGACTAGTGGCACTGTCATAATTTCAATTTCGAAGACAAATAAGATTTATCAGCAGTTTAGTGTGCTGTGGATTTTTCCCAATATCACCAAATAGTAGTGGGAGAGTGGCAAACTCATAATGCAGAAACCCATGTCCAGATACATATGGAAAGAGAACATGGTGTCCATTCATGAACATGAACACCAACACATGTCCAGATAGAAAAGGAGTTACCCTAGGATTCTTATTGCACCCTATAATGGGAAGCAGACATGGGCATTGCTCCCTAAACCCTAAACATTACAAATGGAGAGGAGGACGAACTGGTATTCGTGTCCCCGCTAACGGGAATCAGACTTGGGCATTGCTCCGGTACGCCTCCAGACATGCCCTTAGCTCCACGTTCTCTTTCCGAACACCCTCGAGTACGGTGATCCCTCTGCTCATGTCTGCCTTCATCTCCTTGACTACATCCAGGCAACGGTTCCTGTCATGGTAGGATCGGATGGTAGCCCTGGTTTTCTTGACGCGTCCTCTGAGTGCCTCGCTGACTTCGTCCTGCAGGAGAATGCACCTTTCGACGAGATTATTCTTCTCCTCCATGAGCTCGTTAATTATCTTGATGGCCTGTTCTTGCCTGATCAAGTTACGGTCGAGCACTTTCTGCAGCCTAACGACGTCACGTGCAAAATCTAGCGAGATCTCCTTTTGCACAGATAATTGCTTGCGTAGGCTCTCATTAGCTTGGGTGAGGGAGCGTGCAAGCTCATGTTGGTTGGCAATCTTGGAACTGATCGCGGCCACCTTCTCACGGTACTCGGCCTTCGATCGCTGCATCGTTCATGTTAATTGCAATAGGAATTCTACAATTACACTCCAGGTCCCAGGTGAATACTAATACAGATCAAAAAAAATCCCCGTTGAATCTATTGGCCGCAGTGTTAAAAAACGGACCTGGAGATCCACGATAAACTAATCCTAATCACAAAAAATCCATAGTGAATCTATGAACAACGGTATTGAGGAAAGACCAAGAGATCCAGTCATAATCATGAAAACAAATACAACTCGCAAAAGAAGAAGAAAAACCAATGCAGGGCGGACAGCATCTAAGAAATCCACATCATAACTCGGAGAAACAACAACGTGGAGATTTGATACCTCGCTGAGACATGGAACGGGGCCGAACGGGTCCTGCAACGCCTCCGTCGTGGTGGATTCAGGCTCCACAGCCGACCTGTAATACGTAGAAGAGGAAGAGCTAGAAGAAGAAGAAAAACAAGACGAAGCTAATTAAGATCATGATGGAGAGGGAGATGGAGACGAAGTAGAATAAGGAGACCGTACCGGGAGGAGCCCTTGCCTGCTAGAACATTCGGCGCCATTGTAGGGGGAGATTGGGCCTCGATGAGAGGGTGGGCTTGAGCGGCTGGTAGAGCAAGAAGTGTCTCGTGGCGATTTCTCTCCCTTTTCTCCATGAGGATCGTCGACCGGCCTCTCCCCCTCCTCAGTGGAGCCATGGCTTGCAGGGTGAGTGTGGCGAAGGCAGGAGGAAGGAGATAGTGATTATTAGTGTGGGAGAAGAGTAAAGAGTACAGGCCGTGGTCTAGTAGTACTAGTACTAATATACAAGACCACCGTGTATGGTCTACCTTCTCAAAAAAGCCAGGGAGGCAGGGATAGGGAATCGATGGGACTTGTCTTTATTGCGATGGACACTTCAATGGTCTTCGGCGCTGCCCAAAATCCAGTATATAATAAGGGGAGTGCGAGCAGAGTGGTCGTCACGGGAATCGGCGCGCACATCCCGCGTGCGTGTGTCACGTGTTGATGGGGCAATGACGCGCGCAACTTCTGCACGATCCCGTCGGCACGTCCAACTCCGTCGAACTCCACGTGACAGGCATGGACGGGATATTTATGAGTCAAGAATACGCTGTGCCACTTTAGTTGTGATCAAATTATGTTCAGTACGCGAGATATTACTTCTTTCTTCTTCTTTTTGATAATCGACAAATGCACGTGTGGACACGACACACGAAACCACTGCTCGTCCTTGATCATATCGGCACCCCACTCTGTGTACCCGCCATCGACCATTCGGAGCAACTACCTCGAGCACGATGCCCCCTTGCCGTGGCAATGGCAGGTCCAAGCCGTCCACTGACCTTCCTGCGTCCCCGGCTCTTCGTTGCGTCGTCCGCGCTCGCGAGTCGCCTCCTGAGGCAGCACGTCATGTCCGACCGCGCTAGGATCCATCGACATCGGCACTCGAGGACACCGCAACGTCGAAGCTCGTACCGGCCGCGCAGGAGGAGCGTGGGGTACCTGCAGCGTCGGACGAGCGCAAAGTAGCAGCCAGGACGGGGGCGCGTGTTGCGCCAGCGAGTACGGACAAGAAGAGGAACGAGAAGAATACCAGGAAGAAGAGAGGAGTTAGCTATTTGGATGAGTCCAACTCGGCCAACAAGGAGGCGTTCATCGATCAGTTGGAGGCAGGAGCGGAGTAGAGTGATGTGGACCCGTGGGACTACAAAGAGGAGGAGGAGGAGGACTCCGACAAGGAGATAGCGCGCTTATTCGAGGAAGGGGCGGTGTCGAGTGCTCAGAGGAGGGCACCGACGGCAGCGATGGCGGGGACCATGGCATTGACGAAGACGAGGATGAACCGGAAGACGAAGACGATGGCTTCTTCGAAATATGATCATTTATTTTATTTATTTTAGTTAGATAGATGGATTTTTACTTGCTTATGGGGGTTTAGTATCGGTGGTACGGATAGAGAGGTGGCACGGATTGACCATGCATAAAAAAGTGGAGAAGGGAGCGGTTATCTTGCCCGTTGGATCACATGGGATCAACGGTTGGTGGAGACGATCCACGTGACATCTCTGTCAACCAATCAGGGCATAGCACCCAGAGTGAGCACATGTTTGGGATGTCCACACGTTTGGGTTTTTGTGAGATTTGTGACAGAGAGAGAGGGAAAATCTCTTTTCACAATCCGCCTATGGATCCACCTGTACCATACCAATGTCATTGCATTTGTTCTCTTTTCACAATCCACCCATGGATCCACCAGTGTCATTTTGCTTGTGTGTTCTTTTTAGTAACAACAACCAGAGTCATTTTGCATGTGTGATCTCTTCACATACCACCTATGGATCCACCAATGTCATTGCATGTGTGTTCTTTTCACTAACAACAACCAGAGTCATTGCATGTGTGTTCTTTTCACATACCACATATGGATCACCAGTGTCATTGCATGTGTGTTCTCTTCACAATCCACCTATGGATCCACCAGTGTCATTGCATGTGTCTTCTTTTTAGTAACAACAACCATAGTCATTTTGCATGTGTGTTATTTTACCAAACCACCTATGGATCCACCAGTGTCATTGCATGTGTGTTCTTTTCACAATCCACCCATGGATCCACCAGTGTCATTGCATGTGTGTTCTTTTTAGTAACAACAACCAGAGTCATTTTGCATGTGTGATCTCTTCACATACCACCTATGGATCCACCAGTGTCATTGCATGTGTGTTCTTTTTAGTAACAACAACCAGAGTCCTTTTGCATGTGTGTTCTTCTCACATACCACCTTTGGATCCACCAGTGTCATTGCATGTGTGTTCATTTCACTAACAACAACCAGATTCATTGCATGTGTGTTCTTTTCACATACCACATATGGTCCACTAGTGTGATTGAAATGTGTGTTCTTTACAGAGACCACACAAGGATCCACTAGTGTCATTGCATGTGTGTTCTTTTTAGTAACAACCAGAGTTATTTTGCATGTGTGTTCTTTTCACATACCACATATGGATCCACCAGTGTCATTGCATGTGTGTTCTTTTCACAATCCACCCATGGATCAACCGGTGTCATTGCATGTGTGTTCTTTTAGTAACAACCAGAGTCATTTTGCATGTTTCTTCTTTTTACATACCACCTATGGATCCACCAGAGTCATTGCATGTGTTTTCTTTTCACAATCCACCCATGGATCCCACCAGAGTCATTTTGCATGTGTGTTCTTTTTAGTAACAACAACCAGAGTCATTTTGCATGTGTGTTCTTTTCACGTACCAATGGATCCACCAGTGTCATTGCATCTGTGTTCTCTTCACAATCCACCTATGGATCCACCAGTGTCATTGCATGTGTTCTTTTTAGTAACAACAACCAGTGTCATTGCATGTGTGTTTTCTTCAGAGACCACACATGGATCCACTAGTGTCATTGCATGTGTGTTCTTTTTACTAACAACAACAAGAGTCATTGAAATGTGTGCTCTCTTCAGAGACCACACATGGATCCACCAGTGTCATTGCATGTGTGTTCTTTTCACTAACAACAACCAGAGTCATTGCATGTGTGTTCTTTTCACATACCACATATGGATCCACCAGTGTCATTGCATGTGTGCTCTTTTCACAATCCACCCATGGATCCACCAGTGTCATTGCATGTGTGTTCTTTTTAGTAACAATAACCAGAGTCATTTTGCATGTGTGTTCTTTTCACATACCACCTATGGATCCACCAGTGTCATTGAAATGTGTATTATTTTCAACTACCACCCATGGATCCACCCGTGTCATTGCATGTGTGTTCTTTTTAGTAACAACAATCAGAGTCATTTTGCATGTGTGCTCTCTTCACATACTACCTATGAATCCACCAGTATCATTGCATGTGTGTTCTTTTTAGTAACAACAACCAGAGTCATTATGCATGTGTGGTCTTTTCACATACCACCTATAGATCAACCAGTGTCATTGAAATGTGTATTATTTTCAACTGCCACCCATGGATCCACCAGTGTCATTGCATGTGTGTTGTTTTTAGTAACAATAACCAGAGTCATTGAAATGAGTGTTCTTCTCACATACCACCTACGGATCCACCAGTGTCATTGCATGTGTGTTCATTTCACTAACAACAACCAGAGTCATTTTGCATGTGTGATCTCTTCACATACCACGTATGGATCCACCAGTGTCATTGCATGTGTGCTCTTTTCACAATCCACCCATGGATCCTCTAGTGTCATTGCATGTGTGTTCTTTTTAGTAACAACAACCAGTCATTTTGCACGTGTGTTCTTTTCACATACCACATATGGATCCACTAGTGTCATTGCGTGTGTGTTCTGTTTAGTAACAACAGCCAGAGGCATTTTGCATGTGTGTTCTTCTCACATACCACCTATGGATCCCACCAGTTTCATTTTGCATGTGTGTTCTTTTTAGTAACAACAACTAGAGTTATTTTGCATGTGTGTTCTCTTCACATACCACCTATGGATCCACCAGTGTCATTGCATGTGTGTTCTATATACAATCCACCTATGGATCCACCAGTGTCATTGCATGTGTTCTTTTTCGTAACAATAACCAGTGAAATTTAATGTGTGCTCTCTTCAGATACCACACATGGATCCACCAGTGTCAATGCATGTGTGTTCTTTTTACTAACAACAACCAGAGTCATTGAAATGTGTGCTCTCTTTAGAGACCACACATGGATCCACTAGTGTCATTGCATGTGTGTTCTTTTCACTAACAACAACCAGAGTCATTGCATGTGTGTTCTTTTCACTAACAACAACCATATTCATTGCATGTGTGTTCTTTTCACATACCACATATGGATCACCAGTATCATTGCATGTGTGATCTTCTAACATACCACCTATGGATCCACCAGTGTCAATGCATGTGTGTTCTTTTTAGTAACAACTAGAGTCATTTTGCATGTGTTATCTTTTCACATACCACCTATGGATCCACCAGTGTTATTGCATGTGTTTTGTTTTCACAATCCACCCATGGATCCCACAAGTGTCATTTTGCATGTGTGTTCTTTTTAGTAACAACAACCAGAGTCATTTTGCATGTGTCATTTCTACACATACCACCTATGGATCCACCAGTGTCATTGCCTGTGTGTTCTTTTTAGTAACAACAACCAGAGTCATTGAAATGTGTGTTCTTCTCACATACCACCTATGGATCCACCAGTGTCATTGCATGTGTGTTCATTTCCTAATCCACCTATGGATCCACCAGTGTCATTGTATGTGTGTTCTTTTTAGTAACAACAACCAGAGTCATTTTGCATGTGTGCTCTCTTCACATACTACCTATGGATCCACCAGTATCATTGCATGTGTGTTCTTTTTAGTAACAACAACCAGAGTCATTATGCATGTGTGGTCTTTTCACATACCACCTATAGATCAACCAGTGTCATTGAAATGTGTATTATTTTCAACTACCACCCATGGATCCACCAGTGTCATTGCATGTGTGTTGTTTTTAGTAACAATAACCAGAGTCATTGAAATGAGTGTTCTTCTCACATACCACCTATGGACCCACCAGTGTCATTGCATGTGTGTTCATTTCACTAACAACAACCAGAGTCATTTTGCATGTGTGATCTCTTCACATGCCACCTATGGATCCACCAGTGTCATTGCATGTGTGCTCTTTTCACAATCCACCCATGGATCCTCTAGTGTCATTGCATGTGTGTTCTTTTTAGTAACAACAACCAGTCATTTTGCACGTGTGTTCTTTTCACATACCACATATGGATCCACTAGTGTCATTGCGTGTGTGTTCTCATTTAGTAACAACAACCAGAGGCATTTTGCATGTGTGTTCTTCTCACATACCACCTATGGATCCCACCAGTGTCATTTTGCATGTGTGTTCTTTTTAGTAACAACAACTAGAGTCATTTTGCATGTGTGTTCTCTTCACATACCACCTATGGATCCACCAGTGTCATTGCATGTGTGTTCTATTCACAATCCACCTATGGATCCACCAGTGTCATTGCATGTGTTCTTTTTCTTAACAATAACCAGTGAAATTGCATGTGTGCTCTCTTCAGAGACCACACATGGATCCACTAGTGTCATTGCATGTGTGTTCTTTTCACTAACAACAACCAGAGTCATTGCATGTGTGTTCTTTTCACTAACAACAACCATATTCATTGCATGTGTGTTCTTTTCACATACCACATATGGATCACCAGTGTCATTGCATGTGTGTTCTTCTAACATACCACCTATGGATCCACCAGTGTCATTGCATGTGTGTTCTTTTTAGTAACAACTAGAGTCATTTTGGATGTGTTATCTTTTCACACACCACCTATGGATCCACCAGTGTCATTGCATGTGTTTTGTTTTCACAATCCACCCATGGATCCCACAAGTGTCATTTTGCATGTGTGTTCTTTTTAGTAACAACAACCAGAGTCATTTTGCATGTGTCATTTATTCACATACCACCTATGGATCCACCAGTGTCATTGCATGTGTGTTCTTTTTAGTAACAACAACCAGAGTCATTGAAATGTGTGTTCTTCTAACATACCACCTATGGATCCACCAGTGTCATTGCATGTGTGTTATTTTTAGTAACAACTAGAGTCATTTTGCATGTGTTATCTTTTCACATACCACCTATGGATCCACCAGTGTCATTGCATGTGTTTTGTTTTCACAATCCACCCATGGATCCCACAAGTGTCATTTTGCATGTGTGTTCTTTTTAGTAACAACAACCAGAGTCATTTTGCATGTGTCATTTATTCACATACCACCTATGGATCCACCAGTGTCATTGCATGTGTGTTCTTTTTAGTAACAACAACCAGAGTCATTGAAATGTGTGTTCTTCTCACATACCGCCTATGGATCCACCAGTGTCATTGCATGTGTGTTCATTTCCTAATCCACCTATGGATCCGCCAGTGTCATTGCATGTGTGTTCTTTTTATTAACAATAACCAGAGTCATTTTGCATTTGTGTTCTTCTCACATACCACCTATGGATCCACCAGTGTCGTTGCATATGTGTTCTTTTCACTAACAACAACCAGAGTCATTGCATGTGTGTTCTTTTCACATACCACATATGGATCCACCAGTGTGATTGAAATGTGTGTTCTCTACACAGACCACACATGGATCCACCAGTGTCATTGCATGTGTGTTCTTTTTGTAACAACAACCAGTCATTTTGCATGTGTGTTCTTTTTGTAACAACAAGCAGTCATTTTGCATGTGTGTTCTTTTCACATACCACCTATGGATCCACCAGTGTCATTGCGTGTGTGTTCTTTTTAGTAACAACAACCAGAGTCATTTTGCATGTGTGTTCTTCTCACATACCACCTATGGATCCCACCAGTGTCATTTTGCATGTGTGTTCTTTTTAGTAACAACAACCAGAGTCATTTTGCATGTGTGTTCTCTTCACATACCACCTATGGATCCACCAGTGTCATTGCATGTGTGTTCTATTCACAATCCACCTATGGATCCACCAGCGTCATTGCATGTGTTCTTTTTAGTAACAATAACCAGTGTCATTGCATGTTTGCTCTCTTCAGAGACCACACATGGATCGGCCAGTGTCATTGCATGTGTGTTATTTTTACTAACAACAACAAGAGTCATTGAAATGTGTGCTCTCTTCAGAGACCACACATGGATCCACTATCGTCAAAGCATGTGTGTTCTTTTCACTAACAATAACCAGAGTCATTGCATGTGTGTTCTTTTCACTAACAACAACCAGAGTCATTGCATGTGTGTTCTGTTCACATACCACATATGGATCACCAGTGTCATTGCATGTGTGTTCTTCTAACATACCACCTATGGATCTACCAATGTCATTGCATGTGTGTTCTTTTTAGTAACAACCAGAGTCATTTTGCGTGTGTGTTCTTTTCACATACCACCTATGGATCCACCAGTGTCATTGCATGTGTTTTCTTTTCACAATCCACCCATGAATCCCACAAGTGTAATATTGCATGTGTGTTCTTTTTAGTAACAACAACCAGAGTCATTTTGCATGTGTGATCTCTTCACATACCACCTATGGATCCACCAGTGTCATTGCCTGTGTGTTCTTTTTAGTAACAACAACCAGAGTCATTTTGCATGTGTCATTTATTCACATACCACCTATGGATCCACCAGTGTCATTGCATGTGTGTTCTTTTTAGTAACAACAACCAGAGTCATTGAAATGTGTGTTCTTCTCACATACCACCTATGGATCCACCAGTGTCATTGCATGTGTGTCCATTTCCTAATCCACCTATGGATCCGCCAGTGTCATTGCATGTGTGTTCTTTTTAGTAACAACAACCAGAGTCATTTTGCATGTGTGTTCTTCTCACATACCACCTATGGATCCACCAGTGTCATTGCATCTGTGTTCTTTTCACTAACAACAACCAGAGTCATTGCATGTGTGTTCTTTTCACATACCACATATGGATCCACCAGTGTGATTGAAATGTGTGTTCTCTACACAGACCACACATGGATCCACCAGTGTCATTGCATGTTTGTTCTTTTTGTAACAACAACCAGTCATTTTGCATGTGTTTTCTTTTCACATACCACCTATGGATCCACCAGTGTCATTGCGTGTGTGTTCTTTTTAGTAACAACAACCAGAGTCATTTTGCATGTGTGTTCTTCTCACATACCACCTATGGATCCCACCAGTGTCATTTTGCATGTGTGTTCTTTTTAGTAACAACAACCAGAGTCATTTTGCATGTGTGTTCTCTTCACATACCACCTATGGATCCACCAATGTCATTGCATGTGTGTTCTATTCACAATCCACCTATGGATCCACCAGCGTCATTGCATGTGTTCTTTTTAGTAACAACAACCAGTGTCATTGCATGTGTGCTCTCTTCAGAGACCACACATGGATCCGCCAGTGTCATTGCATGTGTGTTCTTTTTACTAACAACAACAAGAGTCATTGAAATGTGTGCTCTCCTCAGAGACCACACATGGATCCACTATCGTCAAAGCATGTGTGTTCTTTTCACTAACAATAACCAGAGTCATTGCATGTGTGTTCTTTTCACTAACAACAACCAGAGTCATTGCATGTGTGTTCTGTTCACATACCACATATGGATCACCAGTGTCATTGCATGTGTGTTCTTCTAACATACCACCTATGGATCTACCAATGTCATTGCATGTGTGTTCTTTTTAGTAACAACCAGAGTCATTTTGCATGTGTGTTCTTTTCACATACCACCTATGGATCCACCAGTGTCATTGCATGTGTTTTCTTTTCACAATCCACCCATGGATCCCACAAGTGTAATATTGCATGTGTGTTCTTTTTAGTAACAACAACCAGAGTCATTTTGCATGTGTGATCTCTTCACATACCACCTATGGATCCACCAGTGTCATTGCATGTGTGTTCTTTTTAGTAACAACAAATAGAGTCATTGAAATGTGTGTTCTTGTCACATACCACCTATGGATCCACCAGTGGCATTGCATGTGTGTTCATTTCCTAATCCACCTATGGATGCACTAGTGTCATTGCATGTCTGTTCTTTTTAGTAACAACAACCAGAGTCATTTTGCATGTGTGTTCTTATCACATACCACCTATGAATCCACCAGTGTCATTGCATGTGTGTTCTTTTCACTAACAACAAACCAGAGTCATTGCATGTGTGTTCTTTTCACATGCCACATATGGATCCACCAGTGTGATTGAAATGTGTGTTCTCTACAGAGACCACACATGGATCCACCAGTCTCATTGCACGTGTGTTCTTTTTAGTAAAAACAACCAGTCATTTTGCATGTGTGTTCATTTCACATACCACCCATGGATCCACCAGTGTCATTGCATGTGTGTTCTCTTCACAATCCACCTATGGATCCACCAGTGTCATTGCATGTGTGTTCTTTTTAGTAACAACAACCAGTGTCATTGCATGTGTGTTCTTTTTACTAACAACAACGAGAGTCGTTGAAATGTGTGCTCTCTGCAGACACCACACATGGATCCACCAGTGTCATTGCATGTGTGTTCTTTTCACTAACAACAACCAGAGTCATTGCATGTGTGATCTCTTCACATACCACCTATGGATCCACCAGTGTCATTGCATGTGTGCTGTTTTCACAATCCACCCATGGATCCACTAGTGTCATTTCATGTATGTTCTTTTTAGTAATAACAACCAGTGTCATTGCATGTGTGTTCTATTCACAATCCACCTATGGATCCACCAGTGTCATTGAAATGTGTATTATTTTCAGAATCCACCCATGGATCCACTAGTGTCATTGCATGTGTGTTCTTTTTAGTAACCACAACCAGAGTCATTTTGCATGTGTGATCTCTTCATATACCACCTATGGATCCACCAGTGTCATTGCATGTGTGTTCTTTTTAGTAACAACAACCAGAGTCATTGAAATGTGTGTTCTTCTCACATACCACCTATGGATCCATCAGTGTTATTGCATGTGTGTTCATTTCACTAACAACAACCAGAGTTATTTTACATGTGTGATCTCTTCACATACCACCTATGGATCAACCAGTGTCATTGCTTGTGTGTTCTTTTTAGTAAGAACAACCAGAGTCATTGAAATGTGTGTTCTTCTCACATACCACCTATGGATCCACCAGTGTTATTGCATGTGTGTTCATTTCACAATCCACCTATGGATCCACCATTGTCATTGCATGTGCGTTATTTTTAGTAACAACAACCAGAGTCATTTTTCATGTGTGTTCTTCTCACATACCACCTATGGACCCACCAGTGTCATTGCATGTGTGTTCTTTTCACTAACAACAACCAGAGTCATTGCATGTGTGTTCTTTTCACATACCACATATGGATCCACCAGAGTCATTGAAATGTGTGCTCTCTACAGAGACCACACATGGATCCAGCAGTGTCATTGCATGTGTGTTAGTTTTAGTAAGAACAACCAGTCATTTTGCATGTGTGTTCTTTTCACATACCACATATGGATCCACCAGTGTTATTGCATGTGTGCTCTTTTCACAATCCACCCATGGATCCACCAGTGTCATTGCATGTGTATTCTTTTTAGTAACAACAACCAGAGTCATTGAAATGTGTTTTCTTTTCACAATCCACCCATGGATCCCACTAGTGTCATTTCGTAGGTGTGTTCTTTTTAGTAACAACAACCAGAGTCATTTTGCATGTGTGATCTCTTCACATACCACATATGGATCACCAGTGTCATTGCATGTGTGTTCTTCTAACATACCACCTATGGATCTACCAATGTCATTGCATGTGTGTTCTTTTTAGTAACAACCAGAGTCATTTTGCATGTGTGTTCTTTTCACATACCACCTATGGATCCACCAGTGTCATTGCATGTGTTTTCTTTTCACAATCCACCCATGGATCCCACAAGTGTAATATTGCATGTGTGTTCTTTTTAGTAACAACAACCAGAGTCATTTTGCATGTGTGATCTCTTCACATACCACCTACGGATCCACCAGTGTCATTGCATGTGTGTTCTTTTTAGTAACAACAAACAGAGTCATTGAAATGTGTGTTCTTGTCACATACCACCTATGGATCCACCAGTGTCATTGCATGTGTGTTCATTTCCTAATCCACCTATGGATGCACTAGTGTCATTGCATGTGTGTTCTTTTTAGTAACAACAACCAGAGTCATTTTGCATGTGTGTTCTTATCACATACCACCTATGAATCCACCAGTGTCATTGCATGTGTGTTCTTTTCACTAACAACAACCAGAGTCATTGCATGTGTGTTCTTTTCACATACCACATATGGATCCACCAGTGTGATTGAAATGTGTGTTCTCTACAGAGACCACACATGGATCCACCAGTCTCATTGCATGTGTGTTCTTTTTAGTAACAACAACCAGTCATTTTGCATGTGTGTTCATTTCACATACCACCCATGGATCCACCAGTGTCATTGCATGTGTGTTATCTTCACAATCCACCTATGGATCCACCAGTGTCATTGCATGTGTGTTCTTTTTAGTAACAACAACCAGTGTCATTGCATGTGTGTTCTTTTTACTAACAACAACGAGAGTCGTTGAAATGTGTGCTCTCTGCAGACACCACACATGGATCCACCAGTGTCATTGCATGTGTGGTCTTTTCACTAACAACAACCAGGGTCATTGCATGTGTGGTCTCTTCACATACCACCTATGGATCCACCAGTGTCATTGCATGTGTGCTGTTTTCACAATCCACCCATGGATCCACTAGTGTCATTGCATGTATGTTCTTTTTAGTAACAACAACCAGTGTCATTGCATGTGTGTTCTATTCACAATCCACCTATGGATCCACCAGTGTCATTGAAATGTGTATTATTTTCAGAATCCACCCATGGATCCACTAGTGTCATTGCATGTGTGTTCTTTTTAGTAACCACAACCAGAGTCATTTTGCATGTGTGATCTCTTCATATACCACCTATGGATCCACCAGTGTCATTGCATGTTTGTTCTTTTTAGTAACAACAACCAGAGTCATTGAAATGTGTGTTCTTCTCACATACCACCTATGGATCCATCAGTGTTATTGCATGTGTGTTCATTTCACTAACAACAACCAGAGTTATTTTACATGTGTGATCTCTTCACATACCACCTATGGATCAACCAGTGTCATTGCTTGTGTGTTCTTTTTAGTAAGAACAACCAGAGTCATTGAAATGTGTGTTCTTCTCACATACCACCTATGGATCCACCAGTGTTATTGCATGTGTGTTCATTTCACAATCCACCGATGGATCCACCATTGTCATTGCATGTGCGTTATTTTTAGTAACAACAACCAGAGTCATTTTTCATGTGTGTTCTTCTCACATACCACCTATGGACCCACAGTGTCATTGCATGTGTGTTCTTTTCACTAACAACAACCAGAGTCATTGCATGTGTGTTCTTTTCACATACCACATATGGATCCACCAGAGTCATTGAAATGTGTGCTCTCTACAGAGACCACACATGGATCCAAAGTTGTCATTGCTCTGTGTTAGTTTTAGTAAGAACAACCAGTCATTTTGCATGTGTGTTCTTTTCACATACCACATATGGATCCACCAGTGTTATTGCATGTGTGCTCTTTTCACAATCCACCCATGGATCCACCAGTGTCATTGCATGTGTATTCTTTTTAGTAACAACAACCAGAGTCATTGAAATGTGTTTTCTTTTCACAATCCACCCATGGATCCCACTAGTGTCATTTCGCAGGTGTGTTCTTTTTAGTAACAACAACCAGAGTCATTTTGCATGTGTGATCTCTTCACATACCACATATGGATCACCAGTGTCATTGCATGTGTGTTCTTCTAACATACCACCTATGGATCTACCAATGTCATTGCATGTGTGTTCTTTTTAGTAACAACCAGAGTCATTTTGCATGTGTGTTCTTTTCACATACCACCTATGGATCCACCAGTGTCATTGCATGTGTTTTCTTTTCACAATCCACCCATTGATCCCACAAGTGTAATATTGCATGTGTGTTCTTTTTAGTAACAACAACCAGAGTCATTTTGCATGTGTGATCTCTTCACATACCACCTATGGATCCACCAGTGTCATTGCATGTGTGTTCTTTTTAGTAACAACAAACAGAGTCATTGAAATGTGTGTTCTTGTCACATACCACCTATGGATCCACCAGTGTCATTGCATGTGTGTTCATTTCCTAATCCACCTATGGATGCACTAGTGTCATTGCATGTGTGTTCTTTTTAGTAACAACAACCAGAGTCATTTTGCATGTGTGTTCTTATCACATACCACCGATGAATCCACCAGTGTCATTGCATGTGTGTTCTTCTCACTAACAACAACCAGAGTCATTGCATGTGTGTTCTTTTCACATACCACATATGGATCCACCAGTGTGATTGAAATGTGTGTTCTCTACAGAGACCACACATGGATCCACCAGTCTCATTGCATGTGTGTTCTTTTTAGTAACAACAACCAGTCATTTTGCATGTGTGTTCATTTCACATACCACCCATGGATCCACCAGTGTCATTGCATGTGTGTTCTCTTCACAATCCACCTATGGATCCACCAGTGTCATTGCATGTGTGTTCTTTTTAGTAACAACAACCAGTGTCATTGCATGTGTGTTCTTTTTACTAACAACAACGAGAGTCGTTGAAATGTGTGCTCTCTGCAGACACCACACATGGATCCACCAGTGTCATTGCATGTGTGTTCTTTTCACTAACAACAACCAGAGTCATTGCATGTGTGATCTCTTCACATACCACCTATGGATCCACCAGTGTCATTGCATGTGTGCTGTTTTCACAATCCACCCATGGATCCACTAGTGTCATTGCATGTATGTTCTTTTTAGTAACAACAACCAGTGTCATTGCATGTGTGTTCTATTCACAATCCACCTATGGATCCAGCAGTGTCATTGAAATGTGTATTATTTTCAGAATCCACCCATGGATCCACTAGTGTCATTGCATGTGTGTTCTTTTTAGTAACCACAACCAGAGTCATTTTGCATGTGTGATCTCTTCATATACCACCTATGGATCCACCAGTGTCATTGCATGTGTGTTCTTTTTAGTAACAACAACCAGAGTCATTGAAATGTGTGTTCTTCTCACATACCACCTATGGATCCATCAGTGTTATTGCATGTGTGTTCATTTCACTAACAACAACCAGAGTTATTTTACATGTGTGATCTCTTCACATACCACCTATGGATCAACCAGTGTCATTGCTTGTGTGTTCTTTTTAGTAAGAACAACCAGAGTCATTGAAATGTGTGTTCTTCTCACATACCACCTATGGATCCACCAGTGTTATTGCATGTGTGTTCATTTCACAATCCACCTATGGATCCACCATTGTCATTGCATGTGCGTTATTTTTAGTAACAACAACCAGAGTCATTTTTCATGTGTGTTCTTCTCACATACCACCTATGGACCCACCAGTGTCATTGCATGTGTGTTCTTTTCACTAACAACAACCAGAGTCATTGCATGTGTGTTCTTTTCACATACCACATATGGATCCACCAGAGTCATTGAAATGTGTGCTCTCTACAGAGACCACACATGGATCCAGCAGTGTCATTGCATGTGTGTTAGTTTTAGTAAGAACAACCAGTCATTTTGCATGTGTGTTCTTTTCACATACCACATATGGATCCACCAGTGTTATTGCATGTGTGCTCTTTTCACAATCCACCCATGGATCCACCAGTGTCATTGCATGTGTATTCTTTTTAGTAACAACAACCAGAGTCATTGAAATGTGTTTTATTTTAAAAATCCACCCATTGATCCACTAGTGTCATTTCATGTGTGTTCTTTTTAGTAACAACAACCAGAGTCATTTTGCATGTGTGATCTCTTCACATACCACCTATGGATCCACCAGTGTCATTGCATGTGTGTTCTTTTTAGTAACAACAAACAGAGTCATTGAAATGTGTGTTCTTGTCACATACCACCTATGGATCCACCAGTGTCATTGCATGTGTGTTCATTTCCTAATCCACCTATGGATCCACTAGTGTCATTGCATGTGTGTTCTTTTTAGTAACAACAACCATAGTCATTTTGCATGTGTGTTCTTATCACATACCACCTATGGATCCACCAGTGTCATTGCATGTGTGTTCTTTTCACTAACAACAACCAGAGTCATTGCATGTGTGTTCTTTTCACATACCACATATGGATCCACCAGTGTGATTGAAATGTGTGTTCTCTACAGAGACCACACATGGATCCACTAGTGTCATTACATGTGTGTTCTTTTCAGTAACAACGACCAGTCATTTTGCATGTGTGTTAGTTTTAGTAACAACAACCAGAGTCATTTTGCATGTGTGTTCTCTTCACATACCACCTATGGATCCACCAGTGTCATTGCATGTGTGTTCTATTCACAATCCACCTATGGATCCACCAGCGTCATTGCATGTATTCTTTTTAGTAACAACAACCAGTGTCATTGCATGTGTGCTCTCTTCAGAGACCACACATAAATCCACCAGTGTCATTGCATGTGTGTTCTTTTTACTAACAACAACAAGAGTCATTGAAATGTGTGCTCTCTTCAGAGACCACACATGGATCCACTAGTGTCAAAGCATGTGTGTTATTTTCACTAACAAAAACCAGAGTCATTGCATGTGTGTTATTTTCACTAACAACAACCAGAGTCATTGCATGTGTGTTCTTTTCACATACCACATATGGATCACCAGTGTCATTGCATGTGTGTTCTTCTAACATACCACCTATGGATCCACCAATGTCATTGCATGTGTGTTCTTTTTAGTAACAACCAGAGTCATTTTGCATGTGTGTTCTTTTCACATACCACCTATGGATCCACCAGTGTCATTGCATGTGTTTTCTTTTCACAATCCACCCATGGATCCCACAAGTGTAATTTTGCATGTGTGTTCTTTTTAGTAACAACAACCAGAGTCATTTTGCATGTGTGATCTCTTCAAATACCACCTATGGATCCACCAGTGTCATTGCATGTGTGTTCACTTCACAATCCACCTATGTATCCACCAATGTCATTGCATGTGTTCTTTTTAGTAACAACAACCAGTGTCATTGCATGTGTGCTCTCTTCAGAGACCACACATGGGTCCACCAGTGTCATTGCATGTGTGTTCTTTTCACATACCACATATGGATCCACCAGAGTCATTGAAATGTGTGCTCTCTACAGAGACCACACATGGATCCACCAGTGTCATTGCATGTGTGTTAGTTTTAGTAAGAACAACCAATCATTTTCCATGTGTGTTCTTTTCACATACCACATATGGATCCACCAGCGTTATTGCATGTGTGCTCTTTTCACAATCCACCCATGGATCCACCAGTGTCATTGCATGTGTATTCTTTTTAGTAACAACAACCAGAGTCATTGAAATGTGTTTTCTTTTCACAATCCACCCATGGATCCCACTAGTGTCATTTCGCAGGTGTGTTCTGTTTAGTAACAACAACCAGAGTCATTTTGCATGTGTGATCTCTGCATATACCACCTATGGATCCACCAGTGTCATTGAATGTGTGTTCTTTTTAGTAACAACAAACAGAGTCATTGAAATGTGTGTTCTTGTCACATACCACATATGGATCCACCAGTGTCATTGCATGTGTGTTCATTTCCTAATGCACCTATGGATCCACTAGTGTCATTGCATGTGTGTTCTTTTTAGTAACAACAACCAGAGTCATTTTGCATGTGTGTTCTTATCACATACCACCTATGGATCCACCAGTGTCATTGCATGTGTGTTCTTTTCACTAACAACAACCAGAGTCATTGCATGTGTGTTCTTTTCACATACCACATATGGATCCACCAGTGTGATTGAAATGTGTGTTCTCTACAGAGACCACACATGGATCCACTAGTGTCATTACATGTGTGTTCTTTTCAGTAACAACGACCAGTCATTTTGCATGTGTGTTAGTTTTAGTAACAACAACCTGAGTCATTTTGCATGTGTGTTCTCTTCACATACCACCTATGGATCCACCAGTGTCATTGCATGTGTGTTCTATTCACAATCCACCTATGGATCCACCAGCGTCATTGCATGTGTTCTTTTTAGTAACAACAACCAGTGTCATTGCATGTGTGCTGTCTTCAGAGACCACACATGGATCCACCAGTGTCATTGCATGTGTGTTCTTTTTACTAACCACAACAAGAGTCATTGAAATGTGTGCTCTCTTCAGAGACCACACATGGATCCACTAGTGTCAAAGCATGTGTGTTATTTTCACTAACAAAAACCAGAGTCATTGCATGTGTGTTATTTTCACTAACAACAACCAGAGTCATTGCATGTGTGTTCTTTTCACATACCACATATGGATCACCAGTGTCATTGCATGTGTGTTCTTCTAACATACCACCTATGGATCCACCAATGTCATTGCATGTGTGTTCTTTTTAGTAACAACCAGAGTCATTTTGCATGTGTGTTCTTTTCACATACCACCTATGGATCCACCAGTGCCATTGCATGTGTTTTCTTTTCACAATCCACCCATGGATCCCACAAGTGTAATTTTGCATGTGTGTTCTTTTTAGTAACAACAACCAGAGTCATTTTGCATGTGTGATCTCTTCAAATACCACCTATGGATCCACCAGTGTCATTGCATGTGTGTTCACTTCACAATCCACCTATGTATCCACCAATGTCATTGCATGTGTTCTTTTTAGTAACAACAACCAGTGTCATTGCATGTGTGCTCTCTTCAGAGACCACACATGGGTCCACCAGTGTCATTGCATGTGTGTTCTTTTCACATACCACATATGGATCACCAGTGTCATTGCATGTGTGTTCTTCTCACATACCACCTATGGATCCACCAGTGTCATTGCATGTGTGTTCTTTTTAGTAACAAGCAGAGTCATTTTGCATGTGTGTTCTTTTCACATACCACCTATGGATAAACCAGTGTCATTGCACGTGTTTTCTTTTCACAATCCACCCATGGATCCCACTAGTTTCATTTTGCAGGTGTGTTCTCTTTAGTAACAACAACTAGAGTCATTTTGCATGTGTGATCTCTTCACATACCACCTATGGATCCACTAGTGTCATTGCATGTGTGTTCTTTTTAGTAACAACAACCAGAGTCATTGAAATGTCTATTCTTCTCACATACCACCTATGGATCCACCAGTGTCATTGCATGTGTGTTCATTTCACAATCCACCTACGGATCCACCAGTGTCATTGCATGTGCGTTCTTTTTAGTAACAACAACCGAGTCATTTTGCATGTGTGTTCTTCTCACATACCACCTATGGATCCAGTAGTGTCATTGCATGTGTGTTCTTTTCAATAACAACAACTAGAGTCATTGCATGTGTGTTCTTTTCACATACCACATATGGATCCACCAGAGCCATTGAAATGTGTGCTCTCTACAGAGACCACACATGGATCCACCAGTGTCATTGCATGTGTGTTCTTTTTAGTAACAACAACCAGTCATTTTGCATGTGTGTTCTTTTCACATACCCCATATGGATCCACTAGTGTCATTGCATGTGTGCTCTTTTCACAATCCACCCATGGATCCACCAGTGTCATTGCATGTGTGTTCTTTTTAGTAACAACAACCAGAGTCATTTTGCATGTGTGTTCTTTTCACATACCACCTATGGATCCCACCAGTGTAATATTGCATGTGTGTTCTTTTTAGTAACAACAACCAGAGTCATTTTGCATGTGTGATCTCTTCACATACCACCTACGGATCCACCAGTGTCATTGCATGTGTGTTCTTTTTAGTAACAACAAACAGAGTCATTGAAATGTGTGTTCTTGTCACATACCACCTATGGATCCACCAGTGTCATTGCATGTGTGTTCATTTCCTAATCCACCTATGGATGCACTAGTGTCATTGCATGTGTGTTCTTTTTAGTAACAACAACCAGAGTCATTTTGCATGTGTGTTCTTATCACATACCACCTATGAATCCACCAGTGTCATTGCATGTGTGTTCTTTTCACTAACAACAACCAGAGTCATTGCATGTGTGTTCTTTTCACATACCACATATGGATCCACCAGTGTGATTGAAATGTGTGTTCTCTACAGAGACCACACATGGATCCACCAGTCTCATTGCATGTGTGTTCTTTTTAGTAACAACAACCAGTCATTTTGCATGTGTGTTCATTTCACATACCACCCATGGATCCACCAGTGTCATTGCATGTGTGTTATCTTCACAATCCACCTATGGATCCACCAGTGTCATTGCATGTGTGTTCTTTTTAGTAACAACAACCAGTGTCATTGCATGTGTGTTCTTTTTACTAACAACAACGAGAGTCGTTGAAATGTGTGCGCTCTGCAGACACCACACATGGATCCACCAGTGTCATTGCATGTGTGTTCTTTTCACTAACAACAACCAGGGTCATTGCATGTGTGGTCTCTTCACATACCACCTATGGATCCACCAGTGTCATTGCATGTGTGCTGTTTTCACAATCCACCCATGGATCCACTAGTGTCATTGCATGTATGTTCTTTTTAGTAACAACAACCAGTGTCATTGCATGTGTGTTCTATTCACAATCCACCTATGGAACCACCAGTGTCATTGAAATGTGTATTATTTTCAGAATCCACCCATGGATCCACTAGTGTCATTGCATGTGTGTTCTTTTTAGTAACCACAACCAGAGTCATTTTGCATGTGTGATCTCTTCATATACCACCTATGGATCCACCAGTGTCATTGCATGTTTGTTCTTTTTAGTAACAACAACCAGAGTCATTGAAATGTGTGTTCTTCTCACATACCACCTATGGATCCATCAGTGTTATTGCATGTGTGTTAATTTCACTAACAACAACCAGAGTTATTTTACATGTGTGATCTCTTCACATACCACCTATGGATCACCCAGTGTCATTGCTTGTGTGTTCTTTTTAGTAAGAACAACCAGAGTCATTGAAATGTGTGTTCTTCTCACATACCACCTATGGATCCACCAGTGTTATTGCATGTGTGTTCATTTCACAATCCACCGATGGATCCACCATTGTCATTGCATGTGCGTTATTTTTAGTAACAACAACCAGAGTCATTTTTCATGTGTGTTCTTCTCACATACCACCTATGGACCCACCAGTGTCATTGCATGTGTGTTCTTTTCACTAACAACAACCAGAGTCATTGCATGTGTGTTCTTTTCACATACCACATATGGATCCACCAGAGTCATTGAAATGTGTGTTTCTACAGAGACCACACATGGATCCAAGATGTCATTGCATGTGTGTTAGTTTTAGTAAGAACAACCAGTCATTTTGCATGTGTGTTCTTTTCACATACCACATATGGATCCACCAGTGTTATTGCATGTGTGCTCTTTTCACAATCCACCCATGGATCCACCAGTGTCATTGCATGTGTATTCTTTTTAGTAACAACAACCAGAGTCATTGAAATGTGTTTTCTTTTCACAATCCACCCATGGATCCCACTAGTGTCATTTCGCAGGTGTGTTCTTTTTAGTAACAACAACTAGAGTCATTTTGCATGTGTGATCTCTTCACATACCACATATGGATCACCAGTGTCATTGCATGTGTGTTCTTCTAACATACCACCTATGGATCTACCAATGTCATTGCATGTGTGTTCTTTTTAGTAACAACCAGAGTCATTTTGCATGTGTGTTCTTTTCACATACCACCTATGGATCCACCAGTGTCATTGCATGTGTTTTCTTTTCACAATCCACCCATTGATCCCACAAGTGTAATATTGCATGTGTGTTCTTTTTAGTAACAACAACCAGAGTCATTTTGCATGTGTGATCTCTTCACATACCACCTATGGATCCACCAGTGTCATTGCATGTGTGTTCTTTTAGTAACAACAAAGAGTCATTGAAATGTGTGTTCTTGTCACATACCACCTATGGATCCACCAGTGTCATTGCATGTGTGTTCATTTCCTAATCCACCTATGGATGCACTAGTGTCATTGCATGTGTGTTCTTTTTAGTAACAACAACCAGAGTCATTTTGCATGTGTGTTCTTATCACATACCACCGATGAATCCACCAGTGTCATTGCATGTGTGTTCTTCTCACTAACAACAACCAGAGTCATTGCATGTGTGTTCTTTTCACATACCACATATGGATCCACCAGTGTGATTGAAATGTGTGTTCTCTACAGAGACCACACATGGATCCACCAGTCTCATTGCATGTGTGTTCTTTTTAGTAACAACAACCAGTCATTTTGCATGTGTGTTCATTTCACATACCACCCATGGATCCACCAGTGTCATTGCATGTGTGTTCTTTTTAGTAACAACAACCAGTGTCATTGCATGTGTGTTCTTTTTACTAACAACAACGAGAGTCGTTGAAATGTGTGCTCTCTGCAGACACCACACATGGATCCACCAGTGTCATTGCATGTGTGTTCTTTTCACTAACAACAACCAGAGTCATTGCATGTGTGATCTCTTCACATACCACCTATGGATCCACCAGTGTCATTGCATGTGTGCTGTTTTCACAATCCACCCATGGATCCACTAGTGTCATTGCATGTATGTTCTTTTTAGTAACAACAACCAGTGTCATTGCATGTGTGTTCTATTCACAATCCACCTATGGATCCACCAGTGTCATTGAAATGTGTATTATTTTCAGAATCCACCCATGGATCCACTAGTGTCATTGCATCGGTGTTCTTTTTAGTAACCACAACCAGAGTCATTTTGCATGTGTGATCTCTTCATATACCACCTATGGATCCACCAGTGTCATTGCATGTGTGTTCTTTTTAGTAACAACAACCAGAGTCATTGAAATGTGTGTTCTTCTCACATACCACCTATGGATCCATCAGTGTTATTGCATGTGTGTTCATTTCACTAACAACAACCAGAGTTATTTTACATGTGTGATCTCTTCACATACCACCTATGGATCAACCAGTGTCATTGCTTGTGTGTTCTTTTTAGTAAGAACAACCAGAGTCATTGAAATGTGTGTTCTTCTCACATACCACCTATGGATCCACCAGTGTTATTGCATGTGTGTTCATTTCACAATCCACCTATGGATCCACCATTGTCATTGCATGTGCGTTATTTTTAGTAACAACAACCAGAGTCATTTTTCATGTGTGTTCTTCTCACATACCACCTATGGACCCACCAGTGTCATTGCATGTGTGTTCTTTTCACTAACAACAACCAGAGTCATTGCATGTGTGTTCTTTTCACATACCACATATGGATCCACCAGAGTCATTGAAATGTGTGTTCTCAGAGACCACACATGGATCCAAAGTGTCATTGCATGTGTGTTAGTTTTAGTAAGAACAACCAGTCATTTTGCATGTGTGTTCTTTTCACATACCACATATGGATCCACCAGTGTTATTGCATGTGTGCTCTTTTCACAATCCACCCATGGATCCACCAGTGTCATTGCATGTGTATTCTTTTTAGTAACAACAACCAGAGTCATTGAAATGTGTTTTCTTTTCACAATCCACCCATGGATCCCACTAGTGTCATTTCACAGGTGTGTTCTTTTTAGTAACAACAACCAGAGTCATTTTGCATGTGTGATCTCTTCACATACCACCTATGGATCCACCAGTGTCATTGCATGTGTGTTCTTTTTAGTAACAACAAACAGAGTCATTGAAATGTGTGTTCTTGTCACATACCACCTATGGATCCACCAGTGTCATTGCATGTGTGTTCATTTCCTAATCCACCTATGGATCCACTAGTGTCATTGCATGTGTGTTCTTTTTAGTAACAACAACCATAGTCATTTTGCATGTGTGTTCTTATCACATACCACCTATGGATCCACCAGTGTCATTGCATGTGTGTTCTTTTCACTAACAACAACCAGAGTCATTGCATGTGTGTTCTTTTCACATACCACATATGGATCCACCAGTGTGATTGAAATGTGTGTTCTCTACAGAGACCACACATGGATCCACCAGTCTCATTGCATGTGTGTTCTTTTTAGTAACAACAACTAGTCATTTTGCATGTGTGTTCTTTTTACTAACAACAACGAGAGTCGTTGAAATGTGTGCTCTCTGTAGACACCACACATGGATCCACCAGTGTCATTGCATGTGTGTTCTTTTAACTAACAAGAACCAGTGTCATTGCATGTGTGATCTCTTCACATACCACCTATGGATAGACCAGTGTCATTGCATGTGTGCTGTTTTCACAATCCACCCATGGATCCACTAGTGTCATTGCATGTGTGTTCTTTTTAGTAACAACAACCAGTGTCATTGCATGTGTGTTCTCTTCACAATCCACCTATGGATCCACCAGTGTCATTGAAATGTGTATTATTTTCAGAATCCACCCATGGATCCACTAGTGTCATTGCATGTGTGTTCTTTTTAGTAACCACAACCAGAGTCATTTTGCATGTGTGATCTCTTTATATACCACCTATGGATCCACCAGTGTCATTGCATGTGTGTTCTTTTTAGTAACAACAACCAGAGTCATTGAAATGTGTGTTCTTCTCACATACCACCTATGGATCCACCAGTGTTATTGCATATGTGTTCATTTCACTAACAACAACCAGAGTTATTTTGCATGTGTGATCTCTTCACATACCACCTATGGATCAACCAGTGTCATTGCATGTGTGTTCTTTTCACATACCACATATGGATCCACCAGTGTGATTGAAATGTGTGTTCTCTACAGAGACCACACATGGATCCACTAGTGTCATTACATGTGTGTTCTTTTCAGTAACAACGACCAGTCATTTTGCATGTGTGTTAGTTTTAGTAACAACAACCAGAGTCATTTTGCATGTGTGTTCTCTTCACATACCACCTATGGATCCACCAGTGTCATTGCATGTGTGTTCTATTCACAATCCACCTATGGATCCACCAGCGTCATTGCATGTGTTCTTTTTAGTAACAACAACCAGTGTCATTGCATGTGTGCTCTCTTCAGAGACCACACATGGATCCACCAGTGTCATTGCATGTGTGTTCTTTTTACTAACAACAACAAGAGTCATTGAAATGTGTGCTCTCTTCAGAGACCACACATGGATCCACTAGTGTCAAAGCATGTGTGTTATTTTCACTAACAAAAACCAGAGTCATTGCATGTGTGTTATTTTTACTAACAACAACCAGAGTCATTGCATGTGTGTTCTTTTCACATACCACATATGGATCACCAGTGTCATTGCATGTGTGTTCTTCTAACATACCACCTATGGATCCACCAATGTCATTGCATGTGTGTTCTTTTTAGTAACAACCAGAGTCATTTTGCATGTGTGTTCTTTTCACATACCACCTATGGATCCACCAGTGTCATTGCATGTGTTTTCTTTTCACAATCCACCCATGGATCCCACAAGTGTAATTTTGCATGTGTGTTCTTTTTAGTAACAACAACCAGAGTCATTTTGCATGTGTGATCTCTTCAAATACCACCTATGGATCCACCAGTGTCATTGCATGTGTGTTCACTTCACAATCCACCTATGTATCCACCAATGTCATTGCATGTGTTCTTTTTAGTAACAACAACCAGTGTCATTGCATGTGTGCTCTCTTCAGAGACCACACATGGGTCCACCAGTGTCATTGCATGTGTGTTCTTTTCACATACCACATATGGATCCACCAGAGTCATTGAAATGTGTGCTCTCTACAGAGACCACACATGGATCCACCAGTGTCATTGCATGTGTGTTAGTTTTAGTAAGAACAACCAATCATTTTCCATGTGTGTTCTTTTCACATACCACATATGGATCCACCAGCGTTATTGCATGTGTGCTCTTTTCACAATCCACCCATGGATCCACCAGTGTCATTGCATGTGTATTCTTTTTAGTAACAACAACCAGAGTCATTGAAATGTGTTTTCTTTTCACAATCCACCCATGGATCCCACTAGTGTCATTTCGCAGGTGTGTTCTGTTTAGTAACAACAACCAGAGTCATTTTGCATGTGTGATCTCTGCACATACCACCTATGGATCCACCAGAGTCATTGCATGTGTGTTCTTTTTAGTAACAACAACCAGAGTCATTGAAATGTCTATTCTTCTCACATACCACCTATGGATCCACCAGTGTCATTGCATGTGTGTTCATTTCACAATCCACCTACGGATCCACCAGTGTCATTGCATGTGCGTTCTTTTTAGTAACAACAACCGAGTCATTTTGCATGTGTGTTCTTCTCACATACCACCTATGGATCCAGTAGTGTCATTGCATGTGTGTTCTTTTCAATAACAACAACTAGAGTCATTGCATGTGTGTTCTTTTCACATACCACATATGGATCCACCAGAGCCATTGAAATGTGTGCTCTCTACAGATACCACACATGGATCCACCAGTGTCATTGCATGTGTGTTCTTTTTAGTAACAACAACCAGTCATTTTGCATGTGTGTTCTTTTCACATACCCCATATGGATCCACTAGTGTCATTGCATGTGTGCTCTTTTCACAATCCACCCATGGATCCACCAGTGTCATTGCATGTGTGTTCTTTTTAGTAACAACAACCAGAGTCATTTTGCATGTGTGTTCTTTTCACATACCACCTATGGATCCCACCAGTGTCATTTTTCATGCGTGTTCTTTTTAGTAACAACAACCAGAGTCATTTTGCATGTGTGTTCTCTTCACATACCACCTATGGATCCACTAGTGTCATTGCATGTGTGTTCACTTCACAATCCACCTATGGATCCACCAGTGTCATTGCATGTGTTCTTTTTAGTAACAACAACCAGTGTCATTGCATGTGTGCTCTCTTCAGAGACCACACATGGATCCACTAGTGTCATTGCATGTGTGTTCTTTTTACTAACAACAGCAAGAGTTATTGAAATGTGTGCTCTCTTCAGAGACCGCACATGGATCCACCAGTGTCATTGCAAGTGTGTTATTTTCGCTAACATTAACCAGAGTCATTGCATGTGTGTTCTTTTCACATACCACATATGGATCACCAGTGTCATTGCATGTGTGTTCTTCTCACATACCACCTATGGATCCACCAGTGTCATTGCATGTGTGTTCTTTTTTGTAACAACCAGAGTCATTTTGCATTTGTGTTCTTTTCACATACCACCTATGGATCCACCAGTGTCATTGCATGTGTTTTCTTTTCACAATCCACCCATGGATCCCACCAGTGTCATTTTGCATGTGTGTTCTTTTTAGTAACAACAACCAGAGTCATTTTGCATGTGTGATCTCTTCACATACCACCTATGGATCCACTAGTGTCATTGCATGTGTGTTCTTTTTAGTAACAACAATCGGAGTCATTGAAATGTCTATTCTTCTCACATACCACCGATCGATCCACCAGTGTCAGTGCATGTGTGTTCATTTCATAATCCACCTATGGATCCACCAGTGTCATTGCCTGTGTGTCCTTTTTAGTAACAACAACCAGAGTCATTTTGCATGTGTGTTCTTCTCACATACCACCTGTGGATCCACTAGTGTCATTGCATCTGTGTTCTTTTCACTAACAACAACCAGAGTCATTGCATGTGTGTTCTTTTCACATACCACCTATGGATCCCACCAGTGTCATTTTGCATGTGTGTTCTTTTTAGTAACAACAACCAGTCATTTTGCATGTGTGTTCTTTTCACATACCACCTATGGATCCACCAGTGTCATTGCATGTGTGTTCTTTTCACATACCACATATGGATCACCAGTGTCATTGCATGTGTGTTCTTCTCACGTACCACCTATGGATCCACCAGTGTCATTGTATGTGTGTTCTTTTCAATAACAACAACCAGAGTCATTCCATGTGTGTTCTTTTCACATACCACATATGGATCCACCAGAGCCATTGAAATGTCTGCTCTCTACAGAGACCACACATGGATCCACAAGTGTCATTGCATGTGTGTTCTTTTTAGTAACAACTGTAGGGGTTCGTAGCATGGAAAACAAAAAATTTCTACCGCATGAACACACAATCAAGATCTAATCTATGATCAAGCCAAGATCTATCTACTAGATTGTAGCAACGAGGCGATAGAGGAACTCACCTTCGAAGATTCCAAAGCGGTTAACGAGAGCAGATTCTCGTGGGTGATGTAGTCGTACACTTGCCGATCTCAAGATCGCGTAGACGATCCTTCCGGCGCTGCGTTCCGGCAGCGCTCCCGCAGTCGGTCACATCGCCTGCACTGATGAAGACCTTCCTCTCCTTGTTCCAAAGAAAATGGAGGTTGTAGCACTCTCCTCGCGATTCCGGCAGCACAACGGCGTGGTACCGGAAGTAGAGGGGAGATCTCGCAGGGCTTCGCCTTAAGACGGAGCGAGTATGGTGGAGTATGAGAGAGCTTTGGTGATCTAGGGTTTAGATACATCAATTAGAAGGCTCTAAACCGGAGGCTAGGGAAATTAGAAGCTCTAACTTGACGGCTTGGGAGAAATCCCTAGGCTGTGGCTAGGGTTTAGGTTTAGAGGAGAGGGACTTGTGTGTACTAGGAGGGAGCCCTGCCCCTCCTTATATAGGTGGAGGGGCCGGCGGCCAAGGGGAGGGAGTGGAGTCCCTCCCCAACTCGGCTTGGGTGGTGCGCCGGCTTGGGGAGGAGGACTCCTTCCCCAACTCGGTTTCCACCTCTTCTCCTCTTTCCAAAACTTGCCGTTTGACTTTCAAACTAGCCGTTTGACTTTTCAAATTAGGATTTGAATAAACCCTTTATTTCGGACAGCAAATACACCTAGTACATGATGCAATCATTCCAAATTACAATGACACATTCATGTACCCTTCCCCGGAGTGCCGGACATTCCGGAACCTTCTAGAATGTTCCCGATGAAAAACATCGGAACCATTCCCCAACTCCGAAACGGGACTTTCCTTATATGAATCTTATTCTCCGGACCATTCCGGATCTCCTCGTGATATCCCGGATCCCATCCGAGACTCCGAACAACATTCGGTCTCTTACTCATCATTCCATAACTACTCAACAACATCGAATCCTTAAGTGTGTCTCCCTACGGTTTTTGAATTATGCGGACATGATCGAGACACTTCTCCGATCAATAACCAATAGAGGAATCTGGAAATTCATATGGCTCCCACATATTTCTACGATTACTTTGTGATCGAATGAACCAATTTCCCTTTGTCTCACGATATTTTACTTATCCGAGGTTATGATCGTCGGTATCTCTGCATACCTAGTTCAACCTCGTTACTGATAAGTACTCTTTTCTCGTTCCCGTGATATGTGATCCCTTGTGAGCCCGTCACATGCTTGCAAGCTAATTGGATGACATTCCACCGAGAGGGCCCAGAGTATATCTATCCGTCATATGGATGGACAAATCCCACTCTTGATCCATGTGTCTCAACCAATACTTTCCGAACACTCAATGCCACCTTTATAGCCACCCTGTTACGGTGTGGTGTTTGATGTCATCAAAGCATCCTTCCAGTAAAGGTGATATGCATGATCTCATGGTCGAAGGAATTAGGTTACTATGTATCAGAAAGCTTATAGCAAATGAACTATATTAAATGACTTGATCTTTATGCTACGCTTAACTATAGGAGTATGTCCATCACATCATTCTCCTAATGATATGACCCTGTTGTTAATAACATCTCTATGTTCATGATCAGGAAACCATGATCATATATTAACCAACAAGCTAGTTTAACAAGAGGCTTTACTAAGGACTCTTTTATGTTTACAGATCACACAAGTATTAATGTTTCCGGTTAATACAATTATAGCATGGTATGTAAACATTTATCATAAGTATGAAGATATGATAATAACCACTTTATTATTGCCTCTTGGGCATATCTTCAACAGTCTCCCACTTGCACTAGAGTCAATAATCTAGTTTCAAACCTTTGTGTATTCAACACCTATGGCTTTCTGGTGTTGTATGTACACGATTTCTAGTGGTCAACTGATCTCCGGATCTGACACCTCCAGGTCCGTGTGTAATTGCATGTCTTTGCGTCTCTACGCATCACTCATTCTTTAATGAGATGGCTTTGTATAAATTTGGTCCTTCGGTGAGACCTTTAGTTCTTTGGGGTTAAAACATGTTGATAATATTGTCGTACAATATATCTTCATAGTATTATCCCGCTGTGAACTACACCTAGTTTGACAACAAACTAGTTGACACAAATGCCCTCTTTAGCTGCTATTATAGCAGTCATATACTTAGCCTTTTGTTGTAGTATCTGTCACAATGTCTTAACTTTGGAACTCATCCAAATCCATTATGGAACTTACTTTCCATTATATTGTGCCACCCTTAGTTTAGATTGAGATAAACTTAATTTGTACTGTGTGACAAAACTAGTATCAATGTAGTACTTTTACAATGAACTAACCATCTATTTGCCACTTCTACAAAAAAAAAAATATTCTTAGTTCTTCCAAAAGATCATAAGAATATCCTTACTATCGTCCAATGATCATCTTATGAATCATTCTGGTATATGCTCATAACATTTAGAGCATAGGACATATCTGGATTTGTACATATCACAGTATGATTGATATAAATACTCTTTGTGATTTCATACATCAAGTATCAATCTATACTTGAATCTATGTTTCACTTTACCAAATGTCAATGCACTTGAATATATCATCAACATCGAACTCTTTCGATCCTTTCTGTGCGACAAGAACCTTTCTTGTAGTTTCTATATTGAACTCATTCAATATCTCGTCTATGTACTTCTGGCACAACCATATTAGCGTCAATTGATGCCAAATATTTGGGTTTTTGCCTAAGTCTTTCATCGGGATGAAATTCTTAATATGTGTTAATAAAAGATACATTATTTCCAATCAACAATATGTCTTCCACATAATGTATTAGAAACATGTCTTAGCGCTCCCACTTAATTTCTTGCAAACGCAAGCATCTTCATCGTCTCTAATGAACTTTTAAACTCCTTTAACAGTTTCATCACAGTGAAGATTCCAACTCCGCGATGCTCACTTCAACTATTGAAGTTTACATATGCTTTTAGCATCCTTTGAATTAACAAAACCCTATGGACCGTGTTATGCACATGTCCTAGGTAATAATTCTATTAGAAGAACTTGATTTGTTTATTCAACTACCATATAACAAAATTATATGTAGTGGTTGCTACATTAATCCGTTTAGACTAAATATCACTATGAAAGATCAAATCTTGTCATAGTCAAACTTTGAACATTTTGTGAACTCTTTCCCAACATGTTGACTATTTCATAGATGTGAAAACATCCATGTCTATTATAGATCCAAACACAACTGTAAGGTCTTACACCTTTCTCGAGGGTCCTTCAAGTTCAAAACTTGATTTCTCGTGTATGGAACTATCACGGATTTTATGGCTTCAAGCCATTTGACGGAGTCAGGGCTCATCATCGCTTCTTTGCATGTAGTCGGATCATTATTGTCAAATAATGATTTAACTCTCAAATCTTGGTATTCGATTGTTCATTCGACCTACTTGTTTCAATAGGAACTTAGATCTCAATGACCACAACCTTTGAGGTACGTGAGCCATGAGCATTGTTGTCGCCTCCTAACACTTTTAAGATCGCAACTTTGATCATATAGCTAAGGTTCTTTTAACCTTATCAAAGTTCTATTGTCCTCCCACTTAACTTTTCACGAAAAATTCCTTCTTAAAGAAACTTGACGTTCCAAGCAACAAACACTTTTGTCTCCGGTGTTTATGGAGGAATACTTTAATTGTTTATACAAAGATAGGTTCATCCGACTTTGGTTGCACATCTTTCTTATGCATAGCATACCTATGTTTTAAGAAAGGACTACTTGGGTTTTATCCCAAACCATAACCTTATATGGTGTCATTTCAACGGATTATGATGAAGCTCTTTTTAGTGGAAAAACGGTATTCTCTAAAGATTTTAATCTTTAAAATATGATGACAGTTTTATGATTTATACCTTTCATCTTACCATGTCAAACAAGGTTTAATTACATATCTCGAACGCTCCATACTCTTATGGTGTTTCGGGAAATGCAAATCCACGGAACGATTCCTTAAATCTTAAGGTATTATGCTAAACTTGTAACTCAAATATCTTCCTTTATGATCTTTATCATAAACAGTTTATATTGTTGTTACAATGATTTTGCACTTCATCTTGAAAGTCTTTGAACTTTTCAAATGTTTCATACTTCATCCTTATTAAGTAAATATTCATATATTCACTCAAATTTTCGGAGAAAGCAAATGAAGTTGAAATCCATCGCTCTTAACTACACATAATGGACTTCGTACAACAATATGTACAAGTTCCAATAAGCTAGTCATTCGTTTCCTTTTGGCCTATGAACGAAGTTTTAATTATCTCTAGGAAAGTTTCACAAGCGTCATGTGATCAAAAATCAAAAGACTCCAAAATTCCATCCACATGGAGTTTCTTCATGTTTTCTTTCCAATATAATTTAAACGGCGATGTCACTTCCTAAGTGATCTTTCAATCAATTTGTCTTTCGACATTTTTAGCACTAGTTTTAGGGATGTGATTTCTCCAACGAGATTTGTGAATCATCCATCTTTTATGGATTACGACAATTATTTGAACCAACCTTTTTGTTCTCATAATACCTGATAAAACAAATCTTGAAGGCAAGCTTTGATGTTTAACGAGCAACACAATAAACCTTTATTTGTTCTCGATAAATATCATCACATATTCTTTTGCTAGTTATTTAGGCCATTGTAGTTCATGAATTGTGTTGTTTCGTATGACGATTCACACCAACAAATTCAGTATCAAATACTTAAGAACCACATTGTCTAATAAGCAAAGAATATAGCCATAACATGTATATCATCTATATACTTAAACTGAACAATTCTAGTCTTTTCTTTTCTGCCATATATTTATGAGATTCTCTTTCAGTATTTCCTTTTTCTGTTTGAAAGAATATATCAACATCAACAGTGGAGTCATTCATATGACACATAGTCCAAAGCGTGTATAATCAAATACCAATGTCTTTGGACTTTCACTTTGAAGTAGATCACCATCATCAAATGTTTGGTGTTCTTTCAAATTCCTTTCTTTAGTAATCTCTTGGTGTGGTAAGCATTTTACCTACATCAAATATTCATCTTTATCATGGAATCGTCCATGATCAAGCTACTTTTAGCTTATAACGATGAATTACGAGTATAATGTTGCTATCCAAAACCTTTTGGAGGATTAGGACAACAAGTGTCTCCAACCCTTTGCAAATTCTCATCAAAATATGAGAAACATGAACTTTGCCATATTATACTCTATCATGTTGCAACCAAAACTTTGTTTCAGATATCACAATATCTTCCACACATCATGGTTTCTCAAACAACTCTTTCAGATCCTAGATAACCTTGATATTAAGACAATCCTTTGAATATCAAGAATCATGGAGAAAAACACGATACTCATACACTAACACTTGGAATTGTCACTCTTGATTTAATACCAATTATTAAACTTCATGGAGTAACCGGAACTTACTGAAAGTTTGCAATAGGACTTTTAAACTTTAGATTAACACTTCAAAACAATACGATACCAGTTCGTAAAGTAACTAACCAGAATACTATAGTTCTATCATCTCAATTATAACTAAGCGCAAGGTGGTAAACGGATGCCAATGACTACAACAACTATGCAAATTCACTTTGATTTAATTTATGATAAATTGAGTTCTAATTAATAATTAAATTAATCTAGGTGAACTCCCACTCAAAACAACATCCCTCACATTGTTTTAGTGATCACACGAACCAAATCCACCATATCAAAACCGATCATCACGAGAGTTGATATAGTTTCAATGGCGAACAATCGACATGTTCATCATATCTACTATATGATTCATGCTTTACCTTTCGGTGATCCGTGTTCTTGAGACCATGTCTGTACATGCTAGGCTCGTCAAGATCAAGCCTTAGCTTCCGCATAAGAAAATTTGGCTTGCTTACGTTGTATACACTTGCGGAATCTAACACACCCGATCATCACGTGGTGCTTCGAAACAACAAGCTTTAGCAACGGTGCATACTAAGGGTGAACACTTTAGAACTTGAAATTTATGTGCATGAGGGATAATCTTATAATGCTACCGTCGTCTACTAAGCAATACAAGATGCATAAAGGATTAACATCACATGCAATTCATAATATGTGATATGATATGGCCTTTCTTCTTTGTGCTTCCGATCTCCATCTTCAAGCACGAACATGATCTCCATCATCACCGGCATAGCATCAAGGTCAATGATGCTTCTTCATGGTTGTCGTCCACCAGCTTCAACTATTACAACTACTTTGAATAGACACGCGGGTCTTAATGTAAATTAAAGACAACCATATGGCTTCCGCCGTTGCCGACTTACAATAAGGAACATTGCATACATCATATATAATCACAATCATGGCCATATCACATCACTGCACACCCCTGCAAAACAAAGTTAGACGCCTCTACTTTCTTTGCATATTTTACGTGGTTTGGGGCTATTAATAAGTGTCGTTCTAACTTACGAACATGAACCACAACATTGATACTAGTATTGTTAATCACCCGTTGTAAATTGGATCTTCACTATGCTAGGAGAAACAGGCACCCGCAAAGCCACTTATGCAATACAAGTTGCATGTCAAACGTGGAGCAAGTCTCATGAAAGATGTCATGTAAGGTTAGCCCGGCCTTCATCCCAACATACCGCAAGATGCAAAGTACACAAGAAGCAATCGACAATAAAGCATCAACGCCCACAATGACCATTGTGTTCTACTCAGGCAACAGATCTACATATAGACACGGCTCGATACCACTGAGGGGTTCGTAGCATGGAAAACAAAAAATTCTACCGCATGAACACACAATCAAGATCTAATCTATGATCAAGCCAAGATCTATCTACTAGATTGTAGCAACGAGTCGATAGAGGAACTCACCTCGAAGATTCCAGCGTTAACGAGAGCAGATTCTCGTGGGTGATGTAGTCAGACACTTGCCGATCTCAAGATCGCGTGAGCGATCCTTCCGCGCTGCGTTCGTCAATCGGTCACACGCTCGGTACTCGATGAAGACCTTCCTCTCCCTTGTTCCAGCAGACAATGAGGTTGTAGCACTCTCCTCACGATTCGGCTGACAACGGCGTGGCACCGAAGTAGGGAGATCTCGCAGGGCTTCGCCTTAAGCCGGAGCGAGTATGGTGGAGTATGAGAGAGATTTGGTGATCTACGGTTTAGATACATCAATTAGAAGGCTCTAAACCGGAGGCTAGGGCAATTAGAAGCTCTAACTTGATGGCTTGGGAGAAATCCCTAGGCTGTGGCTAGGGTTTAGGTTTAGAGGAGAGGGACTTGTGTGTACTAGGAGGGAGCCCTGCCCCTCCTTATATAGGTGGAGGGGCGGCCAAGGGAGGAGGAGTCCTCCCAACTCGGCTTGGAGGTGCGCCGGCTTGGGGAGGAGGACTCCTTCCCCAACTCGGTTTCCACCTCTTCTCCTCTTTCCAAAACTTGCCGTTTGACTTTCAAACTAGCCGTTTGACTTTTCAAATTAGGATTTGAATAAACCCTTTATTTTGGATAGCAAAGACACCTAGTACATGATGCAATCATTCCAACTTACAATGACACATTCATGTACCCTCCCCCCCCCCGGAGTGCCGGACATTCCAGAACCTTCTAGAATGTTCCTGATGAAAAACACCGGAACCATTCCCCAACTCCGAAACGGGACTTTCCTTATATGAATCTTATTCTCCGGACCATTCCGGATCTCCTCGTGATATCCCGGATCCCATTCGAGACTCCGAACAACATTCGGTCTCTTACTCATCATTCCATAACTACTCAACAACATCGAATCCTTAAGTGTGTCTCCCTACGGTTCGTGAATTATGCGGACATGATCGAGACACTTCTCCGATCAATAACCAATAGAGGAATCTGGAAATTCATATGGCTCCCACATATTTATACGATTACTTTGCGATCGAATGAACCACTTACATACGATACCAATTTCCCTTTGTCTCACGATATTTTACTTATCCGAGGTTATGATCGTCGGTATCTCTGCATACCTAGTTCAACCTCGTTACTGATAAGTACTCTTTTCTCGTTCCCGTGATATGTGATCCCTTGTGAGCCAGTCACATGCTGGCAAGCTAATTGGATGACATTCCACCGAGAGGGCCCAGAGTATATCTATCCGTCATATGGATGGACAAATCCCACTCTTGATCCATGTGTCTCAACCAATACTTCCGGAACACTCAATGCCACCTTTATAGCCACCCTGTTACGGTGTGGTGTTTGATGTCATCAAAGCATCCTTCCAGTAAAGGTGATATGCATGATCTCATGGTCGAAGGAATTAGGTTACTATGTATCAGAAAGCTTATAGCAAATGAACTATATTAAATGACTTGATCTTTATGCTACGCTTAACTATAGGAGTATGTCCATCACATCATTCTCCTAATGATATGACCCTATTGTTAATAACATCTCTATGTTCATGATCAGGAAACCATGATCATATATTAACCAACAAGCTAGTTTAACAAGAGGCTTTACTAGGGACTCTTTTATGTTTACAAATCACACAAGTATTAATGTTTCCGGTTAATACAATTATAGCATGGTATGTAAACATTTATCATAAGTATGAAGATATGATAATAACCACTTTATTATTACCTCTTGGGCATATCTCCAACAACAACAACCAGTCATTTTGCATGTGTGTTCTTTTCACATACCACATATGGATCCACTAGTGTTATTGCATGTGTGATCTTTTCACAATCCACCCATGGATCCACCAGTGTCATTGCATGTGTGTTTTTTTAGTAACAACAACCAAAGTCATTTTGCATGTGTGTTATTTTCACATACCACCTATGGATCCCACCAGTGTCATTTTGCATGTGTGTTCTTTTTAGTAACAACAACCAGAGTCATTTTGCATGCGTGTTCTCTTCACATACCACCTATGGATCCACCAGTGTCATTGCATACGTGTTCACTTCACAATCCACCTATGGATCCACCAGTGTCATTGCATGTGTTCTTTTTAGTAACAACAACCAGTGTCATTGCATGTGTGCTCTCTTCAGAGACCACACATGGATCCACCAGTGTCATTGCATGTGTGTTCTTTTTACTAACAACAGCAAGAGTCATTGCATGTGTGTTCTTTTCACATACCACATATGGATCACCAGTGTCATTGCATGTGTGTTCTTCTCACATACGACCTATGGATCCACCAGTGTCATTGCATGTGTGTTCTTTTTAGTAACAACCAGAGTCATTTTGCATGTGTGTTATTTTCACATACCACATATGGATCCACCAGTGTCATTACATGTGTTTCTTTTCACAATTCACCCATGGATCCCACCAGTGTCATTTTGCATGTGTGTTCTTTTTAGTAACAACAACCAGAGTCATTTTGCATGTGTGATCTCTTCACATACCACCTATGGATCCACCAGTGTCATTGCATGTGTGTTCTTTTTAGTAACAACAACCAGAGTCATTGAAATGTCTATTCTTCTCACATGCCACCTATGGATCCACCAGTGTCATTGCATGTGTGTTCATTTCACAATCCACCTATGGATCCACCAGTGTCATTGCATGTGCGTTCTTTTTGGTAACAACAACCGAGTCATTTTGCATGTGTGTTCTTCTCACATACCACCTATGGATCCACCAGTGTCATTGCATGTGTGTTCTTTTCAATAACAACAACCAGAGTCATTGCATGTGTGTTCTTTTCACATACCACATATGGATCCACCAGAGCCATTGAAACGTGTGCTCTCTACAAAGACCACACATGGATCCACCGGTGTCATTGCATGTGTGTTCTTTTTAGTAACAACAACCAGTCATTTTGCATGTGTGTTCTTTTCACATACCACATATGGATCCACCAGTGTCATTGCATGTGTCCTCTTTTCACAATCCACCCATGGATACACCAGTGTCATTGCATGTGTGTTCTTATTAGTAACAACCAAAGTCATTTTGCATGTGTGTTCTTTTCACATACCACCTATGGATCCCACCAGTGTCATTTTGCATGTGTGTTCTTTTTAGTAACAACAACCAGAGTCATTTTGCATGTGTGTTCTCTTCACATACCACCTATGGATCCACTAGTGTCATTGCATGTGTGTTCACTTCACAATCCACCTATGGATCCACCAGTGTCATTGCATGTGTTCTTTTTAGTAACAACAACCAGTGTGATTGCATGTGTGCTCTCTTCAGAGACCACACATGGATCCACCAGTGTCATTGCATGTGTGTTCTTTTTACTAACAACAACCAGAGTCATTGCATGTGTGTTCTTTTCACATACCACATATGGATCACTAGTGTCATTGCATGTGTGTTCTTCTCACATACCACCTATGGATCCACCAGTGTCATTGCATGTGTGTTCTTTTTTGTAACAACCAGAGTCATTTTGCATGTGTGTTCTTTTCACAAACCACCTATGGATCCACCAGTGTCATTGCATGTGTTTTCTTTTCACAATCCACCCATGGATCCCACCAGTGTCATTTTGCAGGTGTGTTCTTTTTAGTAACAACAACTAGAGTCATTTTGCATGTGTGATCTCTTCACATACCACCTATGGATCCACCAGTGTCATTGCATGTGTGTTCTTTTTAGTAACAACAACCAGAGTCATTGAAATGTCTATTCTTCTCACATGCCACCTATGGATCCACCAGTGTCATTGCATGTGTGTTCATTTCACATTCCACCTATGGATCCACCAGTGTCATTGCATGTGCGTTCTTTTTGGTAACAACAACCGAGTCATTTTGCATGTGTGTTCTTCTCACATACCACCTATGGATCCACCAGTGTCATTGCATGTGTGTTCTTTTCAATAACAACAACCAGAGTCATTGCATGTGTGTTCTTTTCACATACCATATATGGATCCACCAGAGCCATTGAAACGTGTGCTCTCTACAAAGACCACACATGGATCCACCGGTGTCATTGCATGTGTGTTCTTTTTAGTAACAACAACCAGTCATTTTGCATGTGTGTTCTTTTCACATACCACATATGGATCCACCAGTGTCATTGCATGTGTCCTCTTTTCACAATCCACCCATGGATACACCAGTGTCATTGCATGTGTGTTCTTTTTAGTAACAACAACCAAAGTCATTTTGCATGTGTGTTCTTTTCACATACCACCTATGGATCCCACCAGTGTCATTTTGCATGTGTGTTCTTTTTAGTAACAACAACCAGAGTCATTTTGCATGTGTGTTCTCTTCACATACCACCTATGGATCCACTAGTGTCATTGCATGTGTGTTCACTTCACAATCCACCTATGGATCCACCAGTGTCATTGCATGTGTTCTTTTTAGTAACAACAACCAGTGTGATTGCATGTGTGCTCTCTTCAGAGACCACACATGGATCCACCAGTGTCATTGCATGTGTGTTCTTTTTACTAACAACAACCAGAGTCATTGCATGTGTGTTCTTTTCACATACCACATATGGATCACTAGTGTCATTGCATGTGTGTTCTTCTCACATACCACCTATGGATCCACCAGTGTCATTGCATGTGTGTTCTTTTTTGTAACAACCAGAGTCATTTTGCATGTGTGTTCTTTTCACAAACCACCTATGGATCCACCAGTGTCATTGCATGTGTTTTCTTTTCACAATCCACCCATGGATCCCACCAGTGTCATTTCACAGGTGTGTTCTTTTTAGTAACAACAACCAGAGTCATTTTGCATGTGTGATCTCTTCACATACCACCTATGGATCCACCAGTGTCGTTGCATGTGTGTTCTTTTTAGTAACAACAACCAGAGTCATTGAAATGTCTTTTCTTCTCACATGCCACCTATGGATCCACCAGTGTCATTGCATGTGTGTTCATTTCACAATCCACCTATGGATCCACCAGTGTCATTGCATGTGCGTTCTTTTTGGTAACAACAACCGAGTCATTTTGCATGTGTGTTCTTCTCACATACCACCTATGGATCCACCAGTGTCATTGCATGTGTGTTCTTTTCAATAACAACAACCAGAGTCATTGCATGTGTGTTCTTTTCACATACCACATATGGATCCACGAGCCATTGAAGCGTGTTTCTCTACAAAGACCACACATGGATCCACCGGTGTCATTGCATGTGTGTTCTTTTTAGTAACAACAACCAGTCATTTTGCATGTGTGTTCTTTTCACATACCACATATGGATCCACCAGTGTCATTGCATGTGTCCTATTTTCACAATCCACCCATGGATACACCAGTGTCATTGCATGTGTGTTCTTTTTAGTAACAACAACCAAAGTCATTTTGCATGTGTGTTCTTTTCACATACCACCTATGGATCCCACCAGTGTCATTTTGCATGTGTGTTCTTTTTAGTAACAACAACCAGAGTCATTTTGCATGTGTGTTCTCTTCACATACCACCTATGGATCCACTAGTGTCATTGCATGTGTGTTCACTTCACAATCCACCTATGGATCCACCAGTGTCATTGCATGTGTTCTTTTTAGTAACAACAACCAGTGTGATTGCATGTGTGCTCTCTTCAGAGACCACACATGGATCCACCAGTGTCATTGCATGTGTGTTCTTTTTACTAACAACAACCAGAGTCATTGCATGTGTGTTCTTTTCACATACCACATATGGATCACTAGTGTCATTGCATGTGTGTTCTTCTCACATACCACCTATGGATCCACCAGTGTCATTGCATGTGTGTTCTTTTTTGTAACAACCAGAGTCATTTTGCATGTGTGTTCTTTTCACAAACCACCTATGGATCCACCAGTGTCATTGCATGTGTTTTCTTTTCACAATCCACCCATGGATCCCACCAGTGTCATTTCACAGGTGTGTTCTTTTTAGTAACAACAACCAGAGTCATTTTGCATGTGTGATCTCTTCACATACCACCTATGGATCCACCAGTGTCGTTGCATGTGTGTTCTTTTTAGTAACAACAACCAGAGTCATTGAAATGTCTTTTCTTCTCACATACCACCTACCGATCCACCAGTGTCATTGCATGTGTGTTCATTTCATAATCCACCTATGGATCCACCAGTGTCATTGCCTGTGTGTCCTTTTTTGTAACAACAACCAAAGTCATTTTGCATGTGTGTTCTTCTCACATACCACCTATGGATCCACTAGTGTCATTGCATGTGTGTTCTTTTCACTAACAACAACCAGAGTCATTGCATGTGTGTTCTTTTCACATACCACATATGGATCCACCAATGTCAATGAAATGCGTGTTCTCTACAGAGACCACACATGGATCCACCAGTGTCATTGCATGTGTGTTCTTTTTAGTAACAAAAACCAGTCATTTTGCATGTCTATTCTTTTCACATACCACCTATGGATCCACCAATGTCATTTCATGTGTGCTCTCTTCACAATCCACCTACGGATCCACCAGTGTCATTGCATGTGCGTTCTTTTTAGTAACAACAACTAGTGTCATTACATGTGTGTTCTCTTCAGAGACCACACATGGATCCACCAGTGTCATTGCATGTGTGTTCTTTTTACTAACAACAACAAGAGTCATTGAAATGAGTGCTCTCTTCAGAGACCACACATGGATCCACCAGTGTCATTGCATGTGTGCTCTTTTCACTAACAACAACCAAAGTCATTGCATGTGTGATCTCTTCACATACCACCTATGGATCCACCAGTGTCATTCCATGTGTGTTCTCTTCACAATCCACCTATGGATCCACCAGTGTCATTGCATGTGTGTTCTTTTTAGTAAGAACAACCAGTGTCATTGCATGTGTGTTCTCTTCAGAGACCACACATGGATCCACCGGTGTGATTGCATTTGTGTTCTTTTTACTAACAACAACAAGAGTCGTTGAAATGTGTGCTCTCTTTAGAGACCACACATGGATCCACCAGTATCATTGCATGTGTGTTCTTTTCACTAACAACAACCAGAGTCATTGCATGTGTAATCTCTTCACATACCACTTATGGATCCACCAGTGTCATTGCATGTGTGCTCTTTTCACAATCCACCCAGGGATCCACCAGTGTCATTGCATGTGTGTTCTTTTTAGTAACAACCAGAGTCATTTTGCATGTGTGTTCTTTTCACATACCACCTATGGATCCACCAGTGTCATTGAACTGTGTATTATTTTCAACTACCACCCATGGATCCACCAGTAGCATTGCATGTGTGTTCTTTTTAGTAACAACAACCAGAGTCATTTTGCATGTGTGATCTCTTCACATACCACCTATGGATCCACAGTGTCATTGCATGTGTGTTCTTTTTAGTAACAACAACCAGAATCATTTTGCATGTGTGTTCATTTCACATACCACCTATGGATCCACCAGCGTCATTGCATGTGTGTTCTTTTTAGTAACAACAACCAGAGTCATTGAAATGTGTGTTCTTATCACATACCACATATGGATCCACCTGTGTGATTGAAATGTATGTTCTCTACAGAGAACACACATGGATCCACCAGTGTCATTGCATGTGTGTTCTTTTTAGTAACAACCAGAGTCATTTTGCATGTGTGTTCTTTTCACATACCACATATGGATCACCAGTGTCATTGCATATGTGTTCTTCTCACATACCACCTATGGATCCACTAGTGTCATTGCATGTGTGTTCCTTTTAGTAACAACTAGAGTCATTTTGCATGTGTGTTCTTTTCACATACCACCTATGGATCCACCAGTGTCATTGCATGTATTTTCTTTTCACAATCCACCCATGGATCCCACCAGTGTCATTTTGCAGGTGTGTTCTTTTTAGTAACAACAACCAGAGTCATTTTGCATGTGTGATCTCTTCACATACCACCTATGGATCCACCAGTGTCATTGCATGTGTGTTCTTTTTAGTAACAACAACCAGAGTCATTGAAATGTTTATTCTTCACACATACCACCTATGGATCCTCCAGTGTCATTGCCTGTGTGTTCATTTCACAATCCACCTATGGATCCACCAGTGTCATTGCATGTTTGTTCTTTTTAGTAACAACAACCAGTATCATTGCATGTGTGTTCTTCTCACATACCACCTATGGATCCACTAGTGTCATTGCATGTGTGTTCTTTTCAACAACAACAACCAGAGTCATTGCATGTGTGTTCTTTTCACATACCACATATGGATCCACCAGAACCATTGAAATGTGTGCTCTCTATAGAGACCACACATGGATCCACCAGTGTCATTGCATGTGTGTTCTTTTTAGTAACAACAACCAGTCATTTTTCATGTGTGTTCTTTTCACATACCACATATGGATCCACCATTGTCATTGCATGTGTGCTCTTTTCACAATCCACCCATGGATCCACCAGTGTCATTGCATGTGTGTTCTTTTTAGTAACAACCAGAGACATTTTGTATGTGTGTTCTTTTCACATACCACCTATGGATCCCACCAGTGTCATTTTGCATGTGTGTTCTTTTTAGTAACAACAACCAGAGTCATTGAAATGTCTTTTCTTCTCACATACCACCTACCGATCCACCAGTGTCATTGCATGTGCGTTCATTCCATAATCCACCTATGGATCCACCAGTGTCATTGTCTGTGTGTCCTTTTTAGTAACAACAACCAGAGTCATTTTGCATGTGTGTTCTTCTCACATACCACCTATGGATCCACTAGTGTCATTGCATGTGTGTTCTTTTCACTAACAACAACCAGAGTCATTGCATGTGTGTTCTTTTCACATACCACATATGGATCCACCAATGTCAATGAAATGCGTGTTCTCTACAGAGACCACACATGGATCCACTAGTGTCATTGCATGTGTGTTCTTTTTAGTAACAAAAACCAGTCATTTTGCATGTCTATTCTTTTCACATACCACCTATGGATCCACTAGTGTCATTTCATGTGTGCTCTCTTCACAATCCACCTACGGATCCACTAGTGTCATTGCATGTGCGTTCTTTTTAGTAACAACAACTAGTGTCATTACATGTGTGTTCTCTTCAGAGACCACACATGGATCCACCAGTGTCATTGCATGTGTGTTCTTTTTACTAACAACAACAAGATTCATTGAAATGAGTGCTCTCTTCAGAGACCACACATGGATCCACCAGTGTCATTGCATGTGTGCTCTTTTCACTAACAACAACCAAAGTCATTGCATGTGTGATCTCTTCACATACCACCTATGGATCCACCAGTGTCATTCCATGTGTGTTCTCTTCACAATCCACCTATGGATCCACCAGTGTCATTGCATGTGTGTTCTTTTTAGTAACAACAACCAGTGTCATTGCATGTGTGTTCTCTTCAGAGACCACACATGGATCCACCAGTGTGATTGCATTTGTGTTCTTTTTACTAACAACAACAAGAGTCGTTGAAATGTGTGCTCTCTTTAGATACCACACATGGATCCACCAGTATCATTGCATGTGTGTTCTTTTCACTAACAACAACCAGAGTCATTGCATGTGTAATCTCTTCAAATACCACTTATGGATCCACCAGTGTCATTGCATGTGTGCTCTTTTCACAATCCACCCAGGGATCCACCAGTGTCATTGCATGTGTGTTCTTTTTAGTAACAACCACCAGAGTCATTTTGCATGTGTGTTCTTTTCACATAACACCTATGGATCCACCAGTTTCATTGAACTGTGTGTTATTTTCAACTACCACCCATGGATCCACCAGTATCATTGCATGTGTGTTCTTTTTAGTAACAACAACCAGAGTCATTTTGCATGTGTGATCTCTTCACATACCACCTATGGATCCACAGTGTCATTGCATGTGTGTTCTTTTTAGTAACAACAACCAGAATCATTTTGCATGTGTGTTCATTTCACATACCACCTATGGATCCACCAGCGTCATTGCATGTGTGTTCTTTTTAGTAACAACAACCAGAGTCATTGAAATGTGTGTTCTTCTCACAAACCACATATGGATCCACCGGTGTGATTGAAATGTATGTTCTCTACAGAGAACACACATGGATCCACCAGTGTCATTGCATGTGTGTTCTTTTTAGTAACAACCAGAGTCATTTTGCATGTGTGTTCTTTTCACATACCACATATGGATCACCAGTGTCATTGCATATGTGTTCTTCTCACATACCACCTATGGATCCACCAGTGTCATTGCATGTGTGTTCCTTTTAGTAACAACTAGAGTCATTTTGCATGTGTGTTCTTTTCACATACCACCTATGGATCCACCAGTGTCATTGCATGTATTTTCTTTTCACAATCCACCCATGGATCCCACCAGTGTCATTTTGCAGGTGTGTTCTTTTTAGTAACAACAACCAGAGTCATTTTGCATGTGTGATCTCTTCACATACCACCTATGGATCCACCAGTGTCATTGCATGTGTGTTCTTTTTAGTAACAACAACCAGAGTCATTGAAATGTTTATTCTTCTCACAAACCACCTATCGATACACCAGTGTCATTGCACGTGTGTTCATTTCATAATCCACCTATGGATCCACCAGTGTCATTGCCTGTGTGTCCTTTTTAGTAACAACAACCAGAGTCATTTTGCATGTGTGTTCTTCTCACATACCACCTATGGATCCACTAGTGTCATTGCATGTGTGTTCTTTTCACTAACAACAACCAGAGTCATTGCATGTGTGTTCATTTCACATACCACATATGGATCCACCAATTTCAATGAAATGCGTGTTCTCTACAGAGACCACACATGGATCCACCAGTGTCATTGCATGTGTGTTCTTTTCACATACCACATATGGATCCACCAGTCTCATTGCATGTGTTCTCTCTTCACAATCCACCTATGGATCCACCAGTGTCATTGCATGTGCGTTCTTTTTAGTAACAACAACCAGTGTCATTACATGTGTGTTCTCTTCAGAGACCACACATGGATCCACCAGTGTCATTGCATGTGTGTCCTTTTTACTAATAACAACAAGAGTCATTGAAATGTGTGCTCTCTTCAGAGACCACACATGGATCCACCAGTGTCATTGCATGTGTGTTCTTTTCACCAACAACAACCAAAGTCATTGCATGTGTGATCTCTTCACATACCACCTATGGATCCACTAGTGTCATTGCATGTGTGTTCTCTTCACAATCCACCTATGGATCCACCAGTGTCATTGCATGTGTGTTCTTTTTAGTAACAACAACCAGTGTCATTGCATGTGTGCTCTCTTCACAATCCACCTATGGATCCACCAGTGTCATTGCATGTGGGTTCTTTTTAGTAACAACAACCAGTGTCATTACATGTGTGTTCTCTTCAGAGACCACACATGGATCCACCAGTGTCATTACATGTGTGTCCTTTTTACTAATAACAACAAGAGTCATTGAAATGTGTGCTCTCTTTAGAGACCACACATGGATCCTCCAGTATCATTGCATGTGTGTTCTTTTCACTAACAACAACCAGAGTCATTGCATGTGTGATCTCTTCACATACCACTTATGGATCCACCAGTGTCATTGGATGTGTGCTCTTTTCACAATCCACCCAGGGATCCCCCAGTGTCATTGCATGTGTGTTCTTTTTATTAACAACAACCAGAGTCATTTTGCATGTGTGTTCTTTTCACATACCACCTATGGATCCACCAGTGTCATTGAATTGTGTATTATTTTCAACTACCACCCATGGATCCTCCAGTGTCATTGCATGTGTGTTCTTTTTAGTAACAACAACCAGAGTCATTTGCATGTGTGATCTCTTCAGATACCACCTATGGATCGACAGTGTCATTGCATGTGTGTTCTTTTTAGTAACAACAACCAGAATCATTTTGCATGAGTGTTCTTTTCACATACCACCTATGGATCCACCAGTGTCATTGCATGTGTGTTCTTTTTAGTAACAACAACCAGAGTCATTGAAATGTGTGTTCTTCTCACATACCACATATGGATCCACCGGTGTGATTGAAATGTGTGTTCTCTACAGAGAACACACATGGATCCACCAGTGTCATTGCATGTGTGTTCTTTTTAGTAACAACCAGAGTCATTTTGCATGTGTGTTCTTTTCACATACCACATATGGATCACCAGTGTCATTGCATGTGTGTTCTTCTCACATACCACCTATGGATTCACCAGTGTCATTGCATGTGTGTTCCTTTTAGTAACAACCAGAGTCATTTTGCATGTATGTTCTTTTCACATACCACCTATGGATCCACCAGTGTCATTGCATGTGTTTTCTTTTCACAATCCACCCATGGATCCCACCAGTGTCATTTTGCAGGTGTGTTCTTTTTGGAACAATAACCAGAGTCATTTTGCAGGTGTGATCTCTTCACATACCACCTATGGATCCACCAGTGTCATTGCATGTGTGTTCTTTTTAGTAATAACAACCAGAGTCATTGAAAAGTCTATTCTTCACACATACCACCTATGGATCTACCAGTGTCATTGGATGTGTGTTCATTTCACAATCCACCGATGGATCCACCAGTGTCATTGCATGTGCGTTCTTTTCAGTAACAACAACCGAGTCATTTTGCATGTGTGTTCTTCTCACATACCACCTATGGATCCAGTAGTGTCATTGCATGTGTGTTCTTTTCAATAACAACAACCAGAGTCATTGCATGTGTGTTCTTTTCACATACCACATATGGATCCACCAGAGCCATTGAAATGTGTGTTTCTCACAGAGACCACACATGGATCCACCAGTGTCATTGCATGTGTGTTCTTTTAGTAACAACCAGTCATTTTGCATGTGTGTTCTTTTCACATACCACATATGGATCCACCACTGTCATTGCATGTGTGCTCTTTTCACAATCCACCCATGGATCGACCAGTGTCATTGCATGTGTGTTCTTTTTAGTAACAACCAGAGTCATTTTGCATGTGTGTTCTTTTCACATACCACCTATGGATCCCACCAGTGTCATTTTGCATGTGTGTTCTTTTAGTAACAGTCATTTTGCATGTGTGTTCTTTTCACATACCACCTATGGATCCACCAGTGTCATTGCATGTGTGTTCACTTCACAATACACCTATGGATCCACCAGAGTCATTGCATGTGTTCTTTTTAGTAACAACAACCAGTGTCATTGCATGTGTGCTCTCTTCAGAGACCACACATGGATCCACTAGTGTCATTGCATGTGTGTTCTTTTTACTAACAATAGCAAGAGTTATTGAAATGTGTGCTCTCTTCAGAGACCACACATGGATTCACCAGTGTCATTGGATGTGTGTTATTTTCGCTAACAACAACTAGAGTCATTGCATGTGTGTTCTTTTGACATACCACATATGGATCACCAGTGTCATTGCATGTGTGTTCTTCTCACATACCACCTATGGATCCACCAGTGTCATTGCATGTGTGTTCTTTTTAGTAACAACCAGAGTCATTTTGCATGTGTGTTCTTTTCACATACCACCTATGGATCCACCAGTGTCATTGCATGTGTTTTCTTTTCACAATCCACCCATGGATCCCACCAGTGTCATTTCGCAGGTGTGTTCTTTTTAGTAACAACAACCAGAGTCATTTTGCATGTGTGATCTCTTCACATACCACCTATGGATCCACCAGTGTCATTGCATGTGTGTTCTTTTTAGTAAAAACAACCAGAGTCATTGAAATGTCTATCCTTCTCACATACCACCTATCGATCCACCAGTGTCGTTGCATGTGTGTTCATTTCATAATCCACCTATGGATCCACCAGTGTCATTGCCTGTGTGTCCTTTTTAGTAACAACAACCAGAGTCATTTTGCATGTGTGTTCTTTTCACATACCACCTATGGATCCACCAGTGTCATTGAATTGTGTATTATTTTCAACTACCACCCATGGATCCACCAGTGTCATTGCATGTGTGTTATTTTCGCTAACAACAACCAGAGTCATTGCATGTGTGTTCTTTTGACATACCACATATGGATCACCAGTGTCGTTGCATGTGTGTTCTTCTCACATACCACGTATGGATCCACCAGTGTCATTGCATGTGTGTTCTTTTTAGTAACAACTAGAGTCATTTTGCATGTGTGTTCTTTTCACATACCACCTATGGATCCACCAGTGTCATTGCATGTGTTTTATTTTCACAATCCACCCATGGATCCCACCAGTGTCATTTCGCAGGTGTGTTCTTTTTAGTAACAACAACCAGAGTCATTTTGCATGTGTGATCTCTTCACATACCACCTATGGATCCACTAGTGTCATTGCATGTGTGTTCTTTTTAGTAACAACAACCAGAGTCATTGAAATGTCTATTCTTCTCACATACCACCTATCGATCCACTAGTGTCGTTGCATGTGTGTTCATTTCATAATCCACCTATGGATCCACCAGTGTCATTGCCTGTGTGTCCTTTTTAGTAACAACAACCAGAGTCATTTTGCATGTGTGTTCTTCTCACATACCACCTATGGATCCACTAGTGTCATTGCATGTGTGTTCTTTTCACTAACAACAACCATAGTCATTGCATGTGTGTTCTTTTCACATACCACATATGGATCCACCAATGTCAATGAAATGCGTGTTCTCTACAGAGACCACACATGGATCCACCAGTGTCATTGCATGTGTGTTCTTTTTAGTAACAACAACCAGTCATTTTGCATGTGTGTTCTTTTCACATACCACCTATGGATCCACCAGTGTCATTGCATGTGTGCTCTCTTCACAATCCACCTATGGATCCACCATGTCATTGCATGTGCGTTCTTTTTAGTAACAACAAACCAGTGTTATTACATGTGTGTTCTCTTCAGAGACCACACATGGATCCACCAGTGTCATTGCATGTGTGTTCTTTTTACTAACAACAACAAGAGTCATTGAAATGTGTGCTCTCTTTAGAGACCACACATGGATCCACCAGTGTCATTGCATGTGTGTTCTTTTCACTAACAACAACCAAACTCATTGCATGTGTGATCTCTTCACATACCACCTAGGGATCCAGCAGTGTCATTGCATGTGTGTTCTCTTCACAATCCACCTATAGATCCACCAGTGTCATTGCATGTGTGTTATTTTTAGTAACAACAACTAGTGTCATTGCATGTGTGTTCTCTTCAGAGACCACACATGGATCCACCAGTGTCATTGCATTTGTGTTCTTTTTACTAACAACAAGAAGAGTCATTGAAATGTGTGCTCTCTTTAGAAACCACACATGGATCCACCAGTATCATTGCATGTGTGTTCTATTCACTAACAACAACCAGAGTCATTGCATGTGTGATCTCTTCACATACCACTTATGGATCCACCAGGGTCATTGCATGTGTGCTCTTTTCACAATCCACCCAGGGATCCACCAGTGTCATTGCATGTGTGTTCTTTCTTGTAACAACAACCAGAGTCATTTTGCATGTGTGTTCTTTTCACATACCACCTATGTATCCACCAGTGTCATTGAAATGTGTATTATTTTCAACTACCACCCATGGATCCACCAGTGTCATTGCATGTGTGTTCTTTTCAGTAACAACAACCAGAGTCATTTTGCATGTGTGATCTCTTCACATACCACCTATGGATCCACAGTGTCATTGCATGTGTGTTCTTTTTAGTAACAACAACCAGAATAATTTTGCATGTGTGTTCTTTTCACATACCACCTATGGATCCACCAGTGTCATTACATGTGTGTTCTTTTTAGTAACAACAACCAGAGTCATTGAAATGTGTGTTCTTCTCACATACCAAACATGGATCCACCGGTGTGATTGAAATGTGTGTTCTCTACAGAGAACACACATGGATCCACCAGTGTCATTGCATGTGTGTTCTTTTTATTAACAACTAGAGTCATTTTGCATGTGTGTTCTTTTCACATACCACATATGGATCCACCAGTTTCATTGCATGTGTGTTCTTTTCACAATCCACCCATGGATCCACCAGTGTCATTGCATGTGTGTTCTTTTTAGTAACAACCAGAGTCATTTTGCATGTGTGTTCTTTTCACATACCACCTATGGATCCACCAGTGTCATTTCATGTGTTTTATTTTCACAATCCACCCATGGATCCCACCAGTGTCATTTTGCATGTGTGTTCTTTTTAGTAACAACAACCAGAGTCAGTTTGCATGTGTGTTATTTTCACATACCACCTATGGATCCACCAGTGTCATTGCATGTGTATTCTCTTCACAATCCACCTATGGATCCACCAGTGTCATTGCATGTGTGTTCTTTTTAGTAACAACAACCAGTGTCGTTGCATGTGTGTTCTCTTCAGAGACCACAAATGGATCCACTAGTGTCATTGCATGTGTGTTCTTTTTACTAACAACAAAAAGAGTCATTGAAATGTGTGCTCCTCTTCAGAGACCACACATGGATCCACCAGTGTCATTGCATGTGTGTTCTTTTCACTAACAACAACAAGAGTCATTGCATGTGTGTTCTTTTCACATACCACATATGGATCCACCAGTGTCATTGCATGTGTGTTCTTTTCACAATCCACCCATGGATCCACCCAGTGTCATTGCATGTGTGTTCTTTTTAGTAACAACCAGAGTCATTTTGCATGTGTGTTCTATTCACATACCACCTATGGATCCACCAGTGTCATTTCATGTGTTTTATTTTCACAATCCACCCATGGATCCCACCAGTGTCATTTTGCATGTGTGTTCTTTTTAGTAACAACAACCAGAGTCATTTTGCATGTGTGTTCTTTTCACATACCACCTATGGATCCACCAGGTTCATTGCATGTGTGTTATTTTCGCTAACAACAACCAGAGTCATTGCATGTGTGTTCTTTTCACATACCACTTATGGATCACCAGTGTCATTGCATGTGTGTTCTTCTCACATACCACCTATGGATCCACCAGTGTCATTGCTTGTGTGTTCTTTTTAGAAACAACCAGAGTCATTTTGCATGTGTGTTCTTTTCACATACCACCTATGGATCCACCAGTGTCATTGCATGTGTTTTGTTTTCACAATCCACCCATGGATCCCATCAGTGTCATTTCGCAGGTGTGTTCTTTTTAGTAACAACAACCAGAGTCATTTTGCATATGTGATCTCTTCACATACCACCTATGGATCCACCAGTGTCATTGCATGTGTGTTCTTTTTAGTAACAACAACCAGAGTCATTGAAATGTCTATTCTTCTCACATACCACCTATCAATCCACCAGTGTCGTTGCATGTGTGTTCATTTCATAATCCACCTATGGATCCACCAGTGTCATTGCCTGTGTGTCCTTTTTAGTAACAACAACCAGAGTCATTTTGCATGTGTGTTCTTTTCACTATCAACAACCAGAGTCATTGCATGTGTGTTATTTTCACATACCACATATGGATCCACCAATGTCAATGAAATGCGTGTTCTCTACAGAGACCACACATGGATCCACCAGTGTCATTGCATGTGTGTTCTTTTTAGTAACAACAACCAGTCATTTTGCATGTATGTTCTTTTCACATACCACCTATGGATCCACCAGTGTCATTGCATGTGTGCTCTCTTCACAATCCACCTATGGATCCACCATGTCATTGCATGTGCGTTCTTTTTAGTAACAACAAACCAGTGTTATTACATGTGTGTTCTCTTCAGAGACCACACATGGATCCACCAGTGTCATTGCATGTGTGTTCTTTTTACTAACAACAACAAGAGTCATTGAAATGTGTGCTCTCTTCAGAGACCACACATGGATCCACCAGTGTCATTGCATGTGTGTTCTTTTCACTAACAACAACCAAACTCATTGCATGTGTGATCTCTTCACATACCACCTATGGATCCAGCAGTGTCATTGCATGTGTGTTCTCTTCACAATCTACCTATGGATCCACCAGTGTCATTGCATGTGTGTTCTTTTTAGTAACAACAACCAGTGTCATTGCATGTGTGTTCTCTTCAGAGACCACACATGGATCCACCAGTGTCATTGCATTTGTGTTCTTTTTACTAACAACAAGAAGAGTCATTGAAATGTGTGCTCTCTTTAGAAACCACACATGGATCCACCAGTATCATTGCATGTGTGTTCTTTTCACTAACAACAACCAGAGTCATTGCATGTGTGATCTCTTCACATACCACTTATGGATCCACCAGTGTCATTGCATGTGTGCTCTTTTCACAATCCACCCAGGGATCCACCAGTGTCATTGCATGTGTGTTCTTTTAGTAACAACAACCAGAGTCATTTTGCATGTGTGTTCTTTTCACATACCACCTATGGATCCACCAGTGTCATTGAAATGTGTATTATTTTAAACTACCACCCATGGATCCACCAGTGTCATTGCATGTGTGTTCTTTTCAGTAACAACAACCAGAGTCATTTTGCATGTTTGATCTCTTCACATACCACCTATGGATCCACAGTGTCATTGCATGTGTGTTGTTTTTAGTAACAACAACCAGAATCATTTTGCATGTGTGTTCTTTTCACATACCACCTATGGATCCACCAGTGTCATTGCATGTGTGTTATTTTTAGTAACAACAACCAGAGTCATTGAAATGTGTGTTCTTCTCACATACCAAACATGGATCCACCGGTGTGATTGAAATGTGTGTTCTCTACAGAGAACACACATGGATCCACCAGTGTCATTGCATGTGTGTTCTTTTTATTAACAACCAGAGTCATTTTGCATGTGTGTTCATTTCACATACCACATATGGATCCACCAGTGTCATTGCATGTGTGTTCTTTTCACAATCCACCCATGGATCCACCAGTGTCATTGCATGTGTGTTCTTTTTAGTAACAACCAGAGTCATTTTGCATGTGTGTTCTTTTCACATACCACCTATGGATCCACCAGTGTCATTGCATGTGTTTTCTTTTCACAATCCACCCATGGATCCCACCAGTGTCATTTTGCAGGTGTGTTCTTTTTGGAACAATAACCAGAGTCATTTTGTAGGTGTGATCTCTTCACATACCACCTATGGATCCACCAGTGTCATTGCATGTGTATTCTCTTCACAATCCACCTATGGATCCACCAGTGTCATTGCATGTGTGTTCTTTTTAGTAACAACAACCAGTGTCATTGCATGTGTGTTCTCTTCACATACCACAAATGGATCCACTAGTGTCATTGCATGTGTGTTCTTTTTAGTAACAACAACCAGAATCATTTTGCATGTGTGTTCTTTTCACATACCACCTATGGATCCACCAGTGTCATTACATGTGTGTTCTTTTTAGTAACAACAACCAGAGTCATTGAAATGTGTGTTCTTCTCACATACCAAACATGGATCCACCGGTGTGATTGAAATGTGTGTTCTCTACAGAGAACACACATGGATCCACCAGTGTCATTGCATGTGTGTTCTTTTTATTAACAACCAGAGTCATTTTGCATGTGTGTTCTTTTCACATACCACATATGGATCCACCAGTGTCATTGCATGTGTGTTCTTTTCACAATCCACCCATGGATCCACCAGTGTCATTGCATGTGTGTTCTTTTTAGTAACAACCAGAGTCATTTTGCATGTGTGTTCTTTTCACATACCACCTATGGATCCACCAGTGTCATTTCATGTGTTTTATTTTCACAATCCACCCATGGATCCACCAGTGTCATTTTGCATGTGTGTTCTTTTTAGTAACAACAACCAGAGTCAGTTTGCATGTGTGTTATTTTCACATACCACCTATGGATCCACCAGTGTCATTGCATGTGTATTCTCTTCACAATCCACCTATGGATCCACCAGTGTCATTGCATGTGTGTTCTTTTTAGTAACAACAACCCGGTGTTGCATGTGTGTTCTCTTCAGAGACCACAAATGGATCCACTAGTGTCATTGCATGTGTGTTCTTTTTACTAACAACAAAAAGAGTCATTGAAATGTGTGCTCCTCTTCAGAGACCACACATGGATCCACCAGTGTCATTGCATGTGTGTTCTTTTCACTAACAACAACAAGAGTCATTGCATGTGTGTTCTTTTCACATACCACATATGGATCCACCAGTGTCATTGCATGTGTGTTCTTTTCACAATCCACCCATGGATCCACCTAGTGTCATTGCATGTGTGTTCTTTTTAGTAACAACCAGAGTCATTTTGCATGTGTGTTCTTTTCACATACCACCTATGGATCCACCAGTGTCATTTCATGTGTTTTATTTTCACAATCCACCCATGGATCCCACCAGTGTCATTTTGCATGTGTGTTATTTTTAGTAACAACAACCAGAGTCATTTTGCATGTGTGTTCTTTTCCCATACCACCTATGGATCCACCAGGTTCATTGCATGTGTGTTATTTTCGCTAACAACAACCAGAGTCATTGCATGTGTGTAATTTTCACATACCACTTATGGATCACCAGTGTCATTGCATGTGTGTTCTTCTCACATACCACCTATGGATCCACCAGTGTCATTGCTTGTGTGTTCTTTTTAGAAACAACCAGAGTCATTTTGCATGTGTGTTCTTTTCACATACCACCTATGGATCCACCAGTGTCATTGCATGTGTTTTGTTTTCACAATCCACCCATGGATCCCACCAGTGTCATTTCGCAGGTGTGTTCTTTTTAGTAACAACAACCAGAGTCATTTTGCATATGTGATCTCTTCACATACCACCTATGGATCCACCAGTGTCATTGCATGTGTGTTCTTTTTAGTAACAACAACCAGAGTCATTGAAATGTCTATTCTTCTCACATACCACCTATCAATCCACAAGTGTCGTTGCATGTGTGTTCATTTCATAATCCACCTATGGATCCACCAGTGTCATTGCCTGTGTGTCCTTTTTAGTAACAACAACCAGAGTCATTTTGCATGTGTGTTCTTCTCACATACCACCTATGGATCCACTAGTGTCATTGCATGTGTGTTCTTTTCACTATCAACAACCAGAGTCATTGCATGTGTGTTCTTTTCACATACCACATATGGATCCACCAATGTCAATGAAATGCGTGTTCTCTACAGAGACCACACATGGATCCACCAGTGTCATTGCATGTGTGTTCTTTTTAGTAACAACAACCAGTCATTTTGCATGTATGTTCTTGTCACATACCACCTATGGATCCACCAGTGTCATTGCATGTGTGCTCTCTTCACAATCCACCTATGGATCCACCATGTCATTGCATGTGCGTTTTTTTAGTAACAACAAACCAGTGTTATTACATGTGTGTTCTCTTCAGAGACCACACATGGATCCACCAGTGTCATTGCATGTGTGTTCTTTTTACTAACAACAACAAGAGTCATTGAAATGTGTGCTCTCTTCAGACCACACATGGATCCACCAGTGTCATTGCATGTGTGTTCTTTTCACTAACAACAACCAAACTCATTGCATGTGTGATCTCTTCACATACCACCTATGGATCCAGCAGTGTCATTGCATGTGTGTTCTCTTCACAATCCACCTATGGATCCACCAGTGTCATTGCATGTGTGTTCTTTTTAGTAACAACAACCAGTGTCATTGCATGTGTGTTCTCTTCAGAGACCACACATGGATCCACCAGTGTCATTGCATTTGTGTTCTTTTTACTAACAACAAGAAGAGTCATTGAAATGTGTGCTCTCTTTAGAAACCACACATGGATCCACCAGTATCATTGCATGTGTTTTCTTTTCACTAACAACAACCAGAGTCATTGCATGTGTGATCTCTTCACATACCACTTATGGATCCACCAGTGTCATTGCATGTGTGCTCTTTTCACAATCCACCCAGGGATCCACCAGTGTCATTGCATGTGTGTTCTTTTAGTAACAACAACCAGAGTCATTTTGCATGTGTGTTCTTTTCACATACCACCTATGGATCCACCAGTGTCATTGAAATGTGTATTATTTTCAACTACCACCCATGGATCCACCAGTGTCATTGCATGTGTGTTCTTTTCAGTAACAACAACCAGAGTCATTTTGCATGTGTGATCTCTTCACATACCACCTATGGATCCACAGTGTCATTGCATGTGTGTTCTTTTTAGTAACAACAACCAGAATCACTTTGCATGTGTGTTCTTTTCACATACCACCTATGGATCCACCAGTGTCATTGCATGTGTGTTATTTTTAGTAACAACAACCAGAGTCATTGAAATGTGTGTTCTTCTCACATACCAAACATGGATCCACCGGTGTGATTGAAATGTGTGTTCTCTACAGAGAACACACATGGATCCACCAGTGTCATTGTATGTGTGTTCTTTTTATTAACAACCAGAGTCATTTTGCATGTGTGTTCATTTCACATACCACATATGGATCCACCAGTGTCATTGCATGTGTGTTCTTTTCACAATCCACCCATGGATCCACCAGTGTCATTGCATGTGTGTTCTTTTTAGTAACAACCAGAGTCATTTTGCATGTGTGTTCTTTTCACATACCACCTATGGATCCACCAGTGTCATTGCATGTGTTTTCTTTCACAATCCACCCATGGATCCCACCAGTGTCATTTTGCAGTTGTGAAGATTATTGAACAAAAACCAGATTCATTTTGTAGGTGTGATCTCTTCACATACCACCTATGGATCCACCAGTGTCATTGCATGTGTATTCTCTTCACAATCCACCTATGGATCCACCAGTGTCATTGCATGTGTGTTCTTTTTAGTAACAACAACCAGTGTCATTGCATGTGTGTTCTCTTCAGAGACCACAAATGGATCCACTAGTGTCATTGCATGTGTGTTCTTTTTACTAACAACAAAAAGAGTCATTGAAATGTGTGCTCTCTTCAGACCACACATGGATCCACCAGTGTCATTGCATGTGTGTTCTTTTCACTAACAACAACAAGAGTCATTGCATGTGTGTTCTTTTCACATACCACATATGGATCCACCAGTGTCATTGCATGTGTGTTCTTTTCACAATCCACCCATGGATCCACCCAGTGTCATTGCATGTGTGTTCTTTTTAGTAACAACCAGAGTCATTTTGCATGTGTGTTCTTTTCACATACCACCTATGGATCCACCAGTGTCATTTCATGTGTTTTATTTTCACAATCCACCCATGGATCCCACCAGTGTCATTTTGCATGTGTGTTCTTTTTAGTAACAACAACCAGAGTCATTTTGCATGTGTGTTCTTTTCACATACCACCTATGGATCCACCAGGTTCATTGCATGTGTGTTATTTTCGCTAACAACAACCAGAGTCATTGCATGTGTGTTCTTTTCACATACCACTTATGGATCACCAGTGTCATTGCATGTGTGTTCTTCTCACATACCACCTATGGATCCACCAGTGTCATTGCTTGTGTGTTCTTTTTAGTAACAACCAGAGTCATTTTGCATGTGTGTTCTTTTCACATACCACCTATAGATCCACCAGTGTCATTGCATGTGTGGTTTTTTAGTAACAACAACCAGAGTCATTGACATGTTTATTCTTCACACATACCACCTATGGATCCTCCAGTGTCATTGCATGTGTGTTCATTTCACAATCCACCTATGGATCCACCAGTGTCATTGCATGTTTGTTCTTTTTAGTAACAACAACCAGTATCATTGCATGTGTGTTCTTCTCACATACCACCTATGGATCCACTAGTGTCATTGCATGTGTGTTCTTTTCAACAACAACAACCAGAGTCATTGCATGTGTGTTCTTTTCACATACCACATATGGATCCACCAGAACCATTGAAATGTGTGCTCTCTATAGAGACCACACATGGATCCACTAGTGTCATTGCATGTGTGTTCTTTTTAGTAACAACAACCAGTCATTTTGCATGTGTGTTCTTTTCACATACCACATATGGATCCACCATTGTCATTGCATGTGTGCTCTTTTCACAATCCACCCATGGATCCACTAGTGTCATTGCATGTGTGTTGTTTTTAGTAACAACCAGAGTCATTTTGCATGTGTGTTCTTTTCACATACCACCTATGGATCCCACCAGTGTCATTTTGCATGTGTGTTCTTTTTAGTAACAACAACCAGAGTCATTTTGCATGTGTGTTCTCTTCACATACCACCTATGGATCCATCAGTGTCATTGCATGTGTGTTCACTGCACAATCCACCTATGGATCCACTAGAGTCATTGCATGTGTTCTTTTTAGTAACAACAACCAGTGTCACTGCATGTGTGCTCTCTTCAGAGACCACACATGGATCCACCAGTGTCATTGCATGTGTGTTCTTTTGACTAACAATAGCAAGAGTTATTGAAATGTGTGCTCTATTCAGAGACCACACATGGATCCACCAGGTTCATTGCATGTGTGTTATTTTTGCTAACAACAACCAGAGTCATTGCATGTGTGTTCTTTTCACATACCACTTATGGATCACCAGTGTCATTGCATGTGTGTTCTTCTCACATACCACCTATGGATCCACCAGTGTCATTGCTTGTGTGTTCTTTTTAGTAACAACCAGAGTCATTTTGCATGTGTGTTCTTTTCACATACCACCTATGGATCCACCAGTGTCATTGCATGTGTTTTCTTTTCACAATCCACCCATGGATCCCACCAGTGTCATTGCATGTGTGTTCTTTTTAGTAACAACCAGAGTCATTTTGCATGTGTGATCTCTTGACATACCACCTATGGATCCACTAGTATCATTGCATGTGTGTTCTTTTTAGTAACAACAACCAGAGTCATTGAAATGTCTATTCTTCTCACATACCACCTATCGATCCACCAGTGTCATTGCACGTGTGTTCATTTCATAATCCACCTATGGATCCACCAGTGTCATTGCCTGTGTGTCCTTTTTAGTAACCACAACCAGAGTCATTTTGCATGTGTGTTCTTCTCACATACCACCTATGGATCCACTAGTGTCATTGCATGTGTGTTCTTTTCACTAACAACAACCAGAGTCATTGCATGTGTGTTCATTTCACATACCACATATGGATCCACCAATGTCAATGAAATGCGTGTTCACTACAGAGACCACACATGGATCCACCAGTGTCATTGCATGTGTGTTCTTTTCACATACCACCTATGGATCCACCAGTGTCATTGCATGTGTGTTCTCTTCACAATCCACATATGGATCCACCAGTGTCATTGCATGTGCGTTCTTTTTAGTAACAATAACTAGTGTCATTACATGTGTGTTCTCTTCAGAGACCACACATGGATCCACCAGTGTCATTGCATGTGTGTCCTTTTTACTAATAACAACAAGAGTCATTGAAATGTGTGCTCTCTTCAGAGACCACACATGGATCCACCAGTGTCATTGCATGTGTGTTCTTTTCACTAACAACAACCAAAGTCATTGCATGTGTGATCTCTTCACATACCACCTATGGATCCACCAGTGTCATTGCATGTGTGTTCTCTTCACAATCCACATATGGATCCACCAGTGTCATTGCATGTGTGTTCTTTTTAGTAACAACAACCAGTGTCATTGCATGTGTGTTCTCTTTAGAGACCACACATGGATCCACCAGTGTCATTGCATTTGTGTTCTTTTTACTAACAACAACAAGAGTCATTGAAATGTGTGCTCTCTTTAGAGACCACACATGGATCCTCCAGTATCATTGCATGTGTGTTATTTTCACTAACAACAACCAGAGTCATTGCATGTGTGATCTCTTCACACACCACTTATGGATCCACCAGTGTCATTGCATGTGTGCTCTTTTCACAATCCACCCAGGGATCCACCAGTGTCATTGCATGTGTGTTCTTTCTAGTAACAACAACCAGAGTCATTTTTCATGTGTGTTCTTTTCACATACCACCTATGGATCCACCAGTGTCATTGAAATGTGTATTATTTTCAACTACCACCCATGGATCCACCAGTGTCATTGCATGTGTGTTCTTTTTAGTAACAACAACCAGAGTCATTTTGCATGTGTGATCTCTTCACATAACACCTATGGATCCACAGTGTCATTGCATGTGTGTTCTTTTTAGTAACAACAACCAGAATCATTTTGCATGTGTGTTCTTTTCACATACCACCTATGGATCCACCAGTGTCATTGCATGTGTGTTCTTTTTAGTAACAACAACCAGAGTCATTGAAATGTGTGTTCTTCTCACATACCACATATGGATCCACCGGTGTGATTGAAATGTGTGTTCTCTACAGAGAACACACATGGATCCACCAGTGTCATTGCATGTGTGTTCTTTTTAGTAACAACCAGAGTCATTTTGCATGTGTGTTCTTTTCACATACCACATATGGATCACCAGTGTCATTGCATGTGTGTTCTTCTCACATACCACCTATGGATCCACCAGTGTCATTGCATGTGTGTTCCTTTTAGTAACAACCAGAATCATTTTGAATGTGTGTTCTTTTCACATACCACCTATGGATCCACCAGTGTCATTGCATGTGTTTTCTTTTCACAATCCACCCATGGATCCCACCAGTGTCATTTTGCGTGTGTGTTCTTTTGGAACAATAACGAGTCATTTTGCAGGTGTGATCACTTCACATACCACCTATGGATCCACCAGTGTCATTGCATGTGTGTTCTTTTTAGTAATAACAACCAGAGTCATTGAAAAGTCTATTCTTCACACATACCACCTATGGATCTACCAGTGTCATTGGATGTGTGTTCATTTCACAATCCACCGATGGACCCACCAGTGTCATTGCATGTGCGTTCTTTTTAGTAACAACAACCGAGTCATTTTGCATGTGTGTTCTTCTCACATACCACCTATGGATCCAGTAGTGTCATTGCATGTCTGTTCTTTTCAATAACAACAACCAGAGTCATTGCATGTGTGTTCTTTTCACATACCACATATGGATCCACCAGAGCCATTGAAATGTGTGCTCTCTCTTGAGACCACACATGGATCCACCAGTGTCATTGCATGTGTGTTCTTTTTAGTAACAACAACCAGTCATTTTGCATGTGTGTTCTTTTCACATACCACATATGGATCCACCACTGTCATTGCATGTGTGATCTTTTCACAATCCACCCATGGATCGACCAGTGTCATTGCATGTGTGTTCTTTTTAGTAACAACCAGAGTCATTTTGCATGTGTGTTCTTTTCACATACCACCTATGGATCCCACCAGTGTCATTTTGCATGTGTGTTCTTTTTAGTAACCAGAGTCATTTTGCATGTGTGTTCTCTTCACATACCACCTATGGATCCACCAGTGTCATTGCATGTGTGTTCACTTCACAATACACCTATGGATCCACCAGAGTCATTGCATGTGTTCTTTTTAGTAACAACAACCAGTGTCATTGCATGTGTGCTCTCTTCAGAGACCACACATGGATCCACTAGTGTCATTGCATGTGTGTTCTTTTTACTAACAATAGCAAGAGTTATTGAAATGTGTGCTCTCTTCAGAGACCACACATGGATTCACCAGTGTCATTGGATGTGTGTTATTTTCGCTAACAACAACCAGAGTCATTGCATGTGTGTTCTTTTGACATACCACATATGGATCACCAGTGTCATTGCATGTGTGTTCTTCTCACATACCACCTATGGATCCACCAGTGTCATTGCATGTGTGTTCTTTTTAGTAACAACCAGAGTCATTTTGCATGTGTGTTCTTTTCACATACCACCTATGGATCCACCAGTGTCATTGCATGTGTTTTCTTTTCACAATCCACCCATGGATCCCACTGTGTCATTTCACAGTGTGTTCTTTTTAGTAACAACAACCAGAGTCATTTTGCATGTGTGATCTCTTCACATACCACCTATGGATCCACCAGTGTCATTGCATGTGTGTTCTTTTTAGTAACAACAACCAGAGTCATGGAAATGTCTATTCTTATCACATACCACCTATCGATCCACCAGTGTCGTTGCATGTGTGTTCATTTCATAATCCACCTATGGATCCACCAGTGTCATTGCATGTGTGTCCTTTTTAGTAACAACAACCAGAGTCATTTTGCATGTGTGTTCTTCTCACATACCACCTATGGATCCACTAGTGTCATTGCATGTGTGTTCTTTTCACTAACAAAAACCAGAGTCATTGCATGTGTGTTCTTTTCACTAACAACAACCAAAGTCATTGCATGTGTGATCTCTTCACATACCACCTATGGATCCACCAGTGTCATTTCATGTGTGTTCTCTTCACAATCCACATATGGATCCACCAGTGTCATTGCATGTGTGTTCTTTTTAGTAACAACAACCAGTGTCATTGCATGTGTGTTCTCTTTAGAGACCACACATGGATCCACCAGTGTCATTGCATTTGTGTTCTTTTTACTAACAACAACAAGAGTCATTGAAATGTGTGCTCTCTTTAGAGACCACACATGGATCCTCCAGTATCATTGCATGTGTGTTCTTTTCACTAACAACAACCAGAGTCATTGCATGTGTGATCTCTTCACACACCACTTATGGATCCACCAGTGTCATTGCATGTGTGCTCTTTTCACAATCCACCGAGGGATCCACCCGTGTCATTGCATGTGTGTTCTTTTTAGTAACAACAACCAGAGTCATTTTGCATGTGTTTTCTTTTCACATACCACCTATGGATCAACCAGTGTCATTGAAATGTGTATTATTTTCAACTACCACCAATGGATCCACAAGTGTCATTGCATGTGTGTTCTTTTTAGTAACAACCAGAGTCATTTTGCATGTGTGGTCTCTTCACATACCACCTATGGATCCACTAGTGTCATTGCATGTGTGTTCTTTTTAGTAACAACAACCAAAGTCATTTTGCATGTGTGTTCTTTTCACATACCACCTATGGATCCACCAGTGTCATTGCATGTGTGTTCTTTTTAGTAACAACAACCAGAGTCATTGAAATGTGTGTTCTTCTCACATACCACATATGGATCCACCGGTGTGATTGAAATGTGTGTTCTCTACAGAGAACACACATGGATGCACCAGTGTCATTGCATGTGTGTTCTTTTTAGTAACAACCAGAGTCATTTTGCATGTGTGTTCTTTTCACATACCACATATGGATCACCAGTGTCATTGCATGTGTGTTCTTCTCACATACCACCTATGGATCCACCAGTGTCATTGCATGTGTGTTCCTTTTAGTAACAACCAGAGTCATTTTGAATGTGTGTTCTTTTCACATACCACCTATGGATCCACCAGTGTCATTGCATGTGTTTTCTTTTCACAATCCACCCATGGATCCCACCAGTGTCATTTTGCAGGTGTGTGTTTTTGGAACAATAACCAGAGTCATTTTGTAGGTGTGATCTCTTCACATACCACCTATGGATCCACCAGTGTCATTGCATGTGTGTTCTTTTTAGTAATAACAACCAGAGTCATTGAAAAGTCTATTCTTCACACATACCACCTATGGATCTACCAGTGCCATTGGATGTGTGTTCATATCACAATCCACCGATGGACCCACCAGTGTCATTGCATGTGCGTTCTTTTTAGTAACAACAACCGAGTCATTTTACATGTGTGTTCTTCTCACATACCACCTATGGATCCAGTAGTGTCATTGCATGTCTGTTCTTTTCAATAACAACAACCAGAGTCATTGCATGTGTGTTCTTTTCACATACCACATATGGATCCACCAGAGCCATTGAAATGTGTGTTCTCTACAGAGAACACACATGGATGCACCAGTGTCATTGCATGTGTGTTCTTTTTAGTAACAACCAGAGTCATTTTGCATGTGTGTTCTTTTCACATACCACATATGGATCACCAGTGTCATTGCATGTGTGTTCTTCTCACATACCACCTATGGATCCACCAGTGTCATTGCATGTGTGTTCCTTTTAGTAACAACCAGAGTCATTTTGAATGTGTGTTCTTTTCACATACCACCTATGGATCCACCAGTGTCATTGCATGTGTTTTCTTTTCACAATCCACCCATGGATCCCACCAGTGTCATTTTGCAGGTGTGTTCTTTTTGGAACAATAACCAGAGTCATTTTGTAGGTGTGATCTCTTCACATACCACCTATGGATCCACCAGTGTCATTGCATGTGTGTTCTTTTTAGTAATAACAACCAGAGTCATTGAAAAGTCTATTCTTCACACATACCACCTATGGATCTACCAGTGTCATTGGATGTGTGTTCATTTCACAATCCACCGATGGACCCACCAGTGTCATTGCATGTGCGTTCTTTTTAGTAACAACAACCGAGTCATTTTGCATGTGTGTTCTTCTCACATACCACCTATGGATCCAGTAGTGTCATTGCATGTCTGTTCTTTTCAATAACAACAACCAGAGTCATTGCATGTGTGTTCTTTTCACATACCACATATGGATCCACCAGAGCCATTGAAATGTGTGCTCTCTACAGAGACCACACATGGATCCACCAGTGTCATTGCATGTGTGTTCTTTTTAGTAACAACAACCAGTCATTTTGCATGTGTGTTCTTTTCACATACCACATATGGATCCACCACTGTCATTGCATGTGTGCTCTTTTCACAATCCACCCATGGATCGACCAGTGTCATTGCATGTGTGTTCTTTTTAGTAACAACCAGAGTCATTTTGCATGTGTGTTCTTTTCACATACCACCTATGGATCCCACCAGTGTCATTTTGCATGTGTGTTCTTTTTAGTAACCAGAGTCATTTTGCATGTGTGTTCTCTTCACATACCACCTATGGATCCACCAGTGTCATTGCATGTGTGTTCACTTCACAATACACCTATGGATCCACCAGAGTCATTGCATGTGTTCTTTTTAGTAACAACAACCAGTGTCATTGCATGTGTGCTCTCTTCAGAGACCACACATGGATCCACTAGTGTCATTGCATGTGTGTTCTTTTTACTAACAATAGCAAGAGTTATTGAAATGTGTGCTCTCTTCAGAGACCACACATGGATTCACCAGTGTCATTGGATGTGTGTTATTTTCGCTAACAACAACCAGAGTCATTGCATGTGTGTTCTTTTGACATACCACATATGGATCACCAGTGTCATTGCATGTGTGTTCTTCTCACATACCACCTATGGATCCACCAGTGTCATTGCATGTGTGTTCTTTTTAGTAACAACCAGAGTCATTTTGCATGTGTGTTCTTTTCACATACCACCTATGGATCCACCAGTGTCATTGCATGTGTTTTCTTTTCACAATCCACCCATGGATCCCACCTGTGTCATTTCGCAGGTGTGTTCTTTTTAGTAACAACAACCAGAGTCATTTTGCATGTGTGATCTCTTCACATACCACCTATGGATCCACCAGTGTCATTGCATGTGTGTTCTTTTTAGTAACAACAACCAGAGTCATTGAAATGTCTATTCTTCTCACATAGCACCTATCGATCCACCAGTGTCGTTGCATGTGTGTTCATTTCATAATCCACCTATGGATCCACCAGTGTCATTGCCTGTGTGTCCTTTTTAGTAACAACAACCAGAGTCATTTTGCATGTGTGTTCTTCTCACATACCACCTATGGATCCACTAGTGTCATTGCATGTGTGTTCTTTTCACTAACAACAACCAGAGTCATTGCATGTGTGTTCTTTTCACTAACAACAACCAAAGTCATTGCATGTGTGATCTCTTCACATACCACCTATGGATCCACCAGTGTCATTGCATGTGTGTTCTCTTCACAATCCACATATGGATCCACCAGTGTCATTGCATGTGTGTTCTTTTTAGTAACAACAACCAGTGTCATTGCATGTGTGTTCTCTTTAGAGACCACACATGGATCCACCAGTGTCATTGCATTTGTGTTCTTTTTACTAACAACAACAAGAGTCATTGAAATGTGTGCTCTCTTTAGAGACCACACATGGATCCTCCAGTATCATTGCATGTGTGTTCTTTTCACTAACAACAACCAGAGTCATTGCATGTGTGATCTCTTCACACACCACTTATGGATCCACCAGTGTCATTGCATGTGTGCTCTTTTCACAATCCACCCAGGGATCCACCAGTGTCATTGCATGTGTGTTCTTTCTAGTAACAACAACCAGAGTCATTTTTCATGTGTGTTCTTTTCACATACCACCTATGGATCCACCAGTGTCATTGAAATGTGTATTATTTTCAACTACCACCCATGGATCCACCAGTGTCATTGCATGTGTGTTCTTTTTAGTAACAACAACCAGAGTCATTTTGCATGTGTGATCTCTTCACATACCACCGATGGATCCACAGTGTCATTGCATGTGTGTTCTTTTTAGTAACAACAACCAGAATCATTTTGCATGTGTGTTCTTTTCACATACCACCTATGGATCCACCAGTGTCATTCCATGTGTGTTCTTTTTAGTAACAACAACCAGAGTCATTGAAATGTGTGTTCTTCTCACATACCACATATGGATCCACCGGTGTGATTGAAATGTGTGTTCTCTACAGAGAACACACATGGATGCACCAGTGTCATTGCATGTGTGTTCTTTTTAGTAACAACCAGAGTCATTTTGCATGTGTGTTCTTTTCACATACCACATATGGATCACCAGTGTCATTGCATGTGTGTTCTTCTCACATACGACCTATGGATCCACCAGTGTCATTGCATGTGTGTTCCTTTTAGTAACAACCAGAGTCATTTTGAATGTGTGTTCTTTTCACATACCACCTATGGATCCACCGGTGTCATTGCATGTGTTTTCTTTTCACAATCCACCCATGGATCCCACCAGTGTCATTTTGCAGGTGTGTTCTTTTTGGAACAATAACCAGAGTCATTTTGTAGGTGTGATCTCTTCACATACCACCTATGGATCCACCAGTGTCATTGCATGTGTGTTCTTTTTAGTAATAACAACCAGAGTCATTGAAAAGTCTATTCTTCACACATACCACCTATGGATCTACCAGTGTCATTGGATGTGTGTTCATTTCACAATCCACCGATGGACCCACCAGTGTCATTGCATGTGCGTTCTTTTTAGTAACAACAACCGAGTCATTTTGCATGTGTGTTCTTCTCACATACCACCTATGGATCCAGTAGTGTCATTGCATGTCTGTTCTTTTCAATAACAACAACCAAAGTCATTGCATGTGTGTTCTTTTCACATACCACATATGGATCCACCAGAGCCATTGAAATGTGTGTTTCTACAGAGACCACATGGATCCACCATGTCATTGCATGTGTGTTCTTTTTAGTAACAACAACCAGTCATTTTGCATGTGTGTTCTTTTCACATACCACATATGGATCCACCACTGTCATTGCATGTGTGCTCTTTTCACAATCCACCCATGGATCGACCAGTGTCATTGCATGTGTGTTCTTTTTAGTAACAACCAGACTCATTTTGCATGTGTGTTCTTTTCACATACCACCTATGGATCCCACCAGTGTCATTTTGCATGTGTGTTCTTTTTAGTAACCAGAGTCATTTTGCATGTGTGTTCTCTTCACATACCACCTATGGATCCACCAGTGTCATTGCATGTGTGTTCACTTCACAATACACCTATGGATCCACCAGAGTCATTGCATGTGTTCTTTTTAGTAACAACAACCAGTGTCATTGCATGTGTGCTCTCTTCAGAGACCACACATGGATCCACTAGTGTCATTGCATGTGTGTTCTTTTTACTAAAAATAGCAAGAGTTATTGAAATGTGTGCTCTCTTCAGAGACCACACATGGATTCACCAGTGTCATTGGATGTGTGTTATTTTCGCTAACAACAACCAGAGTCATTGCATGTGTGTTCTTTTGACATACCACATATGGATCACCAGTGTCATTGCATGTGTGTTCTTCTCACATACCACCTATGGATCCACCAGTGTCATTGCATGTGTGTTCTTTTTAGTAACAACCAGAGTCATTTTGCATGTGTGTTCTTTTCACATACCACCTATGGATCCACCAGTGTCATTGCATGTGTTTTCTTTTCACAATCCACCCATGGATCCCACCTGTGTCATTTCGCAGGTGTGTTCTTTTTAGTAACAACAACCAGAGTCATTTTGCATGTGTGATCTCTTCACATACCACCTATGGATCCACCAGTGTCATTGCATGTGTGTTCTTTTTAGTAACAACAACCAGAGTCATTGAAATGTCTATTCTTCTCACATACCACCTATCGATCCACCAGTGTCGTTGCATGTGTGTTCATTTCATAATCCACCTATGGATCCACCAGTGTCATTGCCTGTGTGTCCTTGTTAGTAACAACAACCAGAGTCATTTTGCATGTGTGTTCTTCTCACATACCACCTATGGATCCACTAGTGTCATTGCATGTGTGTTCTTTTCACTAACAACAACCAGAGTCATTGCATGTGTGTTCTTTTCACATACCACATATGGATCCACCAATGTCAATGAAATGCGTGTTCTCTACAGAGACCACACATGGATCCACCAGTGTCATTGCATGTGTGTTCTTTTTAGTAACAACAACCAGTCATTTTGCATGTGTGTTCTTTTCACATACCACCTATGGATCCACCAGTGTCATTGCATGTGTGCTCTCTTCACAATCCACCTATGGATCCAACATGTCATTGCATGTGCATTCTTTTTAGTAACAACAAACCAGTGTTATTACATGTGTGTTCTCTTCAGAGACCACACATGGATCCACCAGTGTCATTGCATGTGTGTTCTTTTTACTAACAACAACAAGAGTCATTGAAATGTGTGCTCTCTTCAGAGACCACATATGAATCCACCAGTGTCATTGCATGTGTGTTCTTTTCACTAACAACAACCAAACTCATTGCATGTGTGATCTCTTCACATACCACCTATGGATCCAGCAGTGTCATTGCATGTGTGTTCTCTTCACAATCCACCTATGGATCCACCAGTGTCATTGCATGTGTTTTATTTTTAGTAACAACAACCAGTGTCATTGCATGTGTGTTCTCTTCAGAGACCACACATGGATCCACCAGTGTCATTGAATTTGTGTTCTTTTTACTAACAACAAGAAGAGTCATTGAAATGTGTGCTCTCTTTAGAAACCACACATGGATCCACCAGTATCATTGCATGTGTGTTCTTTTCACTAACAACAACCAGAGTCATTGCATGTGTGATCTCTTCACATACCACTTATGGATCCACCAGTGTCATTGCATGTGTGATCTTTTCACAATCCACCCAGGGATCCACCAGTGTCATTGCATGTGTGTTCTTTTAGTAACAACAACCAGAGTCATTTTGCATGTGTGTTCTTTTCACATACCACCTATGGATCCACCAGTGTCATTGAAATGTGTATTATTTTCAACTACCACCCATGGATCCACCAGTGTCATTGCATGTGTGTTCTTTTCAGTAACAACAACCAGAGTCATTTTGCATGTGTGATCTCTTCACATACCACCTATGGATCCACAGTGTCATTGCATGTGTGTTCTTTTTAGTAACAACAACCAGAATCATTTTGCATGTGTGTTCTTTTCACATACCACCTATGGATCCACCAGTGTCATTGCATGTGTGTTCTTTTTAGTAACAACAACCAGAGTCATTGAAATGTGTGTTCTTATCACATACCAAACATGGATCCACCGGTGTGATTGAAATGTGTGTTCTCTACAGAGAACACACATGGATCCACCAGTGTCATTGCATGTGTGTTCTTTTTATTAACAACCAGAGTCATTTTGCATGTGTGTTCTTTTCACATACCACATATGGATCCACCAGTGTCATTGCATGTGTGTTCTTTTCACAATCCACCCATGGATCCACCAGTGTCATTGCATGTGTGTTCTTTTTAGTAACAACCAGAGTCATTTTGCATGTGTGTTCTTTTCACATACCACCTATGGATCCACCAGTGTCATTTCATGTGTTTTATTTTCACGATCCACCCATGGATCCCACCAGTGTCATTTTGCATGTATGTTCTTTTTAGTAACAAGAACCAGAGTCATTTTGCATGTGTGTTCTTTTCACATACCACCTATGGATCCACCAGTGTGATTGCATGTGTATTATCTTCACAATCCACCTATGGATCCACCAGTGTCATTGCATGTGTGTTCTTTTTCGTAACAACAACCAGTGTCATTGCATGTGTGTTCTCTTCAGAGACCACAAATGGATCCACTAGTGTCATTGCATGTGTGTTCTTTTTACTAACAACAAAAAGAGTCATTGAAATGTGTGCTCCTCTTCAGAGACCACACATGGATCCACCAGTGTCATTGCATGTGTGTTCTTTTCACTAACAACAACAAGAGTCATTGCATGTGTGTTCTTTTCACATACCACATATGGATCCACCAGTGTCATTGCATGTGTGTTCTTTTCACAATCCACCCATGGATCCACCCAGTGTCATTGCATGTGTGTTCTTTTTAGTAACAACCAGAGTCATTTTGCATGTGTGTTCTTTTCACATACCACCTATGGATCCACCAGTGTCATTTCATGTGTTTTATTTTCACAATCCACCCATGGATCCCACCAGTGTCATTTTGCATGTATGTTCTTTTTAGTAACAAGAACCAGAGTCATTTTGCATGTGTGTTCTTTTCACATACCACCTATGGATCCACCAGTGTGATTGCATGTGTATTATCTTCACAATCCACCTATGGATCCACCAGTGTCATTGCATGTGTGTTCTTTTTCGTAACAACAACCAGTGTCATTGCATGTGTGTTCTCTTCAGAGACCACAAATGGATCCACTAGTGTCATTGCATGTGTGTTCTTTTTACTAACAACAAAAAGAGTCATTGAAATGTGTGCTCCTCTTCAGAGACCACACATGGATCCACCAGTGTCATTGCATGTGTGTTCTTTTCACTAACAACAACAAGAGTCATTGCATGTGTGTTCTTTTCACATACCACATATGGATCCACCTTTGTCATTGCATGTGTGTTCTTTTCACAATCCATCCATGGATCCACCAGTGTCATTGCATGTGTGTTCTTTTTAGTAACAACCAGAGTCATTTTGCATGTGTGTTCTTTTCACATACCACCTATGGATCCACCAGTGTCATTTCATGTGTTTTATTTTCACAATCCACCCATGGATCCCACTAGTGTCATTTTGCATGTGTGTTCTTTTTAGTAACAACAACCAGAGTCATTTTGCATGTGTGTTCTTTTCACATAACACCTATGGATCCACCAGTGTCATTGCATGTGTATTCTCTTCACAATCCACCTATGGATCCACTAGTGTCATTGCATGTGTGTTCTTTTTAGTAACAACCAGTGTCATTGCATGTGTGTTCTCTTCAGAGACCACAAATGGATCCACTAGTGTCATTGCATGTGTGTTCTTTTTACTAACAACAAAAAGAGTCATTGAAATGTGTGCTCCTCTTCAGAGACCACACATGGATCCACCAGTGTCATTGCATGTGTGTTCTTTTCACTAACAACAACAAGAGTCATTGCATGTGTGTTCTTTTCACATACCACATATGGATCCACCAGTGTCATTGCATGTGTGCTCTTTTTACTAACAACAACAAGAGTTATTGAAATGTGTGCTCTCTTCAGAGACCACACATGGATCCACCAGTGTCATTGCATGTGTGTTATTTTCACTAACAACAACCAAAGTCATTGCATGTGTGATCTCTTCACATAGCACCTATGGATCCAGCAGTGTCATTGCATGTGTGTTCTCTTCACAATCCACCTATGGATCCACCAGTGTCATTGCATGTGTGTTCTTTTTAGTAACAACAACCAGTGTCATTGCATGTGTGTTCTCTTCAGAGACCACACATGGATCCACCAGTGTCATTGCATTTGTGTTCTTTTTACTAACAACAAGAAGAGTCATTGAAATGTGTGCTTTCTTTAGAAACCACACATGGATCCACCAGTATCATTGCATGTGTGTTCTTTTCACTAACAACAACCAGAGTCATTGCATGTGTGATCTCTTCACATACCACTTATGGATCCACCAGTGTCATTGCATGTGTGCTCTTTTCACAATCCACCCAGGGATCCACCAGTGTCATTGCATGTGTGTTCTTTCTAGTAACAACAACCAGAGTCATTTTTCATGTGTGTTCTTTTCACATACCACCTATGGATCCACCAGTGTCATTGAAATGTGTATTATTTTCAACTACCACCCATGGATCCACCAGTGTCATTGCATGTGTGTTCTTTTTAGTAACAACAACCAGAGTCATTTTGCATGTGTGATCTCTTCACATACCACCTATGGATCCACAGTGTCATTGCATGTGTGTTCTTTTTAGTAACAACAACCAGAATCATTTTGCATGTGTGTTCTTTTCACATACCACCTATGGATCCACCAGTGTCATTGCATGTGTGTTCTTTTTAGTAACAACAACCAGAGTCATTGAAATGTGTGTTCTTCTCACATACCAAACATGGATCCACCGGTGTGATTGAAATGTGTGTTCTCTACAGAGAACACACATGGATCCACCAGTGTCATTGCATGTGTGTTCTTTTTATTAACAACCAGAGTCATTTTGCATGTGTGTTCTTTTCACATACCACATATGGATCCACCAGTGTCATTGCATGTGTGTTCTTTTCACAATCCACCCATGGATCCACCGGTGTCATTGCATGTGTGTTCTTTTTAGTAACAACCAGAGTCATTCTGCATGTGTGTTCTTTTCACATACCACCTATGGATCCCCCAGTGTCATTTCATGTGTTTTATTTTCACAATCCACCCATGGATCCCACCAGTGTCATTTTGCATGTGTGTTCTTTCTAGTAACAACAACCAGAGTCATTTTGCATGTGTGTTCTTTTCACATACCACCTATGGAACCACCAGTGTCATTGCATGTCTATTCTCTTCACAATCCACCTATGGATCCACCAGTGTCATTGCATGTGTGTTCTTTGTAGTAACAACAACTAGTGTCATTGCATGTGTGTTCTCTTCAGAGACCACACATGGATCCACGAGTGTCATTGCATGTGTGTTCTTTTTACTAACAACAAAAAGAGTCATTGAAATGTGTGCTCCTCTTCAGAGACCACACATGGGTTCACCAGTGTCATTGCATGTGTGTTCTTTTCACTAACAACAACAAGAGTCATTGCATGTGTGTTCTTTTCACATACCACATATGGATCCACCAGTGTCATTGCATGTGTGCTCTTTTCACAATCCACCCATGGATCCATCAGTGTCATTGCATGTGTGTTCTTTTTAGTAACAACAACCAGAGTCATTTTGCATGTGTGTTCTTTTCACAAAGCACCTAGGGATCCACCAGTGTCATTGAAATGTGTATTATTTTCAACTATCATATTACAAACAATCGGGATGCAGAACTAACCAGCAACCGCTCTGGGCTTCTAGAAGACCCGATCCCCGATTCTTAGGCGCCGTTGGATCGGGGTGCGTGGACGATAGTAATGTCCTTCGCGAGGGCGATCCGCGAGAAGTCTGTTCAGTGAACTGATTGGCCGTGGCAACAACGCTGGGCCTACGTCCTTGCCTTTATCCCCTTAACCTCGGTGCCGAAAATCAGATCGTGTTCCTTCATCGCCATGGAGAGGGAGAGGCCCAAACTCAGCTTGCACGAGGCTCAGATTTTCGCCCACTACGGCATACTCGCGCCGCCGTTAGCGAGGCTTCCGGCCGTCTTCGAGCTCAGCTACGCCGGAGTTCTTGTTGCGCCGCTATTGCACGACAACACGTTGGCAAGGCAGATCGAGGAGCGCCGCCGCCAGCTATCGGAGCGGAAGAGGGCAATGGCGCGATTCGCAGACGAAAGCGATCGGCGAAAGCTGTTCAAGAAGGAGCGGGATGCGTTGATTGAGCTATGCGGAACCCACCGGCGGGAGATCCACTCGGATCTGCGCAACCCCGAAGGGAGGCAGCGCTCGGCACAGGTTCGGGCGCATTTACCTCCACCATTATCAATGCAGCACACCATGAAGAATCCATGAGGAGGAGGAACGCTGCCGGGAATGTCGGCATCGATTCCGACACGGAGGAGGTTGGCGGCAACACAGACAACATCGTCAATGATGGAGACTGCAGGAGCGTCATAGTCGATTAGGGCCACTTAAGCATAAATTAAATCTATGTACGGTATCTTAATACGCTCTTTGGATCTAGGTCACCTGAGTCATAGTCGATTATCGTCATAATCTATATATGTTGGCCATGTTTTAGTTGTCTTTGTCTTTGAAACTAGTCGACCGAAACTCGTCCGATCCTGAAAATAAAGTTCGCGTGTTCCCTGGCATATCTGATGGGACAATACGCTGACTCTGCTCCCAGCACTTGATGGCACAACTGTAATTTGGAGTGTGCCTGAGGAGAAGGGATCGAGCGTGTTGTAATAGTGTACTACTCCTGTCCAGATATAACTGACTTAGTTTTTTTAGATATTTAATAAATGTGTCTATACCCAAAACATGTCTAGATACATGTATTAGGTTTCTCTGTCTTTCAAACTAATCAAAAGTCATCAAATTATGAATAAACAAAGTCATTGCGTTCACACCTGATGGGACAATACGCTGACTCTGCTACTTGATGGCACAGCCATAATTCTGGAGTACGCCAGAGGAGATGGGAATGCAAGGGAGATGGAAACTAGTAGCCGCGTCCAAACGCAAGTAAGAAATTAATGTAATAATATTTAAAAAAAATGTAATCTGGTCTACATGACCCCATCACAGACACATTGCACGCACCAGATATAAATAAAGATGACACGGCTAGTTTAGTTTCAGTGATACAATTCAACATAGGACGTTACTGTGCCTGCATATTTCTGCTCCTCTTATTAGTCTGCTAGCCCACGCTACATTAAGCATCAGTTGATGAGGATAAAAAATGATAAAATGGCAAATAAAACAATTTTTAAGCTTACCTTTCATCCGGAGAATCGTACAAAGATGAAATTGGCAGGGATTTATTATTTCTCCTGCAGTTAGCCGAAAGATCCTCAAGAACATCCTCAATCACCCCTGCAACTTCTTCATATTCTAATACACCTCCATTATTTGCCCTTTCCTGCCTGTTCCGCTTACCCTTTTGTTTCTTTTCACATCCTTTTCTCGCCGGCACCTCCACTTCTTCATAAATTGGCTGCTTACGTACGTTTTCCTCCGAGTGTTCATCACCGTCTCCGCACTACACTTCCACCAGTTCTGGCTGAGAAGCCTCATTTTCTGCCACCGGGGTGTGAACAGGGACAATAGCCTGTGTAACTGGGTTTTTGCACAACCTCTTGATATGGCCGAATCCGCCACAACGTCCGCATTTCTTTTTCCTAGCACCAAGCCTTGGACCTTTATCGGTGGAGGCTACGATCCTTAGCTTTCTAGGCCTCCTAGGTGCCCTCCTAAGAACTGGTGGTTGAAGTTTGAACCCTTGATCGACAATCTCCCAATCATTTTCATCGGCCATAGGTGGTACGTTTTCTGCATAAGTTGCAGCAAACTTGTCCACGAAGAAATAGTTGTCGACATAGTTCTCTATTTTAGATCCGTTACCTCTAAGCTTTAAGACGAAGTAAATTGCATGGTGACATGGCAGACCAATAATCTGCCACTGTCTGCATGAACAAGTCTTGTTTCCAATGTCTATAGTGTACCTCCGTTCACTTCCACGCTTGTATTCTGCATAAACCTCAGCCAATGTTCTGGAACTTCTGACCACCCTCATCTTTATCGTTCTGATTGCTCTGGTTCTTGCATTCAGTAACATAACCACCTTTGGAACTATTTTATGGCCTAAAAATTTTCTTGCACAGATTCTTTGCCTTAAATCCATCTTCACCATTATGCACTGTCTTATTGCATCCAACAAAATAACAATTCCAAGTGTCTTCATGCCCGAAATCTTATCATTGAAACTCTCTGCCAAATTATTCCATACAAAATCCACCTTGCTTAACTCACCAAACTTGCTTCTGGCCCATATCTTGGTGTGATGTTCCTCAAGGTATTTTTTCACCTTTGGAACTACATACATGTTCTGCAAGTAAGTAGCATGGGTGCTTGGGATGTATGTGTATACTGATTGCCACAAGTCCTCTTCAAAGATCTTTCCTTCGAACTTCTTCGTGAAGTTAGTAGCGAGGTGTCGCATGCATTCCCTATGCTCAACCCCAGGAAACACAACATCAACAGCATTCTCAAGACCCTTGGATGCACCGGTGTGTATCACGAAGCCTTCAGGGTGACCAATCACTTCTCGTAGTCTCTGCATGAACAAAGTCCAACTTTCATTTGATTCACCCTCAAGAATAGCATAAGCTACGGGTAGAAGCCAATTATGCGCGTCCAAAGCACAAGCAGAAGCAACATGTGCCCTGAACTTCCATGTTAAAGAAGTTGCGCCTATTGCCAAGTATGGTCTGCATCCGTCTAGGAACTCCATCCAGCATGCCTTCAGGCAGACAAAACATCTCCTGAAGCATATCTTATCTGCCTACTTATACCTGACCCCCCTCAAGACCTTCTCTCTCCCGTTCACAACCTCTTAATCGATGTCAACAACACTACCAGGTGATGTTTTCTCTACCTGAGCTTTGAAACTATACAACATATGAAAACTGTCATTCCACTTGCCTTGAATGAAGTCTAGAGCCATCTCCTTCCCATCAAAGACTCTGTGATAAGGAATCAGAACGTTAAACTTTTTGCTAATCTTTGCTCTGAGTTCAGCTGGTCCAATGTTATGATCCTGCCTCACCCACCAAGTCTGAGTGACAATCCACTTGGTAGTCGCCGGTCTAATTTTACCACTTAAAGAAGTATTAGGGCAGTTGTGTTCCTTCGTGTTTATTTTGATCTGCATTCGATAAGAATCCAAGTAATTCAGAGCTAGTTATCAACAAAATAAATATGAGAAAGACTGAAACTAAATGTAGCTATTGTAACCTGAAATGGGTGTCCACCCCGCATTGGAGATGCATGTAATCTCCATTTACACACATTACTTTCCCTACAGTGGACCCTAAATCTCTTTTGGTCGCTCTTTTCAATGATAAATTCAAACCCAACTCTGATTGCATAGGTTGCAACTGCATATCTGCAGTCCTCCACATTATCAAAGACAGTCCCCTCATCAATTGTAGGATTGTCCCTGTGAAAGTGTATCACTGGCCTGTCCACGTCTTCGTCGTCGTATCTACATCCCATTTCCACATCTTCACATTCCTCTTCCTCATCAGTCCCATAGTCAGGCTCAAAGTTCGAATCAACCAAATATTCCCTACTCTCCATCCTATCAGGGTCACCAGCCACGTCTGGATATGCTTTCTCATCATCATCCGCACCGCCACACGTTTCAGTGCCTTCATGCTCGCTTGACAAAGCATCATGCTCAAGGAGAAGCTGTACAAACGTCCTGCGGTTACCAACCCATATCCTTGGCATCACCACGGGACTATAAACACTAATTGGGGTATGCAGATAAGGAATCACAGTTCTTACCTTTCAATGTGGACGCACGGCACCTTCTATGGGCTCCATACCTCCAAAGCTCTACACCCCGCTACCTCTCCCCCCGTTTTGTTGTCCACTGTGCTCTCCTAACTTGAAGAGATTCCGTGCTCTCCAGCCGTGCAGGACCCATATCCGTGCTCTCAAGCCTCACAAGATCCATCTCCGAGCGGGATCCGGATCACCAGCGTCGTTGGTCCCCTAACCTAACGGCCGACTCTCGGTTTTTGTTTCTAGACGCGCCTGGGTGGTGGGCGGCGGCAAGGAGACATGGCAGAGAGGGGAGGGGACGTGAGGGGATGGCAGGGAGGGGAGGGCGGGAGGATGACGGCCCAAGGGGACGACGAGAGCGGTGCACGACTGAGCGGAGTGTCGGCGGCAGGAGCGGAGCGGAGCTGGTTGCGACAAAGGATGGAAAATTGCACAATAATGTGTTGGTGGGCGGCACCAGCCCTCGAACCTGGGACGCGCGCCGTCGTAGGTGGAGGAGGCGGGCCCGCCTGTCAGAAAACATGCCGCCTGTCAGCGCACTATGCACGGGCAGCGCTTCACGGAATTTTTAGCAGGTCCCACATGTCAGCTGTTTGATCAAAACTGGCATGCAGAATTCGAAGTATTTATTTTTAGTAGCTTCTTTCAGAATTCTCTGTGTTCGACACGGGCATCAGCTCAGCGCCAGAATTCAGGTCCCACATAGAAAATTGCACAATAATGTGTTGGTGGGCGGCACCACCCCTCGAACCTGGGATGCGCGCCGTCAAAGGTGGAGGGGGCGGGCCCGCCAGTCAGAAAACATGCCACGTCAACATCCCCTGTTTCTGATGCCCTTTAAAAAATAAAACACGCCACATTGTTATCCCCTGTTTCTGATGGTGTTTCTACACTCGACGGTACATGGTGGCATATAAATAATATCGTATAAACACAAGGGCACAGTCGTCAACATTTCTAAAATGAAACCCGGTCGTGTCTCGTACCTGTCCTGGTACATTGCTCGATGAGGTGGATAGCCACGACCGATCTTTTTAATACGTTCGCACTCTTATGCTGAGAAGGGAAATAAAGATTGAGCTGTTAATGCAACGAGTGTCGAATTATTACCCTCTAAGGAAATGGGAAATGGTTATTTTCACGCTGCGTCTGTAGTCCAAACCCATCGTCAGTCTTTCACTCCCCTTCTCCGACTAACCACAGTTCACCTTGCGCAGCTCCTCCGCGCCGCACCAACTAGGGTAACATGGCCCCGCCTAAGCCGCCGTTGTCGCCGCCGCGAGAGACGCCGAAACTGGGGTATTTAGCCCCTCTAAGGTAGGCCATGAAGCTCTACTTCAAGGCTGGGATCCCATTGCCCTGCCAGGCGGATGATTTTCCCGAATGTGCCGAATCGGCTGCGGCGGCGACTGCGCCGTCGTCGGCGCTAGATGCAGCAAGCAGGGCCAAGACAACGATGTAGAGAAATCGCGCGGCGGCATTACGACACGCTCTAGGCAATGGGAACAAGGTACGTATCAAATCGTTCATGAGAGCATGCCGCCGCCGAGGGTACACACCCTTGAACAGGGCAACGCCAAGGTCTAGGAACTCTCGCGTCCACGCTTCGGCATGGACTACCTTACCTCAGTGGGGTAGGCTGGGAGCACGCCGTCTGCGGCAAAGACGCTCCATCCTACACACCGTCGAAGGTCGTACCGTGGCGGCGACCAAGCGTCTACACTCAGCGTGCTGGATTGTTCGACAGCGGAAGCCGGCGGCGGGCATCAGCTCAGCCCCGGAATTTAGGTTCGAGTTCACACGGACCTACGATCCCGAGAAGGAGATGTCGAATTTCAGTTTCGAAGAAATCGTTGCGGCGGCGCGGATGGTCCAACTAAACTGGGACTGGCGCACGCAAATTGCTCGTGCATGAACGATGCAGATTTCTTGTAGTTTGGCGGCAAGGCAATAGATCAAAGAACTTATGTCCTCTCAAGGCAATTGGCCATCCAACTTTTCTGGTGGAGATCTGTAGTTTCTTCAGTGCAGAATAGTTAAGTTCAGACTAAAGAATGGCTTTTGTAGATGAAATGCTGACGAATTGTTCTATAAACTAGTAGGAATTTTAGCCCACTTTTGTGCAGGTATAAGACCCTTTTGTATGGAAGTACTACTGTTGTAAGCAAATACTATCAAGTACCTATTTCCTTCAATTACTAGTCATGGTTCAATCCAGTTAACTGGCATCTTTTTATCCCAGATTACAGATTTTGCGTCCGCTGTCTGTGATGTAAACCATTTTTTCCTTTGTCTTGTGTTGCCTGCAAAATGGTCCTACAGTTCAACGTGTTACAAATGTAGCTACCTTGTACTCCCTCTGTTTCAAAATATAAGATGTTTTAGCTTTGTGAATGAAGTGTATCTAGTCCCCTTTTAGTATGTAGGTTCATCTAGGTTTAGAAAACACCATCACTAAAAGATGTCTAGATACGCTCCATTCACAAAGCTAAAACATCTTATATTTTGAAACGGAGGGAGTACTTGAAGAGGAGATGGATTACATTTTCCTGGCATCCATAGAATTGACATTGCTCATTGCCAGACCACCCTCTTTTCATGAGGTTGTCCTTGGTTATTCACAGAAATTACAAAGCATGGTGTTCAACTACATCGATTCAAACTATTACAAACACAAACTACATCAAATTCATTACCCACACATACTACATCGATTCAAACTATTACACACACATACCACTTCAAACTATTACACACACGTACTACATCGATTCAAACTATTACACATTTTTGGTCGATGCTAACTTCCTGCTACGCTCTCTATACTACAAATTCATTAGCCATACATACCACGGCAATTCAGTAGAGCTCTGTCTTCACTCAAGGGAAATCAGAACCACCAGCTCATCCAAGCCCGGTCCCCCCACTGAAACTGTGAGCCCCGTCACAAAACGGTGGCGGTCTTGTGCCATCGATCCTTCCAGGCCAACACTGCAGGCGACGAGGGCGCTTTCTGGCAGCCTCTTCGGGGCCCTGAATGCCATGTACCGAGTCCAGAACCTCCTCCAGGTGGATGATGTGCTGGGCTTCCAACAAAGCTGTAGCCCTTGCCTGCTTGGAATCTGCACCTCGTACATCTTAGGAACGGCGTCAGGATCTTTCAGCCACGCCTTTAACTCGATGACCCATCTGTCGCTCGGTGGCGCGATTTCCACCAGCTCGCCGCCAAGGCTACTGACGACCTGCTTGAGGGCCTCCATGTAGCATCCCAATTGTCTAACAATTGCAATGCTACTAGCCTAGTCTATATAAATGCTACTTCCTATATTTTTGTTGCATCATCATTATATCATGCTCATGTCATCATGCCTCCTTGCATTTGAGCATCATATCAAAACCCCTTTTGTTTTGGATCTTCTCTCATATGCATCATTAATTGTATTTGCCTCTTGATATTGTATCTGGTTCTTGATATATTGTTTAAATGCCCAAGTTGAGTTGGGGGCATATCTTTTGTTAACTCCACCACCTTTCCTTCACCACCTTATAATTCCACCATCCAACTAGACATGAGCTTGGCACTTATTGGTTTTACCTCTAGCTCATGTGGGTTGGGATGGATCCAATTCTTTTCCACATGCTCTCATCTTGGCATCATTTTGTTTTCACATTATTGATATATGAGAGCCACTTGGCCACCTTTGCATGCCTTGTGGGTGGAACCCTATTTCTAGCTACCATATGTGTTGTTTTGGGGTTATCATCATGTTGGGATAATTTGGGGACTATTAAGCATCTAGTGGTATACACACACTAGCAAGTCCCAATTTTACCCAAATATGGCCATCTCCAACTACTCCACATGGGGCATCCTCTCATTGCTTTTGCTTGGCTTTTATTCCTATTTTGGGAATGCATAATATTAATGCCATGTAATAATATTGTTTTCTCAAGAATCAACATGGCAATAAATATTTTGCATGGGCCATGCAAGTGCCACCTTTTCTAGCTTTTGGGTTTTTATTTGATTTTTGAGTGGATCATCACCTCTCTCCATCTCTATCTTTTCTTTTGGCTTGTTCTATGTTGATCTTGCTTAAACCCTAGCAATCCATCCCTCTCTTTTTCTTGTTTGATCTTGGTTGTTCTTGGCTTGATCTTGTCCAAGGCAAATCCTAGCTTCAAACCACTCCATCTATCTCTCTCTAAACCCTAAACCACCACCCCCCTTCTCTCTTAACCTCTATCTAGGTGCCACTCATATCATCTACCCTTCATCACCATAACCCCCCTCTCTCCTAAACCCCACCATGACCTAGCCCTAGCATGATGCACCCCTCTCTCTCTCTCGGCCTCTCTCTCTCTCACCTAGCTTGGCCCCACTTGGCTACCCTCTCACCAAACCCTAGCTGGCCACCTACACCCCTGCCCTAGCTACCCTCTACCAAGCCCTGGCCCGAGCCCATCAACCCTAGCCCGATCACCCTCCTCCCCTTTTGCAAAAGTGCACCACCCCCCATGTGCCTCTATCCTCTCTCCCTTATCTCCCCAACCACCCCAGCTCACCTTACCATCTCAGATCCATCCAGGAGGCGCCCAGGTTCCTCTCTCCCTCCCTTTCTTCCTCTCCTTGCAGCCTCACTTGGCCATGGCCTTCCCATGTCGAACCCCAAAACCCTAGCCCATCTACCTCCTGGCCTCGTCGATCTGAAGCTCACCAAAACGATCCAGAGGCACCAGGGCGTCCTCTGCTTCCTCTTCTTCGCCTAGCCCCGCTGGAAGCCACCGGGAACCGCCGGAGGAGCCCCGCCGCCGCCGTGCCCGTGAGCAGCAGGAGTGCTCCGGCCCCCTGCTTCCCCGACGATCGACGCTACCCCGAGCCCTTCAGGCACCAGATGGTCGCCAGGTGAGCCCTCTTCCCTAGACATCGTCTCCCTCCCCCTATCGCCTTGCATCACCGCCGCCTTCGAAGGCTCAAGGCTGCTGCGCTGTCAAGGCTCTGGCGGCAATGCAGTAGCTTCCGTCGCTTTCTCGACCTACCCACGGCTGTAGCCCTCCTCTGCGTTAGATCGCTGAACCAGACTTGTAGCCCGATGTCCCCTCTTCAACTTTCGTTTTAGCCGCGTCACGTTTCTCCCAGCGGATTCGTCGCCACCGTCGACAAAAAGCAGCCGGATCCGCCGCCGTCAGGGACGGTTTCGTCGGCTGCAAGAATACCGATGACGCTTTTGTGTTTAGGCCCCTGTAGTTTTTCCCGCCTCAACCCGCCGTCCCTAGAGCCCACCTGTCAGCCTCGGTTTCCTTTTTGCAAGCAAACACCCGGGAAATCCGTCCATCACAAATCAGTCCCTCCCCACGCCCTGGATCGCACACGTGTCACGCCCGTGGCCGGCTTGTGCCGGACCCACTTGTCATCGGTGCGGGTAGGCAGGAACCGAGTAAGAAACGCCCCGCAGCCCTCTGCAGCCCCACCTGTTGCTGAGTCAGCGTCGACCCCACCGTCTGTGTCTGTGGCTAGCCTAGAGCTGAGTAACAAAATGTTTTCTGTAATCTAGTTTTTTTTAATTCAAATCTTTTCAAAATTATTTCAAATTCAATTTAATTCTGTTTCTAAATAACTTTTAAAATATAAATCCAAATAATACATATAATATATGTTTTCAAATCAGAAAAATATGAGGAATTCAAATATGCCATCCAAAATATATTTTGAACATTTAAAATTCCAAGTTTATTTAAATTACAATAAATTGCCCTTCCACCTTAATTAATTAATAACTTTTGTTTTATAAATCCAAATTTAACAAATAATATGTCTAAAATGATTAGCTCGACGAGACCTTTCTGTTTATGCATTCCATGGTTTGATTTGAAGCATGCATCATATAAATATATTGTGGACAGCAACTAATTTGAGAATAAAATGGGGCCAAAACTCAATAAAATGATTTAATCTTGTATCTCACACCTCACCTTGCCATGCTACATTAATGCCATGCAAATTGTGCATCATTCATCATAGCATGATTGTTTGCTTGTCGCATTTTATTCATATGCTTGCGCACTTTATTTATGTTGGCCCTTGTTTGTTTGGTTCTTCTCCGAATAGGCCTGACGGTGGGATATATCAAGAGAACCAGGAGCACTACCCAGATCCATCCATTGCTTCAACTGAGCTGCCAGGAAAGCACTACCACATGCTTGCATACATATAGTACCTATTGCCTCTATCTTATTCTTGCATCATTGAGTCGCGATTGCATTAAACTGAATCCCAAGTATTGCATAGCCTTTACTTTTAAACCCCACCGAAGCTTGTTCCTCCATCCCATGAGCCATTACTACAGGAGTTGTTTGAGCCAAGCGAGTCGTAGAACAGCATGTGTAGGGTATGTGAGTGTCTGATGGATAACGAGGTACCTAAACAACTTAACCTGAGTAGTAATGGGATAACTAATGAAAGTGGCACCGGTGAGCCATATTTGCTATTTGGTTTTTCAGGCTCACTTGTGTCCCGTAGGACCCCGAGTACTTGATTCATGTTCCTTGATTATTCGCGCTATCCACATCCGTGACCCGTTTTCGCTGTATCGACAAGCCCAGTCACACTTTCGGGTTCCCAGTCGTTTATAGCCGGCCACACAAACCTTGAGTCCATCTCAGAGCTTGGCCCGTTGCTATGGTAGCTTAATGGGGTGGCCCCCTGAAATATTTCTGAATCCTGTAATTGCTTTGTCGTGACTGCCTCGTTGGGTTTTGATTTGGTTTTTCCGAGGCATATCGAGTGTGTGTTGCTATTTGTGCACCCCTGCATGGTAAAACTTTCTGAAAGCCGTGTCCGCGGTTATGGACGACTTGGAGCACAGTTTCTCGATCATAGACAAGCATAACTAAAGTACCGCTTTTAATTTGACTAGACTAGGTACCTGACTAGTAAATAGTGCAATACTCACGGAATGGATAATAAAACTGCCAACGGATGGGGTTGTTAAATCCCTCGCTATAAGCGAGGAGGAGGATGGATCTGTTAAGATTACCGTTATAATTGTTATAACTGTTGTAATTAATTCACGGACATCCGTCTATCTCTGGTTAGGCGGATGGTTAGCGAGTATCTATAGAATTGTTAGGGTTTACCTTTTGGTGCAATTGCGTCACCCCAGGTTGTGTCCCCTTTAGCGGCATAAAGACTTGCTGAGTACCCCTAGGGTCTCACACGATAAATTATTGGTTCAGATGAACAGGTACACTCGCAAGATGGATACTGGGTGGAAGAGACGGACGATGTGGGCAACGATCATTCGGTGTAGAGATTCCGGGAATGGGGATCCGTGAGATCTGTGGGCGGGATCTGCTTATTTATGGGGCATCTTATGCCGTTTTGCTTCTTATCCGTACTCGGATTTTGTCTTCCGCTTCCTCCTGATACTCTAATGTTTGATGTATGAGGAGATATCCTAAACTAATATATCTAGCTAGGATATTTGGATCTTGTCGTATGGCGTTGCTATATTTCCTTTCTTTTTAGATGGAATGGCTCTGATGTACTATTGTATGGTGGCTTGCATACATACTCATTTGTGTATGTAGTTGATCCTTCACGCATTACGCCTGCTCTTGTCCCGATGTTTGGAAATGGTTAGGACGACCGAAGGTCTACCTGTGAGTGGCATTTGGGCCCCACCGTACTATTTCAACCATTTCTGCTCATCCAGGCTTGTAACTAGGAGCGTAATTCACCGAGGTAGTTACAATTGGTATCAGAGCCATCCCGACCTTCAGGGTCTCAGCCAAATGGTCGTTGTCTGTCTAGCAAATATTTTTGGTAGCTATGTATATTAGGGAAAAACAAAACGCGAGAGTAGGACTGCTTCCACTTTTCTTCTTACCCACCCACCACCCTTTTCTGGTAAGGAAGTGTAACGTTTTCTATCCTCTTCTTGAAATTCAAACTAGGAATCACGTGTTCTGGGTTTCCGTAGTACCATAGGTTGTGTATCTGTGTGTGTGTGTGTGAATTCCTTGTCTATCTGTTGCATCCAAGTTGTTATCACAATCTGCCTTTGGTTATCAACTGTTGGTACATTCCATACTGACAGGCTTTTGAAAACCGGCACGATCTATCTGACTCCTTGTTAACCGGTGCCATCTTCTTAAGGGTGTCCTTCCTTCTAGCAACTCCACATTCTGTGCAAGCTTCAGTTGCTAATCTCTACCTGATAAGTGTTTTTGCGCATCTATTGGTATTTTAATGCCGAAAAATGCGGAAATTTTTTCTTTGATACATCTGTGTTTCCACACTCCTTTTCAGTCGCGTGTGAAACATTATCTATCTCCCCTTTCATTCTTTCATCACCGGCGCTTAATCCTGGAGTTTTGTTTCATCTCCTTTGCTCTTGGGCTAATTACATAACATGTGTCGATCCGATGCTGGTGATTGTAATTTGGTTCTCGGCATAGCTATATGACACTTATCATGTTGGGATATGGAAAATGCTATCAACCGTCACCATCTGTAGGATAAGGTTATCTCCTGTGATGTTGGGTACGCCGTGATCATATCTATGCTTTTTCAAGCATCTTTGGCAATCCGGAGTTTCTCAAGGCACTACGGTGGTCTATCATCTGTCCATCATGCTGCACATCCTTTTCAACTCCATATCTGCAAAATCCTCTTTGATACGAGGGAATTGCATCTTTTCGTCTCTGATAGCTTTGCTTAAAGTATGATCTATCATCTTCTCTTTATCCAAGATCTCCTTATCTTTGTAACCGGTGATCCGATCGACAATGTGAACCAGGTGACATCTCTTTTTCTTCCGAAGGACCAGATAATCTATTCTTCCAGTGCATCTTCTTCAACACGAACCCGTGCTCTTAATATTGATCTTTCTAAGAGCGTTGAGCTCAGAAAGTGTTTCAAGCATTCGTTCGTTTCTCCCGTCGCTTGAACTTGATATTCTGGGAATATCTTGTTAATCCATGGTGGTATATGTTGATAATATGCTCGCCTAGTCTATACCAATGGAAGGACATGGAAGATCATCTGTGTCTTTTCCTCTCAAGATTCGAGGACACTGCCTGTGTGCAAAGTCCCAAAGTGAGAATTCTGGCTTCTTGAAGTCACCTATCTCGGACACGTCCTTCGGCTAAATAGATCCCTTCAATTCTGGAATCAGCAAGTCCTTTGTTAATTCCATCCTCCATCTTCAACCAATCCGGAGTTGTTCCTTGTTGGCAAGTTATCATCGTCGTTCCGCTAAAGTTTTCTTCAAGACTGCTAAATCTCTCAATCATTTCAAGAAGAACATGGAGTTCTTTCACCTCAGTCTCATCATGTGATCTTTTGAAACCCTCTCGTTCTATCATCAATGCTCAATCCACCGGAGGCCATGAAGTTTTTTTTTCCAGATCTTTTGCAATCCTTATGTGCAAGTGGTGCTATCTTTTTCCTTATCTGTGGAATCTTGCAGTTGTCTCCGTGATCTTCCTTCATATCTATCTGGTGGCTTGGTACTTCAGACATGACGACAACATCATCATCTTTATCTATCTTTGAATCCGGCTAATTGTTTGCATCTATCCTTGTTTTCTAACGGTGTTCCATGAGTTCTTCTTATCAATACCTTCAGTTTGTTTCGGTAGTTGGGTTGCATGGTTTTCTTATTCATGTGCGGAGTAATGCTTTGAGTGCGGGATGGAGTAGCTACCATACCACTACTCTTATCATTCGCTCTTGTACATTGAATTGGGGAATTAATGTGATTTCACTCATTCCACGGAAGTTAGAAGTGGCCTTTATCCCTTCATACTTTACTTCCGTCATTGTTTTTCCGGAGTGCTCTCTCGAAGAAAGTAATCAATAATCTCTTGTTGGTGATCTCGTCCTTTCTACACGGAGCAAAATCTTCAATCATCTGGTGGGAACAAACGCAAACTCCTTTCGTTCCTCGTCTTTCTACCGGTGCTCGACATCCTCAAACAAGATGGAAGGAAACTATTTCTCTTTGTTTCATCAATTATTTTTCTGTGGTAAAGCCAATTGTGGTTGATGCCATCAGCCGCAAATCTATTGCGTTAGCCTCAAGGCTAAAGTAAGCAATAAGTATATCTACAATAAACTCCAGATCCTCCATATTCTTTGCTTCTCGGGATTCCACCATGATCTAGTTTCACATCCGTCTCTAGAAGTTATATCCGCGCACCTCAATTGCGTGATCCTTTGGGTCTTACCGGCGCAACAAGAATCTAATCCGACGATGTCTAACTAAATCTTTCCATTGATATCAAGGAACTCTGTTGTTTGAAGGCAATATTGTTTCTGCACTTCATTTCTCAAATCTGAGGGAAGGTACGATGCTATTGTCATAGTGGTTCAAACCTCTCCAATCTAGCTCTTTTCTTCCGGCGACACAAAGATTCATCCTCTCTAGTATCGGTAAATCTTTAATCTTAATGGTGTGTTTTTCTTTATCCATGATACATCATCCTGTCCTTTTCCTTCTCAAGTGGATCTTCTCTTTTATCATGTTTCTTGAGAAAACCGGAGCTATGATCATCCTATCCTTCTTGTCTCACGACAATCCTTCAACTCTTCTAATCGTAGTTTCTCCAGCAAAACACAAGACTCGCAACAAGTCTAGCAAGTTTTGCAAGGTGCAGTGGTCGGACCATTCCGTTGTTCATCACCTTGGGAACGTGAGGGTCACCTTCGTTCAAACACCCGCCTCTTCTTGTGTTGTTCTCTTTTTCCTAGGAATCTCGGGGCGAGATTCTTGTTTAGTGGGGGAGAGTTGTAGCATCCCAATTGTCTAACAATTGCAATGCTACTAGCCTAGTCTATATAAATGCTACTTCCTATATTTTTGTTGCATCATCATTATATCATGCTCATGTCATCATGCCTCCTTGCATTTGAGCATCATATCAAAACCCCTTTTGTTTTGGATCTTCTCTCATATGCATCATTAATTGTATTTGCCTCTTGATATTGTATCTGGTTCTTGATATATTGTTTAAATGCCCAAGTTGAGTTGGGGGCATATCTTTTGTTAACTCCACCACCTTTCCTTCACCACCTTATAATTCCACCATCCAACTAGACATGAGCTTGGCACTTATTGGTTTTACCTCTAGCTCATGTGGGTTGGGATGGATCCAATTCTTTTCCACATGCTCTCATCTTGGCATCATTTTGTTTTCACATTATTGATATATGAGAGCCACTTGGCCACCTTTGCATGCCTTGTGGGTGGAACCCTATTTCTAGCTACCATATGTGTTGTTTTGGGGTTATCATCATGTTGGGATAATTTGGGGACTATTAACCATCTAGTGGTATACACACACTAGCAAGTCCCAATTTTACCCAAATATGGCCATCTCCAACTACTCCACATGGGGCATCCTCTCATTGCTTTTGCTTGGCTTTTATTCCTATTTTGGGAATGCATAATATTAATGCCATATAATAATATTGTTTTCTCAAGAATCAACATGGCAATAAATATTTTGCATGGGCCATGCAAGTGCCACCTTTTCTAGCTTTTGGGTTTTTATTTGATTTTTGAGTGGATCATCACCTCTCTCCATCTCTATCTTTTCTTTTGGCTTGTTCTATGTTGATCTTGCTTAAACCCTAGCAATCCATCCCTCTCTTTTTCTTGTTTGATCTTGGTTGTTCTTGGCTTGATCTTGTCCAAGGCAAATCCTAGCTTCAAACCACTCCATCTATCTCTCTCTCTAAACCCTAAACCACCACCCCCCTTCTCTCTTAACCTCTATCTAGGTGCCACTCATATCATCTACCCTTCATCACCCTACCCCCCCTCTCTCCGAAACCCCACCATGACCTAGCCCTAGCATGATGCACCCTCTCTCTCTCGGCCTCTCTCTCTCTCTCACCTAGCTTGGCCCCACTTGGCTACCCTCTCACCAAACCCTAGCTGGCCACCTACACCCCTGCCCTAGCTACCCTCTACCAAGCCCTGGCCCGAGCCCATCAACCCTAGCCCGATCACCCTCCTCCCCTTTTGCAAAAGTGCACCACCCCCCATGTGCCTCTCTCCTCTCTCCCTTATCTACCCAACCACCCTAGCTCACATTACCATCTCAGATCCGTCCAGGAGGCGCCCAGGTTCCTCTCTCCCTCCCTTTCTTCCTCTCCTTGCAGCCTCACTTGGCCATGGCCTTCCCATGCCGAACCCCAAAACCCTAGCCCATCTACCTCCTGGCCTCGTCGATCTGAAGCTCACCAAAGCCAGAGGCAGGCACAGGCGTCTCCCTTCCTTCTCTTCGCCTCTGGCTGCTTGCCACCAGGCCGAGGAGAGCCCCGCGCCCGCCGTGTGCCGTGTGAGCAGGAGTGCTCCGGCTCCCCCCTCGATGATCGACGCTACCCGAGCCGCTAGCTGCACGGATGGTGTTGGTGAGCCCCTCTTCCCCCTAGACATCGTCTCCCTCCCCCTATCGCCTTGCATCGCCGCCTTCCGTCGGCGCGCTGCGCCAAGGCGTCGCGCTCAGGCGGCAGCTTCCGTCACTTTGTTCCTCGACCTACCCCGCGCGCTGTAGCCCTCCTCTGCGTTAGATCGCTGAACGAGACTTGTAGCCCGATGTCCCCTCTTCAACTTCGTTTAGCTGCGTTTCTCCCAATGATTCGTGCCACTGCCGACGGCAAAGCAGCGGATCCGCGCCGTCGAGACAGTTTCACAAGAAGCAGCAATGACCGATGACGCTTTTGTGTTTAGGCCCCTATAGTTTTTCCGCCAACCTAACCCTAGGCCCTAGATCACCTCGGTTTCCTTTTTGCAAGCAAACCCCCGGGAAATCCGGCCATCACAGATCAGTCCCTCCCCACGCCCTGGATCGCACATGTCACGCCTGGCCACGGTGTGCAGCCCCAGCCTTTGACCCACTTGTCATCGGTGCGGGTAGGCAGGAACCGAGTAAGAAACGCCCCGCAGCCCTCTACAGCCCCACCTGTTGCTGAGTCAGCATCGACCCCACCGTCTGTGTCTATGGCTAGCCTAGAGCTGAGTAACAAAATGTTTTCTGTAATCTAGTTTTTTTTAATTCAAATCTTTTCAAAATTATTTCAAATTCAATTTAATTCTGTTTCTAAATAACTTTTAAAATATAAATCCAAATAATACATATAATATATGTTTTCAAATCAGAAAAATATGAGGAATTCAAATATGCCATCCAAAATATATTTTGAACATTTAAAATTCCAAGTTTATTTAAATTACAATAAATTGCCCTTCCACCTTAATTAATTAATAACTTTTGTTTTATAAATCCAAATTTAACAAATAATATGTCTAAAATGATTAGCTCGACGAGACCTTTATGTTTATGCATTCCATGGTTTGATTTGAAGCATGCATCATATAAATATATTGTGGACAGCAACTAATTTGAGAATAAAATGGGGCCAAAACTCAATAAAATGATTTAATCTTGTATCTCACACCTCACCTTGCCATGCTACATTAATGCCATGCAAATTGTGCATCATTCATCATGGCATGATTGTTTGCTTGTCGCATTTTATTCATATGCTTGCGCACTTCATTTATGTTGGCCCTTGTTTGTTTGGTTCTTCTCCGAATAGGAAAGGCGGGGATATATCAAGAGAACCAGGAGCACTACCCAGATCCATCCATTGCTTCAACTGAGCTGCCAGGCAAGCACTACCACATGCTTGCATACATATAGTACCTATTGCCTCTTTCTTATTCTTGCATCATTGATTCGCGATTGCATTAAACTGAATCCCAAGTATTGCATAGCCTTTACTTTTAAACCCCACCGAAGCTTGTTCCTCCATCCCATGAGCCATTACTACAGGAGTTGTTTGAGCCATGCGAGTCGTAGAATAGCATGTGTAGGGTATGTGAGTGTCTGATGGATAACGAGGTACCTAAATAACTTAACCTGAGTAGTAATGGGATAACTAATGAAAGTGGCACCGGTGAGCCATATTTGCTATTTGGTTTTTCAGGCTCACTTGTGTCTCGTAGGACCCCGAGTACTTGATTCCTGTTCCTTGATTATTCGCGCTATCCACATCCGGGAGGCCTTATGGACCCCCTGAGCCAGAGCTTGATTCATTCTTATTTCTTGGGGCCACAAACTAGTTTGGGGTTTTATTTACTATCCTGTACTTATGCCATGCTTTACTGCTTTATTTAAATTGCGAGGTCGCTTTAATCGCATTTAGGTCCGTGACCCGTTTTCGCTGTATCGACAAGCCCAGTCACACTTTCGGGTTCCCAGTCGTTTATAGCCGGCCACACAAACCTTGAGTCCGTCTCGTAGCCGGCCAGCTTCGTTGCGGGTAGCTTAATGGGGTGGCCCCCTGAAATATTTCTGAATCCTGTAATTGCTTTGTCGTGACTGCCTCGTTGGGTTTTGATTTGGTTTTTCCGAGGCATATCGAGTGTGTGTTGCTATTTGTGCACCCCTGCAGGGTAAAACTTTCTGAAAGCCGTGTCCGCGGTTATGGACGACTTGGAGCACGCTCGATCATAGACAAGCATAACTAAAGTACCGCTTTTAATTTGACTAGACTAGGTACCTGACTAGTAAATAGTGCAATACTCACGGAATGGATAATAAAACTGCCAACGGATGGGGGTTGTTCGTCCGCTTCCTCGTCGGTAAGCGAGGAGGAGGATGGATCTGTTAAGATTACCGTTATAACTGTTATAACTGTTGTTATTAATTCACGGACATCCGTCTATCTCTGGTTAGGCGGATGGTTAGCGAGTATCTATAGAATTGTTAGGGTTTATCTTTTGCTGCAATTGCGTCACCCCAGGTTGTGTCCCCTTTAGCGGCATAAAGACTTGCTGAGTACCCCTAGGGTCTCACACGATAAATTATTGGTTCAGATGAACAGGTACACTCGCAAGATGGATACTGGGTGGAAGAGACGGACGATGTGGGCAACGATCATTCGGTGTAGAGATTCTGGGAACGGGGATCCGTGAGATCTGTGGGCGGGATCTGCTTATTTATGGGGCATCTTATGCCGATTTGCTTCTTATCCGTACTCGGATTTTGTCTTCCGCTTCCGCCTGATACTCTGATGTTTGATGTATGAGGAGATATCCTAAACTATTATATCTATCTAGGATATTTGGATCTTGCCGTATGGCGTTGCTATATTTCCTTTCTTTTTAGATGGAATGGCTCTGATGTACTATTGTATGGTGGCTTGCATACATACTCATTTGTGTATGTAGTTGATCCCTTCACGCCGACACGCCCGTTCTTGTCCCGATGTTTGGAAATGGTTGGGACGACCGAAAGGTCTACCTGTGAGTGGCATTTGGGCCCCACCATACTATTTCAACCATTTCTGCTCATCCAGGCTTGTAACTAGGAGCGTAATTCACCGAGGTAGTTACACTCCGGCTCCCAAGCATCCAATGGGAGGCCATCAAAGCCGAGTTTGGAGAAGAAACGAAGCTGCCCCAAGCGGTCGTCCCACCCACAGCCGCGATGCCAACCCATGAAGCTCATTTTCTCCCTGTAGCACTCCAAAGAATAGGACGAATGCAGAACGCGCTCGGTGTCTAAGCTGTGCTCGAACCGGATGAAAAAATCGAATGGTGGCATGCTTACCTCAATGTTGACCTCATTTCGTCTGATCCCAAAACGAGACCTGAAAGCCGACAGCAACTCTGTCGGCGACACGGCGGGACGGATGCCCAGCACGGTGGCCATGAGAGCGTGGTCGTCGAACTGCTGTGCCAGGGCTACCATGCCTGGGGTGCACGGCAGCACGCAACTTCCCAAGGCCGGTCGCCGGCCTGGATCGCCCGACGGGACGCGCTCCGCCGTGCGAGAAGGACTAGCTAGAGGCGAGATATTATTCCGGGGACGCGAAGCTCCGATACGGAGGACGATGCAACGGTGACGGCTGCGAGCTTTGATTAGAGGCGTGGGAGGTTGACCGAACATGGCAGTGAGGCAAATTAGAGCAAGTGCAAGCTCCAATCTGAGACGAGCAGCCGGAGCTGAGCAAATGTTATGGGGAGGGGAGCAGGGGAGAAGACCAGAGCAGAGCAAAGAAATAGATCTCATTGAAGGGTTTTGCAGCATAGTAAATCAAAATTTTCTACGAAAGCGAACAGAAGAAAAGCCAAGATCTAATCTAGGAGATGCAAACAACGAGAGAGATTGGATTAGATCTTCATACCCTTGAAGATTCAAGACACGGAACGCTCACGAACGTGGGTGATGTAGTCGCATTTCGCTTCTCCTCCTCGCGATCCGATCCGATCTAGCACCACAAGTGGCGGTGCCTCCGTGAGATGCACACTGCGACGCCGACGCCTCCTCCTTCCTCGGACCAGCAAGTATGGTGGAGAGATAGATTGGATCTACAACACGACGGCGTGGTGTATATGGTGGAGAATTTCTGCAGCAGGCTCACGCAAGCAATCGGGCGGGAGAGAGGAGGGCAGCAGGGCAACTAGGGTTTGGAGGAAGGTGTAGGTTCGGGGGGAGGGGGCGCACCAACCCTCTATATATAGAGGGGGGGGGGTGCGGCCAGCCCTTGCCCATCCTCCAAGCCTATCTCTAGTTTAAACGATTTAAACTTATCCCTTATCTAGAAACCCTATCTCTAGTTTAAACGAGTTTAAACTTATCTAGGATCGGCTGGGCCCTATGGGACCTTGTGCCCTGGCCCAATGCGCCAGGACACTCCCTCATAGGCCCATGACCCCTCCTGAAGGTGGGGCCACGTTGGCCCCTTCCGAAGGTTCTAGAAGCTTCAGACAATACCGATTAATCCGAACAATTCAACTCCAAAACTGCACCGCCTTATATGAATCTTATTCTCCGGACCATTCCGAACCTCTCGTGATATCCCGGATCCCATCCGAGACTCAACAAAATTCATAAACCAAGTATCCAATCTATCCTAGCCGAGACACGTTATGTGTGACCGCTGGTTCGAGAATATGCGACATGATCTTCTATCAATAATCAATGGGTCCGTCACCCATATTGACTCCCACACATTCATCGATGATCATATCGGATGAACCACGATGCCAGGATTCAATCAATCCCATATATATATTCCCTTCGTCTCGCGATATTTTACTTGCCCGAGATTCGATCGTCGGTATCGTCATACCTAGTTCAATCTCGCTCACGAAGTACTTTACTCGCTCAGTAATCCGATATCACTTTGTGATTAACTCCTTAACCACATGCTTGCAAGCGGTGTTGATATCGACACGAGTGGTCCCAAGTATATCTCTCCGACTTGGGAGGGACAAATCCCATCTCGATACATACAACCCAATGATACTTTCCGATCACCGAGAGACACCTTTATGATCACCCTCTCATAGGATGACGCTTTGATGACCTCAAAGCTTTCTTCCGATACCAGGGAGTTGCATTATCTCATGGTCTAAGGAATACAATATTTGACATAGGAAAAGCTTCAAAGATGAACACAATGACACGATCTAATTGCTTCGCTTAGTTTGGGTTTGTCCATCAAATCATTATCTCAATGATATGATCTCATTATAAATTGAAAACTCATGTCTATGGTTAGGAAACCATAAACATCAATCATCAATGAGCTAGTCCATAGAGGCGTACTAGGGACACGGTGTTGTTCACAAACCACACAAGTATTAATGTTTCCGCTTAATACAATTCTAGCATGGAATATAAACTTTATCATGAACAAGAATTATAATAATAACATCTTTATTATTGCCTCTAGGGCATAATTCCAACAGTCTCCCACTTGCATTAGAGTCAATAATCTAGTTTACATTTGGCAACAATCTTACACCCATGGCAATCGAGGTGTGATCATGTTTTACACGGAAGAGGTTTAGTCAATGGATCTGCGACATTCAGATCTGTATGTACTTTGCTGATCTTCGATCTCCATCCGCTATATAATCTCGGATTATATGAAACTTGTTGATATGCTTGGTCTTTGGATGATATCTTGGTTCCTTAGCGAGTGCTATGGCGCGTTTTGTCACACAATATCTCCAAAGGGGTCCAATGCACTTGAACCACGCCAAGCTCAGGATGAAGTTTCGATCCAAACTCCTTCACTTGACGCTTCTGCAGCAACCATGTATTCCGCTTATACTGTAGATCCCGCGACCACGCTTTGCTTGCAGCTTCTCCAGCTCACAGCTCCTCCATTCAAAATATACACGTATCCTGTCTGAGATTTAGCATCATCCTTGTCGGTGTCGAAACTAGCATCGACGTAACCTTTACTGACGAAATGTTCATCACCCCCATAGACTAAGAACATTTCTTTAGTCCTATTTAGGTACCTTAGGATGTTCTTCACGACGTCGATGTTCCACTCTGGATCACTTTGATATCTTTCGTCAAACTAAGAGCATTGGACACATCCGTCTAGTACAAAGATGGCATACATGATGGAACCTATGGCCGAGGCATAAGGCACTTTGCTCATAGCTTCCTATCATTTACATCAGATGGACACCGAGCCTTGCTCAATATCTTACTCGACAACATAGGCAATCGAACCTTTCAATGCCTTATCCATTCTGAACCTTTTCAGAACTTTGTCTAGGTATGTACTCTGGCTTAAAGCTATCAAGCGTCTTTGTCTATCTCTATAGATTTTGATGCCCAATATATAAGCAGCTTCACCTAGGTCTTTCATTGAAAAACACTTGTTCAAATAACTCTTCACATCGTTAAGCATGTTGATGTCATTTCCAATAATCAATATGTCATCCACATATAGTACCAGAAACGTCACCGAGCTCCCACTCACTTTCTTGTAGATGCAAGCTTCGTAGCAATTTGGAACAAATCCAAAGCTCTTGATCACTTGATCAAAATGAAGGTTCCAACTCCGAGATGCTTGTTTCAGTCCATAAATGGAACGCTGAAGTTTGCATACTTTATCAGCATCCTTAGGATCGACAAAACCTTCGGGTTGCATCATATACAACTCTTCATCAATGTTGCCATTGAGGAAAGCAGTCTTGACATCCATTTGCCATATTTCATAATCATGAAACGCAGCAATTGCTAATAAAATCCGAATGGACTTAAACATCGCTACGGGAGAGAAAGTATCATCGTAGTCAACACCTTGAACTTGTCGAAAACCTTTCGCAACAAGCCGTGCTTTATAGACGGTAACATTACCATCTGCGTCCGTTTTCTTCTTGAAGATCCATTTGCACTCAACGGCCTTTCGGTCGCTAGGAGGGTCCACCAAAGTCCATACTTGGTTTTCGCTCATGGATCCCAATTCGGATTTCATATCTTCTAGCCATTTCTCGAGTCCGGCTCATCATCGCTTCCTCATAGTTCGAGGTTCACCGTCTTCTACTAACAAGACAGTCAAGACAGGTTGCTGCACCACTCAGAGGGGCACGCGACCTTGTCGACCGCGACGCTCAAGAGCAGATCGTCCAAGCTTCATGATCCTTGTCATTAGCTTCCTCTATTGTTGGTGCAGCGACCTTTGGAACAATTTCAGGTGCTGCTACTCTCCAATTCAAGAGAAGGTTCAATAACCTCGCCTAGCTCTACTTTCCTCCCACTCACTTCTTTCGAGAAAACTCCTTCTCAAGAAAGGAACCGCTTTTGCACAAACACTTTGCCTTCGGTTCTGTGATAGAAGGTATACCCAATAGTTTCCTTTAGGGTATCCTATGAAGACGCATTTCTCCGCTTTGGGTTCGAGCTTGTCCGCATCAACTTCTTGACGTAAGCTTCATCCCCAAACTTTAATAAACGACAACTTAGGTTTAGCACCAAACCATAGTTCATACGGTGTCGTCTCAACGGATTTAGATGGAGCCCTATTTAAAGTGAATGCAGCGGTTTCTAATGCATAACCCCAAAATGATAACGGCAAATCAGTAAGAGACATCATCGATCGGACCATATCTAACAGGGTTCGATTCGCTGCTCAGACACACCATTGCGTTGTGGTGTTCGGGTGGCGTGAGTTGTGAAACGATTCCACTTGCTTTGAGATGCGTGAGAAAATCATAACTCAAATATTCGCCTCACGATCGGATCGTAGAAACTTAATCTTTCTGTTATGATGGTTCTCCACTTCATTCTGAAATTCTTTGAACTTTTCAAACGTTTCAGATTTATGTTTCATTAAATAGATATACCCATATCTACTTAAGTCATCGGTAAAAGTGAGAAAATAGCGATATCCACCGCGGTCAAAACACTCATCGGTCCGCATACATCGGTATGTATGATTTCCAACAAGTCCGTTGCTCGTTCCATCATACCGAGAACGGGTTTTGATCATCTTGCCCATGAGGCATGGTTCGCATGTGTCAAATGATTCAAAATCAAGAGACTCCAAAAGTCCATCGAATGGAGTTTCTTCATACGCTTTACACCAATATGACCTAGACGACAAGTACAAATAAGTAGTATTATCATTATCTACTTTGCATCTCTTAGCCTCAATGTTATGGATGTGTGTTTCATCCCTTTCGAGATTTAGAAGAAATAAACCACTCACAAGAGGTGCATGACCATAAAAGATGTTACTCATATAAATAGAACAACCATTATTCTCCGATTTAAATGAATAACCGCCTTGCAATAAACACGATCCAAATAATGTTCATGCTCAACGCAGTACATAATAACATTTATTAAGGTTTAAAACTAATCCTGAAGGTAAAACTAAGGAGAGCGTCGACGGCCATCACATCAACTCTTGATCCGCTAACGCCAAGCATCGTCACCTCATCCTCGCAGCCGCCTATTCCGCAGCTCTGCTTCGAGTTACAAATATTAGCAACCGAACCGTATCAAATACCTGTGCACTACAATGAGGGCTAGTAAGGAAAACATCAATAACATGTATATCAAATATACCTTTGATGGTGCCAGCCTTCTTGTCCGCTAAGTACTTCGGACATTGCTTCCAAAGGACCCTTGTCCTTGCAATAGAAGCACTCGTTATGTCCGGCTTGGGACCAGACTTGAGCTTCTTCTCAAGAGGGCAACGCGCTTGCCGCTTTTCTTGAAGGGCTTCTTTGCACCTTTACCTTTCTTAAAGGAGGGCTTGTTGACCATCAACACATGATTATCCTTCTTGATGTCCACCTCCGCAGCCTTCAGCTTTGCGAAGAGCTTGGTGATCGACGCTTGAACCAATCTGATTATGAGTCACTACAAAACTTTTGTAGCTGGGAGGAGTGATTGCAGAAACTGTCAATCTTGAGCTCCTCCGATTCTTGCAGTCCAGCTTGCTCAAGGCGTTGAGTGTAGCCCGACATCTTAATGGCGTGCTCACTAACGGAACTCCCTTCCTCCATCTTGCGCTTAAAGAACTTCTCAGAGATCTCATATCTCTCAGAACGGGCCTGAGTCTGAAACATGGTTTTTAGCTCCTCGAGAATCTCAAAGGGCCCGGGATAGTTTTCAAAACGATTTTGATGTTCCGGTTCCATAGCAAACAACATTGTGCTCTTAATCACACCATAATCATCTTTGCGCGACTGATAGACAGCTTTCTCATCAGCCGGTAGCTTGCAGAGGGTTACCTAACGCTTTCTCAAGGACATAGTCCTTTTGTCCACCGATGTAATGATTCTTAGATTGCGGAACCAGTTGGTGAAGTTAGACCCATTGTTTCTAAGCTTTTCTTTCTCAAAGAAAACGTTGAAGTTGAAGTTGGACTCGGCCATGTGATCTATAGTATTTGCAAGTACAATTTAGACTATGTTCATGATAAATAGTTCAACTTAATCAAATTACTAGATGAACTCCCACTAAATTCAACATCCCTCAAGTTGTTTAGTGCACACGATCCAAATTCACCACACCTAATCCGATCATCACGAGAAGAGATGTGGTTTCAATGGTGGACAACGAAGTGTCGATCATATCATTAATATGACTCATGCTTAAACTTTCGGTTCTTGTGTTCCGAGGCCATGTCATACATGCTAGGCTCGTCAAGTTAGACCCAAGTATTTCCGCAGTAAAACTGGCTTGCACCTGTATGTGAGAGAGTCTATAGCACCCGATCATCACGTGATGCTTGGACACGAACTTTCTTAACGGTGCATACTTGGGGAGAGAACACAGCTTTTATCTTGATCTTTATGAGGAATCATCTTATAATGCTACCGTCATGATCTAAGCATAATAAGATACATAAAAGGATAAACATCACATGCATATAACTTTATGTGACATGGTATAGCCAATCTTCAAGAATGATCTCCATCTTGTGCGTTCGGTATGATCTCCATCACTCCACCATGATTGCCTCCACCACGAATAGCTACAACTATTGCTAACTACTTAGCGATAAAGTAAAGCTATTACATGGCGATAAGAAGTTGACTCGCAGGCCATACACAATTATAAAGACAACCATATGGTTCTCGCGGTTGTGTACTCATCGACATGCAAGTCGTGAAACATTACAAAACATGATCATCGCATACAATATACACATCACATCTTGGGCCATACCATATCATAGAAAACACTCCCTGCAAAAACAAGTTAGACGCCTCTACTTTGTTGTTGCATGTTTTACGTGGCTTATGGGAGTAGATGCTAAGAACGATTCTTACCTACGGAAAGCCACAACGGTGCTATTATGGTTGCCAAACTCCGGTGTTAATCCCATGATCACTATAGTGAGAGAAACTGACATCCACCAGCCGCATGTGTGGAACAAGCCACACGTCAAGTGCGGAGCCGGTCTCGCGAACGACGTCGCGTAAGGTTGGCCTGGACCGCTTCAATCTCACTATGCCGCGTCATAAGAAGAACACAAACAAGAGGCTTGCAACAGAAAACATCAACGCCCGCAACAACCATGTTGCGTTCTACTCGTGAATCACATCTACGCATAGATCTAGATCTGATACCACTGAAGGGTTTCGCAGCATAGTAAATCAAAATTTTCTACGGAAGCGAACAGAAGGAAAGCCAAGATCTAATCTAGGAGATGCAAACAACGAGAGAGATTGGATTAGATCTTCATACCCTTGAAGATTCGACCGCGAACGCTCGCTTAACGTGGGTGATGTAGTCGTACTCGCTTCTCCTCCTCGCGATCCGATCTGATCTAGCACCACAAGTGGCGGTGCCTCCGTGAGATGCACACGTGCGGCACCTCGACGTCTCCTCGTTCCTCGGACCAGCAAGTATGGTGGAGAGATAGATTGGATCTACAACACGACGGCGTGGTGTATATGGTGGAGAATTTCTGCAGCAGGGCTTCACCGCAAAATGGGGAGGGAGAGAGGAGGGCAGCAGGGCAACTAGGGTTTGGAGGAAGGTGTAGGTTCGGGGGGAGGGGGCGCACCAGCCCTCTATATATAGAGGGGGGGGTGTGCGGCCAGCCCTTGCCCATCCTCCAAGCCTATCTCTAGTTTAAACGATTTAAACTTATCCCTTATCTAGAAACCCTATCTCTAGTTTAAACGAGTTTAAACTTATCTAGGATCGGCTGGGCCCTATGGGGTTTTGTGCCCTGGCCCAATGCGCCAGGACACTCCCTCATAGGCTCATGCCCCTCCCGGAAGGTGGGGCCACGTTGGCCCCTTCCGAAGGTTCTAGAAGCTTCCGATAATACCGATTAATCCTAACAATTCAACTCCAAAACTGCACTGCCTTATATGAATCTTATTCTCCGGACCATTCCGGAACCTCTCGTGATATCCCGGATCCCATCCGAGACTCCTAACAAAAATTCATAAACCAAGTATCCAATCTATCCTAGCGTCGAGACACGTTAAGTGTGTGACCCTGCGGGTTCGAGAATATGCAGACATGATCTTCTATCAATAATCAACAGCGGGGTCTGGTCACCCATATTGACTCCCACACATTCATCGATGATCATACCGGATGAACCACGATGCCAGGATTCAATCAATCCCATATATATATTCCCTTCGTCTCGCGATATTTTACTTGCCCGAGATTCGATCGTCGGTATCGTCATACCTAGTTCAATCTCGTTCACAGCAAGTACTTTACTCGTTCCGTAATCCGATATCACTTTGTGATTAACTCCTTAACCACATGCTTGCAAGCGGTTTTGATATCGATTACCGAGTGGTCCCGAAGTATATCTCTCCGACTTGGGAGGGACAAATCCCATCTCGATACATACAACCCAACAGATACTTTCCGATCACCTGAGAGACACCTTTATGATCACCCTCTCATAGGATGACGTTTGATGACCTCAAAGCTTTCTTCCGATACCAGGGAGTTGCATTATCTCATGGTCTAAGGAATACAATATTTGACATAGGAAAAGCTTCGCAAAGATGAACACAATGACACGATCTAATTGCTTCGCTTAGTTTGGGTCTGTCCATCATATCATTCTCTCAATGATATGATCTCATTATCAATTGACAACTCATGTCTATGGTTAGGAAACCTTAACCATCAATGATCAATGAGCTAGTCCATAGAGGCGTACTAGGGACACGGTGTTGTTCACAAACCACACAAGTATTAATGTTTCCGCTTAATACAATTCTAGCATGGAATATAAACTTTATCATGAACAAGAATTATAATAATAACATCTTTATTATTGCCTCTAGGGCATAATTCCAACACTCATCCACTCAGGGATCTGGTCCACGCAGGGGTAAGCTAGTCCACGACCGCAAAAGATAACAGGGAATACTGACATGGCGGGCCAAGAAGAGTTGACCTAATGGCGGTATTTGAGTTCAACCAGGTTTCGTCTGGTTCAAACGACCGTTTGGCCGTTAGATTTGTATTCACCCCATTTGGACCTTCTGGACAATTGGCGAATCTACTATGGCCCCTCCGCACGATTGATGGCAACTCGGGTACCGCGGTGCGCTCACCCACCAAGTTTGGTACCGCAAACGAACATTCCCCACAAGGAGGGCATCGACGAAGCATACTAGCTACTTTCTGACCCTAATCTCGATGCATTGAGTTGTTCTGACAACGACCTTCCTGATGCCTGAGTTGGCCACCCTAAGTGCAGCGAACGTTGTGCTTGTGTTGTGTGTCATTCAGGGGGTCAGCTCATCCTCCCCTACCAAGAGTTAGGCTGATGGGGAGGTGAGAGCTGACCCCTATTTGTCCTTTTGATTCAGCGGGGTAGATTCTTCCATGAAAGTGTCCTTAATCCTTCTCTTTAGTGGGCAGGCGAATTTCTCGTGAGGAAGGCTCGATGCAGCATGTCTCATCTCTTAGCTGTGTCGGTCATACTCTGTAGTGTTCTTCAAGGATGCCTTAACAATTATTACTCCCCTAGGTTCCGGGAGTTTAAACATTAGGTAGGTGTAGTTGGCAATGCCCACGAACTGCAAGATCTATGGACGACTGAGAAGTGCATTATATACCATGGGGAAATTTATGACCTCAAAGATACACTATTCCATGCAGAAGTTCTCTCCACTGCCGAACATGATGGGCAAAGTAATCTATCTGACCGTCTCATGAGCTACTCTGGGGATTATCTTGAAGAATTTGTTCGATACTGGTTGGACGTAAGAGCTAGGGATGTGCATTTTTTCCTAGGGTGTCCATTGTAATGATTCCAAAAGTGCTTCCTTCGTAAATTAAGACCGTATGTATGGTGGTGTTGGCAATAATCGAGGAGACCTCCAAAGGATACCTGCCTGGGTAGGCTAGGTTGTCGGGGCATTCGCTGAATCCGAAGGTGATTGGTACGCTAGTCCATGCTGGCTTGGAGGTGCTTCCATGTTCCGCCATGAGGATTGTGTTGTAGACCTCCTTGACTTCCTTGTGCGAGGAGTACCCGGATGAACCTCTCCACAAGTTATTTACCTGGGGGATGGTCTTTTTCTCATAAATGCCATAGAGGTATCCTATGTTCCCTCCGGTGGTGTACTAACTTGTCCCAGCAGACCCCGGGTCCTATTGCCAAGGTCCGGTGGGTGGTCCCAGAGCCCGGTCGGGGCTATGTCCGAGCTGCTGCTAGTCTGGGTTGGTGCGTCCTGATGGATCAGATGGCGGAGGCTTCCCCTCATGTGATGCCATGGCCACGTGCTTGAGCCACAAGATAATGACTCGGTACCTAGCTCTCTTGTGTGAGGTGGTGGCATGTAAGTGTGACCAGTTTTCCATAGTATGCTCCTCTGGAGGGATCCACCATCATTGGGCCTCCCTGTTCCACACCGCATCATGGACGGGCGGTTGTTGTTGATGATATACAGGTCGATCCCACTAGTACGGCTAATAAGTCGCAGCAACCTCTTGTTGGTGTCCCCAGGTATTTGTTATATCGGCCCGCTAGCCACTTGACCTCATGCGGAGAATACCTTGCTCGACCCTTCCTTATGAGGCTTCCTACGGCGTTCATCCGTTGATCTATAGAGGAGAAGCCACCAGTCGGACTCTTATTGATGAATCATCTTATCATCGTGCGTAACTACCTCTTTGAGGACGACCATGAGCTGATCCAGGGTGCTTGGTTCAGTGGCAATGATAAACGTGACATTGTTATTATTACAGACCCCATTAGTGAATGACCACATGATGTCCTTGTTAGAGAGGTCGGGCGTGGTGCTCACTAGGATCCTGAATCACTTCACAAAGTCCTCCAATCACTCCATTGGGTACTGCTTGATGTTCTTTAACTCTTCTTGAAGTATATTGGCATTGTATTCTGTGGCAAAGGCCTAGATTAGCCCCGAGTAAAGTAGTCCTAGGTCCGACTCGACTGGGGACCTTGTTCCAAAGCCACTTTAGGGTGTTTCTCTTTAAACAAGTTGGGAGAAGATTTGCCATATGGAGCGAGTCACCTCCCATGATGTTGATGGCTTATGCGAATTTTTTCAAGGATGCGATTGGGTTCTATGATCTATTTTACTCCTCATAATTCGTGGCCCTTGTAGCCCTGGGCACCTCGACACCGGCTAGGTCATGGGATAAAGCCCTGCACCCGCTGATCAGCAACGTGTCCCAATCCTCGTATTCTTGATCATACTCATCCCGATGGTAGAAGCGTCATTCTCGCTATCTATCCCGCTGCTCGTTCCTCTGATCCTGCTTATGGACCCTACCGGCCTCGTTGTCGTGCTCACAATTGGGGTCATGGTCATCACAGTTGTGTAGAGCTCTTTCTTCCCCCATCCCGAGGCCTTCATCTAGGTTGGGGCTGATGCCCAGGTTATCCGTCCGGGCTGGTGAATCCTAGAGCTAGCTGATAGGATCTTCTTTCCTTTTCGAGCATGACGCTCGGCTTTCGAGTCGTACCGGAGCCATCTATCACTGCTATCAGACCTTGCACTGCTACTGGTGAGCGACTAATCGCCCTGGTGGCACCGCTTGCTGGTTCCGGGGGGCGAAGTGCCAAAATTGTACTCCTTGAGATGTTTTTCTAGGTTTGTCATGGTATTGGCTACCAGGTCCTGGGTGGCCTTTAGATCTTCTTCTAGGTCTACCTTGACTCCCTCTGAGGCATGTGCGATCTGTCTGTGGATTTCTTGTCTATGAGCGTAATGGTGACTTGACTCCGCCATGCCCGGGCTGACGGTGTGAGATCCAGAGGCGAGGAACCACTCGAAGGGACAGGGTCCCCACGCTGCCTACAGGTTGTAAGGAGTGGCACTTGCCCAAGATGTTCCCAAGATTTCCGATGCATTTCTATAGGTGGAGTAGGCCATTCCCGAGAATCCTATACCAAATCTAGGAGAAGGGATGGTTATGTAATAACTGAAGGGAATATGTCCTGAGAGGCAATAATAAAGTTGTTATTATATGTATTCCAAGTATATGATAGATGGTTATTTTGCATGCTATAATTGTATTAATATGGAAACCTTAATACATGTGTTTTTTATAAACAAATAGAAAGTTCCTAGTTATGCCTCTCTATAAACTAGCTCGTTGATTAACAAGATGATCAACGTTTCCTGATCATGGACATTGGATGTTGTTAATAACAAGGTCACAACATTGGTGAATGATGTGAGGGACATTCATCCGAAGTATAGCATTACGATCAAAGTCATTGTGTTTATATTGCTATAAAATCATACGAAGTAATCTTTATCCTTAGACCATGAGATCATGTTAATTGCTAACACCAGAAGAATACTTTGATAACATCAAACATCACACCATAAAGGGTGACTATAAAGATGGGTTCGGGTATTACAAAGGTGTTATGTTGAGACTCATGGATCAAAAGTGGAATTTGTCAATCTCGATGATGGATAGATATACTCTGGTCCCTCTCGGAGATATCACATTAAGATAGCTTGCAAGCAAGTGATGTGATCACTTTAATGTTATATCACAGGAACGAGAAAAGAGTGCACGTCGGTAACAAGATCATACTAAGTATTATGATACTAATGATCGAATCTCAGAAATGTAATGTATCGCGAGACAAAGGGATTTAGTTACTATCATTAAAGGTTCTCACGATCACATAAGTCATCGTTGAATGTGTGGGAGTTAGTATGGATCTCTAGGTCCCGCTTCTGATTATTGATCTGAGAGGGGTCTCGATCATGTCTTCATTATTCACGAATAGTGGGGTGACACACTTAAGGGTTGCCAAACACCATTTCTAGAAAATATGTTCTAAACGGAAGAATTGCAAAGCGCTAGAATTATTTCAATGGACACCGGAATTGTTTCGGGTGAAATTGCTAAAATTGGTTATGCATGTGCTATTGAAATGTTGTAGGGGGTTTTATGTGAATGTTTGTTAATTAAAGTAATTAAAAAATCTGAATAAAATAAATAAAAGAGTTCTATTAAATGAGAGTTGCATTAAATTTGGTGGAAATTTAATGCATGTGAGTTGGAATTTGAGTGGAGGCTATATTTACGTGAGTGGAGCTTCACCACATGAATGAAGGAAGAAGTGGGGGAACCTCCCCTTGGCACCGGCCATGGGAGGGGGATGCCCCCTCTCCCTATAAAAGGCCCCCCTCTCCTCCCTCTCAAAGCACACCTCCTCGTGAAGGATCTCTCTCCCCCTCTAGAATTATTCCCCCATGGTCTCGGATTAGCGAGATACATGCTCCCAATGGCATTTCGTCTAGAAGGAGTTGCTTCTTCTGCTGAATCGCTGGAGCGAGGAGGTGGAGGTTGTTCGGTGGCCTGAACGTTTGTACGAGGACAGATGCGCTGCTGATTTGTGGTGCTAGGATTTCCACACGATCTTGAGATCGGCAAGCGTTCGACTACATAATCCACGAGTTCCACCTCGTTAACAAAGCTTTGTCAGTCTACAAGGGTATGTTCTCTATGGATGTATATCCACATGTTGCTTGTATCTAGTAGAAAGATCTTGGCGTATAATAGTTCCCATCGTAGGAAATTTTTTGTTTTATATAATGTGAACCCAACAATAACCTGTAGGTAGAAGGCCAGGGTCGAAGACGTATGGGACCTCAACATACCCATAGTCGGACCATGTGTAAACATCAAGCAGGAGGCCTGATGGAAGCGGAGAGCTGGGGTTGAAGTAGCCAGCCTCCGGTGGTCCGAAGAGTGCTTCAAGATAACAGTGGTAGATGGGCGCCTAGGCTGCTTCGATGTTGTTCTGGTAGACTTTTCTCAACATAGACGAGGTGTCCGGGACGTACTCCTCCTTCGGCGCCCCGACGGTTGTGCGACCATGGTCTAGATCTAGAGCCCTAGGGTCCCTGGCTGGGAGGTCCTTGGCAGTTTCATCCACTAGAATGGTAGATCTGATTTGCATGACATGAGCTCCCCTTGCTTGGCGTGCTAACTGATGAAGGATAGTTTTGATGATCCCTGCGTAGTCTCGCTTCCGAGGAACGAAAGAGGGCTTATTTGTTTGGTAATCAGCTTGAGTCAGCATGTTTTGATCTCTCGAAGACAAACACGAAGGTATATGGGTAATGGGGAGGATTCCCTCAGAATCTATTCATAAGGTGATCTAGAGATCGTACAATGTGTCTACAAGGGCTCTCGGTGGGTTCACAATGACACCCGATGAGAGATGAATCTACAACTAGGACTAGGCTAATGTTAAGCACTCGAGCGATTATGGCGTGTCCTTCTCAGGTGAATGATCTTCAATACTTATAGGTGTTGATGGTTGTGGGGTCTTCCTTATTCACATTAGGTCTTCATATTTTCTTGCACATAATATTGATCTCTGATCTGCCTTGCACGTACATTTGGTATTTGGGGTCTCTAGACACGTCTTACAGCCCCACAAGAAGGGTCGGTTGAGGTAAGGTCGATTGAGTGGTTCTAGATGTAGGTGTCGGAGTCCTGACACTAGGGGTACCACGATCCTATGATCTATGAGCCAACCGACAAGGCCACCATCCCCTCCTAAAGAGGCGGGGCAAGGTAGGAGGCCTCACGAGGGAAACCCGAGGCTGCCGCCTCATGAGGGAACACTCCTGGGCCCTATCATCCACCACAGCAGAGCGCTGGCTATCTCGGGTCCCAAGGTAGATCGTGGATGAGTCAAGGTGTGCCCAAGGTCATGTTCGTAATCCTACAACAACGAGGAAGAATAAGGCAAAACCCTATGGGAAGTACCAGGCCCACACGGGTCGCCTCGGTAAAGAAAGGCCGGACTGCCCACCATCTGATGCAAACACACTGAGAACATCATCGGGGCCAAGGCAGTTGCCCCTTACCACTTTGGTGCTAAGGGGACAAGCACGGGGGCGGATAGCGAAGGACGGTGTCAGAAGGCCCAGCTTTGCGAAGGACTAGAGGGCGACCAAGACGAGAGGACCGAGTCGACCAAAAGTAGTCCTGTAGACCGAGTCTTCGAGGGGCGGTATCGTGGTTACCCTTCCCGCCCAACATTTGGTGGGTGGACAATCGTGGCCTCCTATATAAGGAGGCATTCTCCTACCTTGTAGGGGGCCAAACCTTGCAATATGTAACCCTAGACATTGGTTCACCACCATACCCTCACAGGGCACCATGAGCAATATAACCAAGACGGAGTAGGGGCTTTACCTCCTCACGAGGGTCCCAAAACTAGGTAAAAAACCTAGTGTCAACCTCTCTATCGTGTCCATGCGCCGCCGTCAACACGTGATTCAGCCCCCTCTCGAACTCAGGGCTTGTTGGACCACTTGTTCCCATGGGAGACACTTTCTCCAATAGCAGGCCTTCATGTCCTTAACCATAGAGGTAGGCATGAGAAGGAATCATGGATTAAGGCCCATCTAAGGTACAAGTCAAAATCCACCCATCACCGACAAAACCCAAGTTGTCTTTTCTTTCATTTTGTTATCATAGGCATATGAAAAATTGTTTACAAACCAAAATCGGATGAGTGCATCTTTGTAGGTTATCCTAGAGTAACATCTGGGAATTCATTCAACTATATAATGTATGCAAAAGTGTTTGTCACCAAGTATGGCATAGTTATCGAGAAGCAGTGTCTCGCGAAAGGTTTAAGTGGGAGCACAATAGAACTTGATGAGGTTGTTGAACCTGAGAAAGATGAAAAAATAGTACAACACCAAAAAGTGTTTTGAAAACGACTATGGATCCTGAGGCTCCCGCACCGACAAAATGTTGTAGTCCCGAAAATTGAAGTTCCTATTGAACTACGTAGGTTGGAAACCATTATTGTTGGACAATGATGAACCAACTACATATGGAGAAGATATGATGGACCTTGAATTCGTTAAATAGCTAAAATTCATAAAATCCAAGATAGTATCCATGTACAAAAATCAAGTGTTGAGCTTGATAGACCCTCCAGAAGGGATGAAGCCTATCGAACGTAAATGGATCTATAAAGATATAGACACGAATGTTTTCATCCGTGTAAGATTAACTTGTTGAAAAGGAGTTTACGTTAAACTTTAGAGAGTTGAATATGAAAAGGTTGGATCTTCTGTAGCGATGTTTAAGTCTGTAGGGATTATTCCAAGCAACCACTACATATTCCCAAGATATAGTAGTTGAATACCAAACCAATGTTTTGTTTCAAGGTGTGTGACCAAGCACATGTACATGACACTACCCAAGGGTTTTGTTAGTTGAAAGGTTGCTAGAAACATGTGCAAACTTCATTGGTTGGAGTTAGCATGACATAGTTGGAATCTTCACTTTGATGAAATGGTTAAAGAGTTTTATTTCATCAGAAAAGGTAAAGATGATTTTATGTTTACAAGAAAATAAGTGGGAGCGATAAGACATATTTATAATACTTTATGTGAGGACATATCATTGATTAGAAATAATGTATATTTTCTTAAAAGAATCAAGTTACACTAAAATTAGATTTTGTGTGAAAGACTTAGGTTGCACGCATATTGGGCACCAAGAATATATGGTGATAGATTCATGCAACTAGTATGGTTAAGTCAATGTACATGTATGAAATATTAAATGAGTTCAATATGTGAATGCCAGGAAAGGGTTATTATCTCATGGTAGACACCATGATATATATACAACTAGATATGTCCTATGCTCTAAGTGTTATGAGCATATGCCATAGTGATACATATGATGATCATTGGACAATAGTAAGAATATTCTTACGTGCTTTATAAGAATATGTTTGGTATGCATAAGTGGCAAAATAGTTCATCGTAAGATGTTACATACATACTAGTTTTGTCACTAGTACAAATAGTTTTGATATCAATTAGGCTATATGTTTAATATAAGGTGGTCCAATGGACTGAAAGGAAATTCCATGTTGGATCTTGATGAATTCCAAAGTTAAACATTGCAACGAATACTACCATGAAGGTTGAGTATATCGTTGTGATGACAATGGCAAAGGAGGGCATTATGAATCAAAAGATCATTATTTAACTTTTTGTAGTTCTGAGCATGCTACTGCTATAAATATATATTGTGTGACAAGTGAAGACACAAATATATGCAAATACACACGGACCTGAACTTGTCAGATCCATTGAGGAAATTTACCACATGGAAAGCATGACAACCACTAGAATTCCATAGGTGTTAAGTGTTGAGATATTGACTATGTTATTGACTCTAGTTAAGGTGGAAGAGTGATGGAAATAGGCCCTAGAGGGAATAATAAGTTGTATTATTCTATATTTCCTACTTCATGATTAAGTTTATTAATCTATGCTACAATTGTATTAGTTCTGGATAATGAGTATTTGGAGGAAAACCCTAATACTTCTGTGGAATTTAGATATACCTTGTCTCACCTGTGGAATTTAAATATATGCAAATGCACCAGGAGGTGAACTTGTCAAATCCATTTAGATATACCTAGTCTCTCCTCTAAGACTAGTTTGTATATCATTGATACTCTCAGTTTCCTAGCTAAGGGTAAATAGAAAGTGTTGTAGAGTTGCCGATCATATATGATATCAGAGTTGTGGAGAGAACAACATTGATGGATATAACCAATTTGATATACCGCGAAACGCATCTTCAATATTGTTATAGGTAGTTTCTCAATAGAAACTAATATCGTTACTGAAAGATCGTTAGAGCACAAGACTCATATGAATATGTATACAATATGGATGTGGCAGGATCTTTCAAACGTTACTTGAGAATGAGTAATCATAAAGTAGTTCTTCGCTCTTACCGGATAGTATGCCAATGTCTTATATGGTATAGTTTGGGAATTGCTACTCCTGACGATGGAGAGATACACTCTAGGCTCACTCATGTATTATGATGTTGATCATAGTCTAGCCAGGTACATGATTAAGTTGCTAATCACAGGAACATCAATATTGCGAGATGAGTAAAGAGTACATGTCAGGTAACAAGGTTAACCTAGTGTTTCACCACGGGATATGTAAAGTATCAAGAAGCATGCAACGTGTATCGAAGTAATATAAAAGGTTAACATGATGAAAGAACTTTGTGATTATATGCGGGGATCACTATGTGCATATAGGTACCGATGGTGATCATTGTGGAGGAAAGAGTTCCAAATATGTTCGGATATATCCAAACACATAGGGTCACACACTTAATATTTTAGAGACATTTAGAATATGAGTGTGAGCGAAGATATAGTAGAGAAGTAATTATGAAAGTGTTCGAAAGGACTAGGAATATACTGGAGGTGTCCAGAATATTGCTGAGAATGCCCAAAATGAGTTTTGAGGATCTATAGAATGATAGAAGGGTTCTAATAGTGATTGATATGATCTCAGAATGGTTCCAAGAGGTCCCAGATGATCCCGGAAGCGTCTAAAATCGTCTCGGGAGTGTTCAAAATGGTTCCGGGCATATATAGAAGGTCTTGGAAGGAACAGAAGGTCCTAAAGATACGGGGCTAACGCGAGCCATCTTAGTATGTCCGAAAAGTTCCATAATAGGTGCATGCACGTTTCCCCAAGGGGAAAGGAAAGTTTCCCTACCCCAATTCTTATTTGTCAAAGGAGGTTGTTTTCTAGTAGGTTTCGGTTGACCTAAACTTTAGGGCTAGGTCTTGGATAAACCAAGGGGCTTGCGTACCTATAAATGGAAGGGATTTTTATTTTTGTGCCCCTGGTTCCTTAGTTGTACACACTTTTTCCCAAATGCTAAACATTTCCTCACTTTTTCCTAACCTCTTGTCTGAAACTCTCACATAGTTTGTCCATCAGGCTTACCGTTATGTGTTGACGAGTGGGGCCGTGTTGGGTTGAGTCCCATAGTGGACACCTCTCTCCACTTATCCAGATCAGCGTGGAACCCACAACTTGTGCACGTGAGTGTCGGACCCACAACTTACCCAGGTTAGCGTTGCAAGATGTGAGCCCGAGCCAACCCCACGCCCGTTCCCATGCTGGTGGCTCCCCTTTATTTTCCCTCACCCCATTCTTATTCTTCTCTAGCAACGATAACCCTTCTCCGGCCGGCGAGTGATATATAGCTTCACTTAGGCCTATCGTGCATACCAAATTGTTCTGATTTCTATCTATTTTCTTGTTATTCCCTAAGAATTTAGTATTTAGGGTTCATGTTGTCATTTTTATATCCTGAAGAAATGCGGGCATTTCGACCATTTTGAATGGATCGATGTGTATGTTGATAGGCTGATTAGAGGAATCAGTTGGTGCAACTCGAGATCTCAAGGGGGAGTCTTGTTGTGGATAATGCGGCCGACAGAGTGGTCATTCCAATGATTACCAATTCTAGTTGGGATGCCTAGGAAAAAATGAATTTGTTTATCGAGTTAGTGTCTCGATTGCAATCAAGTTAATCTATGAGGTGAAAGTCAAACTTTAAGATTTAGTGAGATGGAAGTATAAAAACTAAGAAAGAAAATGACATAACTCTGGAACACTTTCAAATTAAAAACATTATACAACTCTTGATGTAAAAAAGAGAGTTTATCATTTTTAGAGGGTGAAAAGTAATGCATTCACTAAAAGCTTATTGTCTAATGCATATACCAAAATTATACAACTATTGAAAACTTTCAAATTACACTTTGGACATGATAATACTGTCCTAAGAAAATATTAGGAGTTTACCACTTTCAGAGAGTGAAAAGTAATGCATAAACTAAAGGGATCACTGAACTAAAATCTTTATGTCTAATGTATATACCAAAATTATACAAATCTTGAACATTTTCAAATTACATTTTGGACATGATAATGTTGTCCTACGAAAAACTTAAGAGTTTACCATTTTTAGAGAGTGAAAAGTAATGCATAAATTAATGGGATCCCTAAACAAAAATCTTTTTTTCATATGCATATACCAAAATTATATGACTCTTGAACACTTTCAAATTACACTCCATACATGATAATGTTGTCCTAAGAAAATCTTGAGCATTTACCATTTTTAGAGCGTGAAAAGTAATGCATAAACTATAGGGATCTCTAAACTAAAATATTTATGTCTCTTGCATATACCAATAATATGCAACTCTTGAATACTTTAAAATTACACTTTGGACATGATAATATTGTCCTAAAAAAATCTTGAGGGTTTACCATTTTTAGAGCATGAAAAGAAATACATAAACTAAAGGGATCCCTAAACTAACATCTTTTTGTCTCATGCATATACCAAAATTATACAACTCTTTAACACTTTTAAATTACACTTTGGACATGATAATGATTTACTAAGAAAATCTTGAGAGTTTACCATTTTTAAAGCGTGAAAAGAAATGCATAAACTAGAGTGATCCCTAAACTAAAATCATTATGTCTCATGCATATACCAAAATTATACAACTCTTGAACAATTTCAAATTACACTATGGACATGATAATGTTGTCCTTTGAACATATTCCCTTCATTTTCATTAGTTTATTGAGGTAAAGTATCGGTGGCACAGATAGAGCAGGGTTATCCTACTCGTTGGATCACAGAGGATCAACGGTTTGAGGGCATGATCCGCGTGACAACTGTGTCGACTAATCAAGGCGTAGCAGCCAAAGTGAGAACAAGTTTGGGCTTTTATGAGAGAGGGAAAACAAAGTAGTATAAAAAACCAAGGGCAAAATAGACTAAGAGATTCAAATAGAAAAGAGAAACAGATTTAAAAAATGGAAAATGTGTGTTTTAAAAAGTTTAGCGCTAGAGGAAAAATGAGTACAACTAAGGAACAAAGAGCACGAAAATAGAAATCCCTCAAAGGAGACCCAAGCGAACCTCAAGAGGTGTGCAAACCGTGGACTTGGCCTCCTCCAAGCCGCTTCACCATGCCACCTCCAAACCCTAGGGCCCCGCATGCCACCTCCACCATGCGTGCCGTCGTCTCCCGCGTGTGTCTCCTCCTTGATGGTGGTCTAAAACCTTGGGCAGGTGTGCCCAACATTTTTATTCTACTACAACACCAGAGCGCTGCCCGAGTTCTACATCCGACTAGATCTAATCTAGTCGGACTACGGAAACGTTGCCACATTGTCAATGACACGCTCCCGCTTCGACTGTGTGCTTGATCACACCTCGACGCGGTGCCACTAATCTCATATGTGTGGATACCGTTGGAGGTGATATACTTGGAGCACTTTATCATGAGGATCTTCGCAAAGGAAAATCTTCTCGCGACTAATAGACTAGCTGCAGGAATTGATGAGCATGGATTCGTCTGTGGGATTGACACACATCTTCATCAACCTCATCATCGAAAACTTCTGCTAGTTTGATCTTAGAGGGTATGATACGTTACATCCCCTTCCTACATATAATACTGGTTATGCGTAAGTGTATTTTTGTTTTTTGTAGTGCGTTCTCCAACAGTTTCTATCTTTCTATGCACCGTAAGCACTATCACGTCATATTCTTTGTTCTCTTTACTCTTTCTATAGTCGTGTTTTTATTTTGTTTCCCGTTTTTTCAGGTGTTTTTTCCTTCGTACATGTTTTCCCTGCATTTATTTCTTCATTCTTTCTTCTTGCTTATTTTTCGCTATTTTGTGTTTTTTCTGTCTTTTCTTTCATCGTTTTTGTCTACATTTCTGTGCTCTTTACTTCGTTTAGCTTCGTAATTTTTCCATTTTTTATGTGTTGTCACATCATTTTATTCGTTCTACTTCCATTTTTATAGTCGCATTTGCTTTATTTCGTTATCCCCATTTTTCGTGTTTTCACTTTTTTCTATCTTTTCCTTTCTTTTGATCCATCGCTTTTTTTCTATATTGGTTTCTATTTTATTTACTTGATTTTCCTTTGTAACGTTTAAAATGAAAAAATATAAATTGTCTAATTAAAAATGTAAAATCCATAAAATGTATAGTGGCTACCTTTACAAATGTAAAAGAAAAAATATATTATACCGCACAAGAGGGAATGATAACCAAACATCGATGACCATATAGAGAACGCGAGAATTGTGTCGTTGTGTGATCGATAACTGGTAGCGTCACCGGCTAGAAAAGGTAATAATACCACATGATGATCCACACACACACCATCCAACAGGAACGACAAGGGCAGTGACAAGGGGCTTTTCCTGGTTTCTCGCGGCGCCTTGAGGCACCTCGGCAACAGCGTTCTTACCTCCACAGAGGGTTACCGACGTTTTCTATCTTTTTAGTTTTTAGTAGTTAAATATGCTCTTTGTAGTGCACAAGTATGTTTTGTACTACGGTTCTATTTTTACATTCTGAGTTATAATGTTTGTATTATGTTGTATAAATCCCATACTTTCTGAGTTATAATGTTTGTACAACGGTTATGTCTTTACATTCCTACTTTTCATCTTAAAGTGAGTTATACCTTATATGTAAAAGGCATGAATAAAACTAGATACTTGAGTACAATCATTGATGAGGATCTGATATCCTAATCGAACAGGGCCCGCAGCGATCTCGCACCAAACACCTGCAATATAGTGTACTTACGGCTATGACTTCGAAATGCACGGGAGAACAAACCTCGTGGGTCTATATATCATCGCACCAATGCTGGTTGCGTTGCCAGCTGAAACGAGCCTAGATTTAAATCTAAAATTATCCTACTAACTATTCATCAGAATAATATTCTATAGTGCTTTCATGGAACATATTGTACACATATTTTGATACGCTTTGCCTAACAAGTGATCTTCGGGGAATACGGATTAGAGTTTTTTAATTTTATTTTATCACCAAGTTATAGACATAGACGTATATCTTAAGACAATGGAAATATATATTATAGTTTGGATACACATCACCAAGTTGACAAAATGTTCTGCCTTACTACCGCGCCCCGAGGTCCGACGAGAGTGTTTAGACGATTTTCTTCGGTATTTTTGTCGGTGTTGTACTTCACAACTGCGCCCTAGGGCGTAAAGAGAAGTCTATTATAGGTTAAACTTCATGTATATCTTTTTAAAGCTATTATCTTCGTAGTAAATTTTTTCCTATTGTAAGTTTATCTGTCTTATAAAGTCAACCATGCTCATCTCCAATAAATAGGATAAATTACAAATGTGTGAAAAGAAAAGAAGATATGATTTAATTGTCCAACATGCAGTGGTTTGTTTTAACTCTAAGTAATTTTTTTGCTGGAGCTACTTTATATGGTCTCTTCACTTGGATGGTTGATACTTTATAACTTATCTTAATGATTGAAATGTGATGATGATACAGCTTGTATATTTATTTTGTCAATCATAAGCTATTTCACATGTGTCATTCATGCATGCGAAATACATACATAAACTTTGTAGCTTATTTTATTTAAATTTATATTATTTTTTAACTTTATTATATTTACTAGACTTCTCTTTGCGCCCTAAAGGGCGCAACGGTCAAACATAGTGTTGGCTATTGTATGAGTTATGTTGATCGTATAATGGGGAATAAGAATCTGGATGTATAATCGTGATCATATTTGCACTACGAACATGTCAGATGTCCTAAAATGAACAGATCTCTTAATGATTTGGACTTTCAACATAGTGTTCATGATTTCTATAACATCGAATGTTTTGATGGAATAATTTTTTAAAGTCAAACGCTCTCCTAAGTCTTTTCCATATGCAGAGAATCACATAATGGTCGGTTAAGTGACTCCAAACGTCTGCAAAACATGCTCTCACGCTATTAAGCGGCCGTACACGCACTTCAGGGTCCATTTCTGACGTGTTAGACACCTAACGAGCTTGTTACTGTTCATCTCTAAGCAAAAAGGAAAGAGCATTGTTCCCTTGGATGCGCTAGGCAGTTCGTTGAAAGGAAGGTCCTTTTTACGATATGCTAGGTAACATATGACAGCTTATAAACAGGTTGAGAGCAATCTAAACAGGCGAGGTGGGACTAAACGCTCCATCGAAGAGTCATTTCTAGCATCTATGCTGCCTGTGAAGACGTAACATGGATAAGCAAGTCATAGGCATCGCATACAAACGTGAAGGACGTGAATTATATAGGTAAACAATGCGAAATGTTTTACAAAGGAAAGCGTTGGCGCTTAGTTGCTTGTACCACCAAGGTGTCTCGTGAAGAAGTAACATTGATAATCAAGTCATATCTGTAGCGTACATACACAAAGGGCGTGATTCTATGACGGGTAAACAAGATGCACCAGTAAGTGTGGTGTTTTCTTGGATAGCGGAAGGCCCTACGTCTTATCGTCGAGATCGAGTCCAACTCGTTAAGACGTCTAACCTTAGCGTGTTTGTCCGTTTACTACGAGTTAACATCTAAAGACTTTTCTACGGAATCACACAGTCATGTATGTAAGAACAAATAACACACAAAAAGAACAGAGTTCACGGAACAAGCTAAGCAAAGAGTTCACAAACACGAATACACAAAGCATTCACATTTGATGGTTCGCGAGATAGAGAACAAAAATAATTCACGTCTATGTGAGGGAAGGGCGAGTTTGAGGATTACACACAGACTAAGATGTTGTCACTGAAGAACAGATATAACATACTTCCACGAAAATGCTGCTAACTCATATACTTCTAGCTATTATAGATGATTGGTCCAAGACACGCAAAGGATAAACGAAAGAACTTTGAAATCTAATCTAACTAAAGCTAAATCTAGCTAAATCTTTGTATACATTTATTTCCCTTTTCACGTCGGCATTGGTACAGCTCGTGTCGTCATCAAGTATGCTTCGATGTTGTTGCTACAACCACCTGTATCGTCTTAGAAGAAACAACGTCCTTGCTTCATTTTCTCCAGTTTTATCAATGGCACTTCGGCTTTTACAACTTCTCTCAATGGTCTCAAACCCATTGTTGGTCACCACAGAAAGAGAAAAACATAGTCAATTGTTAAAGATATACAGTTTACCTGGAAAAATTTACATGCTATGGTACCTGTATATTTTCCTTTGATGTTATTGTGGCGATGCGGTGGGCATAGGAAGTCGCCAACAATAAAGGGACGCAGGTGCCTCCGACTGACACAACTATCTGGTGCGGAAACCTGCACGATGCAAATAAAATGAATATCAAAGAGAGAGATTTTTGGGGTATGTCATAGTGAAAATGGCCTATCTAGGTGCCGATGACACGAGTGCCGAGGACGGGTGCTGATGACGCAAGCACCGAAGACGCACAGCCGCACCCACCGAGGATGCAGGACACTTTTCGCGTCTAGGCGTCGTTGTCATCTACAAAGCCAATGATCTGTTGTTGACCTCCGCATCAAATGAACTGGCAAAGAGAGAGAGCGTTAGGTAACCTAGTGCAGTAGAAAAACGCTTCTAAAAAAGTAGATGGAGAAAGCGAGGATGTGAACATACTTGAGAGTCGGAAACATTGTCGCAGCTCCTAACAAAATAGTCTCGCAGTGTTGTTGTCCACCACTCACCATGTCCTCCACTATCTGAAATAAAAATATAAAGAGCACAACAGTAAATAAGAAATAAGATGGCTTACAATGCGAGGAACAATACATGAGCTCCACCTCCGAAAAAGAAGCGTATAGCTGCAACACCGTCTCTCAAAGAGCATGAGGAAGGAGACGGTGAAACCGAAGAGGATACTTACCTCTTCGTGCAACCTCCACCATCAGCGTTGTAATCTGAATGAAATAAGCGAGACCAAGCCCCATCCTACAACCGCACCTAAGTGTGGCAGGGAGGCCATCTCAGACTACTTCGCCTCCAAGATGCCGCGTCGTACATCACCGACACCGAGTCTTACATTCATCCCGTGGTCTCCCAGCGTCGCCAGTTTGTTTCACCTCACAGCCGAGGACACAAGCATCGCCGTCTACGGGTGTCCTCACCGTACCAACACATGCAGATGACCACGGGGATGTGGGGAAGTAGGACGTACGCGGGGAGCAAAACACCTGCTAAGACAATATATTTGCAAATACTGGAGAGAACTATTTTATATTGGACGCATCTCTCACAAAAAACTCACGTTAGCAGGACACATCGAACGACCTCGCTGAGGGATAATGGTGCAGCTAAGCTAGCACCCGCGAGAACCCGCGTACAGCTAGAGTCTATGATGTCAGCTCGGCTATGAACATGAATGTTGTCATCCTTTAGAACGCTTATAGGTGAGAAGTGGTGCTGCTAGATAGACCGTTGATGCACGTGAACAGCTCGACAATGAATAGGACCCATGGTCGCAGGAAATCGCGACCATAGTTTAAAAACTAGACCGGTGATCGAACTAGTGAGGCTATCGGTTCAGGTTTTTACTCGTCAGACTAGTGTCAGACTAGTGGTTCTTAATTTTTCCTGGTTTTTGCTATTTCGACCGGTGCCTCTTAAAAAACCGGTGAGATCATCGGTTCAGATTTTTTCCGGTCAAACCACCGAACTGGTCGAGTTTTTAAAACTATGACCGCGACCAACATGGGCTTACGGCATCACGTCCTCTCTTGACGACTCCACGTCCACTAGAAACTACATACAACATGGGAACATGATGCCACATCGACTCAGGGAGGGTCTCGTTGCTGCCATAACCTACATCCGGCCATGTTGTGCACCGCCACGTCGGGTTTTGGAGGGCCTCGCCACCCGGTTGGTGTGTAGGAATCTCGCGCCGTGAACGCCTCTCACCGTGCGCGGTCTTTCCCACATATAATGACGGTGGGCCCATGGTGCATGCTTGGTCCACCATCCTATGACACTGGGTATGCCGACGAGTGCAAGACCCGTTTGCTGTATGGAATATGTCGCCCTGGCACACAGTAGGGCTCAACTCCCGGAAGAGAAGGGTTCCGTTGCGATGGTGCCGTGTCACCTTTTGGGCGTCCATCCCACGACTGAAAAGAATCGAGACGACGTGATAGCCATTTTGGGCTGAAACATTCTACCCTATTATTAACTCTGATTAGGACTAACTAACTAATAGTTGCAAAAGTGCACAATTTCTTTGTTTACACTTTGTTGCATAGGAGTTGCACAAACATGGGAGGAGATCACTCATTATGGTGAAATTCGGAGTTTACTAAAATCTGTCCCTACAGAGTAGTTTTTGGAGATTGCTTAGAAAGGCCCTGAAGATAGCATCAAAAGGAAAAATTCAAAACATGGAAGTTGTTGGGATTTTTTATAATGTCTACTGATATAGAAGTCGCCCCAAAAAAACTCGCGGCATAGTCTCAAGACCTGGACTACTGTGGGGTACAAAAATAGTTTCAGCATTCCAAAAGTTTGTAATGTGATTGACTAAAACTCTTTCCATACTTGTTAGATTAAGACAAAGAACAACTTTATGGGCTCATAAATGACATATGGAAGTCCTAGGAAGATTCTTGAGGTGCCCAAGATCCCATTAATCAAAGAGGCATCCATCCCATGGCCTAGATTGTATCTCTACCTCTAAATATTGAGAGGAAAGCCTACTTTTGGAGACAGGAACCACAAGACACGAATTTTCCTCCCCCTTGGATTCCATCTATAAGGGGTAGGGATCCTCTAAAGCACCTTGAAGGTCCATGGAAGAAGGGGGCCAAGGGCCGCTGCCCCCAAGTACAACCGCCTCCTATAGGAGGCTGTCGCCGCCTCCCCTCCTATTGTGCCGCCTCTACTCCTTGGGGAGGCACTCCTCCATCACCATCTACAACACTTATATACCATCTCCCTACTGTAATATATTGACAAACATGATGTATGATGCAATTTATTATCTTCCCATGATCTATTGTCTCTCCATGTCTTTGTTTAAATAGTGATTTGATTATGACAATTGTGAAATAGTTCATTATTGGTTTCATACAAGTATGTTATCTTCGATGATTGTATTATGTACTAGCACATACATATGTTTGGGAATTCATTAGGTTGTCACTGTTGCATTTTTTAGGAGGAGGGATGTCCAAAGATTGGAAGAAATCATATCCCAAGTCTTAAATATGCATGCCATGTTAATTCATGGTTAACTAACGGGGGATAAGTGATGGAGTCCTTAAAGCTTACATCGGTGGTTAGACTTTATGTCTGGATAACTTCCTTGCTTGCTAGGAAACGGACTTAGGATCAATCAATAGTGGTGGAATTGCACAGTAACACGGTGGTGCATGTAAACTTCATACATGACCTTTGTAGTTTATCTTTAAGAATGTGACGTAGGTAAACATTGCCCATTGGTATCTTCATTTGAGATTCTCTTGTCACTTATTACAATATATTCCACCATACTTGAATGTTATTTATTATTATAAACATGAATTGCATTGATTTACGATAATTTACCAATGATCCCCTTTACTAGGAGAAAATAATAGCGCTAGATTGTTTCGTCTCAAACTGCTATCCATGTCGTCCCGGTTTTTTTAGGCCATGGGATGGACGCCAAAACGGACACGCGACGACGTTGCAACGGATCCCTGCTATTCCGTGAGGCGGGTCCCACTGCGAGCTAGGGCGAATGATTCCAGACCGCGGATGGATTTTGCAGACCATCTTACCCCGCATCATAGGACGATGGCTCTCGCGCGCGAGTTGGCCCGCCATCAGCGAATGTGGATAGGAACTTGTTATGTGAGAAGAATTCCTGGTGTGGCACGCCTCCGCACTCGCTGGATGGCAGGGCCCGCCTGGAGCCAATTTGGCGCCATGATCGTTGGCCGCTGATTCTCGCGGCCATGGGTCTAGACCGGTGCCGACCTGGTGCCATAAGATCATGCCTGACACGGTTTTTCGCGGGTGTGGGGCCCGTCTAGACCTACGTGGTGCCGTCAGCCCCTGTCGGCTGCAGTTTCTTTTGGATGTGCGGCCCGCTAAAAGATGACGTGGTGCCGTAAGACCGTGTCATCTACGGTTTCTCGCGGACTAGAGGTCGTCCTGAGACGACATGGCATCGTAACCCCATGTTATTCGCTGTTTCTCTCGGTCATGGGCCCATTCATTGTCGAGCTTGCAGCCTAAACGGTAGATGTACGCGGTTGCTTGTATTCGTCTATGATTTATTTGGCAACACCATTGCTCACCTATAGGCGTTCTAAAGGATGAGAACATTCATGTTCGTAGCCGAGCTGACAACATAGACTCTAGCCGTACGTGGTTTCTCATGTGCGCTAGCTCAGTTATCAGCTTTATCCCTCAACGAGGTTGTGCGGCGGTTCCCGCTAGCACGGGGATTTAGTGAGATACGTGTCCTATGTAAAACAGTTCTCTCGGTTATTTGCATATGTATTGCGTTAGCTCGGTCCTCTCCTTCAACACGCACATCCTGCTTCCCCTCATCTCCGTTGTCATCCACCTGCGTTGGTACGGTGAGGAAACCAATTGCCGGTGATGGTAGTGCCAATGATGGTGAGGTGGAACGATCTGGCAACACGGGGAGATGGCGGGATGTGCGACGAGAGCTGAAAATGCTTCGCAAGTAGATTTTCATCAATCGCATCTATATCTCTCTTTTCTCTTCGCTTGGATGAAATGAAGACTTAGCGTCAGCGACGAACGGCCCTGCACCCGGGAGGTGAAGTAGTATGATCTAGCCCCAGCCTCTCGCACTTTGGTGCGGTTGTAAGCTGGGTCTTAGTCTCGCTTATTTCGTTCGGATGATATCACCAGCGGTGGATGTTGCAGACATAAGTGAGTATCCTATTCCATTTTTTTCATTGTTTTACCTTTTTTTGGATGTTTTCAGATGTTCTCTTTCCTTTTTTTTCTTTTGTTCCTGCTATCATTTTCCTTACTCTTGCGTTTTTTACCCGTCCAATGTGAACAAGTTGATTGCGATAATGTTGACTGCGAATCTAAAGCCATTGACTACGAAATTTATTCCAAAATGTTTACTACGATGTAGACTATGAACACGTTGAATGCGAAGTTGATTGCGAACATATTAATTTCAAAGTTTATTGCGAACACGTTGGTTGCTAAAAGATTTAGCACGAATGAGATTATTCTTACACTCTGAAATGAAAACGTTGAACTCGAAACATTTAGAAGTGAAACAGTTCAACGCAGAAAATACGAAAACAAATTAGGAATGGATGAGAGGAAACAAACAATAGAAAAGAGGACATGAGAAGCACCAGAAAAAAAACAGAAACACAAGAGAGGACGACCGAACAGAAAACCGTTTAGATTGAACATAAATGTGAATCAAAAAAAACAAGATACCAAGACATAGAAGAATGGAGAAAAAGAAATACAAATTTTGTCAAGGTACCGATAACTAGAGAACTGAAACCATTTAGAATAAACAGAAAAGTGAATAGAAAAATATTAGAGTACGAAAAGGCAGACAAAAAGAACAGCACGCAAACGGATCGAATTAACAATGGTTCACATAGGAGCGAGCACATTTAGAAAAAAGACCGAAAGCAACGAAATTGCTCACTTATTGAACATATTTTGTACAAACGTCAAGTAAGAGAACTTTTTGAAACATTATCTTTAAAACAATTGTGGTTAAAAATATAGTGTTATATGTGTACATCTAATCGCTTTCTTCGTCTGTTGCACTTATGTCTGCGCTCTTATGTTAGACAAGTGATACATTGCAAATGTATCTATAATTTTTGATGTTCCATGCTTGGTTTTATCCACTTTCTTGTGTTTTGTCCATACTTTGAAGTACTTTTCATGTGATTTCTTGGACTAACCTATTAACAAGAGCCATAGTGCCAGCTGCCTGTTTTCTGCTATTTTTGGTTCCAGGAAAGTCAGAAAATGAATATTCTCGGAATTGGAAGGGACAAAAACCAAAGTGCTTATTTTTCCGGAAGTCAGCAGATGCCAGAATACGAGACGGAGAGGGGCCAGAGGCTGGCCACACCACCTGGCCGCACGGCCAGGCTTGGACCGTGGCAGGGGGTGGTGTGGTGGCCCCTAGCACCCCCTCGGCCTCCCCTTCCGCCTATATATTGCCCTTGGGACGAAAAATCCTAAGTACCCAATCAAAAATCCACGAAATAGTCTGTAGGTGTCGTCATCTCCATCCCTAGATCGGGAGGGATCTGAAGCTCTTCCCGGCACCCTGCCGGAGAGGGGAATTCACCCTAGAGGCCTTCTTCATCACCATGCAAGCCTCCGGTGTGATGCGTGAGTAGTTCATCCTTAGACTACGGATCCATGTAGTATCTAGATGGCTGGTTCTCCTCCTTTGTGCTTTCATGTTTAGATCTTGTGAGCTCCCTTCATGATCAAGATCATCTATTTGTAATTCTGCATGTTGTGTTTGCGGGGATCCGATGGATATTGAGATGCTATTTCAGATTGATTATTGATTCTATCATGTCTTTGTTATATGTGAGCTTGCATGCTTTGCATTGTTAGTAGCTATCTTGGCCAAGTAGATGCTAGCAACTCGAAGAGTTAGTATATATGCTCGATAGTGGGTTCATGCCTCTAGTAATCTAGGAAGTGAGAAAAATCTCTAAGGTACTAGATGTGTTGTTGCTACTAGGGAGAAAACAACAATCCTTTGTTCATAGAATAATCGTATTGTTTACATTACACGCAAGTCGTAAAGCAATAATCTGTTGCTTACAACTTAATACTAGTGGGGGTTCCAATGATAACCTGAAGGTGGATTATTAGTCATAGATGCATTTGGATGGCGGTCTATGTATAATGTTGTAATGCCCAATCAAGTTCCAAAGGAGTCAAGATGATTAGTATATGCATGTATTGCTTTCTCGATGTTTGTAAATTGCCTCGCTGTAATTTGTTCACCCAGCTTGTTATCTATCTTAAGGAGAGCCACCTCTAGTGAACTATGGATCCCGGTCCTTTTCTTTACATACAATCTACAAACTGTTTACTGCTTTGTGTTTACTTTATGCAAACTTTTACTTCCTTCCATTTGATACGTTTAATCCTTTGTTTTTAGCAAAACACGGTGAGATTGACAACCTCATCGCAAGTTGGGGATAGAGTTCAGTGGTTGTGTTGTGCAGGTCTCCATGTTGCTACTAGCACCGGTAGTTCGCCCTGCCAAGGCTCAGCTAGCAACACCTTTGGGGTGTTTCCTTGCTCCTACTGGTTCGATTAAACCTTGGTTTCATACTGAGGGAAACTTGTTGTTGTGCTCATCATACCTTCCTATTGGGGTTCCCAACGAGCTCTACATCAACACCGCACCAGCACTTTTCTGGCGCCGTATATTGAGCCATCAAGCATTTTTCTGGCGCTGTTGCCGGGAACGAAGAAGAAAAACTCCCACGTCAACTACACGCCATCAAAGATTTTTCTGGCGCCGTTGCCGGGGAGTCAAGGACATCTTCACAAGGGGAGTCCCTCATAACCAATCTCTTTACTTTGTTATTTTTGTTTTTATTAGTTTCCTTTTGTTTTGTTTGCTTGTTTCTTTATCAAAAACACACAAAAAATTAGTTTTACTAGTTTGCTTTCTTATTTGAAAACCCAAAAAAATGACTACTCTTGAAAACTCTAAGTTGTGTGACTTCACTAGCACCAAGAACAATGATTTTATGAGCACACCTATAGGCTCCACCTGTGCCTGAAGATACTTTCTTTGAGATAAAACCTGCTTTGCTCAATCTTGTTATGAGAGAACAATTTTCTGGTATTGGTAATGAAGATGCTGCTGCCCATCTAAATAACTTTGTTGAACTTTGTGAGATGCAAAAGCATAGGGATATAGATGGTGATATTATTAAGATGAAATTGTTTCCTTTCTCCTTGAGAGGAAAAGCTAAAGAATGGTTGAATTCCTTAACTAGGAATAGTATTAATTCTTGGACTAAGTGCAAAGATGCTTTTATTGGAAAATACTACCCTCCTGCTAAGATTATATCTATGAAAAGTGAAATAATGAAGTTTAAACAATCTGATAATGAGCATGTTGCTCAAGCTTGGGAAAGAATGAAATCTTTGGTAAAGAATTGTCCCAATCATGGACTGACTGCTTGGATGACCATCCAAACTTTTTATGCAGGATTGAACTATTCTTTCAAGGAACCTATTGGATTCTGTTGCTGGAGGTACCTTTATGACCATTACTTTGGGTGCTACAACAAAGCTTCTGGATAATATGATGGTTAACTATTCTGAATGGCATACTGAAAGAGCTCCACAAGGTAAGAAGGTAAATTCTGTTGAGGAAACCTCCTCCTTGAGTGATAAGATTGATATTATTATGTCTATTCTTGTTAATGGGAAAGCCCATATTGATCCAAATAATGTTCCTTTAGCCTCTTTGGTTGCTCAAGAAGAGCAAGTTGATGTGAACTTCATAAGAAATAATAATTTTGGCCATAATGCTTATAGGAGTAATTTTGGTAACAACAATTATAAGCCATATCCTCCCAACAATGGTAATGCTTATGGAAATTCTTACAACAATAATAGGATTGCTCCCTCTGAACTTGAAGTTATGCTTAAAGAGTTTATTAGTAAACAAACTCCTTTCAATAAAACTATTGAGGGAAAACTCTCTAATGCTAAAAGAAATATAGCATCTTTGGCTGAAGCTCAATCTTATTTGAATAAAATGGCTGCTAAACCTGAAAGTAATGATAATCCCTTTGCAGCTACTAATGCTATACAAGTAAGAATTGATGAAAATGTTAGACTATTAGCTGAATTACATGCTAAGTGGGAAAGAGAAGATGAAATTGCTAGAAACATTAGTGTTTATACTATCACCACCACTAGTGTTGAGGCTAGTAATAGTTCTACTATTTTAGATGATAAGTATGGTTCTGATCTTGATGGTTGCAATATCTCTGAAGTTATTAAGTTCCTACAAAATCTTGCTAAAAGTCCTAATGCTAGTGCTATGAACATGGCCTTTACAAAACACATTACTGATGCTCTCATAAAGATTAAAGAAGAAAAGATGAAACATAAAGCTTCTATTCCTATAAAACAAGAAGATGGTTGGGAACCCATCATTAATATGAAAGTGAATGACTTTGATTTCAAAGCTTTATGTGATCTTGATAGTAGTGTTTCTATTATGCCTAGAAGGATTTATGATATGCTTGATTTGCCTCCACTTGAAGATTGTTATTTGAATGTCCCACTTGATGATAATGCTAAAAAGAAATTCATGGGGAGTCTTAATGATGTTCTTATTATGGTTAACAATGCCTATGTCCCCGTTGATTTCTATTTTTTGGATGTTGAGTACAATGCTTCTTGTCCTATTACTTTGGGAAGACCTTTTCTTAGAACCGTTGGTGCCATTATTGATATGAAAGAAGGCACCATTAAATATCAACTCCCACTAAAGAAAGGTATAGAACACTTCCCTAAGAACAGATAGAATATTTCTTTTGCTTCTCCTATGAAAACAAAATTTGGTCTTAATGCTTCTTCATTTGAGAACACTTGATTCTTTCTTGCTTCTTATGCCTAACTTAAAGGCATTAAAGAAATGTACTTATTGGGAGATAACCCAAAAGTTTTAGATGAGTCTTGGAAGTAATAACCGCTCCTTATCCTTTTTATTTGCTTTTTGTGCCAAGAGTAACCTCTAATGAGAGAGAAGTAATGATTGGGAAAGTTGTTGTCCCGAAACAGATTTATGTGCTTCACCGTAAACATTCGTGTAAAATCTCAGAACGTCTTTTTGAGGCGTGAATTTTTGTGCTTCTGCCCTAGGTTGTTATCTAACTTCCGTCAGTTCAACACTTTTTTATTTGAGCAACAAAAGATCTTCGAAAAATTTCGTCTTTACCTGCTGGTCTATTTTGACAGATTTCTGCCATTATCGGCATTTGCTTCTTGTTGGTTCCTTTTTGAGTTCTTTTGGGGAATTGAGCTTTTTGAGGGAAGTGGTACAGTAGCTAGTGTTCTAATGGAAGTTTATTTGGTGTTAGAACTGAACCTTAAGACTTATTTATCTTGAGTACACTAATGTTGCTAATAAAGATTGTGTGAAGTTTTGTATGAAGTAAAAATTTCAGGTGCATGGAAGGAATGAGTAATGAGATGAAGGATGGAATAAAGCTCAATCTTGGGGATGCCACGCATGTCACCCCAAGAAATCTCCAAGAAGTACAAGCGTCAAAGTTTGGGGATGCCTTGGGCATCCCCTTCTTCATCAATAAAAATCCCAGGTTTCTTCCAAACGCTTCATTTTTATTGTTTCATGCACAGTTGTGTTGTTCTTGGAGCGTCTTCTTTTTCGTTTTCGTTTTGGTTTTTGGTTTGCTTAGTTTTCTGAATAAATTGGTTGGACCCCCTCTTTCATACATTGGTTTGCAAATAGTTTGGTTTGGTTTGGAAAAGAGTAGGATAGTTCATGCTTATGTGGTAAAAAGAGCTTGTTTTTTACTGTGGCCTATGCTTTGTCATGCCATGCTTGATATTTTTTTGGATTTATGCTTAGTATTATTTGTTGTAGCATGACTTGTTATAAACAATTCAGATTGCTTAATGTGCTTTGGATGAATCATGCGTTGTTTTAGCATATTAAAGCATAGTATAGTGGTATTCTCCTTTGAAGCTTTATTTGGGTTGACTTGGCGCATGCTCACACCATGTTATGACTATCTCAAGTCACCATAGCCTTTATGATCCTTTAGTTTTCAACTTGTAGTATCATTTTATGCTTTAATCAATGATGTTTTGTCGCTCTGCATGATTATGACCATTATTGCTCTCTTAGTTTGTCGCTCCTAGTCTTTTGCTAGCCTCCACAACCAAGTATGAGTTCCACTCATGCATCCAACTCCCTAAACCAAGTTATTCCCAAGAGTCCACCATACCTACCTATTAGCTTATGCTATTCCAAGTATATTCATGCTTTTGTTTACCTTCCAAATTAAACTTGTTATGAGAACACAAGTGATTAAAGCTCTCACGAACTTGATGGCACACTTTACTTTTCTTGCCCTTAATAAACTTGAACCATTGTGTCGTCTATGTTGTATATGCTTGCACTTATTTGTTGGGAATTAGCAGAACCATGCTTTCATTGGGAACGCTTTCAACATTGCACTTGGTACTTGTACCTAGTGGATATCATGCTCTTTTGTATATGGATGTCGTCGGTGTGAATGAAAGGGGAGCTTGTAAGTCCATGGAGTTATGTATATGTGTTAGATAAATGCCTAGGCCGCTGGTCTAATCCATGCTGACATGGTGGAAACCTGCAGCGTAACCATAATGAGCTGTCTATGAAGCATTCTTCTTATAAAAAAGAGTCCTATATTGAGAAAAAAGAGAAAAAGAAAAAAAAGAGATATTATGAAAAGAAGAAAGAGAGAAAAAAGCACCATATTCCCATGGTAAATAAGAAGATTGCTGAGATGCTCGTTGTCTGCTTGCCTTGTCATTTTGATATGGGGATTCTTCCGTATCATCGGGCAAGGGGTACCCGTTGGCGGTTCTCTATGATACACATATACTTACGATGACAAGAACTTACCGGTGACTAAACTTGAATAGCATGAGGAGCGTCCCTCGTATACAAGGGACATGAGATTTTTGACTTATACTTCCTCAAGCATGTACACCATAGTTTGTTCACTTTAACCTTAATCACTTCAAGATGCTTATGATAGGGGCAATGGGAGCTGAAAGCTATAAGTACCATAATTTTTGGAAGCTCTTTATGAGACTTGAATCCCTTCTTCTTTTTATAAAGGCCTTTCTTCCACCATTATATTGAGTCTCCATCTTCTACCTTTATGCACCAACTTTGAGAGCATAGTGTTCATTCTTAGTTCTATGTGCATTGTCCCAAGACTAGTTGATTGATGCATAACTTGATATTGTTTGTTTTAAACTATTTGTATCTAGTCACTCTTATGAACTTTGAAGGTGTCCTATGCATTTATATTTTATACTCTATTGAGGGACAAGCTGAATGCTATTATGCTATGTTTTCTTTATGTGAAATAAATAAACGTCTTGCAAAGCATTGTTATTCGTGAATCTTTTGTTTGTGCCTTTTCATGTTGCATTATAGTTTCTTTGTCTTATTGCTAGAACTTTGTCTTTCATGTTATGATTCAAGTACTTTGATCCCAGCTTTGAATGTTTTACAAATACTTTGATCAAGTCTTTGATGGTGCATGTCACCTCAAAAATTATTCTTTCTTTTAATGACTTACCTACTCGAGGACGAGCAGAAGTTAAGCTTGGGGATGTTGATACATTGTAAATGTATCTATAATTTTTGATGTTCCATGCTTGGTTTTATCCACTTTGTTGTGTTTTGTCCACACTTTGGAGTACTTTTCCTACGATTTCTTGGACTAACCTATTAACAAGAGTCACAGTGTCAGCTGCCTGTTTTCTGCTGTTTTTGGTTCCAGGAAAGTCAGAAAATGAATATTCTCAGAATTGGACGAGACAAAAGCCAAACTGCCTATTTTTTCGGAAGTCATCAGATGCCAGAATACGAGATGGAGAGGGGCCAGAGGCTGGCCACACCACCTGGCCGCGCGACCTCGCTTGGCCGCGCCAGGGGGTGGTGTGGTGGCCCCTGGCACCCCCTCGGCCTCCCCTTCCGCCTATATATTGCCCTCGGGACGAAAACCCTAAATACCCGATCAAAAATCCACGAAAGAGTCTGTAGCCGCCGTCATCTCCATCCCTAGATTGGGAGGGATCTGAAGCTCTTCCCGGCACCCTGCCGGAGAGGGGAATTCACCCTAGAGGCCTTCTACATCACCATGCAAGCCTCCGGTGTGATGCGTGAGTAGTTCATCCTTGGACTACGGATCCATGTAGTAGCTAGATGGCTGGTTCTCCTCCTTTGTGCTTTCATGTTTAGATCTTGTGAGCTCCGTTCATGATTAAGATCATCTATTTGTAATTCTGCATGTTGTGTTTGCGGGGATCCGATGGATATTGAGATGCTATTTCAGATTGATTATTGATTCTATCATGTTTTTGTTATTTGTGATCTTGCATGCTTTCCGTTGTTAGTAGCTATCTTGGCCAAGTAGATGCTAGCAACTCCAAGAGTTAGTATTTATGCTCGATAGTGGGTTCATGCCTCTGGTAATCTAGGGAAGTGACATAAATCTCTAAGGTACTAGATGTGCTATTGCTACTAGGGAGAAAACAACAATCCTTTGTTCATAGAACAATCGTATTATTTACATTACACGCAATTCGTAAAGCAATAATATGTTGCTTGCAACTTAATACTGGAGGGGGTTCGGATGATAACCTGGAGGGGGATTATTAGTCATAGATGCAGTTGGATGGAGGTCTATATATAATGTTGTAATTCCCAATCAAGTTCCAAAGGATTCAAGATGATTAGTATATGCATGTATTGCTTTCTCGATGTTTGTCAATGGCCCCACTGTAATTTGTTCACCCAGCATGTTATCTATCTTAAGGAGAGCCACCTCTAGTGAACTATGGATCCCGGTCCTTTTCTTTACATACAATCTACAAACTGTTTACTGCTTTGTGTTTACTTTCTGCAAACTTTTACTTCCTTCCATTCGATACGTTTAATCCTTTGTTTTCAGCAAAACACAGTGAGATTGACAACCTCATCGCAAGTTGGGGACAGAGTTCTGTGGTTGTGTTGTGCAGGTCTCCACGTTGCTACTAGCACCGGTAGTGCGCCCTGCCAAGGCTCAGCTAGCAACACCTTTGGGGTGTTTCCTTGCTCCTACTGGTTCGATTAAACCTTGGTTTCATACTGAGGGAAACTTGCTGCTGTTCTCATCATACCTTCCTCTTGGGGTTCCCAGCGAGCTCTACATCAACACCGCACCAGTACCTTTCTGGCGCCGTACATTGAGCCATCAACAAGCTATCGCATATTTTATTGAAGCGTTGCATGATAGAAACGTTATTGGAATAATAGCTATCAACACATAAAAGAAACTAAGTAAAACAATGGCCAAAGATAAAAGTGTGCTTATATCATTAGACGGGAGGATGAGAAGGAAAAAGAAAATAGAGTGTATGTACTGAAATTTCTATTTATTGTCTGAGGAACAGGAGATGTAAATGTCTAAATATACGAAATATTGAGACTAAAATTGTGGGTACAGAATTGAAACGACCTTTCTATGAAAACCGAGTCATCTTCTATAAACGAGGAGCTAGCACAATGTAAGATTTGCTAGCTATATATCCGTGTTGTCTAAAACTTGCGGAACCGATAAAACGAGTCAATTCGTGATGGACTCTACCTCTAGGCTACGATGTATACTTAGCTAATTTAACCTTTTAAGAACTAACATTTGATGTTGGTCCATTTTTCTTGTCTATCCTGCTCACGGGCCTGATGCTTCTGTCACACATGAATCAAGGTGTTGATGTTCCAAGTTCTTCTTATAGTGCCTGATTGTGTCTTCCTTCACCTATTCGGAAGGTTCGGTGTTGGGTTGTGGTCCGGCCTGTCTGGCCATTGCGCCTAGCGGGGTGAACTAACCTGTCCGCCTAGGGCTTTCCGACCGGCCTTTCTGATGACTTCCCACATTTTCTAGGGATTTCCCGCCGCTTCTGGTTACTCCCGATGTTTTTAGTGATTTCCCTCTACTTATGGTGAGTTCTCACCACCGACTATAAAGTCCGACATGTTGGACTCATCCCACAACACAACACCCACCATGAATGGCTGACGCATTAGCACCACCCATGCATGCAACCCCGGAGTTCAAGCTCTAGCAAATAGTCGTCGTGCCGACGCAATCGCCCAGGAGGAGGAGTTGGGCCACCTGTCCAAGTGCGACCAGTTGACAGAGCCGTCAATCGAGAAGTGCGGGAGCTCCCCGTGTCCTGAGGTCGGTCCCTCCGTGTGGAGAACGTCTGTCAACTGCACTTTCAGCCAACCCTTCAGTTGGGATATTCTCAATGATGTCATCTTGCTGGAGCACCTCTGACGACAAGAGATGGAGTTGGTGTACACGGAGATACTCAAGATTTTGCGCGGACGCCCGGGCGACGAGGCATTGCGCGTCCTCCTTGACATAACAAAGGATGATATGGACCTATAGGGCGATCTACACCTCTCTCGAAGAGGAGTGGGGTTCCATTGTCCCGCCACACCCGGGCAGCGTCGAAGTCTTCATGCGGTGCCACGTCCTGTGAAAATTGTTTTCGCCGTCGCCGCAGCATGCACGTAGTATAGGTAGATGTTACCATTCAAATCTTTGTAAAATCTTTTTAGTTTTAATGGAATTTTTTATCTAGTTATTTTGTGGTGAAACATACATTGTGTTCATATTGGATGCCATCTAATAGGCAACGGTCGAATAGGGATGCCTCCGTGCTTGCATGTGTTCTCCTTTTTTTCGTTTCGTAAGTGGTAACTCTCTTTACTTGCACTGTGTCCATCCGAGCGATGAAACACAATAGGCGGTTAACTAAGACGTGTACGAACTTCCAGATCGCCGCATCCTGAGAGGAAATGACGGATTCGCATAGCTGTCTACCAAGTTTATCATGAGACTAATTATTTTCCAACGGGCCTCGGGAGAGCAAGGAGAAATCTATTTTTTTATAATCCTGCATGACAGGAGAACCTGTTTTTTTGTATTTTTAAGTTGCAGGGAACTTCACGAACTCAAAAGAACCTAGGATTTTTTGTGGAGCAGTTTTTCATTGGAAGAAGTACCACCTAGGATTTTTTTGTGGAGCAGTTTTTCATTGGGAGAAGTACCGGGAGTACTCATACCTCGCGACAAACCACACAACACTAGTAGGAAAATGCCTTGTGGTGGCATTCAGAAAAGGGGGTTAGTGGCCTTGAACCTGCACGCCACTAACCTCGCATCACTGGTAGGTCCTAGTGGTGGTATCTAGGCTGAACGCTACCAGTAGAAAACTTAGTAGTGGCGTTCAAGCCCAAGACCATGACTGTGAAACTACTAGTAGTGTTACATATCTACCAACGGCGTTTGTTGTACATGATTTTACTATCAGCATAATGGTGGTGTTCCAGCTGAGCGCCACCAGTGCTGTAATTTCTCGCGGCATTTCGTTATTATCGAACGTCGCGACTGATTATTCCAGGATAAAATATTTAAATTGGTTGTTGCTGCCGCATTGAAATATTTTGAGGTCACAATCGAAATACTTAATTACAACATCTCAGTCCATAGAGCTAGTTAGTTCATAAGAACTAACTGGATCAACTAATGCATGACTAAATAGAAGATGATTTCAACAACTTACAAGATGAACATAGAAGATGCTATCAAATAACATAGAAGATGAACCAGTACACAATAACGACAGATTAGACGAGAATTATGTAGTTCTTGAAGCTAGTAGACCTGACCACTTGCTTCTCAACTTCATAATTGATTCTATTTTCCTCCGGCTTAAGGGAGTTGAAGTATTTCTCTTGCGCCATCTCCTTTGTCGGACACCCTTTGAAGGAGTTGTTGGGATAGCCTACTACGTGTTCACTACATTCATCCCATGAATCGTAGACTCCCGGAACCTGTCCTCGACATACTGCATACCATATTTCATTGGCCATCATCAATCTGACTATAAAGTTGCATAGAAAATTCTGGTAAGAGTATAGCAAACACATATATACATCACACCTACAATAAAAGGAGGTAGTCTAAACATGCAAAAAACTGGCGGTGCCGCTACTTTTACGTCAACGGAATCCCGCCTGCGTTGGGTGGAGAGGAAGCAAACTCACCAACACGGGCGTCATGGAGGTGGAGGCATCAGCGAGGTGGCAGTATGGGCATCAGGGAAGCCACGAAGGAGTCAGGGAGGTGGGGATGCTTCGGTGAGGTGGCGCTGTTGCCGAGCACTAGACGGACGGGGTGGATGCGTGGAACCGGCGTCGGGGGAGATGGCTGTACCGGACAGGGAGGTCGGGGAGGTGGCGGCACAAACGAGGTTGGGAAGGTGACGGCACGGAACCAGCATGGCGGCAGGGGACCAGCGTGGCGGCACAGATGTTGGAGGCACGAAATCGTTGTCGAGGGAGATGGTGGGACCGCTCGGTCTGACACGGACAGGGTCGGTGAGGTGGCGGCACGGAATGGGTCGGCAACGTGGGGCAGAGGAGCCGGCGGACGCGTCGGTGAGGTGGGGACAATGTTTATATCATATCCACTTTATTGTAGTACGAGCGTTCATATAATAAAGGTGCCAGTACTATGACTTTATTAGTGTCGTTTGTACTACATTGAACGCCTCTAGTGGCTCTAGTAGTCACGCTCAACTCAGCAAGGACGCCACTAGTATGTGTGATCTATGTTTTATGCAGGCTTTCAAGTAAAAGGGGGCACAAAAGGCATCTTAATTCGTTCGTTCATCTCGTGATTTCATCATGCTAGTACAAAATTTGATTTCATTAGTGTTGTGCGTATTACAGAAGGGGGCACATGCATCTTAATTCGTTCGTTCATCGATCTCATGATCATAAACTACAAAAGGTGGCACACGTCTCGTCTCGACTAACATAAATATAATCGATCATCATCGTCTCGTTGAGCGTTTGATAATCTTCGCAGTAGTATTACTCTTCTTGGTAGGGATCCTTGCATATATTAGTTTCATAGTGTGACTCTTTATTTTGAATGGAAGATCATCAGCTGTGGTTGGCATAGGTAAGGTAGTTATGATCCTTCTGCTAACATATGGTTGACCATTATCTATATTTTCTCCTTGTTGCTATGCGTGTCCGTATTGATCAAAGTCTTCATCTACGGCAACTCCATCCATTCCGACAATTTTCCTTTTGCCTCTTCTCACAATAACACGACTTGGCCTTATCGGATAAGTTATGAAGAAGCATTAGTCCGTGTCCTTAGCAAATACCCAAGGTTCATTCTAGGAGGTGAGTTTTTGTGTCTATGGAGGTAAGAACATGGAAGTGAAAAAATGGTTTTCATCTTTTACATCCTTTGCCCATCTAACATGGAACATTGCTATCTTGTATAAGCCTGAGTAATTTAGTTCCCAAATATCTTCTATCCTGCCATAGATTCTCGTCTTACCAGTACCTTTCTTGTTTGTTAAAATCATTGTCACCCCCGAGTTCTGGTAATCTCTAGTTTTGTCTTTGTTTTCTATATAGAATATGTATCCGTCGATGTCGTATGCTTGATAGGTTGCGAGGCTGCATGCACGGCCATTTGCTAAGGAAAATACGAGCTTTGCATTCTAAGTACCCGGTGCCAATGGTTCATTCTTAAGCTTTTCTTTGAACGAATCCGTGAACTTGGCGTTGTGCTCTCTAGTGACTTGGTCATCGTTGATCGTCTTATTTTTAGGAGTTGGTTTGAACACACTCTTGATAAACATTTTATGGTGATTCAACCAAGGATTGATAATTCTTAAGTGTTGTAGCACAACTAGGTGTGCCTTGTTGAAATCTTTACGTCGGCTAGGTTTATTAATGTCAACATACAATTCCCTCATCAAAGTGGAATGACCTACTCCTGGAAGCCTCCCAAAGTGGTTATTAACGGGCAGACCAAGATATGTGTCGACTTTCATATAATTATTGCAGAATAAGACGCACTCCTCGATCAGATATCCATGGATGATGCTTCCATCCAGATGGGCCCTGATACGGAAAAAATGCTTGACGTTCCCTTTTATACTTTTGAATGGCATCATTGAGAGAAAGAATAGCGGGCCCAAGTCTTTGATCTGATCGATAATATGGAGCAAGGTATGCAGCATAACGCCAAAGAATGTTGGAGGAAAGCATATCTCAAGCTCACAAAGTATGATAGTGATCTCTTCCCTTAGCCTTCCGAGACGCTTCTGGCTGATTGACTTTTTAGAGATGTCATCAAAAATATTACAGAAGTCAAGTAGTATTTCATGAACATGATTGCCCATTACCCCACTAAGTGCAATTGGATAACTGCGTCAGCATCACATGACAGTCATGAGACTTCATCCTGCTGAACCTTTGTTTTTTGATGTCTAGATATCTTTTTATGAGCCCATTGTAACCAAAACTAACTTTGATACCAACAAGGTTGTTGAAGACTTGTATAAGCTCATTCGGAGTTAAAGTGAAGCAAGAGGTGGGGAAAGTGTCGGTGCTAAATTTTTTGCCCTTAGTTGTGTTTTCCTTCTCACGACCTCTGTGAAGGTCTGTCCTTATTTTCAACTAGATCAAATCTATCCTTGCCTTAGGTCCATATTTTGTCTTGTCTAGCATGTTGAATAGTGCAGCAAGCAAACTCTCACACACATTATTTGTGATATGCATGAGGTCGAGACAATGAGGCGTCTCAAGCAACGACCAATATTCCAAGTCCCAAAAAACAGACCTCCTTTTCCATACTTCAAGCAGATCTTCCTTCTGCTTCTCTCCCATCTCGAAGGGCTTCGGCTTCTTTCCTGGCTCAGGTAAGGCATGCTCATCCAACATGTTCTTGATGCTGATTCCTTTTCTCATTGTTGGCTTTGCGTAAGCCACATTCGAGCCTCGATGTACATGGTTTTCCGTGATCGATCTGTTGGTAGCTGCAGATAAGGTGTTTGATCCATACACTTAACACACCCATTGTGTATGTGGCACCGCTGACCAGACACATACCCATAACCGAGATAGTCCTGCATAGTGGTGATCATCACACCTCTCATTAGGAAATTTCTTTGTATGCGGGGGTCCCAAGTGTTGACCCCTGGCTTACTCCATAGTATCTGGAGCTCCTCACTAAATATCTTGAGATACGCGTTAATATCATTTCCTGGTTATTTTGTCCCTTTTATTAGCATAACCATGTGTACGTACTTCTTCTTCATGCATAGCTAGAGCGGTAGGTTGTACATCCATACAACCATGGGACAAGTGCTATGATTAGTGCTTTGGTTTCCAAATGGGTTTATTCCATCTATACTCATACCTAACCTTAGGTTCCTTGCATCACCCACAAAATTTGGGAAAACAAGGTCGAGTAATTTCCATTGGTTACCATCTGCAGGTTGTCTTACCAATTCATCGCATGCATTGGCTCTATCCTTTCGAATGCATGAGATTTGCTTCCTTTGGGTCTGCAAAGTACCGCTGCACACGTGGAATGAGCGGGAAGTACCATCCAACCTTATGAGGAGCTTTTCTTCCTAGTTTGTATCGGGATGTTGTGCACACAGAACACTCTTCCAAGTTTGCATACTCATTCCGATAAACAATGCAATCGTACAGGCACACGTTGGCCTCATCTATACTCGTAGCCAATGTGTTCCATCGAGAAGCAACTCGTATAGGTACTCTAGTTGCTTATCAAAGAATGTGTCATTGCATTTGTATTTTTCCTTCAGATCTAGAAGATTTAGCGTGATGTCTAAACGAGTGTGCTTTGGATTTCAACCAGCATACAATGGAGTTTCTGTATATTTCTCTAGATGCTCCAACTTTCCTGTCTCTTCAGATGCATCCCGTTCCATACTAGTCTTCTTTTGAAACAACTCTTTATAATAAGGGTCGCCCACCATGCCAGCCAAAGATGAATCTTGGGTGCCTTGCACCTCATCTTGTCCGTGATCTTCCTCTTCATGATGATCTTCGGAAATATCCTCATCATCATCATCTTCATACCATCCTCCAATCCTTCCCTCTTCCGGATGGTCCTCCTCGAAATTAACAGCCTCATCCCCCTCTTCCTCTTCCTCGTCGTGAATTGTCAACGTGTGTAACTAGGCATGAAATTACTTATAATCAAGTGCACCAAAATAGTTCCATTGAATGGTTCGTATATAACACTATTCTTGCTTTTTGCACACATACATCTTATTTTACTGGCACGTTTTTTGTACATGTGCGACATCATGAATGACAAGAAGCCTTGTGGGCTTCGATCCATATGGAAGTCGATGCCTACAAGATGTAAGAAAGTTTATTAGAATTTTTTTTCATGACATTTGCTAAATATTTGGACATATATAAGTGCCAAGTTTGACAAAATGGAAATTAATCAACATTTTGCCAATTAATTTGGCACTCCCGTTGACTACAAGAACAAACATAATACGCGCCATGTTCATGAGCAAAACATTGGTCGAAGACATCACACTAGATGCACAAAATCACATCTATACATGCAACAACACACAATCACCATAAGCCACCGAATTTTATCCTCACCTTTCGAGCTCAAGGGCCATGTACGTAGATCCTCCGCTAGCTCAATGTCAATCCAACACGTGGTGAAGAGAGAAAGAAAAGTGGAGAAGGTAGTAAGCTAATTAGCTAGGGGGATGGAGGAGAGTGGTGTGGAGAAGAGGATCCATAATTAAGACTAATTTATTGGCTAGTTCTATAAAATTTGGAGAGTGAGAGTGTGAGGTAGTGAGAGAGTGTGGAACTAAGAACAAGAGAGAATGGGGAAAGTGAGGAGACGAGGAGGAAGGGGATGTCACATGGCAAATAGTGGCTGCAACGCAACTAGTGGCATTTCAAATTACTAAACACTGTTGCTATAGAAAATAATAGCGGCGTTCACGCCAGTGTAAACACCGCCACTATCTATGGACGAAAACTGGTCCCCGCCTAAAATTTCCGTGGCGTTCAATTCCATTAAACACCGTTGGTAACCATGCTATTCGTGATGTCCAGCAAGGAGAAATGCTGCTACTATGTTGGTCTCGGCTAACATCATAGTCCCCACTTAATGGCGGTGTTTCCCCTTTTGCAAATACTAATAGTATGACGTAATGGTGGTGTTCTAGCACGCCGCTACTATTTTTCCTAACAGTGGTGGCGCCTTCTTTTTGTCGGACACCACTATAAAAATGACTGCTATAAGCCTATTCCTACTAGTGCAAGGCCCAGAAGGGCCCAAGTGGCTTACTTAGAAGATGGGACCATGTAATCTAGTTCATATGGAGCATCGAAACTCCGATGCCATCCATTTTCTCTCCACCGACTTTGTTTCGACCTAAAACCTTTTATAAAATGGTACTAGATGTGATCTCACGATGGAGCAAGACAAAGAGAGAAAACACCAAAAACAGAGTCAGAAGTCTTCCACTGGAGGAAGATTGGAAGGGGAACTGCTGCCAGAATCGCCTCTAGCTACCTCTCCTCCTTCACCAATTCCTCCACCATCATCTTCATCATGAGGGGAGTAGTTCACCCATCGAATATGGGTTTTCCATGGTAACTTGATCTAATCTCTCTATGTATGATCATGGTTGAAGTCCATATGATGTGACTTGCATGATTATGGAACTACTAATGTAATTCCAATGGTAGATATTATGGTATGAGATGATACTTGTTATGAATTTTCGGTTGTGTTGAGACTTTTGGTTAGTCATACTTTGGAATACATCAATGATACATGTAATGATTTATCTATGCTTAGTACTTTGTTACTCATGTCATGATGTGTTTAACAACACAAAGTGTAGGTAGTGGGAGAGTCGACGATGCACATATATTTATAAATCATTGCACTAGTGCTTAGGATGTGTTTTACTTTAAGTGTATGATCTATGGGGTAATAGGTAGCCGAGTGATAGACGACATAAGCATTGAGTGATAGTAGTGTTGAAAAGCATCCTTTATCCGGGGGTAAAGATGGAGAAGTATGACGTGGTGGAGTGACAACAACCACACGCTGGCCTACCCGGGTGAGACCAGCAACACATACGGGTACTTCTTTCAGCTATGTGATCTAAGACATGTAGACGCTATAAAGTTATAATTAAAGAATGGCAATTGTGTGAACTTTTATTTTCTATAACATGATCATCACCATTGATGGAGAGAGAGAGGATTGAGCGAAGCCATGGACCCAGGTCCATTGTTTCCATAGAGTAAAACCCTTTTGTCTTGTCCTCCTGCATTTACAGGATTGGGACACTTTTATATTTACTAGTTGTTTCTCTTTAATTACTTGCATTAAATAAAATATCCCTTAATCATTTAATTTGTGTAGTGCATAAATAACTAGACATGTGACACTCTAGTTGGAGAGAGTAATTTCTTTTCCTATTGCTCCTGCAGATCAATACCCCTACTTCCATATTCACAGGTGCTACATTGATCCCCTGCTCTTGGGGGTTATCAAGTAATTTGCTAACACCTTTGCCAGGGAGCGTAGAGCTTAAGCTTTTATTCTTGTGTGCACTAGACATAGTTTTACTTCCAGTTTTGCATCTATTTTGTGTTATATCTTGCAATCATCTATACTTGGGGAGGTTTATTTATTTAACTTATTTGTTTGTGAGTTTTTCTTTTGATTACTTTTAGTTTGCATATTTACTTTCAGTTTAGTTTACTTTTAGTTTTGTATTTATATTTTCTTATATCAAAATCCCATAAAAATTGAAAAACCAAAAAATACTATAAAAACTACTATTAGGGCTATGTGTGATCCTTTTGGTGGCTCCTTGCTGAAATATGTGAATGATGTTAAAACAAATATTGTTAAGAAACATAGAGAATCAAAAGAGGGGAAACAACTAGATGGTTTATTAAAGACTCTAAATTTTATTACTAGTGATTTGCTTGAAAAACATGATGAAATTTGTTTCCCTAAACAAAATGATAGACACTTTGAGTATCAATGTATGTTCCATAATTTTTTTGATTGTCAAACCAAATTTTGTTTCAATTGGGAATCCAAGTGAAGTCAGCACCCCACATGATTTCTGAGGCATGTTGGGTCTCTGAGGCGATCTGAGTCTTAGGCCTCAAGTCATCGCTAGCACCACTCTGGCACCGGTGCATACCATCCTCTACATCCCTCCTATGTTTCCCTTCCATGGCGCCTCCTGCAGGAAGTTGGAATATTACTTTCTCTGGTGCTAACACTGGTGGTAAGTTTCCTGAAGGTCCTTTGGATTTTTCATCCAATAAATTGTTGGTTATCTTGAACGCTAGAGGTGACCCTTTGGAGGTTAGATATATTGGAAATAGGGATAAGATCACGGTTGGATCTATGGTGAGGTTCCCCTCTCACTTTCCATGGTTAATGATTTTTTTGAATCTTCTAGTGGATTTCTTGGTAGATCTCCTTTCTCCAATGGTTCTGATGAGGATATTTGCTTAACATGACATGCGTTGTGTTCTCCTTTAGGTATTTCACATGATAAACAGTTGCCATGGTTTTTGATTCTTTGTTCTCAAGCAAAAAGGATGGTTCTTCTCAACCAAGATGAGGTGGTCCTTGATGCTCGTTTTCTATTAAAAGATGAGAAGATTGCCCTAGGGGTTTCTCTTGATCTGACGGTTCAAAAAGTGGTTGTGGGTGAACAAATCTTATTAAAGGTATTGCCTTGCAGTATTGATGAAAACATGATATTTCTATGGATGCCAATCTCAACAGGGCTATTGCTCTAGACTTTTTTTTGGGGATAAAGTTTGAATTTGATGTTCGAAGTAAATTTGGTCATTCCATTAATTTTCATGTTGTCTTTTGAAGAAGAACTTTTTCCCTTGTCTGTTCATTTGGGAGGGCAAAATTTAAACTAGATATCCATGTAGTGAGCATTGATCTTCAATCTTGTTTTGGTGGATCTGCCTCTCTCCTCCATGTCATGCACCTTCAAGATAGAACTTTCAGATTTTCAGTTGCATCAAGGGCAGTTGGTTTCGAGATTTACAATATTTTTCAATTTTCAAATGATGCTTTCTCTTTGTTCATCAACCCATGGGGTGAGGGTGGTCCCAATTGGAAATTTGAGGAGTTTTTTTATCGTGAGCAAGATATGGACTGGAAAATTGTTTCACACAAGAAAAATCCCCGCAACCCAATATTGAAGCGTGTTGACAATCCTTTTCCTATTCAAATAGAAAATTTAGCCATTAAATCAGTCTTTAAACAACTACAATTCCCTACTCAATCAGTAGATTCTTTGCCATGCATGGACATATAGATTAATGGGGGAAATAATCAAGGCTTTAGTGGACCATCATATGTGGAGATTTTAATTAATGGTGGAATTAAACATGTCAAAACGCCTGCACCGCATGGCAAATCTGTGACAAATAATTTACCTGGACTTATTCCTTTTCTGACGTTTCCCGCTTTCCCTAAACGGGAATGGCCCGATGACTCTTACCTTAAATGGTTTTCGACCCAGAAGCCTACTACCGAGATCACGCCTTTAGTCTTTTCTAGTGGAAAATATTTCACTATTTCCTATGAGAAGAAAAAGATAGAAGACCCTATGTCCTCAACTCCCCCACCTGTGCAAACCCCAACTCTCTCACCCTGCTATCGCTCGTCGCTGGTGGCAACTTCTGTGCCAATGGAAAATATCCCGATAAATCCCGACTAATTACCCCCCCATGGTTTCCATATTATGCAAGTGGAAGGGAGATTGGGCGTCAAGAGGGTTGTCATCCCACGTCGGCCTCGCTTCCATGAACACTATGCTATTTCTACCATCCACCCTCTACCCCTGGTTAAGTCAATTTTCAGAATGTTTGAGATGTTTTAATGGATTTCCTTCACAATGTGGTGAGGGTTTGTTTTTGTAATATCCAAGATTGTCCCTTTGGTTCAACATATGTGCAGTTTAACAATGTTAGTGATAGGTAGTAGCTCACCAGTGATAGCTCAATTCCATTTAATGATGTGATTGTCTCTTTAACTAAGCATAATGAGGGTGTGAATTGGCGTCGGGCACAATTTAACAATGAGTGTGGGGTCATGTTGTTTGTTCCCCCTTTGGATCACTGGTACACTGATGACTTGAATGCTATGTTCTAACATTGGCAAGGTTTTGTTATGGGAAAGGGACTCTGAGCACTAGGGAAAGATCATTGCCAAAGTAAGAGTTACTGATATGATTGATATCCCAAAGAGTGTGAGGTTTACCATTGGTGACAATGATGAGTGTGAATCCTGGACTTTCTCTATTGAATTGTTAAATAGCAATCTTCTTATTGGTGGTCCCCTGATGAAGAGCCCGTTCCTGACAATGGAGTGGATCCCCACCCCTGCCTGACAACTTAGGTGGGCACTTTGTCCCTCCTCCAGCTCCCCCTCCCCCTCAACATGCTAATGATGATGAAGTTGGAAACTGGGATCATTGGGCAATGCTGCTCAGCATGCTCCTGGACCTATTAATGAAATGGGTGTGATATGCCTTTGGATGTACAAAATCCTCCCCTTAGGCGGTTAATAGTGATGTTGCAGCTTTTACCTACATTCTTGATGTTGAGTCTAACAATTCACAAAATAATGAGCCTAGGAATCATGAGGTTAACCAACACATTATTCTGCCACCACCTGAGGTTGGAATTGGTGAAGGACTGATGCATATATTTCAGGCTTACTAGGATACTGATGAAGATAACCATGAGAGCATTGTTGGAAATCATTGAGATGACAATAGCAAGGACCTCATGTTGGAATATTCTAACATTCTCTCTCAAAATGAAGCACATTTGTAGATTCGAATGGTGTAGACAGGTTTAATAAATATTATCGATATTCATGCTACAAATTTAGCTTTCTCTGAGCAATGCCGGGAGATTTGGGACTAGTTCTTTGCACCTCACATCAATCACCTTTCTTCCAGCAAGGAATTGATAAAATGTGACATCCCTGTAAGTTGGTTTAAGTTCATCGCCCTCATGCTTATCACACACCTGAGAAATTTAATTAGGCTAGGAACTTCTTTGCTTCACCTCTCTAGGATATTATCAAGGAACCTATTGCTTATGAAGATACAATATCCTTTTTTATCCCTAATGAGTGTGTTAAATAGATTGCTTACTCTTGTTTATATGTGGAGACTGGAAAGAATGGTTCAACTCTTGCTACACCTAAGAAAAGAAGGGGGAAAGCCCATTATTGGATTCAAAGGTGGGAGGAAGTCCTAGAATTGTGGAACTTAATGGTTATTTCAAAAGTCACTCAAATTGTTCCGATAAGAATTTCCTTACTTGTAATGCTTCTCCTCTTTGACTCAACACAAAAGTGGTTAAAAACCTTGCTACCTATTTTTGTAAGGTCAAATATGGGGACATTGAGAAGAAGTTGTAGAAAAAAGCAGAACAAATGACTATGTGGTGAAAGCTCCTAGGGATAAAGCTATTGCCAAGACTAGAGAAATCCCTAGCATAACAAAATGAGCTAATAATAAAGTGGGGGATGCTGGGACCTATGGACAACAAGCTAAGAAGAAGATCTTCAAATAAGTTTACCAAATTTATCAAAACTTAAGTTATGTTGCTGACATCATTGGTTCCTAGATCTATTTCCTCTTTTTATGTAATCTGGTACTGAATATTTGTTCCATGAATGTATTTTTAGACCAATGCCTATTTTTCTTAAATCTGAATCTCATTGTTGTGATGTCTATTTCTTCTAGGTGGATGAATTTTTTGGTTTGCCACCACACTAACAAACTACTAGTTTACTATGGATACAAAAAGGAAATGTAAAACCTTAAACTTGAATCTTAGAGGTATTAACTCTGAGACAAAGTGGTTATCTATTTCACACAAAATTGATGAATCGGGTTGTGACATTATCTGTCTGTAAGAAACAAAAAGAGAAGTCTTTGACTCTGAGCCTAAGAAATTTCTGTCTAAAGAGATTTGACAAATTTGAATTCCTTCCCTCTATGGGAGCCTTTGGGGCAATTGTTATATGGAATGGATCCCTCTCCAATGGAGTTTTAGCTTTTAAAAATGAATTCTCCATTTCTATCACTTTCACCTCCAAACTCTCTAATGATTCATGGACCTTAACAAATGTTTATGGTCCCTATCAAATTAAAATGAAAGCATTACTCCTAGACTAGTTTTCAAATATTGGTATGCCTGATAATATGGAATAATTTGGGAGATTTCAATCTCATGAGAAAACCTTCTGATAGAAATAAAGATGGGGCTGATGTTAATGATATGCTAGTTTTTAATGAAGCAATTAGCAATCTAGGCCTAGTTGAGTTACCTTTAAAAGGGAGAAATTTTACTTGGAGTAATATGCAACAAGATCCTCTGCTTGAAAGATTGGATTGGTTTTTACCTGAAGTTCTTGGACAACTACATATCCATCGACCTTTGTTTATCCTTATGAAAACCAATCTCTGCCCATCTCCCTTGTATCATATCTATTGGAACAAATGTGCCTAAAGCCCAAATCTTTAGGTTTGAGAATTTATGGTTGGAGCATAGTGACTTTAAGCAAATTGTGCATATGCTTGGAATAACCCTGTTGGGTATAGTGAAAGTTCCAAGATATTATGCTAAGTTAACGAATGTGAGGAGGGGCATCAAGCTTTGGTCCAAAAACCTTCCATGCCTAAAAACATTGATTGTTAAGGTGAATGAAACTATTGAGCTTTTAGATATATTAGAACAATTGAGAAATTTAATTGTGGATGATTGGAACTTGAGAGATCTGTTAAAAAATCATGTCATAACTCTTCTGCAAAATCAAAGAACTTATTGGAAGTAAAGAGGGAAAATTAAATGGGTCAAATTAGGTGATGAAAACACAAAGTTCTTCCATTCCAAGGCAACTATCAGCTATAGACATAACTACATTACTATGCTTAAATACAATAATAACAATGAGGATCATGAGCATGAGGATAAAGTGGACATTTTGTGGGAGGCCTTTAAAGAAATACTTGGAACTTATGACAAGCATAAAATACATTTCAAATAGGCTGATTTCTATGGTGAGAGCATGGATTGTGAAACCAGGGCATCTATTGAAATCCCTTCTTTCTGATAAATAAATTGAAGAGGTTATCAAAGAGCTTCCTAATGATAAGTAAATAGGCCCAGATGATTTCAATAATGAATTTATCAAGAGTTGTTGGTCCATAATTTGGAATGATGTGAAACAACTAATTCATGACTTTTATGAGTAAAAAATCTTCCTTGAAAGAATAAATCATCCTTCATCACTCTTATTCCTAAAACTGAGGCACCTGCTACACCTTCTAATTTTAGACCCATTTCCCTTCTGAATAGTGCCCTCAAGATTATTACGAAGTGACTAGCAAATAGACTACAAAAAATCATTTTAAAACTGGTTCATAGAAATCAGTATGGTTTCCTTAAGAAAAGATACATTCAAGACTGACTAGGGCGGGCTTTTGAATATCTATTCTTGTGTCACAAATCAAATGAGGAAATAGTTATTCTTAAGATAGATTTTGAGATAGCTTCTGACCAAATTGAACATTCAACTATCAGTGTAATTCTAAAGGCAAGGGGATTTGGAGATAAATGGATACAATGGATTAAAATTATTTTTGCATCTGGATCCTCTTCTATTTTGCTTAATGGGGTCCCTAGGAAAAAAATATACTACAGAAGAGGGGTGAGACATCGTGATCCGTTATCCCCACTCCTTTTTGTCCTGGCTGTTGATCTTCTTCAGTCCATACTTAACAAGACCATGACCCGAGGAATTGTAACACCACCAATTCCCTGCTTCACATTCCTTGACTTTCCTATCATTCACTATGCAGATGATACTCTTGTTGTCGTCAAGGCTGATTCCAACTAGCTACTCTTCTTAAAGGCTATTCTCCACAATTTTGCTGTATGTACTGGTCTCAAAGTAAACTATCACAATTATGGTATGATGCCAATTAATTTGGACCAAGAAAATCTAGATCACTATGCTATGTCAGAGAGGTAGTCTCCCTCTTACTTACCATGGGTTGCCACTAAGCTTGACAAAAACTTCTTTGGAGTATTTTTCCCACTGCTAAAAGGGTGGAAAGAAGATTATGTCGTATTGTAACTTCCTAAATTATGGATGAAAGATCCAACTTGTTAAGTCTTTCTTGACATCACTACAACTGTTCTACATGTGTTGTCTAGATATGCAAGTGAAGATTAAAAATCTGATAATAAAATTTATGAGACACTGCCTTTGGAGAAAGAAGACTAATGATGTGCAAGCTAGAGGGTCCGCTCGAGTGGCATGGACAAAAATTTATAGGCCTAAAAAGAAAGGAGGGCTTGGATTGTTGGACCTTAACATTCAAAATAATGCAATGCTACTAAAAAACTTGGATAAATTTGGTAATCATCATGATATTCCCTGGGTTAATCTGATATGGAGCTCCTATTACCTTAATGGAAAATTACCTAGAAGAAGCATGGAAGGATCTTTATGGTGGAGAGATCACATTAAATTAATTGACACTTACAAAGCTATGGAAAAGTGTAATATTGGCATGGGTAATACTACTTTCTTTTGGACTTATTTGTGGCATGAGGAATGTCTACAACACAAGCTTCCACATCTACTATCACTTGCAAAAGGGAGTAATAATACTATGCATGAGGTAATTCAGACTGAATATATTAAAGATCTTTTTTATCTACCCCCTATCATAGCAAGCTTACTCTGATTTTTAAATACTTGAATGCATCTATCAACAAATGTTGGCAACAATCTAGACTGGTAATCCTGACAAATGGACATACATTTGGGGCTCTGATTCTTTTTCTGTTAAGAGAGCCTATAAAGTTATGACTGGTTATTCTCCCACACCACCTCCTTTCTCCTAGATCAGGAACTCCTCATGCCAACCTAAGCATAAGTTATTTTTTTGGTTACTGCTGCTAGATAGACTTAATACCAGGAACCTGCTAGGTAGGAAACAATTCTCCTTACCTTCTTATAATTGTGCTACTCTAAACTACAATATGTAAGAAACAATGATTCACTTATTTTGGCAAGGCCCTTTTGCCTCTTGATGCTGGGATCATATCTGTCCCAAGAGAACAAGAAATATCTCACTGTTCGAAGATCTTTCGGATATCAAAAGCAAGATCAATGTGCCCTTTGCAATGGAGATTATTATTCTAGCTCCATGGGGTATTTGGATATGTAGAAACAATAACATTTTTATAACCAGAGAGCATGTTTTAAAGCATGGAAAGCGATTTATCATCAGTAGCTAAGATGGGTTAGCTACAAAATAAAAAGCAAGCATGCACAAGCATTTAAAGCTTGGTTGCAAGATCAATTATAATGATTATTAAGCAAGCATTTCTTTTTTGTTTATCCTTTGAAGTGTAACTTGTTGTAATAGTGTAAAACCTTGATACTTATTGATATAAAAACTATAGTGGAGGACTTTCCCCTACTGTTCAACCTTCAAAGAAATGTTCCACAAAAATAATGTTATTGCATCTTACCATAGAGGCAATTATACTCTTTTAGGGATGGAACAAGTAGATAAATTTGTTACTTTTATGGCAGCTTATGAACTAAAAATGTCATTGATAAAAATTATGAAACTAGTGTTATTGCTAGGAAATTTAAAGGATCTAGCACTTTTATCATTAATAATTGCATAAACAATTTCATAGATACTATATTTCTTGTTAACTATAATAAGAGGGGTATTGTTGCCCAAGAGAGCACTAATATTTTGCTAGAAAATGAAGATGAAGTTGAAGACGAAGATGACAAAAGCCTAATCTTGGGGATGCCCATGCGACTCCAACAAGATGAGAGTGATGAGGATAAGGAGGAAATTATTAAAGAAGATATGATCCCACTTAAGCCTGAGGATGTGCAGGAACCTCCAACTTCCCCAATCAATGATGATAGTAATTCTCAAACTCATAACTCACCAGTACTTCATGGAATTTGTTATTATGATGAATCTAATGATGATGCTTGTATTATCAGTTTTGATGTGCCAACTAATGACTTTGGTTATAATGAGTATGATTTGTACATGCTATATGATAATTCTTTAGATGATGCTCCTAAGTTTCTTGATAATCCTCTATGCTTAGGAAATTCCACTAGTTTATGTGAGGATATAAACTTTATGGTTGTAATAATATTGTCCTATATCAGTCTTGAGATCACCTATTTACACAATAAAAGAGTGTTGGGGATATACTTTCCGGGTATCCTCACAGTTCCTCTCTGACCAGGGTGGCCCACTTCGGGTTAGAGCTTTGCTTCACAGGCGGCCCAGTCAGGGAGAAAGACGGAGTCCAATCCGGCTAAGGGAAGGCCCAGAAGACTTACCGACTTAGGACCATAATGTTACTTGTAGTTCAAGATGTACTCTGTAACCGACTCTTAGTCGTAGCCGGATAGATCTCTCTTGTAAACCCTACGCCGGATATCTATATAAGCCACCCTAAGGAGAGCCTTTAGGGCACCCTTAATAGTCTATAGTTTCAACTCACACAGGCGAAACCCTTGTAACCCATATTCCGGCTCTACCGTATTACTGGATTGCTAGCAGGAGTAGGATCCGTCAAAGCGTGATTCACTGGGTAAACTTGTGTGCTCACCATCCCGGAATACCGTACGTCTCACACCCCTCTCTTCCGCACGCCTCGAGGACCCCCTCATGGCGTACTTGTCCTCAATCCGATGACAGTTGGCGCCCACCGTGGTGCAAGTGAGCTTCGGATCTGCGTTCCGAGCGGAATCTGCAAGAATCGGAATCGGCGAGAATATCGCCATCGGTCACATCCTCTACACCAGCGACGTCCCTCTCATCGTTCTCGTCCGAGACTTGGATTCCGGCCAGGGAGGCTGTGACTGCCTACACAATCATGTATTTTGGCGAGATCAATGTTTACATCGGTTTCGCTAAACCTGCCCCACCCACCACAGCGGTGATGATGGAGGCAGAAGAATCTTGTGGGTCCCCTTTGTCCATGGAGGCGGCGGAGTTCCGGATCTCAGAAAACCCTAAACCCACCCAGCCCGCACCAGTTGCGGAGACAGTGGAGAAATCCGAGCCTGAAGAAGACCTAGCGGTCCAAGTCGAATCTGGAGTGGATCTCCCTGGAGGAGCCGGATCCCAGATCGACCCACCCGCGGAAGTCGAAATCCAGGAGGAGCATATCAATGACACTGATTCCGGCTCTGATGATGCCGGGACAGACAGACCTTTCCTAAGGTACACACTACGACGTATGATAATGCAAGATGCAAGCGCATATGCAATTCTCGAGACCATCAAAAGTTTCGACATGGCTGATCGCGAAAGCCGCAGGTACCTTAGGAAGCACGCGTTGCACTTCGTCGGGTATGTGGGATCCGGATGCGGCTCTGCCGATACTGGAGAGAACACCGACTCTGTGCTGGAGGCAATTGGAACAAATGCCAACGTACCCGCATCCTCGGATGAATCGATGACGTCAGCAGATTTCTGAAAGTTCTCCGTGGAATATGAAGAGGAGTACAACTCCAAGGCTGCAGAAGAAGGAGAAGCCATGGATGAAGGATCCAAGGAACACTCTCCTAAAGCGCAGGATGACATGGACGTCAGAGATAATCCCGAGGTCCAGATGTCCAAAAGTACCGATCAGAGCTTGACTCCGGGAAACGGACCCAAAGCCGTCTTTGCTACCTGTGCCAAGAAGGCAAAGAAGAAGAACAAGAAAAAAAAGACCCCGGCAAAAGACCCTCTGGCAGAGGAGGTGATTGCCGAGGAATACGAAGAAGACTTGGATGGAGCACTTATCCCAAAACAGACGAAAAAAGAAGAATCGGTGGATGGACACGTGATAACTGAAGGTGCGCATAAACTCATCGATGCTGCATTAACCACAACATCCCTATAGCTGCAGAACTTACTGCTGAAGAGCTGGACGAAAGGGCCCAAGCCCTAGAAGCATGTCGTCAACAACTCCTGGATGAAGCCAAAAACATCGAGGAGGAGAAGAAACGCATGGCAACTAATGATTACATGTCTCGGTTGCATTAGAAGACACGGAAGCGTCACACCAATGACGACCAATTCCCACATATCCGTGCCGTCCTTTTCGGAGATGAGATGGGGAAGCCACGGAAAGATAGCAAAGGAGATTGGGTATATCCAACCCCAGTACAGAATACCGTGGCGGCCCGAAAAATTCTATCGGCTAATCCAGGACTAGAGGAGATCCGTTTGGGTATCAAACTACCCAACAAGGGACTGGAGCAGCAAAAGGTCGCCCTGTCCGGAAGTCAAAAACTGGTCTCGGATTCCGACCAATGTCGCACAGATCCGGCATGGGCTGACGTAAGACACCACCGTGTTCCGGAGCAGCATTATCGCCCCGAACGACGGGAGGACAATTATTCGAGAACCGGATCGTCAGGACAGCATCACATGACTACACGCGACTGGTGCAATGTCGCACCAGCGGCCGAGAAAGAGGCCATCGCTGCTCTGAATCCGAGGAACCCTCCCCGATGAGAATCTAACGATCGAAGGGGAGAAGATAAAGAGAAACGTTGGGAGGAGGATCATCAAAAAATGCCACCTCCTAGACATGCAAGCCGTCCGGCTGAGCCCCACCATGGTGGGAACGACGGACGAAGAAACGACGAAAACCATGCCGGGACAAGCCGGCAGGGGGCTCGTCATAGTCAAGACCCTCCCCGGAATCGGAATAATGACGTTTCGGACGGAGGCCAGCGATCAGCCGGAAACTATCCAGCTTCCCCACTCTCTCCACCACACAGTCATCACAACGGCTCCCAAGGAGGGCAAGGAGGACGACATGGCGGAGGAGGTGGTGGCAGAAGCCGAAGTCCGGCTCCAAGGCACCGTAGCCACAACCGACATTCGGGACGATCTTTATCCCCGGACGATGCAAGGCACAGGATCAACTCCAACATAGAGGCGCGGTGCTACGAAAACGATGATATCTACGTTGGAAAAAAGTGCTTCGGACCATGCATCAGAGCTACAAAATTCCCGAAAGGATTTGCTATCTGAAGACATATCCAATCCTATGATGGCATTGCTAGGCCAGATACCTGGCTACAAGATTTCTTCCAAGCTTGCTGCATCGCTAAAGGCGGAAACAGCCTGGTCGCTACCCGATATCTCTCACTTATGTTGCGGAAGACGGCACGATCATGGCTCAATGAACTTCCGGAGAACACCATCCATAACTGGTATGACATGCAAAGTGCGTTCTGAATTTCGAAGGCACATATCGGAGGCCCTGTACGGTCGAAGACCTACAGCATTGCACCCAGAAAGCCGGAGAAACTTGCCAGGACTACCTCGGACGATGGATCGACACAAAGAACTCTTGTGAAGGAGTGAATGATGAAACTGCGATTGAAGCTTTCATTGCAGGTCTCCCAATTGGTCTACCGCGCCATCGCTTGAAGTGTGACAAGGTCACTGATTTGGGAGAGATGATAGAAACAGCGAGCAAGTATGCAGATGCTGACGATGATGCACAGGGATTGCTCAATGCCCTAGCTGTGCCTCAGTCGGCAAAACAACCAAAGCAACAAGCTCAGAATCGCAAAAATACCTCGGAAGAAAAACCCAACGCGGAAACGGCAGTGGTCACCGGTACTTTCGGGTCTGGAGGGCGAGGAGGACACGGTGGAGGCCGTGGGCGTGGAACTTCAAGAGTCCAGGGTAAAGGAGACCAGCAACCAGGCAAAACCTACTCTTGGGCCGACATTGCCAATAACCCATGTGTGCATCACCTAGACGCCAATGGGGGCTCGTCCCACACCAACGCCGAATGTCGTTTCTATGACGACATCAAAAGAGATGACACCGCGGGCTGCAAAGCTAAGCGGAAGAAGGGAAAGAAGAATCCTGAAAAAGAAAAAGAGACCAAGGAAGATTGCGACATGGAGGTAGCTGATGCTTCAAATCCCAAGTCAGAAGGGAAGAAAACTTTTCCCACCAAGAAGGACACTTATGTCACTTTCCTCGGATCTCAACCAACAAAGCTCAAGAAAGCAGTTCTACACGAGCTCAATGCAATAGTTCCGGCTGTCCCCTAGTATCTGGACTGGTTGGAAGTGGCAATCACATTTGACCGCGATGATCATCCGCCTAAGTTACACAGGCGAGGAAAATACGCTTTAATCGTCAATCCACTGATTGACGGTTACGGTTTCTCCAAGACCCTCATGGACGGTGGTAGCAGTATCAATATTCTCTATGTCGAAACGCTATGCCGGATGAAGATCTTGGAAACACAGCTGAACCATAGCTCTATGATCTTTCACGGAGTTGTCCCAGGAAGACAAGCTAATTCCCTGGGAGAGATCACTTTGGATGTTACCTCTGGAACTCCAAAGAACTATCGGACGGAGGCACTTTCCTTTGAAGTGGTCCCGTTCAAGAGCGTGTACCATGCTATATTCAGACGTCCGGCTTACTGGGGTTTTATGGCTCGTCCATGTTACATTTACAATATGATGAAAATTCCAGGTCCCAACGGCGTGATCACCATCAGGGGAGACCCTAAGAAAGCGCGAGAGTGCGAGGATGGAAATGCCGCCTTTGCTGAAGCCGTGCTGCACGCCCAGGAGTACCAGGAGATCAAGAAGAGCATAGATCCATCCGAGATGCCCGCAACGAAGAAGGAGGTGACAAAGCCAAATCCGGAGTTCAAGGCATCATAAGAGATGAAGAAGACACCGTTGAAGGATGATGACCCCTCCAAGGTGACCCAGATAGGCGTAGGCCTAGGTAGCACATAGGAAAGCGCGCTCGTCAAGTTCCTCCAAGCAAATCAAGATATCTTCGCATGGCAGCCATCTGACATGACCGGAGTACCTAGGGACCTTGCCGAGCACTCTCTAAATGTAAACCCGAATGCTAAAACCGTCAAACAGTCCCTACGACGATTTGGCGATGAAAAGCGTAAGGCAATAGCTAAGGAACTAGCATGGCTCGAGCTAGCCGGATTCATAGAATAGGTCATCCACACTGAGTGGTCGGCCAATCCTGTAATGGTCCCTAAAAAGGACACCACTGATTTAAGGATGTGTGTTGATTATACTGCCTTGAACAAGGCTTGTCCAAAAGATCCGTTCGCTCTGCCTAGAATTGATCAAGTTATCGATTCTACGGCAGGCTCGGAACTCCTCTGTTTTCTCGACGCAGATTCCGGTTATCACCAAATCCGGATGAAGGAATTTGACAAAGCCAAAACTTCATTCATAACCCCCTTCGGAACCTTCTGTTTTGTTACGATGCCCTTTGGGCTAAAGAACGCAGGAGCTACGTACCAGCACACGATGCAGCGTTGCCTCCATGACCAACTCGGACGTTATGTACATGCATACGTGGATGATATTGCAGTAATGTCCAAAAAGAAGGAAACACTGATTTCCGACTTGGAGGAAACATTAGCCAACCTACGAAAATACAACATCATGCTTAACCCGAAGAAGTGCTTCTTTGGAATACCAGCCAGAAAATTGTTAGGTTTCATCGTGTCTCAGAGAGGCATAGAGGTGAACCGAGACAAAATCAAGGCTATACTCAATATTTCTAGGCCAACTCGCTTGAAGGACGTACAAAGACTAACTGGTTGCATTGATGCAGTCAGTCGTTTTGTAAATCGGCTTGGTGAAAGAGCCGCACCATTATATAAACTCCTGAAAAAGACCAAAGATTTTGTTTGGACTGATGAAGCTGAAGCTGCCCTACAAGACCTGAACAAAGTACTCTCATCGCATTCTCCTATCCTTGCAACGCCGGAACCTCAAGAAATGATGTTGCTTTATCTTGCTGCGACAAATAAGGTTGTTAGTATCGTCATGGTGGTGGAGAGACCAAAGGAAAATCAGGAGCACCTGGTGCAGCGTCCGACTTACTTTGTCAGTGAAGTCCTAACAGATTCAAAACAACGGTATCCGCATTATCAAAAGTTGGCTTACGGTGTTTTTCTAGCATCTCGTAAGTTGCAACACTACTTTCAGGAGCATCCAATTACCGTGGTGAGCACAACTCCCATGAGAGATATAATCAACAACAGTGACTCCACAGGACGCGTCGCCAAATGGGGCATAGAGCTTTCAGCTTTTGATATTGAGTATAAACCTCGGACAACAATCAAATCCTAGATCCTTGCTGACTTTATCGCTAATTGGACAGAGACGAAGGAGAACATGATCCTCCCTGAGTCAGAATATTTGACCCTCTTCTTCGATGGGTCTAAGGCTCGCGGGGGCTCGGGGGCTGGCGTGGTGCTCAAGTCACCCCAAGGAGATAAACTTTTATACGTGTTGCAGATCCACTTCATAGCGACAAACAATATTGCCGGGTATGAAGCACTACTGCATGGAATCCGGATTGCTAAGGATATTGGCATCCGACGTTTGATGTGTTACGGAGATTCGGATGTTGTTGCTCAACAAGTGTCGGATATTTGTAATGCAAATAAGCACATGGCACCATATAAAGCTGTCGTGGATGATCTATCTAAATCGTTCGAAGGATTTGAAGTTCAACATATTCCTCGAGCAGAAAATGAGGAAGCAAACGCAATATCTCGGATAGGTTCTGCGCGGAAAGAGGTCCCGGATGGCGCTTTTTTAGAGCACCTTAAAGTTCCCTCAATAAAGGGAGTAGATGAGGAATATCCGACCAAATCCGACTCACCTTTGATAGCAGTTTTGGCTGTGATGCCTAGCTGGACTCAACCCTACCTCGATTATTTGGTAGATGGCAAATTACCCGTAGACGAGGTGCTGAGCCGACAGATTATCCGACGAGCAAAAGCTTATACTATTGTTAAAGGTGAGCTCTATAAGCGGAGTGTTTTCGGGGTTTTTCAGCGCTGTGTATCTCCAGAAGAAGGAGTGGAAATCTTAAGGGAAATCCACGAAGGAGGGTGTGGTCAGCATGCTGCAGCCAAATCTTTAGTGGCAAAAGCTTTTAGACGCGGATTTTTCTGGCTTACAGCTCAGGCAGATGCCGAACGATTAGTCAAGACGTGCAAAGGCTGCCAAAAGTACGCCAAACAAGCTCATGTTCCGGCTGATCAGTTGCGAACAATACCTCTAACATGGCCCTTTGCGGTCTGGGGGCTTTATAGGGTAGGACCTTCTAAATGAGCTCCAACTGGATTTACTCACGTCTTAGTGATGATGGATAAATTCACCAAATGGATTGAGGCTAAACCTGTCACTAGTTGTGATGGAGCAACAGCCAAAAGATTTGTCGAGGATGTTATAATCCGGTATGGTTATCCACATAGTATTATCACGGACAACAGGAGTAACTTCTCTATGGGAGAATTGGCCAAATTCTGCAACGAGCAAAATATCCGGCTTGACATTGCGTCAGTCGCACATCCATAGGCTAATGGACAAGTCGAAAGAGCAAATGGTTTAATCCTACAAGGCCTAAAACCGAGACTCAAAGCACCACTGCGACGTGCTGTGCGGGTTTGGGCAGAGGAATTACCCTCTGTAATATGGAGTTTACGAACGACTCCAAACAGGTCAACCGGATACACACCTTTCTTCTTGGTCTATGGTGCAGAAGTAGTTCTTCCTAGTGATTTGATTCACACCTCTCCTAGAGTGGCCGCGTATATTGAAGAGGATGCCAAGATTTCTCGACAAAATGATCTCGACTTTGTCGAAGAAGTTTGCGTCGTTGCTAAAATGAGAACTACAGCCTATCAGCAGAAGGTACGCAAGTATCATAGCCAGAGAGTCAGAAACAGATCCTTCAATAAAGGTGATTTGGTTCTCCATCTTGTGCAGCAAAGAAAGCACAAACATTCACCAGTATGGGAAGGGCCCTTTTTAGTTAGTCGAGTATTGCATAATGGATCGTACTACTTAACTGACATGAGGCCAGTCAAAGAAAGACCTGCAACTAAGAAGAGAAAGAGAGCCAGAGGCAGTACAAATCCGGATGAGTTAGACAGACCGTGGAATATTGCTTAGCTACGTCCCTTTTATTCTTAGTTTATCCTTCTTTGTAAACATGTATATGTACATGTTCTGTGAGAAATAAAAGTTTTGGTTGCCTCAAGTTTTTTCTGAGAAGTTTTTACCATCTTATTTCCGAATGATCATGTCATAGTCGAAAATCCCAGAATGCTTGAAAGTACTTTATGCTCATGCTCGTTCTGGTTTAGATTTCCGATTCTAAAATTGCTACCCTCGGGTATAACTCAAAAAATTTCTAGTCTTTACTTTGGTTATTTGTCTGATCGCTGAATGCAGGCATTTTCCGAGTAGTGAATTGTTGGTACTGGAAGCCAGCTTTGTTTCCGAGTTTAAACTGATTTAGCAATTGAGCTCCATTGCTCAGCAAAGTTTTCGGCAGAAGGTTTAGCCGGCTCACAAAAGATACAAGGCGGAAAGCCAGATAAACGATAAGTAGGGACGAAAAAATACAAGTGCTTATGTAAACATTTCAGGCACACAAAAAATTTAAAGCCAAAAAGTGCTGAATAGATCAAAAGCTTAGCACTAGCAAAATCATAGTATTTCATATTTACAGACGCATCGTGTTTTTTCAAGATAATACAAATATTTCTGGCAATTTATGATGTCGGAGGAGATGAAGGAGCTATCGGCTCGCTGGATACGCCGCCTTGATATTGTTCCGAGATGTCCGCATCCGAGGTGGTGCGTTCGTCATCGGAAACTTCTGCTGATTCTTCTGAAGGAGGAGGCAGAGTATCCACGCGGGTGAAGAGGGGGATCTCGTAGCTGGTCAGGTCAGCCACGTGACACCCATATCCGGCGTAGGAGTGCATGATGGCTTGAAGGTCCTGCTCCTGGCCGTCTTCATCTACTTTGTAGTACCCTCTGATCACTTGCCATATTTCCATATTTCCATGGTGGCTCATGACCATGGTGAGAGTGTTCTGCGCAGCAGTCCGCGCGTAGGACATGTTCCAATCCTGAACAAGTTGCGGCATCTCCTTTGCCTTGTCCCGCACCTGAAAATCCGACATGCTAGGCATGTCCGGAATCTTGAGAGCTTCGCCAATGTCCTCCAGGGATTGGAGGAAGTCATGAAGCAGGTCACCGACTTGGGTAAGCCGGTGGGTACGGGGCTCGGTGGAGGAAGAGTCCGTCAAGTTCAGAGGACCTATACACAAAACAAGTCAAGAAAATTCTAACATTGATAGAAGTCGAAGAAAGTGAAAAAGTCAGACAGATGGAACGTACCGAAAATGACGTCGTCGATTTTGGTCTTCTCTTCCCGAAGACTCTGGAGTTCAGCCCGGAGCGCATCCGAAAGATCCTTCTCTATGCTAAGCTCATTTTTGAGGTCCGAGATTGTTTTATCTTGAGGGGCGATCTTGCGATCATGCTCTTCAGTAGCCATGGAGGAGGACTCAAGGACTTGAGCAATGCTCTTTTCATGATTTGCCCTGAGCTAGTCCAGCTCTTGGCGAAGCTCCTTGTTCTCCACCACCAAGGTCTTGAGGTTCTCGGCCTCTTCAATCATGGCGTAGGATTGTTTCACCAGCGCTATAAGTCAAAAAGAACAACAGTTCAGAACAAATTTGACATTGAAAATACAAAGACAAGGTTTGAGTCTCGGATTGTTTACCTTCGGCCTCATCCTTGGCAACTTTAAGTTTAGCATTTTTAAGTCGGAGAGCCTTGATCTCTCTCCGCTTATCGCAGGCATTCTTCAATAAATCCTGATTATAGGAACAAACTTTCTGTAAGTCAGAATACCCAAAGTCAGAAAGCTACTTAATACTCGGGCTCATATTTTTGCTAAATATCAGCACGATACTTAGGGGCTACACTAGTTCATTCTTTGGCATCCTAATGAAGTATAAACCTGGATTGTTTATCCTACTTCATGCTTGGGGGCTAGAGGATATGATATAAAATACAATAAAGGAAAAACAGGAGTTGGAATTCCGACTTACATATTGTTCACGAGTGAGTTTATCCAAACTCGCGTTCACTTCAACGACAACCTTCTCGGCGAGAGTCAGAGGAATCACTGGGGTTGTTGGAAGCTCACCAGTCCTAATCCTCTCGTCAGAAGGCGACTGTAGAGAAGGTAGGAGAACTTGACGTCCTCTGCTTCTTGCGCTTCTTCTTCGGCAGATAAGTTTCTTTTCTCCAGGCATTGCCTGGCGAGCCGCTGGATTTCTTCAGTAGATTTCTAGGACAGGCCAAACTTGGCAAGTCCCGGATTGCTGATAAGGTTTTCGGTGAAGGTTTCTGCCGAGGGATCATTACCCCAAGAGGGTTCGCCCTTATCTAAATCTGACTCACCCATGGTGACAACAGTTTGCGACTCAAGGTTCGAAGGCTCCGTTGAAGGAGCCGGATCTTCTGCGGCATCTGGGGAGATCACCGGCGTTGCGGAAGGTTAAGGGGTAGGAGTCGGAGGAGCCACGGCAAGAGAAGCAATGGTAAGCTTCATCTGTCGCAGGGGCTTCGAAGAAGTTCCCTTCCCCTTGCCCTTGATGAGCGGTTTTGCTCTGAGAATGTAGTAAAGTCGGAAACATTACATCTCTAAATAAATTTGAGTAAAGTACAAAGGCGGAAGTTGTGATTGAAAGTTACCTCTTCACGACAGGCACCTCCTTTGTGCCAACGGCCACTGTCAAAGCTTTGCGCTTCTTGAGCGCAAGGTCCAGCAATGGGACCACCTCTGTCTCCTGAGAAAACTCAGGAGGATATCCTTCAAGCGGAGCAAGTTCCGACTCGGGGAGGTCAGCAAGCTGAAAATAAGAAAACATATCAGCATTGCAGTGTAACTCAAAGATTGAAACACATAAAAAGGTGTACTGATGGAAGCTTACCAGCACTACGGGGTTTTCCACCGTATGCATATCCAGAGAAACCTCCGGGATTCTCCTCTCGATCGGCTCCCTAATCAGCCACTTGACCTGGCTTATGTAGCCCTGTGTGGTGTAGGCTTTGGGGCTGACGCGGAGGGAGTCTTTCTTGGACGACGTGATGGAATGCATCAGTCGAGTTCTGTGGTACTGAAGGGGCTGGATCCGACGTGAAACCCAGCACTAGACCAAGTCGGATCCCTTCAGACCCTTGTGTTTGATCAAGTATTCGATCCGCCTCTTAGCGAGGATCAGATCGTCGGTGAGAGCCGGAGCAGCCTCGTCCCAGGATGGTTGGGCCGTGGCAGCTCCGTCGATGAAAGCCGGCAAAGGAGTGGCTTTGCCGGGAGCCGGAATATCCCTATGATATAAACACGTGGCTGGCCATTGTTTGATCGAGTCAATAGCTAAAATTTTGGGATACGCGCGCTCGTGTCTAAGAGAAAAACTAATAGTACCGGTGATGTAAGGAACACCGACGGTAATGGAGTTTCTCTGGACATGAAAATAGTACCAGAATAGAGTCAAACTCGGCCTAATGCCGAGAAAGCCCTCACACAATGAAGCATACGCGCTCATCTCTAAGAGAGAGTTGGGAGGAAGATGATGGACTTTAACTCCGTAATGATCAATCACCTCGGAGAAGAACTCCGAGGGAGGAAACGACAAACCTCTGTCGAGGTGGGTGCCGAAGTGGACCCGCTCGCCGTCGCACGGGTTGGGGACGGTTTCCCCGAAGCCGCTCCGCCAGTCCTCGGCGCAGAGGAGCCCTTCTTTCTACACGTTCTTGAGACCCTCGTCATTGAGCATGCAGGGAATCCAGAGCCCGCGAAAGCTCTCTTTCTCCGCCACCGCTTCCGTCGCTGCCGCCGCCGCTGCCGCCAAGCCGAAAGAGGAAGATGAGGCCATTTCTCTGGCGAGTAGTTGACCTAGAATGGGAAGCGCTGGGAGTTCTTTGGGGAGGAACGAGGGAGCTCTATGCGCGCAGAGAGATTGGAAGGAGAGGAAAAGGCAAAGGACAGGTGAAAGGAAAAGGAGAAAATCCTAACCCCTTATATCCACCTAACTGCGCCAAGATTCGTGCAAAAGCTACAGTGTAACCGCCACGCGTCGTGGAAGGAACTGGGAAGGACCCCACGCGATGATTACGTCGCCTCAATCTCCGCGCACGCATTGAAACGGCGCCTGGGTTCCGTGAACCCTAGACCCACCAACGGTCATGCTGACGAAATGCCTGTGAGATGATGTGACTTGACCATGACTTGTGTCAGGTAGCGTTAGAGACCAAGTTTCGTCTTAGTTTGAAATCATGGAAAATCCGAGTAACCTGTTAATAGGTCCGACTTATTTTTAAGACCCGGATCGTATTTTTTGTTGTGAAGTTTTAGGAACCCTTTAAGATTCTGCAAGCCGAAGATCAAGCTAGACGATGATAAATCCGACTTTGGATCTTCGAGGCCTTCGGGGGCTGCTGTTGGGGATATACTTTCCAGGTATCCTCACAGTTCCTCACTGACCAGGGTGACCCACTTCGGGTTAGAGCTTTACTTCATGGGCGGCCCAGTCCGGGAGAAAGACGAAGTCCAATCCGGCTACGGGAAGGCCCAGAAGACTTACCGACTTAGAGCCATAATGTTACTTGTAGTTCAAGATGTACTCTGTAACCGACTCTTAGACGTAGCCGGATAGATCTCTCTTGTAATCCCTAGGCCGGATATCTATATAATACGCCCTAAGGAGAGACTTTAGGGCACCCTTAATAGTCTGCAATCTCACCTCGCACAGGCGAAACCCTTGTAACCCATATTCTGGCTCTGCCGTATTACTGGATTGCTACCAGGAGTAGGATCCGTCCAAAGCCGGCGGATTCGAACCTGGGTAAACTGGTGTGCTTACCGTCCTGGAATACCGTACGTCTCACAACCTCTCTTCCGCATGCCTCGAGGACCCCCTCATGGCGTACATGTCATCAATCCGACGACAAAGAGAAATATGCTTTATGCGAGAAATACATGCATGGTTTGATGTTGTCTTGTGAAAATCCTACTTGCAAACATGATGTTATTACTTCTAGTAACTATTTTGAAAGAGGAAAGCATTCTCATGATTGTCATGATAAATCTAATGATCCTCTTTATGTTCCTATTAATTCCAAGTTGCATTCTTCACATGGGTATGTTAGTGAATTTTCTTTTCATGCTTGGAACTATTATGAAGGAGGAGGTCATAAGAGCCCTCTTTATGCTTCTAATATTTACTAGACACCTGTTTGCACCCCCGGGAAACAGCTAGTAGATAAAACGCCTTACATTAAACATACACTTGCACGATTTGGGTCTTAGTCGATAAGCTTAACGGTTGACAATTCATGGGAAAGTGCGTGCTCCAACAACTGCTAAAAGAAAGTTTTAGACATCTCGTCACGAGAAAAATAGTCCTATGAAACCCTTTATTTTATATGCAAGCTATATAAGCATAAAGTTTGAATAAAATCATCTTAAAAAAAGTACTTTACATCTACTTTACAAAGGGAGCATGTAGCAGAGTTGGACCAAAACCATGCGAAAATACAAGATTCATGAAAATGTGCCTGCATCGAGGCAGTTGTAGTACAACAGTGGCAATTCAAGCATGCGATTCGAACAAAAATTCCTGCAAGCAGATAGCGCATGACTTTACATGTTTACTAGCTTTGGCAGGCACCCTTGTGGTGCAGGCATTCCTTATTGTCGCCATGTTCTTGATGAAGTGTCGCTCCACCATTAAGTGAAATATGAAGGTGCACTTTATAACATACACTAAATATGTTCTCGTCGCTTCTGAAATCATACCAATAATGACATCTTCGGGGATTATAGCCTCCATCTCCTCTTGGACAAAGCGTAGATGGCTCACTTGATTCAGCTCCTGGAACCACATACGTAAAAAGGAACGGCACCCGAAAACATTATAGAAGGTCGGACCATCGATGGTTCAGAAATGGCCTTCCTACCCTGAGGGTGGATACCTCTCCACATCGCTCGGTGCCCCTGGCCTATTGAGCTCAAACACAGTGGTGATGTTGAGGCATACCATAGCACTGACACGTTTGAATCAGTCGCCTCCCTAAACACCCCCTTAGGCGCAAAAGAAATAAGTGGTCATCGACAGCTTTCACCACCGGATCCTGTCACTAGCTTCTTTGAGGACGCATATGGTTGACTGCACGTGCAAAGGTAATTCATTGATTATCAATGAGAGCACAGACGCGGCATGTGGAAACTCAAAGCCATCTAAAAGTTCTATGGAGGAGATGATTGGGGAAGAGATAGTGACGCTGGTAGAGATACTTGGTACAGTGAGCGTCGCCTCAGAGCACGCGTTGAAACGACTCGATGTTGAGGGTCGGAACGGACAACCGCTATAGAGAGATAATGACATGGAAAGCATGTAGGCTGGAATGTGTTGTCTCGACACCGCTACCGATAGGGCAGTGTGGCACGCAAATATCACACAAAAAATGAGATAATGTCGGTGTCGAAACGTCTCATCAATCACCCAAGTAAATGCATCAACTCATAAAAACCGGTCAAGCCTAGCAGAAAAGAGTCAACCACTCAATAGAGATGCACGAAATAAAAAACCATACACAATGTGCTATTATATATAAAAATATATGGCACAATCGATGCTTCTTGACCCATTTTATTTGACATGTTTTCGTGTCTACATGTTTACAATATACTCGCAAATGTAAGAAAATGTCTACATGTGAGCAACCTATTCCTAGAGTCTTCGAGGGGGCAACTAAGAATCCTATGTCTTCCAGGTCGTATTCCTCGTCTACTGCATGTTGTCACGATGATCATGGTTCTGCCATAACAGTAGAGAAAGACACGTGGAATGTAACGGAAGAAGACGCAGTAGACATGAGTGGCTTCACATCCTGAAGCTCATGCATGTTTCATCACGAAGTAGTGGCGTGGTATGCGGTGAAGTCGCCAAGGACCACAGTGTCTTCATCCACGTCAAACTGAATAAGTAGACATCTGCCAACAAAATTTTTCGTCTCCTCCTCTCGACATAAAGGAATGCATTCCATGTACATACCTATTTGGATAAAGAGCACAAGGAACACAAGTAAGAAATCATAAAAAGGAGTGAAGGCCGATAAATAAATACATTAAAGACAACAAAAAGTAAAGAGAAAAACGAATGGTGTAGGTGTTTCTAAAGATCAAGAAGACGATGAACGTGCGGACCAGTGATGAAAGAAGATAGATCAAGAAGAGAAGACCATAGCTGCAATAAAATGTATTATAACATGTTAAGAAGCAATAAATAACATAGAATGTCAGGAAAGTAGAGACTAAAGCGTGAGAGTGATCATAAATTAAAGAAAAACATCGCAGCGGTGCTTGCTTATCGATGGCGACACACTCACTTGAAAGAGCATTTCTTGATCCCTAGTGTTTTCTGTGTTATATAAGAATGCCATTAATATTAGAATTGTATGTTCGGTGCTGCATATACAAAAGATATATTACATGTATCAGCATCATCCCTCCAAAAGAAAATAACCCCTACTCAAATTGACTAAGTATTAGCATGCCAGGCTCAATTATCCAGCCCTAGTGGGGCCCAATAATACTCCACAGGGCAATTTTGGCTAAGAACCAACGGGGTGACTCTCATATGGGGGGCAGCTATTTAGTTCTGGGCCGGATGTTTGCCAAGGCCGAATAATCTAGTCCTGACCAGATCCAGATAATCAGCCCCTCCCCATAATTAACTAAAGACTAGATGATGCAACTCTCTGATATAGGGGCATATATTTTCCCCGGATTTTTTGCTAGGGCCGGAGTTTTTGCCCTAGCCGAATAATCCACCCCTCCCGGTGGACTAGATTCAATACAAGAAAATTTGGCTTTTACAACGGACGACTTTCATGGTCGAAGGCCTGTTTTTCGTGGTTGAAATTCTTCTACAACGGATGCTCTTCGTGGTAAAATCCCCATCACAAATGAATCTACCATAATTTTTTCTGCCTGTGGTGGATCTCACCCTTACCTCGTAGATCTATTCTTTAGCCGCGTTGACTGCTCATGTCATGCAAACTGTTTTAACATCCCAATTTCAGTAATCTTGATTAGTTGTCCAGAATGCAAAAATCAGGGGGAACAAAAACTTTTTCTTGTTTAGTGATGCAGTGTTTGCTTGTTGTTTTCTTGTGCGTGTGCATCTGAATATATACCATCCTCCTTACCTCACCATCAGTTGACAAAAGCTATTTAACAAGATAGTCTTGGCTCATTTTACATATTCTCAAATGTTCTCGCATTTCAAAACCTGAGCCAAGATACACTTACAAACCAAACTATTTTAGTAGCTTCTATTGACAAAATTATGGAGACCTATAAGAGATAATCTCCTTATGTTTCAAGACAGAACCTTCAACTATTCCTACCCCTAGGATTTCCAACACCTTTTATAAAACCTTGAACTCTACTCTTGTTAGAAATACCAAGGTACTCTCATGTACTTCAAAATACAACTCTTCTCAAAATACCCTTCCCTACCCCAAGCTAGGCTTTGAGGTATCCATATTAGTAGGTTTGTTTTGCTTGTAAGATGAGTTGCCTTTATATGTTGTCTGACTTGTTTGCTTGGGAACTAAAGTGAGCTACCCTAGGAGATCATACTATAGGATCAAACTAAATCAAGATTACAAATCCTAAGCAAGCCCCTTAAGCTTGATCTGATATCTAGTCACTAGAGTGACCATCTCATCTCTTAACCAACTCAATCTAGGGCTAATCCATTCTCATAGCCTCCAACTCCACCAAGACCAGATATAAGCATGGATCCTTTATAATCAATCAACATTTCATCATTATACTCTTGATGATGACTTGGCACCTTGCATCATTCCAAAACCCTCCTCTCTTACATTCTAGTCAAAAAACCCAACTCTGCTAAAATATGGCTATGTCTGGAAAATGTTAGCAATGTCTCATCTCTGGGACTCCCTCTTTCTCAACCCATGTGCACTTTTTGAAATGCACTTAAACCATTTTGTAAACCATCCTAAGGAGTACGAAGGCCCCACTTTTTCCCTTGGCTAGATGTAACATCCCAAAACTTTAAGCCAAGTGATCAAGATCAATTCTACCCATTTTAGGGTTAACAAAAACTTTTCTATTTAAAAATCTTTAAGCATTCATATGTGTGTGCATTTAAAATAGGAGTTGTTTGAAATGCCATGATTGAGTGATCTATTGGTTGTAAAATGACTCTAAGGTGAATTACACATCATCTAGATCATCCGCAAGTAAATCCCAAAGAAAAAGAAATCAAAAAGAATTAAATAAGGCAAATGGTCACTTTTGCCATTTTAATCACCTAGCCCACTTTGGCTATTCCTAGCACTCAAATCCAAACAGAAACAATTGTGGAACTTTTGTACCCCTTAATAGTACAAGTAGTGATGTGCCAAGGCCCACTCTGTGATCTCCCAAAAACATTCAAACTCTAAATTTAAATGACATTTGAAAATTGAATCTAGTTCATATGTCTAGCTACCACTTCTTCAAAAACCACGCAAATGAACTCCATTTCAAAATCCCAAGCAAACCTAGATGCTTAAGAATAAGATGAATCACTCCACCAAAAATCTTTCAAAAATTCAAACGTTTCTCTCATGCGGCCATTTGATCGAACACCTTGTGAGCAGAATCATTATGGCCTAACAAACACTGTTTTGGAGCAAATCTTGTTGAGCCATTTGATGCACATTGATCACCTTGGTCTCCCCTAGGCCCAACCAGAACAAAACAACCCCATGCCCTAGCCCCTGGCGCTAGTGCACCGCCACCCCGAGGCCATGCTCGTCGGCCAAACAGGCACAAGCCGCAGCAGACCACCAGTCCCTCTCCGCCGCTCCAGGGAGTGAGGGGTGACCTCATCGCCGCCCACGGTCCACCCCATGGCCCCTTGTAGCCACTGGACCACCTCACAGCCGCGCCGCCCTTTTCTCTCTGCATGTAGCCAGAGCACGCCATAGCTCCCTTGCCGCCAGCATGCCACAGACCACGCCTCGACACAAAATCACGCATGCCGCTCCGCCTTGGACCCCTCACCCCGCCAAACACGGCCGTGCACCGCCACGTGACCCATAGTCGCCAGGAGCACCGTCGAGCACCGCCTCTATCTCCCAGAGCGCGAGAAGCTCCCGACCAATTGCCACCACCCCTAGCGTTGGAATTCCATCGGAGGTAGCCGATGTAGAGGAGGAGAAGTCCCCGTTGATTTCGTCCACCTCAACCCCTGCCGGGCGACCTCGCCTGAGTCCGCCATCACCATCCAGTTAGTTTGCCTGCCTTGCTACACTAGCTGGAGCCCTGGTACGTCCCCAGTAGACCCCCACCGACCATGCTAGGGTTCAGTCTTGCCGGCGACGAGTCCGTCGTCGACGACGACCGTGGACCGTTAGATCGTTTTCTAATCGTGTGGTTCTTATCGCCCCGTACTGCTTCGGGTTTTACATGCCGCTGACATGCGGGACCAGCCTGTCAGTCGCCCTCTGCGCTGCGGAGCGTCATTGGGTCGGCCCAATTAGATTCCCGCGTGACCCAGTTAATTCAAATATAGGTTTTTCTATTTTAGACTTAAATCAATTCTATCCCTTAGTTCAAAAATCCATTCAGAGAGGTTTACAAAACCAAATTGACTGATTCCAATTTTGTTGGAAAGCTACTTAAAATCTCTATCCAAGCCCGTTGGACTTAAATAATTTAGAGTTAGATATCTATCCTAGTAAAAATAATAAGACAGAAGCATTTGCACATTCAAACATTTTTATAAAATCAACCATAATAGCTTTTGAGTTGATTCCAACTCTCAAAAATCACATTTAACCATACCTATCTGAATATGTAATCATATTGAGGTTTATATGCAGTGACTTTGGACTAGTACCAAAATAGTGCTATACAGGCATTCCTAGTCACTTTAAATCATTAATTATTAAACTTGAACTTATTAAAATGTGATCCAACCTTTAAATCACATTCCCTTATGTTAGAATATGTGGTGATGACACGTGTACACATGATCCCATATTTTAATTGGAGAATATTAAATCTTAGTTAACTTCAATGAGTAGAAATTACTTTTCTCAAATAAAATAAATGAAGCTAGTTCATTAAACCTTGTGATGCTTGTGATGATAATAGATCATCAAATGTGTGCCTCAGTGTACTAAGTAGACTAGTTAAGTATTGTTTGGTGATTGTGTATCACGTATGTATTTATAGACGATAGTACCGACCAGGTCTACGAGGAGGAGGAGTTCTACCAAGAGGAGGAGGAAGAAAATTTCAACCACTGCACTACACAAGGCAAGCTAGCACTATACAAGTTACTTGCAAGTTTTACTTGCAAGCCTAGCACTTCAAGTAAACTGAGCAAGCTATTGTTAGCAAGTGGACTTAATCTAGATAACCCAAGCAAATGCATTAGGCATGCTTTGGTTATACCATTTTTGACTTATACCTACTCCAAGTTTTATTTACAAGCTTTTACCTTATTTACTTTATCAAAGTCCTTTACTTATTTAAAGGTAGCATAAAGAGTATAAAACTTGCCCTATCTAGTTAGACTTAGATGTCATTCTATGGCATGAGATTGAATTTAGCATCCCACATTAGTGAACACTCTTAACTTAGTAGTTGGAACTAAACCAAAAGTTGATTTACTCTACATGGGAATACTTGGTGAAAATGATTTGTGAAAACCTTGGAATGATGAGTCATTCTATTGAGATGCTTTGACATGTGTTGACAAATAGAAATGGTTTATGATGATGAAAATGTTGTGGCATGAGCCTTAGCCCTTTTACAAAACTAATGGTTGGGTTCGGATGCGATACCATTCCAATTTTACCGTACAACCACAATACCTAAATTGGGTAAGGCTTAGCCGGAAGTTTATATGCATTAGTATTAGTTCCCTCGCAGGAGAGGTTTGAGCTGAGGCTACCTCTCAATGTTGTCCACCTATGCAATGCCCAAGATGACAGATGGTCATGGTTGAGAGGCCATGCTCATAGGAGAGGTGCTTATACTAGAGTGTGTAAAGGAAAGGTTATGTTTGATTATCTGCATACTAAGTATGATGATTCAGGGTTATCCCTGATAGATGTATTGAATTTTGTGGTGAAAGTGTACCACCTCTGCAGAGTGTCAAACTATTCGAATAGCCGCGTCCGCGGTTATGGACAGTTGGAGTGGCCATACTGTTCCGTTATCAGATGTTTTCAAAACAACTTATGAAATGAATTGTGACATGACTTAACCACAACAGAGTTGTGACTATGATGACTAATTTCCCACTTAGGTGTTTTCAAACATTATTTTATCTTTCTTTGTTTCTGAACTCAGCTTAGGTTTCAATCCTAACTTTATAAATAAACTTAGAGTTAGCATTCATACTAGAACTATCCTACTTATTAGTGGTAGTTTCTGAGTACTTAAAGAGTACTCATGGCTTTTGTCCCTGGCTATTCCTATGGCCAAACTATGAAGGAGATTACCAAGATGAAGGACAGCAGGACTGCTATGATAACTAGGATCATCTCCCATTGTCAGCATTGCCTGTGACTCTGAAGATGGACCCCACCGCTACGGTATATATTTTGCTACTTGATTGTACTACGACTGGATCATGAGATCCTTTATTTGTGTAAGACCTTATTTATGGTTTTTAATGGATGATGTACTATGATATCCAATCTGTTATGTCTCACAAAAATGGTAATCCTGGGATTGCGATGTATGGCATAACCGGCATCTGGAATTAAAAATCCGGGTGTTGAGAGGTTGGTATTAGAGCCATCCTGGCCATAGGAGACCCTAGTTATAATGGACGTCCGAACAAAAACATTGTTTCAAAAACCAAAGTGAGTACTTATGAAAACTATTTCCTCTCTTACCCTTGGGAATTATTTCTTTCAAAAAAATTCATGTTCCTCCAAATTCTTACATTTGATCACTTCACTAACTTTCTCAGCCTGAATTTTTATAGATGGAAGCCCAATACAACAAGTTCTACCAGTTGGGCAACGGAGGCCAACTGATCTTCGAGAGGGATCTTGATTCACTGTCTGAGTTCTTGGAGCGTCCTCATCCAGAATTCCTTGGAGCTCAACTCCCGGGTCCACCAGGAGGAGATTTACAATGTCTAGTGACTGCTGATCTTCGAGGCAAGATAGAAGCACTAGTATCTGGGAGGATTCAGTTCTCCGTGAGAGAGAACAACTGGCTAGATGGATTATCCAGGGCAATGCATGAAGCTCTTGCACATCTGTGTGCCCTCAGTGTCAACCTAATCCAAGGAACCCGCTTTGTTCACTATGCAAGGCGTGATTCCATGGGAATGCCGCTAGAGATGCCAAGTCACCCAATACTGAAGCCTCAAGTGGAGAACCTCGACTTCCTACTATACGACAGACAAAAGGAGTTGGACAATGATAGAGAGTTAGCCAACCACAACCTCGCCATTGCCACCCAGAAGGCCCAGACTTTCTCACTGCTAGTCAAGGATCGTCAGTCTCTGCGCCGTCAACGCGCCAAGAAGGATCTCACCACCGACCGTCTTCGCAAGAAGGTGGCCGACCTCGAGAAGACCATCAAGGAGAAAGAACCTCATCTTGCCGTAAAGGAAGAAGAAGAGGAAGGTGAAGATATCCAAGGGGATATTGACTCCTACCTCAGCAATGATGATGACTTTCTAGAGGAAGATGCCGTGGACTTCTACACCGACGATGACGACTCTGACTTCATCGATGATGAGTAGATGCACTAGAGCACTAACGTAGAGTGAGGAGTATTGGTCCCATTGTATCATAGCTTACATAATGGTTCTTAAAACCATCTATTGTCCTTTGATGTTGTGGTGTGTGTGTGTTTGTATCGTGTGCTTTGCTTGAATGAATGAAAAGAAGTTAGTTGCAAAATCCCAAGTCAAACTCAAAGTTTTAGCTCTGAAATCAAAACCATGAACCTTAGAACTTTCCCTCTTACCCCTTTATCTATCTCAATCTTCAGATGACTCGTGGAAACCAAGGAGGGAGCAGCTCATCGCAAGACCCAATGCTGCAGATTCTGCAGACTCTCATTCCAGACCGTGAAGCAAGCAGGGCAGAGCGCCAAGCTAATCTAGCAACACTACAACAAATCGCCCAGATGGCTCACAACAACCAGAACCATGGAAATCAGGATCATCATGGATCCAAACTCAAAAACTTCTAGAATACCAATCCCCCAATCTTTAGTACTTCAGAGAACCCACTAGATGCTGATGACTGGTTGCAGACAATGGAGAATAACTTAGAAGTAGCAGGAGTGGATGCCAACGAGAAAGTTCTTTTTTCCACCCACTATTTGGCAGGAGATGCAAGAGCATGGTGGAACAACATCCGCACAATGAACCATGGTCAAGTGATGACATGGGAAGCGTTCAAAATCAAGTTCAGTCGTAGCCACGTGTCGCAGGGTCTAGTCACCAGAATGAGGGATGAATTCAGAGAGTTGAAGCAAGGCAGAATGACTATAGTGGAGTACCGTGACAGATTCTTATCCTTAGCCAGGTATGCACCTGATGAGATCAACACGGAGGCCAAGAAGAAGGAGAGATTCCTAAACGAACTGCCTGATGAGATGTAGATTGTCCTCATCAACATCCGTTTCCAGGATCTCGAAGAGATAGTCGACTCTGCCATTCAGATGGAAGGGAAGATTAATCAGGCAAACGACAACCGCAAACGTCGTATGATGCACCAAGCTGGAGCCCACAGTCACCAGAAGTACCGTCCCAACCCTTCTGAGGGATATGCACCGTGGAACAACCGACCCCCAATGTCTCGCCCAAGCTACCCCAACTGTAGCGGAGGAAATGTGAAGTCCGGAGGAAACAACAATCACTCCGGCAACACCAACAATTTCAACCGTGCACCTCCCAGGAGTAACAACAACAACAACACTGCACCCAGAACTAGAAGCAATGTTGTGCCCGTGGTAGCAAAACACAAGTCTCAAATCACTTGTTTCGAGTGCAGAGTGAAGGGTCATTACTCCAACGATTGCCCCAAGAAGATTGCCGCCACTGCCAATCTGAATGCCCCAGCTCAACAGCAACATCGTGTTCAACCAGGGAGAAGATTCGCCCCAAGGAACCCTGACAACCGCAACGGCCGTCTTTTCCACATGAACGCCGAAGAAGCCCAAGAAGCGCCAGATGTAGTGCTGGGTATGTTTTCTGTCAACTCAGTTTTAGCAAGCTAATCCCCGGAACCGGACCCATAGCCCAGAGACCCTATAGCATGAACCCCTCAGAGTTAGTGGAATTGAAGAAGCAGGTGGATGCTATGTTGGCAACAAGCTTGATTCAACCAAGTGCATCGCCATCTAGATCGCCAGTTGTAACACCCTCAAGTCATCCCTATGCAAGTTTTAGCGCTTCCCGCCAAACCCGCATAGAAACGATTCAAGGACGCCCACCAGGCACTTTCGTGCGGGTGGAAAACGAAGTAATACCATTACACATCAGTCCTCGATGGGACCCATAGACAGATTTATATACATCAACGACTCCATGAGTCAAGAATACAGATATACAATACAAAGATTCAAATCACCTTGAAAACGAAAGAGCGTCAGACTAAGGACATGATGCAAATGGGGCTAAGAGCCCTGAAGAATAACCAATGGCGTCCATAACCCTGCCCAGGCCAAGCCGGAAGGGTAACCCTGCTAACGAGGTCGATCTCAAACCTTCTAAAACAAAAGGGGTGCAAACAAAGGCAAAGGAAAAAGAGGAGCGTCAGTACTGAGGCCAGTACATGGCGAGGCTAGAATTCGGCGGCTCTCACCTACATAGGTATGGTGGGCTGAAGCGGCAGCGCAGCGGCACTAAACAACCTATAGAGACTCGATAAAACTGGCGTTTATCAGAGAGGGATAAGAAAGACCTATTCGAATCCAACCTGAAGCTAACACCAAACAAACCCATCCTGGTATTTCCCCCTCGAGACCAAACGAGGAAGTCGGACCAAGGAACTCACATAGTTGGCAATTTTACTCATTCCGTTATAGTTGCAGCAATTACTAATCAGATATAGATAGCATGAGTCATCCTGATAGCATAAGTAGTGGGCAGTTTTAATCACCATTCCGTTGTAGTTGGAACATTTACTAGTCAGATAAAATTGTCCTGAGGAATCCCCAAAACCCAGCAGTTGTTGACACTTTTATCACATTCCATTGGAGTTGCAATACTTACTAGGCAGGTATATTAGAACACGATACGACCAAGAGCCACCAGTTGTTGGCTTTTTTAATATCCATTCCGTTATAATTATGAGCTGCTTACTAGTCACATATTAAGTCAAATTTATAGCACTACTTTAGTTATGCTTGTCTATGATCGACATACTGTGCTCCAAGTCGTCCATAACCGCAGACACGTCTTTCAGAAAGTTTTACCCTACAGAGGTGCACAAATAGCAACACACACTCGATCAACCTCGGAAAAACCAACTCAAAACCCAACGAGGCATTCACGACAAAGCGATCACAGGATTCAGAAATATTTCAAGGGGCCACCCCAATAAGCTACCCGCAACGAAGTTGGCCGACTCCGGAATGGACCCAGGGTTGTGTGGACGGCTGTAAACGACTAGGGACCCGGAAGTGTGACTGGGCTTGTCGATACAGCGAAAACGTGTCACGATCCTAAATAGTACAGGTGCTCCACGCACAATCTTAAATAAAGCAGTAAAGCATGGCATAAGTACAGGATAGTAATAAATCCCCAAACTACTTTGTGGCCCCAAGAAATAGAAATGAATCAAGCTCTGGCTCAGGGGGGTCCATAAGGCCTCCCGGATGTGGATAGTGAGAAAAATGAAGGAACAGGTATCTAGTACTCGGGGTCCTACGGGACACAAGTGAACGTGGAAGAACCAAATAACATCTATTGCCCACCGATGCCTCTGCATTAGTTATAGCTAGCATTTTTAATAGTTGTATTTAAAGTCATGATCATATCCACCATAAGCATCTGCTAGCATTCCAACAACTAGGGTACACGACAACACGAGATCACACCTGAGCAAGCAACTACGACTCGCAAGGCCAGCTATCTACCAAACACAGGTAATAGGACGTGTCCAAGGCAATATAGAGGCTGCACGGGATATAACTGGGGTACGGAAACTAAAGCATCGTGACATGGATAGCAATAGATCAACAGGAGGAAATAAAGACTATAAATGCAAAATAGGTAGAAGGGGAAGAGATGCTCGTCTGGGAAACACTGCCGAAGGTTCAAATCCGGAGAACTTGTCGGTACTCGCATCCACTCATCGGTCTAATCTGCGAAGAATCAAACACTAGCAGAAACACCGGATACAAAATTTAATACGACGGCAGAAGATCCGGCATGATTATGATATGATGCATGGCATGGCAAGATGCGGTGCAATTAGGCAATATTAAGCGGAACCGTGGTCCCGACAAATGATTATATGGTTCAAGTTGTTTAGAACCCCCGCAATTTAAATATTGTATTAACAGGGTGAAACATGGCATCGGTTCGCTACACCAATTTAAATGGAGTCCAGAATAAGACAAAGATATCCCGCATAAACACTCCATATTTAATTTAGGTGAACTGACTATTTATCCCATTCCACCAGATGACATGTATGCAAGCATGATGATTTAATGATGCGACAGGTATATGTCATATTATAAAAATAGAGGCTTAGGGTCACACATCTGGGGTCGGAAGATCTTGGGTTCCGGGGTTCGAGGTCCGATAGGGTTCGACGGGGATCGGTCTCGGCGGGAATTTTCTCGATCAACAGAGTAGATCTTGGCGTTCCGGGAAGAAGGACTTGGCGTTCCGTGTCGGCGACCTTGGCACTTCGGGATGAAGATCTTGATGGGTGGCGTCCTTTGATTCCCTGTCGGTGATCTTGTTGTCCATGACGAGGTACTTAGGTCTTGGCTTCGAGTGACGATGGTGTATCGTTTGGCACTGTGGTCTTCAGATGCATTATACTCGCTGCGAAGATCTTGATGATGTCAAGGAGGATATATATGGAGGTGTAGGTACTGAGCGTAGGTCTCGGACATGGGCATCAACAGATACACACAAGCCAATAGCAGCACAGTACCTGGAGCGCACATCAGCAACAAAAATACCCACACGGGCATGGAGTCGAACACCTGGATGATGAGGCCCGGACAGACATACAATGGCTAGAATCAACTGCCTTAGCACTGACACACAAACATGAACAGGGCCTGCACAGCAGTTGGTGAAGTACTAGTGCTAGGCAGGTCGACGAGGTGGGCACTCACGGCAGAGGAGAACCGGCTAGAGGCGGTGCCAGGGGGCTCGAGGATGGCGAAGCACACGCGGCTCGAGCGGATGGCGGCCTTGGCGGCGCTGCTGCCGGAGCGACGAGGGTGGGAGCGTCCATGGTGGTACCAAGGCGGGACCGGTGGAACTCGAGGCTGCGCTGCGTGCAGCGGGGCAGAGCACCGGCGACGTGGCGCCGCAGAGCCGAGGTGGAGGCCGACGACTAGCAGGACGACAGAGGAGGACCAAGCCCTGTCTGGGCTAAAGGGCGGCACCGACGAGCTTGTAGGAGGCGACGAGGAGGGCTCCGACGGTGAGCTCGCGAGGAGGCGGGGCCTCGGTGAGGTGGCGCGTGAAGTAGGTGGCCGCAGCTGCAGGGACGCGCGCGGGGCAGAGGACCGGGAGGCGTCACATGGCGGCAGGGCATCACACGGCCGGGGTTGCTGCGGCTGCAGCGGGCTAGCGTAGGGGCGAGGCGCCCGGGCGGCTAGGAGAGGGACGCGCGATGGCGGCCTGAGGCGGCACGGAGTCGAGGCGGGATCGGCGGCTGAGTTGCTGGCGGCGCGGTGACGCAGGGCCTAGGGTAAGGTCGACGGTGGGCCGGCGACACGGGCCACGTGGGAAGAACCGACGGAGTAGGACGTCCGGTGGCGTGCCTGAGAGAGGAGCGACGGGGAGGAGGCGAGGGAACGTGCAGGGCATGGGGTAGGTGGGGGAAGGACGAGGGAGAGGGACCAGCGATGGGTAGCGGGCGCGGTTGGTGGGGACACGCGGCTCGGGCAGGCACGCGTTGCCGGGGTGGGAGGAGGCCAGGCTGGCGCGGGAGTTGGGGATCGGGGTGGTCGGGGCGTGCGTGCCGGCCTAGGGGCAGGGAGAAGGAGGCGGGTGGTGTGGTGGACAGGTGGGCTGTTGTGGCGGCTGGGGTGAGGTGGCAGGCGACGATTGGTGGGAGTGAGGTGGAGGGACTGGGTAGAATAGGCTGGGTAGGTTATTTGGTAGCATAGGTTTTGGGTGTTTCTGGGGTAGGTAGGGTTTTTATCTGGAGGTGGCCGGCTGGGCTTTCGGGACTGGCTGGCTGCCTCCCAAAATAATGTAAATATTTCATTTATTAAAAACGAGGCGTTTGTAAACCGTTGGTAGACAAAACAAAATATTATGGAGACCCGGGTTTTGTGTTTGAATAAAGACGGGGCGTTTAGAAAACAAAAACAGACTTTTCGAAGATAGTTTTATTCAAACAAATGCAAGATGACATGACAATGCTCAAATGCAATGTGGCATGATGACATGAGCATGCGGTCATGATGATGCAATGCACAAAAACAACATGATTTTCTTGAAGTGGTTTTTGCGGGGCGCCACAATTCGACACCACTAACAATGGATCTCGCCCTCGAGATCCGCCTCATGTTACCGCAAAGAAGGTCGGCAATCTGCATCTTCTTGCTTCGTATAGATCCTCGCGACACCACTAACAAGAGGTCGTTGTCCGTGATCATCGAGGGAACACTACGGTAACAAAGGACAAAGGTAGAGGTATCCACAAATAAAGCCACCTCTAGCTTCTATGGACGGAGTAAAATTGCTTGATTCACCGATTCGATATACAGAAGTGAATGAAAAGAGTAGTCAGATGGTGATCAGTCCATCACGCACCCAAACCATTACTCTGCACATGAATAGGAGAATTATGCAATTCAACTCTGGAATTAGACTGAAGATCTCGACAATCGAGGTTCGGAACAACGGAGGAATGCAGACTCTGCATCGGATCTGGCATATAGGATGTCGTCGCGTTGGAAAACACCGGAAGACACAACAAGGACCAAAGAATGGTACCACAAATAAAGGATCACTCAGATAGCATGAAGTCCGGCGGTATAAAGACTATTGCCAAAGGAGGAAGCGAAACCCTGAAGGTACGACGGAAACCCAACCACGAGAATTCCTGCACTTGAATAAAAGATAAGAGAGCAGATCCAAAACACGCAGATGTAAGAGGAGAATAGCAGAGGGGTAAGGAGTAAAATCATACCTAATCAGAACTATCCAACCGATTTTGCAAAATAGTTTGACACTCTACTTCGGCCGTTAGCTAGGTTATCCTACAGGCTGGACTTATGGGGTATCGTAACTGCTGGGCTCTGATACCACTCTGTAACACCCTCAAGTCGGCCCTATGCAAGTTTTAGCGCTTCCCGCCAAACCCTCATAGAAACGATTCAAGGACGCCCACCAGGCACTTTCGTGCGGGTGGAAAACGAAGTAATACCATTACACATCAGTCCTCGATGGGACCCACAGACAGATTTATATACATCAACGACTCCATGAGTCAAGAATACAGATATACAATACAAAGATTCAAATCACCTTGAAAACGAAAGAGCGTCAGACTAAGGACAAGATGCAAATGGGGCTAAGAGCCCTGAAGAATAACCAATGGTGTCCATAACCCTGCCCAGGCCAAGCTGGAAGGGTAACCCTGCTAACGACGGCGATCTCAAACCTGCCAAAACAAAAGGGGTGCCGACAAAGGCAAAGGAAAAAGAGGAGCGTCAGTACTGAGGCCAGTACATGGCGAGGCTAGAATTCGGCGGCTCTCGCCTACATAGGTATGGTGGGCTGAAGCGGCAGCGTAGCGGCACTAAACAACCTATAGAGACTCGATACAACTGGCGTTTATCAGAGAGGGATAAGAAAGACCTATTCGCATCCAACCTGAAGCTAACACCAAACAAACCCATCCTGGTATTTCCCCCTCGAGACCAAACGAGGAAGTCAGACCAATGAACTCACACAGTTGGCAATTTTACTCATTCCGTTATAGTTGCAGCAATTACTAATCAGATATAGATAGCATGAGTCATTCTGATAGCATAAGTAGTGGGCAGTTTTAATCACCATTCCGTTGTAGTTGGAACATTTACTAGTCAGATAAAATTGTCCTGAGGAATCCCCAAAACCCAGCAGTTGTCGACACTTTTATCACATTCCATTGGAGTTGCAATACTTACTAGGCAGGTATATCAGAACACGATACGACCAAGAGCCACCAGTTGTTGGCATTTTTAATATCCATTCCGTTATAATTATGAGCTGCTTACTAGTCACATATTAAGTCAAATTTATAGCACTACTTTAGTTATGCTTGTCTATGATCGAGATACTGTGCTCCAAGTCGTCCATAACCGCGGACACGGCTTTCAGAAAGTTTTACCCTGCAGGGGTGCACAAATAGCAACACACACTCGATCAACCTCGGAAAAACCAACTCAAAACCCAACGAGGCATTCACGACAAAGCGATCACAGGATTCAGAAATATTTCAGGGGGCCACCCCACTAAGCTACCCGCAACGAAGTTGGCCAGCTCCGGAACGGACCCAGGGTTTGTGTGGACGGCTGTAAACGACTGGGAACCCGAAAGTGTGACTGGGATTGTCGATATAGCGAAAATGTGTCACGGTCCTAAACAGTACAGGTGCTCCACGCACAATCTTAAATAAAGCAGTAAAGCATGGCATAAGTACTGGATAGTAATAAAGCCCCAAACTACTTTGTGGCCCCAAGAAATAGAAATGAATCAAGCTCTAGCTCAGGGGGGTCCATAAGGCCTCCCGGATGTGGATAGTGCGAAAAATCAAGGAACAGGTATCAAGTACTCGGGGTCCTACGGGACACAAGTGAGCGTGGAAGAACCAGATAACATCTATTGCCCACCGATGCCTCTGCATTAGTTATAGCTAGCATTTTTAATAGTTGTATTTAAAGTCATGATCATATCCACCATAAACATCTCCACCATAAGCATATGCCAGCATTCCAACAACTGGGGTACACGACAACACGAGATCGCACCTAAGCAAGCAACTACGACTCGCAAGGCCAGCTATCTACCAAATACAGGTAATAGGAAGTGTCCAAGGCAATATAGAGGCTGCACGGGATATAACTGGGGTACGGAAACTAAAGCATCACGACACAGATAGCAATAGATCAACAGGAGGAAATAAAGACTATAAATGCAAAATAGGTAGAAGGGGAAGAGATGCTCGCCTGGGAAACACTGCCGAAGGTTCAAATCTGGAGAACTTGTCGGTACTCGCATCCACTCATCGGTCTAATCCGCGAAGAAGCAAACACTAGCAGAAACACCGGATACAATATTTACTACGACGGCAAAAGATCCGGCATGATTATGATATGATGCATGGCATGGCAAGATGCGGTGCAATTAGGCAATATTAAGCGGAACTGTGGTCCCGACAAATGATTATATGGTTCAAGTTGTTTAGAGCCCCCGCAATTTAAATATTGTATTAATAGGGTGAAACATGGCATCGGTTCACTACACCAATTTAAATGGAGTCCGGAATAAGACAAAGATATCCCGCATAAACACTCTATATTTAATTTAGTTGAACCGACTATTTATCCCAACCCACCAGATGACATGTATGCCGGCATGATGATTTAATGATGCGACAGGTATATGTCATATTATAAAAATAGAGGCTTAGGGTCACACATCTGGGTTCGGAAGATCTTGGGTTCCAGGGTTCGCGGTCCGACAGGGTTCGACGGGGATCGGTCTCGGCGGGAATTTTCTCGGACAATGGAGTATATCTTGGCGTTCCAGGAAGAAGGACTTGGCGTTCCGTGTCAGCGACCTTGGCACTTCGGGATGAAGATCTTGATGGGTGGCGTCCTTTGATTCCCTATCGGTGATCTTGTTGTCCATGACGAGGTACTTAGGTCTTGGCTTCGAGTGACGACGGTGTATCGTTTGGCACTGTGGTCTTCAGATGCATTATACTAGCTGCGAAGATCTTGATGATGTCAAGGAGGATATATATGGAGGTGTAGGTACTGAGCGTAGGTCTCGGACATGGGCATCAACAGATACACACAAGCCAATAGCAGCACAGTACCTGGAGCGCACATCAGCATCAAAAATACCCACACGGGGATGGAGTCGAACACCTGGATGATGAGGCCCGGACAGACATACAATGGCTAGAATCAACTGCCTTGGCACTAACACACAAACATGAATAGGGCCTGCACAGTAGTTGGTGAAGTACTAGTGCTAGGCAGGTCGACGAGGTGGGCACTCATGGCAGAGGAGAACGGGCCAGAGGCGGTGCCAGGGGGCTCGAGGACGGCAAAGCACACGCGGCTCGAGTGGATGGCGGCCTTGGCGGCGCTGCTGCCGGAGCGACGAGGGTGGGAGCGTCCATGGAAGCACCAAGGCGGGATCGGTAGAGCTCGAGGCTGCACTGCGTGTAGCGGGGCAGAGCACCGGCGACGTGGCGCCGCAGAGCCGAGGTGGAGGCCGACGACTAGCAGGGCGACAGAGGACGACCGAGCCCTGTCTAGGCTACAGGGCGGCGCCGACGAGCTTGCATGAGGCGACGAGGAGGGCTCCGACGGTGAGCTCACGAGGAGGCAGGGCCTCGGTGAGGTGGCACGCGAAGTAGGTGGCCGCAGCTGCAGGGACGCGCGCGGGGCAGAGGACCGGGAGGCGGTACATTGCGGCGGGGCACCACATGGCCGGGGTTGCTGCGGCTGCAGCAGGCCAGCGTAGGGACGCGCGACGGCGGCCTGAGGTGGCACGGAGTCGAGGCGGGATCGGTGGCTGAGTCGCTGGCGGCACGGTGACGCAGGGCCTGGGGTAAGGTCGACGGCGGGCCGGCGACACAGGCCACGTGGGAAGACCCGGCGGAGTAGGACGTCTGGCGGCGTGCCTGAGAGAGGAGCGACGGGGAGGAGGAGAGGGAACGTGCAGGGCGTGGGGTAGGTGGGGGAAGGACGAGGGAGAGGGACGAGCGATGGGGAGCGGGCGTGGTTGGTGGGGACACGCGGCTCGGGCGGGCGCGCGTTGACGGGGTGGGAGGAGGCAAGGCTGGCGCGGGAGTTGGGGATCGGCGTGGTCGGGGCGTGCATGCTAGGCGGCGGGCCGGGGAGTGGCAGTGCAGTGTGGGTGGGGCCCAGGGGCAGGGAGAAGGAGGCGGGTGGTGTGGTGAACAGGTGGGCTGATGTGGCGGTTGGGGTGAGGTGGCAGGCGGCGATTGGTGGGAGTGAGGTGGAGGGACTGGGTAGAATAGGCTAGGTAGGTTATTTGGTAGCATAGGTTTTGGGTGTTTCTGGGGTAGATAGGGTTTTTATCTGGAGGTGGCCGGCTGGGCTTTCGGTCCTGGCTGGCTGCCTCCCAAAATAATTTAAATATTTCATTTATTAAAAACGAGGCGTTTGTAAACCGTTGGTAGATAAAACAAAATATTCTGGAGGCCCGGGTTTTGTGTTTGAATAAAGACGGGGCGTTTAGAAAACAAAAACAGACTTTTCGAAGATAGTTTTATGCAAACAAATGCAAGATGACATGACGATGCTCAAATGCAATGTGTCATGATGACATGAGCATGCGGTCATGATGATGCAATGCACAAAAACAACGCGATTTTCTAGTAGTGGTTTTTGCGGGGCGCCACACCGGTGTTATTCATCAACAAGAAATATGGAGGCAACCGTCTGTGCATAGATTACAAGGAGATGAATGATGTCACCATAAAAAACAAGTACCCGTTGCCAAAGATAGAGGATCTATTTGATCAGTTGGCTGGAGAAAATGTGTTCTCTAAGATCGATCTTAGGACTGGTTATCACCAACTTAAGATTCGTGCAACGGATATTGCGGAGACCGCCTTTACTACTCGTAATGGTTTATACGAGTATACGGTCATATCTTTTGGATTAACCAATGCCCCTTCTTATTTCATGAACCTCATGAATAAGATCTTTATGAATTTTCTAGACAAGTTTGTCGTTGTGTTTATCGATGATATCCTTATCTAATCCAAGTCAGAAGAAGAGCATGAGCAACATCTGAGAATCATCGTTGAAACCTTTAGAGAGCATAGGTTGTATGCAAGTTCAGCAGGTGTGAGTTTTGGCTGAAAGAAGTAGGATTCCTAGGACATACTGTGTCTGTCGGAGGAGTTGCTATTGATCCCGCAAGATCAAAGATGTAGAAGAATGGGAAGCCCCAACTGCTCAAACCCAAGTCCGTGCATTTCTCGGATTAGCGAGTTACTACCACATGTTCGTCAAAGGATTCTCGAGCATAGCAACACCCATGACCCAATTGTTGAAGAAGGACAAGAAGTTTGAATGGACCGACAAATGTGAAGCTAGTTTCCAAGAGCTGAAGAAGAGATTGATTTCAGCCCCAATATTGATCATGCCAGATATCAAGAAGCCGTTTGATGTGTATTGTGATGCATCCAAGATTGGTCTCGGATGTGTATTAATGCAAGAAGGCAAAGTCATCGCTTATCTGTCTTGACAACTGAAGCAGCATGAGCATAACTACCCTAAACATGATCTTGAGTTAGCAGCCGTAGTTTTGGCATTGAAGACATGGCGTCATTACCTTATGGGAAATCGCTGTGAGATTTACTCAGGTCACAAAAGCTTGAAGTATATTTTCACTCAGAAGGAGCTGAATATGAGGCAAAGGAGTTGTATTGAGTTAATCAAGGATTATGACCTTGACATTCACTATCACCCCGGCAAAGCCAATGTGGTAGCAGATGCTCTTAGCAGATTACCGTGTAGGCTAAACACCATGATCAAGGAGATGCAACCAAGTTTGTATGAGGAGTTGGAGCAGTTTAGAACTGAGCTAGTTAGCAAAGGATTGTTATCTAGCATTGAACTTCAACCCACTTTGATTAGCCAAATCAAGGAAGCCTAGAAGGGAAATGAAAGTATCGACGGAATCAAACGTTGTATTGGTACAGGAAAGGTACCTGGATTCACCAAAGATGAAGAAGGAGTTCTGTGGTACAAAGGTCGTATCTGTGTGCCAGCAGATTCGGAGCTGAAGCAAGTTATCATGCAAGAAGCTCATGATACTCTTTATTCTATCAACCCTGGAGGAACAAAGATGTACCAAGATTTGAAAGAGCAATTTTGGTGGCACAAGATGAAGAGATAAATCGGAAGCTACATCGCCAAGTGTGATATCTGTCAAAGAGTCAAAGCAGAACATCGGAGGCCCGCAGGACTATTGCAACCACTGCAGATTCCAGAATGGAAATGGGATTCTGTCAGAATAGAATTTATCAATGGTTTGCCTACTTCTAGTAGGGGGAATGACTCAATCTGGGTCATTGTTGATAGACTGTCCAAGATAGCTCAAGACAACCTACCAAAGTTCGAAGCTAGCAGAGTTGTACATTGCTAGAATTGTTAGTCTGTATGGAACCCCCAAGACCATAGTATCAGATCGAGGAACTCAATTTACCTCGAGATTTTGGCAGAAAGTCCAAGAAGGATTAGGAACCAAGTTGAATTTCAGCACCGCTTATCACCCGCAAACCGATGGACAGACTGAGAGAGTCAACCAAATCTTAGAAGATAGGTTGAGACTTTGTGTGTTAGAATATGGATCAAAATGGGAAGATTGTCTGCCTTTCGCAGAATTCTCATATAACAACAGTAACCAAGCCAGTTTGTAAATGGCACCATTTGAGTTCCTATATGGAAGAAAGTGTCGTACCCCTTTGAATTGGTCGCAAGTAGGAGAGATTCAGATCTTTGGACCCGACATTCTCCGAGAAGCCGAAGAGAAGGTTCATAAAGTCCGTGAGCACCTCAAGACCGTCCAATCCAGACAGAAGAGTTATGCTGACAAGATAAGGAGAGACCTCACTTTCAATGTCGGAGATTTTGTGTATCTCAAGGTTTCATCATTGAAGGGAAGCCAACATTTTTGTCTGAAAGGAAAGTTATCCCCCAGATATATTGGACCCTTCATGATTTTGAATTGTTGAGGAGAATTATCGTATCAACTAGAACTTCCAGAAGAGATGTCAGCCATCCACAACGTGTTCCATATCTCGTTACTTCGCAAATGCGTAGAAGTGAAGGAGAAGACCGAAGTTTTCAAGAACATCGATCACCGAGCTGTTGATATCAACAAGGATATGACGTATCGTGAAGTGCCCATCCGTATCTTGGAGGAAGCTTACAGAACCACCCGGACCAGGAGTATCAAATTTCTCAAGATTCAATGGATCAACCATACCGAAGAAGAAGCCACTTGGGAGCGAGAAGATTACATTAGGACCGAGTTCCCAGATCTCTTTAGTTCCTAGTTTTCTTTCTTAAATCTCGGGACGAGATATTGTTTAAGGGGGGAGGGTTTGTAACATCCCAAAACTTTAGTCCAAGTGATCAAGGTCAAATCTACCCATTTTAGGGTTAACAAAAACTTTTCTATTTAAAAATCTTTAAGCATTCATATGTGTGTGCATTTAAAATAGGAGTTGTTTGAAATGCCATGATTGAGTGATCTATTGGTTGTAAAATGACTCTAAGGTGAATTACACATCATCTAGATCATCCCCAAGAAAATCCCAAAGAAAAAGAAATCAAAAAGAATTAAATAAGGCAAATGGTCACTTTTGCCATTTTAATCACCTGGCTATAAGGGATCAGTGCGGAAAACAAAAAAATTTCCTACGATGTAACCCCAGAAACTGCCTAGGATCTATCTATGTAGTAATGCGGTAACGTCCAATGCGTATAGAATACATACCCCTGTAGACCGTACGCGGTTAACATTCCGCGGGGAACATGGTTGAAGTAGTCATACTCGTAGCCGACCTCAAGGTCGCGAAGCTCCTCGTAGGTCACCCCTTGCTCCTTCTTGATCTTCATCATATTCATCGTGCAACAGCTCTGGCTCACGACATTCTAGCGCCCCAAGTGTTGCGCCTCGTGTCTTCGTACACATCCGGTGCACGATGAGACCTCCGGCTCCCCGATCCCGCTGGGAGTGCGGAAGTTAATATCTGGCTAGGAATCCCTGCAGCGCAACGGCGTACTGCAGGTGTGCCTCGATCGCACAGCGCAGACTTGGGGCCATGGTCACAAGGTATAGAGAGAGGATGGAGAAAGTCATCCAAAGGACTTCTCAAGTTGTGTGTTTCATCCCACCCATGGGCACCCCTTTATATAGGGGGAGGTGGTGTGCCCTCCCCTTTAGGTTTCCCATGTGGGACTATTCAAGGGATGGGGGAGGCGCATGGGCCTTAATGGGCCAACCGGCCTGGGGAGGTCCCCACCCCACGCACATCCCTAGGTTGGCCGGGTGGGCCCCCTCAAGGCGCCTTGGCGTTGGCCCTTTGGCCCTTGGCCCTTCCCCCTTTCGGTTTTCCCTCATGGGCCCTATTTCCCTAGGAAGTTTGGCCCATTAGTGGAATAACCCTTCAAATTAGATTTTAATATTATATTTAATATTAATTACACTAATTAATATGTAAATGCATATTACAAAATCCAGCTTGACCCAAAACACCTTTCGGTTCCCTTTCTATTTCCTCCGAATGCCTTCAGATCTTTCATTCTTTCTCCGAACAACTTCGGATTTCTCACGGAACGATTCCGGCTTTCTCTTTCTCTACTGTGATTCCGTCTTACGAATGATCGCTCTCATCGTACCCTTAAGTGTATCCTCTCACGGCTCGGGAATGCTCTAGACATGATTTGTATCAATGATCAACAGAGGGACCAGGGATATCCATGTGACCCCTATGCATTCCTGATGACAATGTCGTTTGAACCGTCTAAATGTAGCATCCTCTTCCTTTTGTTTCTCGATACAACTTGTCCGAGATCTGATCATTGGTATCCCATACCTTTGTTCAATCTCGTTCACAACAAGTTATGTTTTCTTGTTACCGTGATATTACATCCCCGTGACCTAGTCACATGTTGCAACATTTATAGATGTAATCTCACGAAGTCGGCCGTATGTATCTTTACCCGTCATGTGGGCGAACAAATCCCGGTCTTGCAGTCACATGTCATCTACTGTTCCTTCGGAATACCCAACGTACACCTTTATGGCCACCGTGTTACCAAATGACGGTTCATGCAGTCTAAGCAGCCTAGGGAAACAGTGAGTAATATGAGCTCACGGTCTAAGGAGAAGGAGTCTAGGTATAGCTGTTGCAACAATGAACTATATGACTTGATCGTGTTGCAATCCTTCGAGGAATGTCCAACCACATCATTCTCCAATGATATGATCTCGTTGTCAGTCGGCATAAATGCCCATGATCTTGAAACCCAGATCATCTTCGTGACCAACGAACTAGTATGAATAGAGGCTACTAGGGACTTTGTTGTTTAATACCACACCTATACCAATGTTTCTACTTGGCACAGTTATAGCACAATATGAAACTATTATAAACTAATTGAGATATGATAATAAAAACCTATTTCTTATTTGCCTCTAGGGCATATCTCCTTCACTAGCCCACTTTGGCTATTCCTAGCACTCAAATCCAAACAGAAACAATTGTGGATCTTTGCACCCCTTGCTAGTACAAGTAGTGATGTGCCAAGGCCCACTTTGTGATCTCCCAAAATCATTCAAACTCTAAATTTAAATGACATTTGAAAATTGAATCTAGTTCATATGTCTAGATACCACTTTTTCAAAAACCAATCAAATGAACTCCATTTCAAAATCCCAAGAATAAGATGAATCACTCCACCAAAAATCTTTCAAAAATTCAAAAATTTCTCTCATTCGGCCATTTGATCGAACACCTTGTGAGCAGAATCATTATGGCCTAACTAACACTGTTTTGGAGCAAATCTTGTCGAGCCATTTGATGCACATTGATCACCTTGGTCTCCCGCAGGCCCAACCAGACCAAAACTACCCCATGCCCTAGCCCCTGGCGCTAGTGCACCGCCACCCCGAGGCCATGCTCGTTGTCCAAATGGGCAGAAGCCGCAGCAGACCACCAGCTCCTCTCCGCCGCTCCAGGGAGTGAGGTGTGACCTCACCGCCGCCCACGGTCCACCCCACGGCCCCTGCTAGCCACTGGACCACCTTAGAGGCGCGCCGCCCTTTTCTCTCAGCGTGCAGCTAGAGCGTGCCAGAGCGCCCTCGCTGCCAGCACGCCACAGACCATGCCTCGACACCAAATCGCGCACACTGCTCCGCCTTGGACACCTCACCCTGCTAGACATGGTCGTGCACCGCCGCACGACCCACAGTCGCCAGGAGCACCGTCGAGCACCGCCTCTGTCTCCTAGAGCGCGAGAAGCCCCCGACCAATTGCCATCGCCCCTAGCGTCGCCATTACGCCGTAGTGAACCGCCAGCTGACCGCCCACCGTCCGCCTACCTCGCCCATGCCGGTAGCCACCTGTATCGCTGTCACCGACGAGCTCCGCCCACACCCGTCGGTCCTCTCGTCGATCCTATATAAGGAGGCCTCCCCAGCACCAATTCTTCACACCATCTCACTCTCCTCTCTCCACTGACCATTTCCCCTCTCTCGCCACAGCCGCTCGAGCAGCACATTGCTGGAATTCCACCGGAGGTAGCCGCTGTAGAGGAGGAGAAGTCCCCGTTGATTTTGTCCACCTCAGCCCCTACCGCGACCTCGCCCGAGTCCACCGTCGCCGTCCAGTTTGTTTGCCCGACTCGCCGCACTAGCTGGAGCCCTGGTATATCCCCAATAGACCCCCACCAACCGTGCTAGGGTTCAGTCTTGCCGGCGATGAGTCCGTCGTCGACGACGACCGTGGACCGTTAGATCATGTTCTAATCGTGTGGTTCTTATCGCCCCATACCGCTTTGGGTTTTAAGTGCCGCTAACATGCGGGACCAGCCTGTCAGTCGCCCTCTGCGCCATGGAGCGTCACTGGGTCGGCCCAATTAGTTTCCCGCGCGACCCAGTTAATTCAAATCTAGGTTTTTGTATTTTAGACTTAAATCAATTTTGTCCCTTAGTTCAAAAATCCATTCAGAGAGTTTTGCAAATCGAAATTGAGTGATTCCAATTTTGTTGGAAAGCGACTGAAAATCTCTATCCAAGCCCGTTGGATTTGAATCATTTAGAGTTAGTGATCGCTCCTACTAAAAATAACAAGACAGAAGCATTTGCACATTCAATTTTTTTTATAAAATCAACTATAATAGCTTTTGAGTTGGTTCCATCTCTCAAAATTCACATTTAACCATACCTATCTGAATATGTAATAATATTGAGGTTTATATGCAGTGACTTTGAACTAGTACCAAAATAGTGCTATATAGGCATTCCTAGTCACTTTAAATCATTAATTATTAAACTTGAACTTATTAAAATGTGATCCAACCTTTAAATCACATTCCCATATGTTAGAATATGTGGTGATGACATGTGTCCACATGATCCCATATTTTAATTGGAGAATATTAAATCTTAGTTAATTTCAATGAGTAGAAATTACCTTTCTCAAATAAAATAAATGAAGCTAGTTCATTAAACCTTGTGATGCTTGTGATGATAATAGATCATCAAATGTGTGCTTTAGTGTACTAAGTAGACTAGTTAAGTATTGTTTGGTGATTGTGTATTCCATATGTATTTATAGACAATAGTATCGACCAAGTCTAAGAGGAGGAGGAGGGGTTCTACCAAGAGGAGGAGGAAGAAAATTTCAACCACTGCACTACACAAGGCAAGGTAACACTATGCAAGTTAACCCTTGCAAGTTTTACTTGCATGCCTAGCACTTCAAGTAAAGTGAGCAAGCTATTGTTATCAAGTAGATTTAAGCTAGATAACCCAAGCAAAGGATTTAGGCAAGCTTTGGTTATACCATTTTTGACTTATACCTACTCCAAGTTTTATTTAGAAGCTTTTACCTTCTTTACTTTAAAACTTGCCCTATCCAGTTAGACTTAAATGTCATTCTATGGCATGAGATTGAATTTCGCATCCCACATTAGTGAACACTCTTAACTTAGTAGTTGGAACTAAACCAAAACTTGATGTACTCTAGATGGGAATACTTGGTAAAAATGATTTGTGAAAACCTTGGAATGATGAGTCATTATATTGAGATGCTTTGACATGTGTTGAGAAACACATATGGTTTATGATGATGAAAATGTTGAGGCATGAGCCTTAGCCCTTTTACAAAACTGATGGTTGGGTTCGGATGCGATACCATTCCAATTTAACCGTACAACCACAATACCTGAATTGGGTAAGGCTTAGCCGGAAGTTTATATGCATTAGTATTAGTTCCCTTGCGGGAGAGGTTTGAGCTGAGGCTACCTCTCAATGTTGTCCACCTATGCAGTGCCCAAGATGTTAGATGGTAATGGTTGGGAGGCCATGCTCATAGGAGAGGAGCTTATACTAGAGTGTTTAAAGGAAAGGTTATGTTTGATTATCTGCATACTAAGTATGACGATTCAGGGTTATCCCTGACAGATGTATCGAATCTTGTGGTGAAAGTGTACCACCTCTGCAGAGTGTCAAACTATTCGAATAGCCGCGTCCGCGGTTATGGACAGTTGGAGTGGCCATACTGTTCCGTTGTCAGATGTTTTCAAAACAACTTATGAAATCAATTGTGACATGACTTGACCACAACAAAGTTGTGACTATGATGACTAAGTTCCCACTTAGGTGTTTTCAAACTTTATTCTATCTTTGTTTGTTTCTGAATTCAGCTTAGGTTTCAAACCTAACTTTATAAACAAACCTAGAGTTAGCATTCATACTAGAACTATCCTACTTGTTAGTGGTAGTTTGCGAGTACTTAAAGAGTACTTTTGGCTTTTGTCCCTGGCTATTCCTATGGCCAGACTATGAAGGAGATTACCAAGATGAACGACAGCAGGACGGCTATGATAACTAGGATCATCTCCCATCGTCAGCATTGCCTTGGACTCTGAAGATGGACCCCGCAGCTACGCTATTGATTCCGCTACTTGATTGTACTAAGACTGGATCATGAGATCCTTTATTTGTGTGAGACCTTATTTATGGTTTGTAACGGATGATGAACTGTGATATCCAATATGTTATGTCTCGCAAAAATGGTAATCCTGGGATTGCGATGTATGGCATAACAGGCATCTGGGATTAAAAATCTGGGTGTTGACACTAGACCATCCTATAAACCACTTCCTCTTGATGGTTTTGCAGGCAAGAAAATAAGAATTCTTGCACATCTTATCAACATGTCTACTTTAGAAGAAGCGCGCATCATCATAGTATCTTATTTTGACCATCTCTTGGCATTATTGTAATATACTCATAAAGGTCTATCCATAACTACTTCACTTGTTTCAATTGGAGCTTTGTGCTTCGAAAACCCACATGGTTTTGAAGGCTAGTTGATAATCTGTTTTTGCACCCTTATTTTATTCAAAGTTTGTCATACATCCTTGGAAATCTCAATCGTGTTCAACCTCAACTCTTTGCTCCATGGTTATCTACATCACTAGGTCTATCCATTCATCTATCCCAAGACCCAAGATGAACTCTGAGCTCCAAGATCCTTAAATCTCATGTTTGCCTCAAAACCAAGTTTTATTTCCAAAACCCAAGGTTGCAAATGATTGATACAGTGTGTGGACATCATCTAACTTGGATATAAAGATTTACCAAATATTATCCATAATTCTTTTAACCTAGAAAGAATTAATTTCTTTCTTTTCACTAAAACCTACAAACTCCCCCTATAAAAGAAAGTATGTTTTTTCCAAATCACTTTTCCCACTTTAGGTTCAATTGAGGTCTATCTATCATACCCTATCTTCCCACTTCAAAAATAAATATTTTTGAATAGTTCCAAAAAAAATTCTTGCCCTTTTTCTTAAATTGTAGAAATGATAAAACAAATGTTTTAAATACTTTTACGCCTCAATAAATCTGGGGGAAATTTCTCCAAAGTGTGAATTCATATTTAGGATCATCCCAATGCAAAAAACATCATTTTCCAACTAAAAAATATGGAATCAAATCCTAAAAACCATTTTAGCAATATTTGAATGATTGGTATAAAAATGATCTAGATTATTTAGAAAAATCCCAAATAATTCCAGGAGAGATATCTTGGCCATACCTATCCACTAGTATCAATTCCCTACCCTAACCTTCTCATTACCAAGAGGCTTCACGATCCCAAGTATGGCCAACATTTGAAATATGTCAAAACATAGAGCTAAACCAAATCCAAACCCCACTCAAGCTGTCCTTTTGAACACCACAGTAACCACCCTCCCCTCTAGTTGACATGCCATTGTAGCACCCTATGCCCCTTGTCCTATAGATATTTGAGAAAATAAGAGAGAGAGACCATATCTTGTATATCTTGGGAAATAAATGATACCACAACTTCTTAATGCCCCACCCCACTCTCTAGTCGTGTACCTTATCCCACTCACCTCTCCACCACCCCTGCTGCCCAATGGATGACCACCTCCCTCTGCCTAGGCTCCCCGTACACCAAGATCACCATGGACCCTTGTCTCTCAGGTTAAAGGGCTATAGGCCACCAACCCCAGCTCATGCTCCCCCATTTCCACTCCCGACCTCTCCTCTCCTGAACCCACACACCAATGAGATCTCTTCCTCTCTACTTGGCAGAACAAGAGAAAAGCTCCATTTTTGCCTTCGGTCAAGATCTGACCCAGATGCTCTCTCCTTCCCTCCCTTCCTCTTGCATTTCAACCTGATGAAGCCTCTGTATCCTCCTCTATCTAAACATGCCTTCCTTTCTTCTAGGTACGACCCCAGATGTCCTTGACGGGAGCATCCCATGCATGCTCTGCCGCGAACATGCGTCTCGTGAGGTTTGCACAAAATACATTATGTCGCCCGTCGATGGAGTCGTCTCCACACGCCGCATCTCCCCCGCCGCCACCCAGATCCTATCCTTCCCTCGATGAGCACCCCCGTCCATCTCCGGCAACCCTAGGGTTCCGTCTCCGCCGGGATGTCCTCTCTGGGACGTCAACAGTGGAACGTCCGTGCTCACTTAATTGGACAGCCACAAACTGCTCGTACCACTTCATCGCCCCCAGTGGCTGACGCCAGGGCCCACTTGGCAGATTCAAAGCTGCGCCTCCCGCACGTGGATCTGTCTTGGTGGGCTAGCTGCAGCACTGTGTAGCCCATTCCCGTCAGATCCGGCCCAATAACTCTTGTTGCCCTTTTTCTTTTCCTTATAACTTCATAAATCTAGTAATTTACCTGTTAAATTAAATACTGTTGAAAATGGGAAATTTATCAAAACCACCATATCTAAAATTTCTTGGACACTTTAGTGTTTTCCCTATCATCCATAACAGGATTTAAAGCAAAAGCTTCTCTAGGATCGTCCTAGAAAAATAAATCCCCAAATTTATCCTTTCTACACAATATTTATTTCTGGTAGCTTTGTAGGTCCTTTTTGGGTAAATAAAATTGGTACTTCAAGGTAATGGTGATACCATATTGTTAACCCTGGCTAAACTCCAAAAACCCTTATAGTTTTCCTACAACAAAAATAATAAAATCAAATCATTTATGCCTTTCGAAATTTCTCTAGGCCAAACCCTTAATTGAATTGATCTGATTCCAACTCCCAGTGATGGGTTACCTTACCTAAATATCTATCTGTATTTAGGAGTTCAAGAATTATTGAGCTCCTGAGTACCTTTAAGGATTTAAACACTTTTGTAGGTGGTATTATCACTAGATAAATCATTTCACAAGCTATACAACTCCAAACTAATGATTCAAATTCCTAATGGAAGGTATTTGTAATACCTATCCAGTTCCCTTGGTGTCAAATCATTTAGTCCTATATAATAAATCCGGTTAAAAGACAAATTGCTGGCAGAACTGACTTTGGGAATTTCTCAAGGGCATTCTAGTAATTATTTTGAGGTGATTCCAACTCTCAAAAATCACAAACTCAAGGATATACAATATACTCTTAGCAAAATTTATTTGATCTCTAAAACTTTTATGGTGAATTATCCACTTAAACTAAGGTTTATTCCACTAGAAAATTAATAATTAATTAGTTGAAATTGCAAAAATAGTGAAACCACTTTTGTTGGCCTTGTTACTTCAATACCTATCTGTTGACATCATTTTTGTACATTGATATCAGACAAACCCAGGCCTAGGTACCAAACCCCTTCTTTAGGTGGTATTTGCCCTTTTAATAATAAAAGAAATCTCCCAAATGCAAATAGGGGTTTTCCTATTGTTTTGCACTCAACTACTCAAAACCTACTGAAGTGAATAATGTGTTGAGTGTTTGTTTGCTATATTGTAATGATTCTTGGATGATTTGTTTGTTTGCTAAATATAATCTGCAGTTTGTTCGTTTGGCTAAAAACATTGATGTTTCACGCGAGACAGGTAACTTAGTCCTTTTCTTAGTGAGCATTGGTCATTCAAGCTCTCCCCTTGCCAGACGTTAGCTGGAAACGAAGGGTTGGCTTAGTTCACGTACTGCACAATACTTAGGATTTTGGCTACTGGTCACGAGCGAGCGAGCACAACCGGATCGTCTAGATGTTGTTGTTTTCCTTGGGACTTCAAGTTTGCTTGTCTTGCCGTGTCTATCAGCTGGCTTGCGATCTGTAGCCGGAATCAAAGAGGAAACCCTTAGAGCCGCATATAGTACTTCGACTTGTGGAATCCGCGGCCATCTGGGCCACCTGGCGAGTCCCCGAGAGGGACTGCCTGATCAGGGGTTAGAAATAATGCAGCCAGAAAATATCAAATTATGCAGCAGAAAATGCCAAACCAATACGGAGTCCCCGAGACTATGTCGAGGCTCCTTGTAACACCCTCGAATCGGCCCTATGCAAATTTTACTGATTTCCACCAAACCCGCATAGAAACGATTCAAAGATGCCCACCAGGCACTTGCGTGTGGGTGGAAAACAAAGTAATATCATTACACAATAGTCCATAATGGAACCCACAGAACATATATATACAACAATGGCTCCATGAGTCAAGAATAAAGATATACAGTACAAACATCCAAATCGCCTTGAAAATGATACAACATTCAAGTACGGATAAAATGCAAATGGGGCTAAGAGCCCTAAAGAATAACCAATGCCATCCAGAACCCTGCCCAGGCCAAGCCGGAAGTTTATACTTGCTAACAACATCGATCTCAAATCTCCTAAACAAAAGGGGTGCCGACAAAGGGCAAAGGAAAAAGAGAGCGGTCAGTACTGAGGCTAGTACATGGCGAGTCTAGAATTCGGTTGCTCTCGCCTACATAGGCATGGTGGACTAAAGAGGAAGTGCATCATACACTAAACCACATAGAGAGACTCGATACATCTGTCGGCTACCAGAGAGGTATAAGAAAGACCTATTCGAAACCTACCGGATACTAACACCAATCACACCCATCCTGGTATTTCCCCCTCGAGACCAAACGAGGTAGTCATGCCGAGGAAACTCACACGGTTGGCCATTTTATTCATTCTTTCCATGGTGGTTATCCAACTTACTAGCCATATTAGATACAAGTCAAATTATAATAGTAAAGTTTAGTTGTAGTTTCCTATGATCGAGAAACTGTGCTCCAAGTCGTCCATAACCGTGGTCACGACTTTTCAAAAAGATTTAACCCTGCAAGGGTGCACCAAAGTATCCACACGCACTTCAACCCTTGTTGTAAGATCCGAAAATGAGCAACATCCGTAACATACACCCCAATAGTATGCGACGGGGCCTTGGACACGATGTTTCCTAGATCCAAAGAAAGTACATGGGGGCCACCCCACTAACGTACCCACAAAAAAGTCGTCCGGCTCCGAGACGAACCCAGGGTTTGTGTCGACGGCTGTAATCGACTGGGAACCCAAAAGTATGTCTAGGATTGTCGATACAGCAAAAACGTGTAACAAGTCCTTAACAGTACAGGCGCTCCACGTGCAATAATAAATAAAGAAATAAAGCATGACATAAGTACAGGATAGTAATAATGCCCAAACTACTTTGTGGCCCCCACCACAATACTGTGAAATCAGGTAGTAAGCCGATGGGTGCCCACACACCCACCTGTGGTTAGCACGCTCTATCTTGGAACAGATGTAACGAACTCGGGTCCTAGGTGGACATAAGTGTGCGGTTAAAACCAACTATTGAGTATTACCCACAGGTGCCTCTGCATTATATCTATTTCTACCATTTTAATTAACAAGTTATAATGAAAGCCATGATCATCTCCACCATTAAGCATGTGCCAACCTCCCAACAATGGTGGAACAACAACGACGCGAAGAAGCACCTGAGCAAGCAACTACGACTCGCAAGGCCGACTGTCTATCAATCAACATGCAATAGGATGTGTCCAAGGCAATATAGAGGCTGCAAGGAATATAAATGGTTCACAGAAACTACAACATCACAACATGAGTAGAAATAGATCAACAGGAGGAACTAAATACTATAAAAGAAAAATAGGTAGAAGGGGAGATTGCTCACCTAGAAAACACTACTGAAGATACACCGGTGAACAGGTCAAAGCTCGCATGAACTCAACGGCCTATTCGTGAAGAAGCAAAACACTAGAAGAAACAGTGGATGCAGTATTTAATACTACGGCAGAAGACCGGGCATATTCATGATATGATGCATGAAACAGCAAAGATGCGATGCAATTAGGCAATATTAAGAGGAATCGGGGTTCTGACAATCATTTAGAAGGTTCATGTTGTTTAGGTACACCAAAATTTAAATGTTGTATTATCAAGGCAAAACATGCCATCGGTTCGCTACACAAATTTAAATGGAGCTAATTTAAGACTATATTAGCCCGCATATGGTCTCCATATTTAACTATCAGGCCAATCAAGGGGTCGAAGGGGTTCGATCGTTGGGGGTAACGATCTTCGGGTCCGTGACGGCGCACGCGGGTGTCGGCGAACATGGCGTCCATGAAGAAGGTCTCAACGTTTAGGGCCTCAGATCTAGGAGGAAGAAGAATGCATCGGGTTCGGTCTTCGGACTCCGGGATCGGGCTTCAGATCTGTGGATCGGAAGTCTTCAGTCTCTGTGAAGAAGAACTTGTCATCCATGAAGGAGAACCGTTCGGTCCCGCGAGGGCGCTCTTCAATCATCGGATCAGTGGAAAAGACTTGGGATCTATGTGGAAGATCTTAGCATTTTTGTGCCGAGGAATTTTGGGATCGGCGGCCTTTCATTCATTTGATGACCTTGGGGTATCGGCTTTGTTTTCAAAAGGCGAACTCAGATCTTCGGAAGATCTTAGTGACTGATCTAGGCATACAAACTCCAGGCCAAAAGCGGTGCGGCTACGAGCTTGTTCTCAGGCAGAAGCACGGCAGGGAAACCGATGAGGCTGGTCAACGAGCGAGGGTGGTCGGAGAGGCGATGGCGGTTGGTGAGCGGGTCGTGCTGGAAGAGCAGAGGAGGGATGAGCCCTAGAGAGGAGGACGCGCGACGCGTGGGGTAGCGAGAGTGCAGGGAGCTCGGGCCAGGCTCAGTGGAGGACATAGGAGCAGCGAGGGTGGACGCGGTGGCAATGTCAGAGGAGGTGGTGACGCTAGGTGGAGCTCCAGGGCGACGACAGCGCTTGGGCAAAAGGGGTTCCTAGCGAGGCTCACTCGGGGGAGACGAAGGCGAGAGGAGAAACATGGTGGATGCACGGCTGGCACGGGCGACAGTGATGAGGACGAGGCCGGAAACAGCGGGCTCCGAGGCGGTGCTCTATGCGCGAGGTGAGGTGGCCTATGGAGCTTGATGGGGAGTGGCGCTCACGACGCAGGGAGGACAGAGGTGGATCTGGGACAGCGAGGTAGGGCATCGGGGCTTGCTCGTGGTGGAGAGCGTCAGGGCTCGCTGCTGCGGACGAGGGAGGGCCACACTACAACAGTGACATGCAGCCGCATGGAGGAGGACGGCGACGTCAGTAGGAGGTGCTGGCCGGGGGAGATGACGACAGCTCTGCAGGGGCTCACCTGCGGGCGTGTAGACCCAGAAGGAGGTGCGCGATGGCGTTCCACGGTGGAAGCAGAGATGAGGAGGAGGGGTGACGGCGGGGCTTCAGCAGAGTGGCGGCGCAGGTGCTCGATCGAGGTACAACGAGGGAAGGGAAGAGGAGGTGGCAACAAAGGGGATCAATGGCAACAGATTCCACCATAGCAAGGGGAGAAGCCATTGTTTGGGTATGGATTTCAGCAGCATCAACCTAACCAGCAATCCCAGATGCTGCCTCCCCCACAGCATGGTGTTTTCCCCCCTTTAATTTCCCTCGGCACTATGGCCAACGTCCTCCAAATATTGGCTTCCAGGGGCAATTTCCCATGCCCTAGCATCAACCCCCCAGGTTTTGCTAGACAATGGGTTCCACAACTAACCTTGCCACCTCCTCAGCAGAAACCTCAAGGGAACAATTGTAATCCCCCTGAACAAGGCCAAGAAGTAGAAGGCTAAAGAGACAGGAAAAGGAGGTGAATCCAAGCTGGACAGTGCCACTCATTCGGTGGCTTCGGCTGATTCTGGTTCTTCTACTGCTGATAAGGTAGATATGTATGCTAAGGTCATCTTCTACAACTGTGGTGAATCAGGACACCATAAAGCAGCCTGCACATCTCCAAAAACATGCTTCATCTGCAGCTCTTTAGATCATGATGTCAAGAATTGTCCTGTCAAGAAACAACCCTAGCAATTGGCTAAGTTTGTGGGCAGTGCAGCTTCAGGTCTGGGTTTCTATCACATTGAGCTTTCCTTCCAGATATCTTAAACACCTCCCCCAAGAATGTTGGTTTGGTGTACATTGACCAGGGAAGCATCTCCAAGGAAGAACTGTATCGGAGCTTAGCCACTATGTACAGAACTAACTAGCCATGGCAAGTCAGGTGCCTCGATGAATGGTCATACCTAGTGAAATTCACACCCCATCTCAAGGTGGAAGAGATTGCTGGTTATCCTAGTTTTGGACTCCCCAAGGATGGTGTCTTTATCAAAGTTCATGTTTGGAATGGTGCACTGGATTACTATGCTGAACTTCAGGATGTCTGGCCACAAATGAAGGGCCTAAATCAGGCTTGGTGTAAGTGGCCAACCCTGATGCAATTTGTTACTGCTTTTGGCATCATGATAGATGTGAACTAGTATGGGATGTTTAGAACGTTTTATGAGACTATCAGGGTGAAAATTAAGTGCAGGGATCACACAAAGATTCCAGATCCTAGGATCTTTGAGGTTGGTGGGTGTTGTTCTAGGTACTCTTTGCTATTGAGGGGCCTGCTAGTGTTGTCAATGTGGAGGATGAGGATCCTGATAACATCCATCCTCCCAACCCTGATGAACATAATGATGATTAGGAGGAACAACCACGTGAAGCAAAGAAACCCTCAGACAAGATGGATTCTGACCATGGGGAAGGGAGTAGTAAGAACTCTACGACCCCAACCCGAATGCAACAGAAGAATAGTGAAAAGAGTTCCTCCAAGAAAAAGTCTCTATCTTACCTTGCTGACAAGATTTAGGATGTGGCCCAAGTTCATCTGAATGAAAAAGATATAGTTGAACCTTCTAGCACCAGCAGGCTTTCCCCCATGTTGGATGATGAATCTCTGGCAAGATCCAAAGTCATGAATTGGATGCAGACCTACAACTTAGATGACTCATGTATTAATCTGATGCAAGAAATGGAGCTGGCCGATGAACATACTCTGTTCTATAAAGACCCAGATAGAGAACTATGTCATGAGGAGATGCTGAGACATGAGGAAGAACTTGCAGCTTTGAAGGATGCAACTGTCAAGAAATAGTCTATCAAGCACAAGTGGGGTCTAGTGATGGGTACCAGGAAAAGCTCCAGGTTGAATGACAAGGAAGGAAAAACCATGCTGCAAAAAGCTCAAGAAATTACAATGAAAAGGAATCTGGAGAAGACAACTTAGTTGCATCAAAAATGAAAGGTATCATTCAACAAAACCCTTTTAATTTGTTAACTCTTTGTAATCTCCTAGGAATGGCTAATAAAATTGGTATTAACCTTCCAACCCTAGATGAATGTTCATCTGTAGTTACTGTTGATAGTGAGTCTGAGGTGCCCCAAACCTCTGTTACTGTTTCACTTGATCCTCCTCAAAACCACCTGAAGGGTGAGAGTTATGAAGGGGAGTTCCCTAATGCTCTAGGATGGTCCATAGTGGGGAAACACAGGCGGGTCAAGCACCCCAGGAAAGTTAGTTTTAAATGAATTGTGTTTTCTAGAACCCTAGAGGGATTCAAGCCCCTGGAAAGAAATATGCCATCATTGATCTATTTAATAAAACCAAAGCACATGATGTTGGTTTCCAAGAGACCAATAAAAAGACCATCTCTACTAATTACTTGAATTCCTTAGTGGGTAATAGGATGTTTGAATGGAAGGACCTACCTACTGTAGGCTTTGTTGGAGATATAGTGGAAGGAGTGGACCTGAATTACTTTAACATTATTAGTTGGCAAATTAAATATTTTTCAGTACCAGTTGTGGTTAGGCTGAAGGCCAAAGACATTGTAGTTCGAATCATAACTGTGTATGGCTCTTCTTATGAGGAAAAGAAAGAGGCCTTTATTTCAGAACTGCATTCCCTATTTGTATACTATACTAGCCACACCATCATTGGTGGAGATTTTAATCTTGTTAGATTCCAAAGTGATAAGAGCAATGGTAACATTGATCACAAATGGAGTGATAAATTTAATGCTTGGGTAGATATTTGGAGTCTGCTTGAGATAAAACTTGGCAATAGGAAGTTTACACGGGAAAATAATAGGGAGTAGTTGGTCATGTCCAACATTGACAGAGTGTTTTGCAATGTTGAGCTTGATCAAATTTCCCCCCTTGCATCCATAAGGGCCTTGCCCAGGCTACGTAGTGATCACACTCCTATTCTGTGGGAATCTGGATGTGGTACAAAGCCTTAGTCTACCACCTATAGGTTTGAAAAATGGTGGCTTATGAGAGGGGATTTTAAAAAACTTGCCATAGAAAATTGTTCTAAACCAACTCCAAGTATAGATGCTATAGATAGTTGGCAATGCAAAGTAAGAAGATTTAGGAGCTGGTCTAAGAGATGGAGTAGAAATATTGAGTCTGAGCTCAGGACTCTAAAAAGGGATCTCATGGATGAATATGATTTATTTGCTGTCAAATCTGAGTGTTCTCTGGCTAAAGGAAGAGCTTAAGGCAAAGCAAAGATCTAGAGATAGGGATATTGAAAAAAGGGGATAAGAATATAACTTACTTTCATGTTGTATCAAATCAAAGAAGGAGGAAAATATCTGTCCACTCCCTAGAAGGGCCTGAAGGACTTCTTAGGGAGGAGGATGACCTGATGGATATTGCCACCTCCTTCTACAAAACCCTTTTCAATAAGGAAGAGTCATCAGGATGTAAGTTATATGATGACTTCTTATCTCCCAACAAAAAGATTCTTGCTGATCAAAATCAGATCCTGGAAGCCCCCTTCACTGAGGAAGAAGTCAAAAAAGAAGTTTTTGGCTCCTACTCTGATGTGGCTCCATGTCCTGCTGGCTTACCTTTTCTTTTTTACCAGCATTTTTGGGATGTAGTTAAAGGAGACATTATGTCAATGTTTGACGATTTTTTCGAAGGCAAGTTAGATATCTATAGGCTCAACTTGGCCATCCTGACTCTAATCCCAAAAGAACCCGAGGCTAGTAGTATGAAGAAATTTCATCCCATTAGCCTCGTCAACTACATTTTTAAAATTTTCACTAAAGTTCTTACTAACAGGCTAGCCTTGCTCATGGGTACTATCACATCTAGTAATCAATCTGCCTTCATTAAATGTAGATTCATCTTGGAAAGTGTGGTTACTTCCCATGAGGTTATACAATCAGTCTCACATGATAAAACCCAAGGACTAGTTTTAAAGCTAGATTATGAAAAATCTTTTGATAAGGTAGATTTAGATTTTCCTTTGGACCTCCTATACAAAAGAGGTTTTAGTCCTAAAGTGATTTCTTGGATCAAGTCTATTACACACAATGGGTTTGTTGGTGTAAGGGTGAATGACTCCATTGGTAATTTCTTTGTTACTGGAAAACGGCTCAGACAAGGAGACACCCTCTCCCCCTTCTGTTTAACCTAGTAGTAGATGTACTGACTAGGATGCTTATCAAAGCTTATAATGCTAACTTAATTAAAGGCCTTTATACAGAACATTACCCAGGAGGGGTAATCTGCCTTCAACATGCAGATGATACCATTTTATTTTCTGATAATAACCCAACTCAAGTAACCAACCTTAAATGGGTCCTCACTTGCTTTGAGAAAGTCTCTGGAATGAAAATCAATTACTCCAAGAGTGAATTTATTCCTATAGGGCTTGAGGATTATGATATTCCTACATATACAAACATTTTGGGTTGTGCTGCTGGCACTTTCCCCATCAAATACTTGGGTATTCCTCTTCATTTTGAGAAGCTAAGAAGAGAAGATATCCAGCCTATAATAGATAAAATCCTCAAAAGGATTGTTGGTGGAGAGGGAAGAGTCTTTCTTATGCTGCTAGACTGACCCTCATTAAAGCCTGCTTAGCAAGCATCCCTATTTACCTCCTCTCCTTCTTCAAATTTCCTAAATGGGCCATAGATTTAATTAATTCCCAAATGGATAATTGCCTTTGGAATGACTTTGAAGGGCATAGGAAATTGAATCTAGCTAGATGGAATCTAGTTTGCAAGAAAAAGGATTTGGGGGGTTTGGGTATCCCAAACCTAGCCAATGTTAATGTCTGCCTTCTTGCCTCCTGGATCAAAAGATACTCCCAAGATGAAGGGAATATCTGTAGATCCATTATAGAAGCTAAATATGATACTAAGAACCCTAACATTTTTTGTAGCAAATAAAAAGGGGTTTTCCAATTTTGGAAGGGAGTTCTTTGGGCTATCAACAGTATCAAATTTGGATATAGATGGAAAATTGGTGATGGTTCACAGGTCAGGTTGTGGGTGGATACCTGGTTCGGGACCTCACCTCTAGCTGTTCAATTTATTGAAATCTATGATGTTTGTAATGAGAATAATAAAACTGTTCAACAGATTTGGGATGGTTCATCCATTAAACTCACTTTTAGGAGAAATTTTAATGTTGATCTTATGTGTCAATGGTATGAGCTGGAAGAGATCGTTTCTAGTATTACCCCTTCTAATAATAATGATGCACTAGTTTGGAAATATGAAAGTGCGGGGGGGGGGGGTTTATTCCACTACCTCACTATATGCTATCATCAATTTCGGGGGGGTGACTCCCATTTTATCCCTACTGTTTGGCAATTACATATACCCCCTAGAGTACATATTTTCCTTTGTTTGCTAGCACAAAACAAGCTCATGACTAGAGATAACCTTAAGAAGAGACACATAGACAAATCTGTAGACTACATTTTCTTCTCTGAAAATGAATCCATTAATCACCTTTTCTTCCATTGTTTAGTTGCTAGACAGAGTTGGAGCATCGTTTCCAGTTTCTTTAAAATGGAAGTTGGGAAGGATTACATCTCTGTAGCTAAATTTTGGATCTCTAACAAGAAACATGCAGTCTTAAACTCAGTTTGCTCTGCTACTCTATAGTGTCTTTGGAAATTTAGAAATGAGATGATATTTAATGGTCTTACATGGATTAACTTGTATCATATTGTAAGGAGAATCCTGCTTTCGGTGAAGCACTGGAGGCTGATCTTCAAAGAGGATATGTTGGAACAGGTGGACAGCTTTTGCGCACCTGTCCCAGGTCCTGGACTCGAAATTCACCCTGACGAGTGGCTGAGCAGTGGACAAGCTGATGAGAGGGACCCCCAAGACTATCCTTCATCACCGACCTCCAAGAGGGCTACACTGCAAGGGGTGTGGATGATGCCAACCTCCATGCTGGAGACGACCGTCTTCCCCTCTCCTGTCTAATTCCTGCTTCCAACCGGTGTAGATGCACCTTTGGCTTTGTAATTAGCTCTAGGTTGCTTTTATTTTGGATCTTTGGCTTATTTAGAGTAGTTGTATGTAAGACTTGGACCTGAACTCACTGTCAGGTTTCATTGATGTTTCAATGGAACCAGGGACATTTGTCCCTGTCGATCTAAAAACGAGGGAGGAGCGAGGTGTGGATCGGGCGCGTCAGTAGGTGGCGACGCGGGGTGGACGCGGCCATGCGGGGGTGGGACCGCGTGTGGTTTGGGCGTCTAGGACCGTGTCGCATGGCCAGTGGGGTGGGTGTCTGACATACGCGGGGCAGGCAACGTGCGGTACACCACGAGGCTAGCGTGCGAGGTGTGGGTCAGTGTGGATTAGGTTTAGTTGTGGATTAGGGCTAGTGTTTTGTAACATCCCAATTTCAGCAACCCTGATTAGTTGTCTAGAATGCAAAAATCAGGGGGAACAAAAACTTTTCTTGTGCCTTAGTGCAGTGCTTGTTTTTTGTTTGTTTGCACTTATTCTTATGGAGTGTATCTTAGGATACTCCTTACCTCAACCTCAGTTGACAAAAACTATTTACCAAAACTATCTTGGCTTATTTTACATATTCTAAAATGTTCTGGCATTTCAAAACATGAGCCAAGATGCCTATGTAACCAAAACTATATTGGTAGCTTCTATTAACAAAACTATGGAGAGATGTATAATACAATCTCCTTATGTTTTCAAGATAGAACACTCAACTAATCTTACCTCTAGTTTTCCCAAAACTCTTGTTCAAAGCATTTAAATTCTACTCTTCGTAGAGATACCAAGAACCCTCGTCTTATTCAAAACTCAACCTCTTCAAAATTCTCCCAACCTTACCTCAAGCTAGGCTTGATGGTAACCTCATTAGTGGTTATGCTTAGTATAAGATGAGTTGACTTGATCTGCTGTCTGATGAGTTGCTTTGATCTGTTGCTTGACTTGTTTTCTTAGGAAGTAGTATGAGCCACTCTAGGAGATCATCACTAGGATCAGGTTGTTTCCCAAATCATCAACCCCTAAGCAAGACTACAAACCTAGATGTGATCCCTAACCACTAGGTGATCATCCAAAACCCTCAACCATATATTTTCTAAAGATTTCCATTCTAAATGTTTCCAAGTCCTTGAAGACCAATATCAAGCATGGATCTCTTCTACTCACTCTACACTTCAATATCACCCACTTGTAAAGCTCTGATACCTTGCAACTCCTCCAAGAACATTCCCTCTCATACTCTAGTCAAATTCCTCAAAACTGCCAAATTTGACCAAGTCTGGAAACAGTTTTAGCATCACCTTTTTGAATGCCTCCTTTTCTTAAACCATGTGCATTTTTGGAAATGCACTTGAACCCTCTTGTTAAACATTCTATGGATTACCAAGGCCCACATTTTCCCCTGGTTAGATCCTACTCCAACCCACTCATCCTTGATGGTTTTGCAGGCAAGAAAATAACAATTCCTGCAAATCTAGTCATCATACCTACTTTGGTAGAAGTTCACATCACCATCCAAACTCCTATGGACAAACTCTATGCATGGTTGTGTTATACTCATTAAGGTATGTCAGAACCTACTTGACTTGCCCCAAGTGGATCTCTGTGCTGCTTAAACCCACATGGTTTATAAGGCATCATGGCACTATCTGCATCGCAGCCTTAATTTCAACAAAGTTTGCCAGCACTTCTAGATCACCTCAATTACAATTAATTCAAACTCCTCCTGCCATGTTCATGTATATGACTTGGTCTACCTATCCATCTATCCCTTGCACCAAGGTGATCTCTGAGCTCCAAGATGCAAGCATGTTTAGGTGATATAAAAATAACACCACCCTAGATCATCAACTCCTGGTTTTCCATCCTTTTCAAGTTGGAATTCCATTCCACAAGGTTGCAACTGCTTGATACACCTTGTCTATCTCACCTACCTTGATCTCCAAGATTTATCAAAAATTATCCATAATTATTATGGCCCCAAAACTATTTAATTACTTAAATAGTCAAAATCTCTAAAACTCCCTCCATGTAGGAAAGTTTGGTTTTTACCAAAACACTTCCCCAACTTTTGGTTCATATGAGTCCCACAAATCATATCCTACATTTCCAGCTCAAAAATAAATATTTTTGAGAAGCTTTATTATTTCTTTTTGCTCATTTTCTTAAATGGCTGAATTGGAATAATAATTGTTTTAAATACTTTTAATCCCCAATAAATCTTGGCAAATTTCCCCTAAGTGTGTATTCACAACTGGGACCCTTACACATCAAAACCAAACCTTGTCCAATGCAAATATATCAAATCATCTTCTAGAAACCACTTATGCCCTTTTTGAATAATTGGATTTAAGTGGACATTACCTTCCCACAAAAATCCCAATTAAATCCTAGGAGTCTACCTTGACCCTATCTATCTACGAGTACCATTTTTCCCTCTGGTCCAATGCAATATTTTGGACTTCTTTCATAAACCCATAGTTTGATCAACTTTGGCCATTTAGCAAATCATTAGTCTAAACCACTTCCAAATCTCACCAAAGCTTGATCAAAGCTCATCCTTAGCACCAGGACACACCCTGGTCGAATGGCACTGTAGCTCCAGCCCAACAAATCCCCATTGTGCCCTTGTACTAGTAGTAAGAGAGAGAGATAAACACAAATCTTACAAGAATCTTGTCCATTAATCACCACAGCACCACTATCTGGTCCAGCACGACCAAGTACCCAAAATACCCCTCTCCACCTCTCCCTGGACCAATCCCTGGCCAGCATTACCCTCCCCCTTGTCCTAGATGGTAATTTACCACATCCACTTCCTCCCCTTGGTATAAAGGCCAGCAACCCTCCCCCATCCAGCGCCCTGCCCTCATTTGCTTACTAGCACGCCCTACCTCTCCCCTACTTTGTGTTGTCCGAGGAAGAAGAATAGGAGAGCCTCGACCTCCACACAAAAATCGAGCAAGGCTCTCTCCTCCCTCCCCCATTCTCTCTGCATGTCAGCCCAGGAGTTCTTCTCCTCCTCCTCTACCTGACGGTGCTCTCCTTTTTGTCCAGGGCCAAGTCATCTGTCCCTGCCTGCGAGCACTGACGAGTTCTTCCTCGGCTGCCGTCGCGCCAGCTACCTCCCGGTGTCAGATCCGCTCGTGTCGCCCTCGTTCGGCTCGTCATCGACCATCGCGTCGTCCTTCCTCCTCCTCGACCTTCCCCGAGACCTCTGGTGAGCACCCTGCCCTCGCCGGCGTTGCTTCCTAGGGTTTCGTTGCCGGCGTTCTGTTCGCGTAAACGACGACCCCGAGCCGTCCATCGCGACTAGATCCGACAATCACCGCCGCTCGGTACCGCTTCGGTGCTCTCGCTCGCTGACTGGGTGGCCCCGCCAGTCAGGTTTGAACCGCCATGTCCCGTGCGTCGTGCTGCCCCGCCGTGGGCCGAACCCTTCCGGCCGGCCTAGTAGCTCCCTAGATCCAGCCCGCTGCACCTCCTTTTCTTTTAGCTAACCCATTATTCCAGAAATGTTTCTGCTAGGTTTAAATCAAAATAACATGGTAAATCATTTCCAAATGCCTAGATCTAATTTCCTCATGGTTCTCTGATGTTTTGTCAAACACGCAGAGGCAACCCCATGTCCAAAATAATTTCCAATATCTGCTAATAATTAATCTGCTAACATGTATCTGGTACACTAAATAATTACCACAGAGAGTTCTGCATCTCCCTTTGAGATGAACCAAAGACCTAATGGAAGGTATTTGAAATACCTATCATCTAGCACTGGTCCTATACAAAGGTCAACTGTATTTTTCCTTTAACAAAAATAACCAAACCAGCCCCTGTCTGCGTTAGATAAATTCCCCAGGTCTAACCAAATGTGGTATTGACTTCATTCCACTTCCCAGTACACACCAGAACCCATACCTACCAAACCCCAGCAGCTCAGAATTTATTGAGCAATGGTTGAATTTTAGTGATTTAAATACCTTTGTGATGTGTATTTTGACTAATTAAATCACTCCAGGAGTTCGGCAACTCGAAAAAGGGCAAATCCAATTCCTACAATAAGATATTTTAAATACCTAGGACATGCCCTTGCAACCAACTCAATAGCTCCTGTAGATTTAATCTGGTAAAAAGAAGAAGAATCATACATAACTGTCTTTGGGAATTTCCTGATGGCATTCTGGTAATTATTTTAACTTGATTCAAACTCAAGGTCGTTCAGTACATCAAGTACTATTAAACCATCCAAGGAAATAATTTTTTGAGCTCCATAACCTTTCTGGTGAATTATTTCCTCAAACTAAAGTTTAATTCACTATAAAAAGCATATTTAAATCTAGAAAAATGATAATCAAGCGAAACCACTTGTGATGGTTTTGTCTTCTCAAAACCTATATAAGGATATCATGGTTATCCATTGATAACCTACTGACCACAGATCCCTAATCCAAGTTCCTTATATCTAGCCTTGACAACTATCTTCCAAGAGAAAACCACTCTAGTGGCAATCTAGTAAATTTCCCCAATAGTACCCAACTTCCTCCAAAACCTCCCAAGTCCAGTAGTATTTCTTCTGTTTGTTTGCTGTATGGTTTGATGCTTGAATGCCTTGTATTGATTGTGATATTGTCTGCTTGCATGTGCACTCGATGACGACGATAGTGTGAGTGTCTGACGACAAGAAGAACGGGATTTCTTATTATTATATTATTGGGTATTCTTCGTCACCTGAAGAAGTCTAGGGACTTATTGCTAATCACAGGCAAGCCACCATTCCTGAACTCTGTTATATGTCCTATTCTCTTTTACCTGCTTTTTTATCCCTTTTATAAATTGCATTGTATACCTGCATGTCTTGTTTTATAAATACTGAGGTAGTAACTTGGCTCCTCCAAGTTATGATTTCGTTTTCTTCGAGGCACCACCCTGATGAACCCATCATTTATCCCCTTAGACCGAGAGTGCGATGGTTAGCATCCTACCTCCTTGGAAACCCCGGTTTTGAGAAAATAAACTGTTTTGGGATTTTCCCACTACAAATGTTTCAAAACGACTTTGTAAAACCATGGGAAGAGGCATCGTTCCAAGTGGAAGCTTTAACAAAAAAATGGTGATGAGAAGAAGTGGAGATGTGATGGGATGTTCTACGCCTTTACTGGAACAATTTGTATCCCCGTAACCACATTACCCCAGGTTGCTGGTGCTTAACTCGTAGTTTGTCCGCTTTAGACGAGGCACTTCTACCATGCTTATAGGAAGGAATCCCTGGAATTCCGGGCAGGCGCCACCAGATCAAGGATCTGAAGTCTGTTGCTTGTTTCGGCAAGAGTGAGCCTGAACTAGCAAGAGGCCGGTGCAACAATTGGGTCTCCCGCGGACGGTATGACTTAGGTAGTACGGAAGGAAGTGGAGTCTCTAGATTTAATGTATATGTCAAGTTGCGGCTTGGGTATGCGCGTGTACGGAAGGAAGGAGTATGGCTGGGAGCCACATACTCGTTGCCGGGGAGAATAAACCCAAGAGGAAAAGCATGCCTTTGCTAGTGTAGACAAGCGAAAAGTTAGGTTTGATTATCCGGACCCCCATCTACAGTGGTAGTCGGCCGTGGTTGAATCCCGGCGGATGTATTGATTCTTATGGGTAAAGTGTGCAAATTCTATAGAGTATAACCTATTCGAATAGCCGTGTCCACGGTCAAGGACGGTTGTAAAGGTGTGGGCTCGGAGTACCCAAACTGTGCTTCTTTGGGAAACAAGTACGAAGTGGACGAAGGTTCCGGGGGAACCCGAGTTCGAAAGCTTTGTTTTGACCCGAGGGGTCGAAGATGTTTAAAAAGGGTTTTTACTACAAAAACAGTTTTCAAAACTCTTTTTCAACAAAGACATGGAGATGTCTGGATTTATAAAACAGAAGCATGTTTTCAAAACTCTTTTTCAACAAAGATATGGAGATGCCATAATTTCAAAGTTAGTTTAGGCTTTTCAAAAGCAACCCCATATAGAGCCATCTCGCCACAGCCACAATTGCATTTCCTTTGTTTACTTATCCAGGTGGATTGCGAGTTTATTCAAAAGTACTCACGGCTGTGTCCCTGGCTATTTACTTGGCCAGACTTTCAGGAAGTTAAGGTGACGTCCATCGAGCTAGGCCGTCTTCCCAGTCAGCTACCTATAGGTTGAGGCACGATTGGGCTCCGCGCTTGGCGATGTTCAGCTGCTAATGATGATGTAGCCATTATGGCAATTATGTAAGTCTTATATTTTCGTTATGTTCGGATGTTGTAATGGTGCCTGTTGGTTATGTTCCATGGCTCACTGATCATGGGAACGTGGAAATATGCATAACAGGGATTTCTCAGATGAATAATCCGGGGAGCCCACAGACTTGGTATCAGAGCCATCCTGACTGTAGGAGACCTTAGTTAGCATGGACGTTAGTCAGGAAACGACAAACCTATTTTTCCAAAAAGGCAAGGGAGAAAAAAAATGACTATTTGCAAAAGTGCTTATGTCTTCTCCCCCTCTATTTCGAAAAACTACTTAAATTAATATGATTTCCTAAGCTCAAAATCCTGCACACTGTCACTAACCCAACCACATCTCACAAATCTGTTGTAGATGGCCTCTTTCCGCTCAGAGCGAATCATTGTTGGAGACAGTTTCTGGCCCTTTGAAGAGCAGCTTCAGAACCTACTGAAGATAGTTAAGAGACCCGCGTCAACTATTGAAGGAACAGAACTTCCTCGCAGTAACACCAATGTGATGCAATGGGTCATCAAGGCTATGATTCCTTCCCCTGATGAGGACACCGTGCCCACAATCTTCACTTTCCTCGATAGCAACTGGGTAGATGGCGTGGTGCGAGCCATACAAGAGATCATGGCGCGCCTCTACAAGATCCACGAAGATGAGTTGAAAGATACTCCCTACCACTTGTTTGGAAAGAGAGATGAAGATGTACTCCCCACTGAGTCTTTCCTCATCTGCTGCATTGGGAATCAGCTAGAGAATATGGAATACCTACTCCAATGTTCCCAGGAAGATCTTGAAAAGGCTAGACGCGAGAATCTGCTTCTAAAGATGGATATCAACCTACTCCGTAAGCGTGAAAGGAGTCTTCAGGCCACCAATGCCCGCTTGGCGCGGAAGCTGATCATTGAAGTACCACCAACCCCTGAAGACGAGAATCTCAGGACTGACGACGAACTCTCCTTCCTCAATGAGTACCACCCTATCGTCGAGTCACCCACGCCGGATGAGTCAACCTCCAACCCTGCACCACGGGAAGGCACCACTCTCACCTTCACCGAAGACGAGCTAAATATCCCGCAAACCCCGGACGACCTGCAGTAGTTGGAGACCTAGAAGCTAGCCCCGACTTCATAGATGCACCCTCCGAGTAATCACCCGCCTTGCGACACTCGCCCACCTAGCCATAGGGTAGAGTCTTGTATCGTCCCTGAACGCGTTTTGTAATGCCTAAGTACTATTAGGACCCTCGGGTGCAGATTTGGTTGGTATGTAATGACTTCCTTGATTGCTATACTTGCTTGTTTTTCCTTCTTGCGTGTTCTACCCAAGTCGTTGCATCAGACCCAACCCGAAACATCTGCCACCAACAAGACCTCCCCAGGATGGCCATGAAGACCGGAAGCTCGAAGAAGGCATGTAGCCGTTGCGGAGACGAATGACACCAATCCAATAGATGCCCCGGCCACTTCCCCAACTGCAGAAAACCCCATTCACCCAAAGCTTGCCCAACTCGACTTATCACTTGTTTCCTCTGTGAAGGCCAGGACCATGTCCCCATCAAGTGTTTAGTATATCCCCTCATTGGCATATCACGTCAACCTCCTGGTACAAACAAAGGCAAGACGTCAAAGCAGCTACACCAAAGGATGGGCATCTGCTTCACGTGTGCACTACCCGGTCACTTCAGCCGAGATTGCCCCGAGAGAAAATGCACCAAGACTTCCTCGGCAGAGAAGCTCGAAGACATCCAAGGTCCCCTTTCGCAGAAAAGATGGTCACCCTACCGCTCGCTGCCACGCTGCTCAAGACTGAAGATGTCCCGTGCCTTCCTAGGTGACAGCGCCCCATGGAAGTAAGGATAGAGAGAAGCTCCTTAACGCACTCTAGGATCCCCCGAACGTCGGCAAGCCCAGCCTATAATAGTCCAGCCCAGGTTCCTCTAGAAGGACAGCTAGGATGCCACCCTCCTCTGTGTTGTCCTCCGCTACCCTAAGAACCGTCCTTGTCATCCTCCTATGAAAGTCTCGTATTTGCGACTCCCAGACCTATCCAAGTTCAATCCTAATGGGGAAGACTGCGTCTTTCCCGCAAAAATAGATAACCCTCTGCCCGACCCTGTGACCCGAAGACACAGATCTCAGAGCTCAGACTTGTCACAGACTTGGATGCGACAACCCACTTAATTGAAGCGCCGTAGACCCTTACAGAAGGAATATCCGTCCCTGCAATCATGGTGGAAGCCAGCTCGACCTTCGAGTTTCAAGAAGACTGAAGTTCAACCCCACTGTCAAGGTGTTCCTAATCTGAAGACAAGGCCGACAAGTTAGTCCGCAAGAAACACATAGCACTAACTAAGACAAATTCCCTAATCGTACCCTCTAGAATCTCGGGACGAGATTCTTTTAAGGGGGAAAGGTCTATAACATCCCAATTTCAGCAACCCTGATTAGTTGTCCAGAATGCAAAAATCAGGGAGAACAAAAACTTTTTCTTGTGCCTTAGTGCAGTGCTTGTTTGTTGTTTGGTTGCACTTATGCTTATGTAGTGTATCTTAGGATACTCCTTACCTCAACCTGAGTTGACAAAAACTAATTACCAAAACCATCTTGGCTTATTTTACATATTCTCAAACATTCTGGCATTTCAAAACATGAGCCAAGATGCCTATGTAACCAAAACTATTTTTGGTAGATTATATTAACAAAACTATGGAGAGATGTATAATACAATCTCCATATGTTTTCAAGATAGAACACTCAACTAATCTTACCTCTAGTTTTCCCAAAACTCTTGTTCAAAGCATTTAAATTCTACTCTTGGTAGAGATACCAAGAACCCTCATGTTATTCAAAACTCAACCTCTTCAAAATGCTCCCAACCTTACCTCAAGCTAGGCTTGATGGTAACCTCATTAGTGGTTATGCTTAGTATAAGATGAGTTGACTTGATCTGCTGTCTGATGAGTTGCTTTGATCTGCTGCTTGACTTGTTTGCTTAGGAAGTAGTATGAGCCACTCTAGGAGATCATCACTAGGATAAGGTTGTTTCCCAAATCATCAACCCCTAAGCAAGACTACAAACCTAGATGTGATCCCTAACCACTAGGTGATCATCCAAAACCCTCAACCATATATTTTCTGAAGATTTCCATTCTAAATGTTTCCAAGTCCTTGAAGACCAATATCAAGCATGGATCTCTTCTACTCACTCTACACTTCAATATCACCCACTTGTAAAGCTCTGATACCTTGCAACTCCTCCAAGAACATTCCCTCTCATACTCTAGTCAAATTCCTCAAAACTGCCAAATTTGACCAAGTCTGGAAACAGTTTCAGCATCACATTTTTGAATGCCTCCTTTTCTTAAACCATGTGCATTTTTGGAAATGCACTTGAACCCTCTTGTTAACCATTATATGGAATACCAAGGCCCACATTTGCCCCTGGTTAGATCCTACTCCAACCCACTCATCCTTGATGGTTTTGCAGGCAAGAAAATAACAATTCCTGCAAATCTAGTCATCATACCTACTTTGGTAGAAGTTCACATCACCATACAAACTCCTATGGACCAAATTTCTACATGGTTGTGTTCTACTCATTAAGTTCTATGAGAACCTACTTCACTTGCCCCAAGTGGATCTCTGTGCTGCTTAAACCCACATGGTTTGTAAGGCATCATGGCACTATCTGCATGGCAGCCTTAATTTCAACAAAGTTTGCCATCACTTCTATGTCACCTCAATTACAATTAATTCAAACTCCTCCTGCCATGTTCATCTATATTACTTGGTATACCTATCCATATGTCCCTTGCACCAAGGTGAGCTCTGAGCTCCAAGATGCAAGCATGTTTAGGTGATATAAAAATAATACCACCCTAGATCAGCAACTCCTTGTTTTCCATCCTTTTCAAGTTGGAATTCCATTCCACAAGGTTGCAACTGCTTGCTACACCTTGTCTATCTCACCTACCTTGATATCCAAGATTTATCAATAATTGTTCATAATTATTATGGCCCCAAAACTATTTAATTACTTAAATAGTCAAAATCTCTAAAACTCCCTCCATATAGGAAAGTTTGGTTTTTACCAAAACACTTCCCCAACTTTTGGCTCATATGAGTCCCACAAATCATATCCTACCTTTCCAGCTCAAAAATAAATATTTTTGAGAAGCTTTATTATTTCTTTTTGCCCATTTTCTTAAATGGATAAATTGGAATAATAATTTTTTTAAATACTTTTAATCCCCTTTCAATCTTGGGAAATTGCCCCTGAGTGTGTATTCACAACTGGGACCCTTCCACATCAAAACCCAACCTTGTCCAATACAAATTTATCAAATCATCTTCTAGAAACCACTTCTGCCCTTTTTGAATAATTGGATTTAAGTGGACTTTACCTTCCCACAAAAATCCCAATTATATCCTAGGAGTCTACCCTGACCCTATCTATCTACCAGTACCATTTTTCCCTCTGGTCCAATGCAATATTTTGGACTTCTTTCATCAACCCATAGTTTGATCAACTTTGGCCATTTAGCAAATCATTAGTCTAAACCACTTCCAAATCTCACCAATGCTTGATCAAAGCTCATCCTTAGCACTAGGACACACCCTGGTTGAATGGCACTGTAGCTCCACCCCAAGAAATCCCCATTGTGCCCTTGTACTAGTAGTAAGAGAGAGAGATAAACACAAATCTTACAAGAATCTTGTCCATTAATCACCACAGCACCACTATCTGGTCCAACACGACCAAGTACCCAAAATACCCCTCTCCACCTCTCCCTGGACCAATCCCTGGCCAGCATTGCCCTCCCCCTTGTCCTAGATGGTAATTTACAACATCCACTTCCTCCCCTTTGTATAAAGGCCAATAGCCCTCCCTCAGCCAGCTCCTTGCCCTCATTTGCTTCCTTCCACCTCCACTCACCTTCCCTAGCATGCCCTACCTCTCCCCTACTCTGTGCTGTCCCAGGAAGAAGAATAGGAGAGCCTCGGCCTCCACACAAAAATCGAGCAAGGCTCTGTCCTCCCTCCCCCATTCTCTATGCATGTCAGCCCAGGAGTTCTCCTCCTCCTCCTCTACCTGACGGTGCTCTCCTTTTGTCTAGAGCCAACTCATCTATCACCGCCAGCAAGCACCGACGAGTTCATCCTCGGCCGTCGTTGCGCCAGCTACCTCCCGACATCAGATCCCCTTGTGTCGCCCCTTGTTCGGCTTGTTGTCGACCACCACGTCGTCCTGCCGCCTCCTCGACCTTCCCCGAGCCCTCTGGTGAGCACCCTTCCCTCGCCGGCGTTGCTGCCTAGGGTTTCGTCGCCCATGTTCTGTTCGCGTAAAGGACTACCCCGAGACATCCATCGCGACTAGATCCGACGGTCACCACCGCTCGGTACCACTTCGGCGCTCTCGCTCGCTTACTGGCGGGCCCCGCCAGTCAGGTTCGAACCACCAGCTCCCGCATGTCGTGCTGCCCCATCGTGGGCCGAATCCTCCCGGCCGGCCCAGTAGCTCCCTAGATCCAGCCCGCTGCACCTCCTTTTCTTTTAGCTAACCCATTATTCCAGAAATGTTTCTGCTAGGTTTAAATCTAAATAAAATGGTAAATCATTTCCAAATGCCTAGATCTAATTTCCTGGTGGTTCTCTGATGTTTTCTCAAACATGCAGAGGCAACCCCATGTCCAAAATAAATTCCAATATTTGCTAATAATTAATCTGCTAACATGTATCTGGTACACTAAATAATTTCCACAGAGAGTTCTACATCTCCCTTTGAGATGAACCAAAGACCTACTGTATTTGAAATACCTATCATCTAGCACTGGTCCTATACCAAGGAGAACTGTATTTTGCCTTTAACAAAAATAACCAAACCAGCCCCTGTCTGCCTTAGATAAATTCCCCAGGTCTAACCAAATGTGGTATTGAACTGATTCCACTTCCCAGTACACACCAGAACCCATACCTACCAAACCCCAGCATCTCAGAATTTATTGAGCTCTGGTTGAATTTTAATGATTTAAATACCTCTGTGATGGGTATTTTCACTAATTAAATCACTCCAGAATTTTGGCAACTCCAAAAAGGGTGAATCCAATTCCTACAGAAAGGTATTTTAAATACCTAACACATGCCCTTGTAACCAACTCAATAGCTCCTGTATATTTAATCTGGTAAAACGAAGAAGAATCATACATAACTATCTTTGGGAATTTCCTGATGGCATTTTGGTAATTATTTTAACTTGATTCCAACTCCAGGTGGTTCAGTACATCAAGTACTATCAAACTATCCAAGGAAATAATTTTTGGATCTCCAGAACCTTTCTGGTGAATTATTTCCTCAAACTAGAGTTTAATTCACTATAAAAAGCATATTTAAATCTTGAAAAATGATAATCAAGTGAAACCACTTGTGATGGTTTTGTCTTGTCAAAACCCATCTGAGGATATCATGGTTATCCATTGATAACCTACTGACCACAGATCCCTAATCCAAGTTCCTTATATCTAGCCTTGAGAACTATCTTCCAAGAGAAAACCACTTTAGTGGCAATCTAGTAAATCCCCCAAACAGTACCCAACTTCCTCCAAAACCTCCCAAGTCCAGTAGTATTTCTTCTATTTGTTTGTTTTATGGTTTGATGCTTGAATGCCTTGTATTGATTGTGATATTGTCTGCTTGCATGTGCACTCGATGACGACGATAGTGTGAGTGTGTGACGACAAGAAGAACGGGATTTCTTATTATTATATTATTGTGTATTCTTGGTCACCTAAAGAAGTCCAGGGACTTATTGCTGATCACAGTCAAGCCACCATTCCTGAATTCTGTTATATGTCATATTCTCTTTTACCTGCTTTCTGTATACCTCTTATAAATTGCATTGTATACCTGCATGTCTTGTTTTATAAATAATGCGGTAGTAACTTGGCTCCTCCAAGTTATGATTTCGTGTCCTTCGAGGCACCACCCCGATGAACCCATCATTTATCCCCTTGGACCGAGAGTACGATGGTTAGCATCCTACCTCCTTGGAAACCCCGGTTTTGAGAAAATAAACTGTTTTGGGATTTTCCCACTACAAATGTTTCAAAACGACTTTGTAAAACCCTGGGAAGAGGCATCGTTCCTAGTGGAAGCTTTAACAAAAGAAAAGGTGATGAGAAGAAGTGGAGATGTGGTGGGATGTTCTATACCTTTCCTAGAACAATTTTTATCCGTGCAACCACATTACCCCAGGTTGTTGGGGCTTAACTCGTAGTTTGTCCGCTTTAGCCGAGGCACTTCTACCATACTTATAGGGAGGAATCCCTGGAATTCCGGGCAGGCGCCACCAGATCAAGGATCTGAAGTCTGTTGCTTCTTTCGGCAAGAGTGAGCCTGAACTGGCAGGAGGCCGGTGCAACAATTGGGTCTCCCGCAGACGGTATGACTTAGGTAGTACGGAAGGAAGTGGAGTCTCTAGATTTAAGGTATATGTCAAGTTGCGTCTTGGGTATGCGCGTGTACGAAAGGAAGGAGTATGGCTGGGAGCCACATACTCGTTGCCGGGGAGAACAAACCCAAGAGGAAAAGCATGCCTTTGCTAGTGTAGACAAGCGAAAAGTTAGGTTTGATTATCTAGACCCCCATCTATAGTGGTAGTGGGCCATGGTTGAATCTCGTCAGATGTATTGATTCTTGTGGGTAAAGTGTGCAAACTCTGCAGAGTATAACCTATTCGAATAGTCGTGTCCACGGTCAAGGACGGTTGTAAAGGTGTGGGCTAGGAGTACCCAAACTGTGCTTGTTTCGGAAACAAGTACAAAGTGGATGAAGGTTCCGGGGGAACCTGAGTTCGAAAGCTTTGTTTTGACCCGAGGGGTCGAAGATGTTTAAAAAGGGTTTTTACTACAAAAACAGTTTTCAAAACTCTTTTTCAACAAAGACATGGAGATGTCTGGATTTATAAAATAGAAGCATGTTTTCAAAACTCTTTTTCAACAAAGATATGGAGATGCCATAATTTCAAAGTTAGTTTAGGCTTTTCAAACGCAACCCCAGATAGAGCTATCTCGCCACACCCACAATTGCATTTCCTTTGTTTACTTATCCTGGTGGTTTGCGAGTACATTTAAAAGTACTCACGGCTGTGTCCCTGGCTATTTACTTGGCCAGACTTTCAGGAAGTTAAGGTGACATCCATCAAGCTAGGCCGTCTTCCCAGTCAGCTGCCTGTAGGTTGAGTCACGATTGGGCTCCGCACTTGGCGATGTTCCGCTACTAATGATGATGTAGCCATTATGGAAATTATGTAAGTCTTGTATTTTCGTTATGTTCGGATGTTTTAATGGTACCTGTCGATTATGTTCCATGGCTCACTGATCATCGGAACATGGAAATATGCATAACAGGGATTTCTCGGTTGAATAATCCGGGGAGCCCACAGGTTTGCTAGGGTTGTAGGCCGGCTGCTGGTTAAGCCTTTGTGCCTGGCCGGTGGCAGCCTCCCCCAGAAAAATAGTTTTATTTATATTTTTGTTTTGTTTTATTTAAAAGGCCTTACGTAAATTATTTTTAGATAAATCAAAATTTCCAAAAGAGACCGAGGTTTTACATTTGAATTAGAGTGGGGTTATTTAGAAAACAAAGGTAGTCTTTTAGAAAATAGTTTTAGGCAAACATATGCACGCTGTCATGATGATGCTCAAATGCAATGTGGCATGATGACATGAGCATGCAGTCATGATGATGCACAAAGTAGTAGACAATTCAAGCGATTTTCTAATAGTGGTTTTACCCGGGGTGCTACACTCCTCAACTTGTTCATTACATAAAAGTAAGATAAATGCGCCCTTTGTTTAGGTGTAGAATGGGCGAAGCAGGTTCGCGTTCCACGAGCGCTGGGTTTCTTCGTCCGAGCGGTCCATCTTGTTATTTGCCAGCTGGCGGGCGTCGATGAGGTAGTATGAGTTGTTCTGCAGCGCTCTGCTGATTATGAATGGCCCCTCCCAAGGTGAAGATAGCTTGTGCATCCCCTTGATTTCTTGTACCAGTTGCAGAACCAGGTCGCCGTATCGGAATGAGACATTGCGGATCCGTCTAGCGTGGTTGCAGCGCAGGTTTTGCTGGTAAATGGCGATCCTGGTGTTGGGGATATACTTTCCGGGTATCCTCATTGTGCCTCGCTGACCAGGGTGGACCACTTCGGGTTAGAGCTTTGCTTCACGGGTGGCCCAGTTAGGGAGAAGAGATGGAGTCCATTCCGGCTATGGGAAAGTCCAGAAGACTTACTGACATATGCCTGTAGTGTTACTTGTATTTCAAGATGTACTCTATAACCGACTCTTAATCGTAGCCAGATAGGTCTCCCCTGTAAACCTTAGGCTGGATATCTATATAAGTCATTCTAGGGACCAGCCTTTAGGGTACCTCACAGTAGTATACAATTTTAACTTGCACAGGCAAAACCCTTGTAACCCATATTTCAGCTCTGTCATATGACTGGATTGCTAGCAGGAGTAGGATCCGTCCAAAGGTGGTGGATTGGAACCTGGGTAAACTTGTGTGCTCACCGTCCCAGAACACCGTATGTCTCACATCCCTCTCTCCCGCATGCCCCGAGGACCCCGTCATGGTGTACTTGTCATCAATCCGATGATAGTTGGCGCCCACCATAGGGCAAGTGAGCTTCGGATCTGCATTCCAAGCGGAATCTGCAAGAATCGGAATAGGAGAGACCATCGCCGTCGGTCGCGTCCTCTACACCAACGACATCCCTCTTATCGTTGTCGACGAGACCTAGATTCCAACTAGGGAGACCGTGACTGCCTACACCATCATGTCCTATGCCAAGATCGATGTTTACATCTGTTTTGTTAAAACTGCCCCACCCACCCCAATGGTGATGATACAGGCAGAGGAAGTTTCTGGATCCACTTTGTCCGCAGAGGCAGTAGAGTTCCGGATCTCGGAAAACCCTAATCCCACCCAGCCCGCACAAATTACGCAGATAGGTGAAGAAATATGAGCCTGAAGCAGATCTTGTGGTTCAAGTCAAATCTGGAGTGGATCTCCCTTGCGAGGCTGAATCCCAGATCGATCTACCTATCGAGTTCGAAATCCAGCCCGCACAACAACTTTGGTTCTAGCTCTGCCAATGCAGGAATAGATCAACCCTTCCTGCGATACACATTGAGGCACATAATGCTGCAAGGTGCATGCGTGGATGAGGTTCTCGAGACCATCAGACGTTTCGAGGAAGCCCATGAGGAAAGCTGCAACTACCTCAGGACGCATGCGTTGCACTTTATCGGATATGTTGGATCTAGATCCGGCTCTGCCGATCTTCGAGACAATGAAGACTCAATGCTAGAAGTGATTGGAAAAAACACCGACCTACCGGCATCTTCGGATGATTCCATGACATCGGTGGATTTCTGAAAGTTCTCCGTGGAATATGAAGAGGAGTTCAACTCCAAAGCTGCAGAAGAAGGAGAAACCATGGATGAAGGATCTAGAGAAAACTCTCCCAAAGCAAAGGATAACATGGATCTCGGAGATAATCCTGACATCCACATGTCCAATAGTACCGATTAGATCTTGACTCTAGGAAATGGACCCAAAGTCGTCTTTGCTATCGGTGCTGCCAAGAAGGCAAGGAAGATGAACAAAAAGAACAAGACCCCGGCAATAGATCCTCCAGCGGAGGAAGTGGTTGCCGAGGAATATGAATGAGACTCGGATGGATCTATAATCCTAGATGAGCCAAAGGAAACTCCGGTGGATGGATACATGTTTACAACTGGTGCCCGTAAACTCATCGATGATGTGTTATCTACGCCTATCCCTACAACTGCAGAGCTTACACCTGCATAATTGGAAGAATGGTCTCAAGCCCTAGAAGCGCGTCGTCAAGTACTCCTGGATGAGGCTAACAACCTTATGGAAGAGAAGAAGCGCATTGCATCTGCGGGGCAGTTCAACTCCCTACAGCATCAGAAGACCAAGAACGACCCCATGCGGGCTAACAGAAATCCGGAAGTACACAAGACCCTCTTTGAGGGAGATGATGTCGTCAAAGGATAACCTCGGCTGGATAGAAAGGGAGATCTGGTGTATGGCACGCCAATGGAAAAAACCACTATAACTCGAGATATGCTGGCAAACAATCCAAACCCATATCAAGTCCGGTTGGGCATAAAACTGCTCACCAAGGGTCTGGAGCAACAGAAGGTCACAAGGCCCGGAAGCAGAAAACTGGTCTCTCAATCCGACCAATGTCGCATGGATCCGGCCTGGCATGATATTAGGCCCCAACGAGTCCCGGAACAACATCACCGTTCCGACCGTCGGGAAGATAACTTCTCAAGAACCAGATCTTCAGGGCAACAACACAGAACCGCACGTGACTGGAGCAATGTTTCTCCATCCGTACAGCAAGATGCAGTTGCAGCACTGGTTCCGAGACACCCTCCTCGGCGAGAGTCAAACAGTCACAGGGAAGATGACAAAGAGCAACATCGAGAGGAGGACCAACAAAGGATGCCACCTCCTAGACATACAAGACGTCCAACTGAACCTCATCGTGGTGGGGGGAACGGCGGATGAAGGAACGATGGACGAAGGAACGACGGACACCGTGCTGAGAATGCCGGCAGGGGGCTCATCGTAATGAAGACCCTCCCCGGAACTGGAATAATGACGCTCCAGATGGAGGCCCGCGATCAGCCAGAAACAATCCACATGGACCACCCTCTCCACCAAGCAGCCATCACAACGGCTCTCAAGGAGGCCAAGGAGGGCGTCGTGGTGGAGGAGGTGGTGGCAGAAGCAGAAGTCCGGCTCCAAGGCACCACAGCCACAACGAACAACCAAGAGGGCGTTCCCTGTCACCAAGTGATGCGAGACACCGGATCAACTCTAACATAGATGCGTGGTGCTATGAGAACGATGATATCTACGTAGGTCCATAATGCTTTGGACCATGAATTCGACAAACACACTTCTTGGAAGGATTTGCTATCTCAAGACACATCCAAGCCTATGATGGAGTGGCCTAGCCAGATAATTGGTTCCAGGATTTTTTTCAGGCATGCTGCATCGCCAAAGGAGGAAATAGCTTGGTCGTGACCCGGTATCTCCCACTTATGCTGCGGAAGACAGCATGATCCTGTCTTAATGAACTTCTGGAGAATACCATCCACAACAGGTATGATATGCAAAGTGTGTTCTTTTGGAATTTCTAAGGCACATATCGGAGGCCCTGTACGGTAGGAGACCTACAGCGTTGCACCCAAAAAGCCAAAGAAACTTGCCAAGATTACCTCGGATGATGGATCGACACCAAGAACTCCTGCGAAGGGGTAAATGATCAAACTGCGATTGAAGCTTTCATTACAGGACTCCCAATTAGTTTACTACATCACCGCTTGAAGTGCGACAAGGTCACTGATTTGGGAGAGATGATAGAAAGAGCAAGCAAATATGCAGATCCCAATGATGATGCAGAAGGACTACTAAATGTCCTGGCGGTACCACAGTCAGCAAAACAGCCGAAGCAACAAGCTCAGAAGTGCAAGAACACCTCGAAATAAAATCCCAACATGGAAACCGCAGTTGTCACTGCTTCTTTCGGGTCTGGAGGACAAGGAGGGCGCGGAGGTGGCCGCGAACGCGGTCGTGGGACCTCAAGAGTCTAGGGTAGAGGAGACCAGCATAGATCATCATCACCCACATATAAACATATGTGTACTACCCGTGCAAAGCACCTACGCATAGATCAGGCTCTGATACCACTGTTGGGTCCATAGCATAGAAAACAAAAAATATCCTACGATGAGAACTATACGCCAAGATCTATCTACTAGATACAGAGCAACGGGTGGACATACATCCATGGAGAACTTACCCTTGAAGACAACGAGTTTTGTTAACGAGTAGGAACTCGTGGTTGACGTAGTCGTACGCTTGCCGATCTCAAGATCGTGTGGAAGTCCGAGCGCCGCAAATCAGCGGCGCATCCGTCCTCGCACACACGTTCAATCCACCGGACAGCCTCCACCTCCTCGCTCCAGCGAATCAGCGGAAGCAGCAACTCCTTCCAGATGCAAGGCCACCGAGAACATGTATCTCGCTAATCCGAGACCATGGGGGAATATCTAGAGGGGGAGAGAGATCCTTTACGAGGAGGTGTGGTTTGTGAGAGGGGAGAGGGGGGCTTTATATAGGAGGGAGCGAGACCCCTCCTCTCCCATAGCCGGCGCATGAGGGGGGGACTCCTCCCCTCCTTCATTCATGTGGTGAACCTCCACTCACATAAACATGACCTCCACCCAAAATCCCACTCACATGTATTTAATTTCCACCAAATTAAATGCAACTCTCAATTAATAAAACTCTTTTATTTATTTTATTCAGAATTTTGTTAATTACTTTAATTAACAAACATTCACATAAAACCCCTTGCAACATTTCAATATCACATGCACAACGACTTTCTGCAATTTCACCCGAAACAATTCCGGTTTCTATCGAAACAATTCCTGCTCTTTGCAAACCTTTTATCTGGAACATATGTGCTCCTAAATGGTGCCCGGAAACTCTTAAGTGTGTCACCCTATGGTTCACGAATAATGCAGACATGATTGAGACTCCTCTCAGATCAATAATCAGAAGCGAGACCTGGAGATCCATACTGACTCCTGCATATTCAACGATGACTTTTGTGATCGTGAGAACCTTTAACGTCAGCAATTTAATCCCTTTGTCTCATGATATAATACATGTCCGAGATTCGATCATCGGTATCCAAATACCTAGTTTGATCTCGTTACCGACATGCACTCTTTTTTCTCGTTCCCGTGATATAACATTCTAGTGATCACATCACTTGCTTGCAAGCTATCTTAATGTGATATCACCGACAGGGCCCAGAGTATATCTATCCATCATCGGGATTGACAAATTCCACTCTTGATCCATGAGCCTCAACATAACACCTTCATAGCACTGAACCCACCTTTATGGTCACCCTGTTACAGTGTGACGTTTGATGTTATCAAGTTACTCTTCCGGTGTTAGCAATTAACATGATCTCATGGTCTAAGGACTAAGACTACTTTGTATGATGTTATAGCAATATAAACATAATGACTTGATCGTAATGCTATACTTCGGATGAATGTTCATCACATAATTTCAGAAATGTTGTGACCTTGTTATTAACAACATCTAATGTCCATGATCAGGAAACCTTGATCATCTTGTTAATCAACAAGCTAGTCTATAACAGAGCCATAACTAGGAACCCTTTTGTTTATTAAACACACATGTATTGATGTTTCCTATCAATATAATTATAGCATGCAAAATAAACATCTATCATATACAAGGAATACATAATAACAACATTATTATTGCCTCTCAGGGCATATTTCCTTGAGTTTCCCACTTGCACTAGAGACAATAATCTAGTTTATATAGTGATAAATCTAACACCCATGGAGTTCTGGTGTTCATCATGTTTTGCCCTAGGGAGTACTTTAGTCAACGGATCTGCTACATTCAGGTCTGTGTGCACTTTACAAATCTTTATATCTCCATCCTTGACATGCTTGCGGATGGAGTGAAACCGGCGCTTAATATGCTTGGAATTCCTATGAGACCATGGTTCCTTGGCGTTGGCTATGGCTCCATTATTGTCACAATAGATCACCATTGGGTCCAATGCTCTAGGAACCACACCTAGTTCCGTTATGAAATCCTTCATCCAAACCGCTTCCTGCGCCGCTTCTGAAGCAGCAACATATTCCGCCTCCGTCGTTGATCCAGCCACCACAGGTTGTTTGGAGCTCCTCCAACTAACTGCTGCTCCGTTCAAGAGAAATACGTATCCAGATTGAGACTTAGAGTCATCCGGATCAGTGTCAAAGCTAGCATCGACATAACACTTAGTGACTAGCTCTTCTTCACCTCCGTATACAAGAAACATGTCCTTAGTTCTTCTCAAGTACTTAAGGATATTCTTGACCGCTATCCAGTGTTCCGAACCTGGATCAGATTGGTACCTACTAGTCAAACTAATAGCATGTGCCACATCCGGTCTTATACATAGCATGGCATACATTATAAAGCCTATGGCTGAGGCATAGGGGATCTTATCCATTATCTCTCTTTCTTCTGCCATAGCCAGACTTTGAGTCTTACTCAATGTCTTGCCTTGCAACATAGGTAAGTACCCCTTCTTACTTCCGTCCATATTAAACTTCTTTAATATCTTATCAAGGTATGTACTCTGCGATAGCCCAATTAGGCGTCTTGATCTATCTCTATAGATTTTAATGCCTAATATATATGAATCTTCACCAAGGTCCTTCATCGAAAATTTGCTGTTTAGATAACTTTTAACACTATTTAAAAGATCTATATCATTTCCAATCAATAATATGTCATCCACATATAATATCAGAAATGCTACATTGCTCCCACTCACTTTATTGTAAATACAAGCCTCTCCGTAAGTTTGGACAAATCCAAACTCTTTGATCACCTCATCAAAGCGGAGATTCCAACTCCGGGATGCTTGCTTCAGTCCATAGATGGATCGCTGAAGTTTGCACACCTTATCAGCATCCTTAGGATCGACAAAACCCTTAGGTTGTATCATATACAACTCTTCTTCAATATTACCATTGAGGAACGTAGTTTTGACATCCATCTGCCATATTTCATAATCGAAATATGAAGCAATTGCTAACATAATCCTAACCGACTTAAGCATCGCTACGGGAGAGAATGTCTCATCGTAGTCAACTCCTTGAATTTGTCGAAACCCCTTTGCAACAAGTTGAGCCTTATAGATGGTTACATTACCATCAACATCAGTTTTTCTTTTGAAAATCCATTTATTCTCAACGGCCTTTCAATCGTGAGGTAAGTCCACCAAGGTCCAAACCTGGTTTTGGTACATGGATTCCATCTCGGATTTCATGGCTTCTAGCCATTTGTTGGAATCAGGGCTCATCATCGCTTCTTCATACGTCGCACGGTCATCTATTTCATCGATCATGAAATTCATAACAGGATTGCCATACAGTTCAGGAGCTGCACGTGTCCTGCTTGACCTGCGAGGTTCGGTAGTGTCCTCTTTCGGAGTTTCATGATCAATATCATTAGCTCTCTCTTCATTAGGTGAAGTCAACTCCAAAACAACTTCTGCTGCTGCGCTACTCGCCATTTCATGAAGAGAAGGTTCAATAACCTCTTCGAGTTCTACCTTCCGACTACTCACACCTTTCGCGAGAAACTCCTTCTCAAGAAAGGATCCATTCTTGGCAACAAAGACCTTGCCCTCGGATCTGTGATAGAAGGTATACCCGATCGTTTCCTTAGGGTATCCTATGAAGACGCATTTTTCCGCTTTGGGTTCGAGTTTATCCGGTTGAAGTTTCTTCACATAATCGCATCCCCAAACTTTAAGAAATGACAGCTTAGGTTTGTTTCCAAACCATAATTCATACGGTGTGTTTTCAACGGATTTAGATGGTGCCCTATTTAAAGTCAATGCAGCGGTTTCCGGTGCATAACCCCAAAATGACCGTGGCAAGTCAGTCAGAGACATCATAGATCGAACCATATCCAATAAAGTACGATTACGACGTTCTGACACACCATTATGTTGTGGTGTTCTGGCAGGCATGAGTTGTGAAACTATTCCACAGTCTTTCATATGTGTACTAAACTCGTAACTAAGATATTCTCCTCCATGGTCGGACCGCAGAAATTTGATCTTTCTGTTACGATGATTTTCCACTTCATTCTGAAATTCTTGAACTTTTCAAAGGTTTTAGACTTATGCTTCATCAAATAGATATACCCGTATCTAGTCAAATCATCCGTGAAAGTAACAAAATAACGATATCCACCTCGCGCCGACACACTCATTGGTCCACACACATCAGTATGTATGATTTCCAATAAATTTGTCGCCCGTTCCATTGAACCGGAAAACGGCGTTCTAGTCATCTTGCCCATAAGGCATGGCTCACATGTATCAAATGATTCAAAATCAAGTGATTCCAAAAGTCCATCAGAATGGAGTTTCTCCATGCGTTTAACGCCAATATGACCTAGATGGCAGTGCCACATATATGCAGATATATCATTATCAAGTTTAATCCTTTTAGCATCAACATTATGAATATGCGTAATACTACTATCGAGATCCAACAGAAATAAACCATTCAACACAGGTGCATGACCATAAAAGATATTATTCATATAAATCGAACAACCATTGTTTTCAGACTTAAACGAATAACCACTTTGCATCAAACATGATTCGGATACAATGTTCATGCTCAGTGCAGGCACCAAATAACAATTATTCAGGTTTATAACTAATCCCGACGGCATATGGAGAGGTAGCATTCCAACGGCAATCACATCAACTCTTGATCCATTGCCGACCCGCATCGTGACCTCATCCCTTGCTAGTTGTCGCTTGTTCCGCAGCCCCTGAACCGAGTTACATATATTAGCAACCGATCCCGTATCAAATACCCAGGTGCTACTGCGAGTACTAGTCAAGTACACATCAATAACATGTATATCACATATACCTTTGTTTTCCTTGCCGGCCTTCTTGTCCGCCAAATACTTGGGGCAGTTGCGCTTCCAATGGCTAGTCCCCTTGCAATAGTAGCACTTGGTGTCGGACTTAGGGCCAGCTCGGGGTTTCTTTTCAGGCGCGGCAACAGATTTGCCACCCTTCTTTCCCTTCTGCTTGCCTTTCTTGTCCTTCTTGAAACCGGTGGTGTTATTGATCATCAACACTTGATGTTCTTTCCTAATCTCCACTTCTGCAGTCTTAAGCATTGACAGAAGCTCAGGAAGAGACTTCTTCATGCCCTGCATATTATAGTTCATCACGAAGCTCTTGTAGCTAGGTGGCAGAGATTGGAGAACACGATGTATGCCTAAGTCAATGGGAATCGTTATTCCCAAGGACACAAGCTTATCGGCGTACCTAGACATTTTGAGTACGTGCTCACTAGCGGAGTTGTTCTCTTCCATCATGCAGCTAAAGAACTTTTTAGAAGCATTATAAATCTCTACGGCTTTATGGGTATCGAAAATCATTTTCAGTTCTCCCATGGTATCAAAGGCATTACCATTTTCGAAACGTTTTCGAAGTTCTGGCTCTAGCCCATACATTATGCCGCAATGAACTAAGTTGTGGTCCTCCTGATGAGTTATATAGATGTTCTTTTCCTCGTCAGGGGCATCAGGAGCTGGTGGGTGGCCTAGCGGCGCCTCTAGCGCATATTGCTTTTGTGCAGCAGTGAGGAGAATCCTCAAATTCATAGACCAGTTGGTGAAGTTGCTACCATTCACAGCAAACTTCTCTTTCTCCATGAACACATTGAACTTAAAAGCAGGTGGTGCCATCTACAACATAATTTGTAAAATATATATAGACTAAGTTTATGATAGATTGAGTTCAACTAATCCAAATTACTAATGAACTCCCACTCAAAAAGGACATCCCTCGTGTCCTTTTGGTAATTACATGAACCAAATCTACTACACCAAGTCCGATCATCACGTGAGTCGGTGTAGCTTCAAAGGCGAGCATCTATATGGGCATCATATCAACTATATGACTCATGCTTAACCTTTCGGTCCGTGTTCCGAGGCCGTATGCATACATGCTAGGCTCGTCAAGTAAGAACCTTAGTATTTGCGTGTGTAAAACTGTCTTACACCCGTTGTATGAAAGCGTAGAGTCGAGAACACCCGATCATCACATGATGCCTCAAAACACGATCCACAAAATGGTGCATACTTAAGGAAGAACAAATTTAATCTTAATATCTAAATGAGGGATCATCTTATAATGCTACCAAAAGCGCCAAACTAGCAATATAAGATGCTAACATCTAATGTGTGAAGTGAGGTGATATGGTCCATGCATTTGATCTCTATCATTTGCATCGTGGTATGATCTCTATCATTCCTTTGTGTTCAAGGCCAAGGTCTATGGAACTTACACGTTAAGTGAGTTGTAAGAGTATCTATCATACATCTACTTACAACAATACTATATCAAGACACTAGCCCAGCAACGATCTAAACTAGACGCCTCTAATTTATCAATTGCAAGTTTTACGTGGCTTAGGGCTTTCGGAGATAGAACCGGTCTTACCTACGAACATGAACCACAACGAGGATAACCAAGTTATTAGCAACTCGTTGTAAATCAGATATTGACTATAGTAGGAGAGACAGACACCCGCTAGCCACTTATGCAAAACTAGTTGCATGTCAGTCGTGGAACCGGTCTCATGTACGATGACATGTAAGATTGGTCTGGGCCCCTTCATCCCACTATGCGACCAATATCCAAAGTACATAGAAGATGCAATAACATGATCATCATCGCCCACATATAAACATATGTGTACTACCCGTGCAAAGCACCTACGCATAGATTAGGCTCTGATACCACTGTTGGGTCCGCAACATAGAAAACAAAAAATCCTACGATGAGAACTATACGCCAAGTTCTATCTACTAGATACAGAGCAACGGGTGGACATACATCCATGGAGAACTTACCCTCGAAGACAACGAGTTTTGTTAACGAGTAGGAACTCGTGGTTGATGTAGTCGTACGCTTGCCAATCTCAAGATCGTGTGGAAGTCCGAGCGCCGCAAATCAGCAGCGCATCCGTCCTTGCACACACGTTCAAGCCACCGGACAACCTCCACCTCCTCGCTCCAGCGAATCAGCGGAAGCAGCAACTCCTTCCAGACGCAAGGCCACCGGGAACATGTATCTCGCTAATCCGAGACCATGGGGGAATATCTAGAGAGGGAGAGAGATCCTTCACGAGGAGGTGCGGTTTGTGAGAGGGAAGAGGGGGGCTTTATATAGGAGGGAGGGAGACCCCTCCCCTCCCATAGCCGGCGCATGAGGGGGGGACTCCTCCCCTCCTTCATTCATATGGTGAACCTCCACTCACATAAACATGGCCTCCACCCAAAATCCCACTCACATGTATTTAATTTCCACCAAATTAAATGCAACTCTCAATTAATAAAACTCTTTTATTTATTTTATTCAGAATTTTGTTAATTAATTTAATTAACAAACATTCACATAAAACCCCTTGCAACATTTCAATATCACATGTAGAACCACTTTCTGCAATTTCACCCGAAACTATTCCGGTTTCTATCGAAACAATTCCTGCGCTTTGCAAACCTTTTGTCTGGAACATATGTGCTCCTAAATGGTGTCCGGCAACCCTTAAGTGTGTCACCCTACGGTTCGCGAATAATGCAGACATGATTGAGACTCCTCTCAGATCAATAATCAGAAGCGGGACCTGGAGATCCATACTGACTCCTGCATATTCAACGATGACTTCTGTGATCGTGAGAACCTTTAACGTCAGCAATTTAATCCCTTTGTCTCATGATATAATACATGTCCGAGATTCGATCATCGGTATCCAAATACCTAGTTTGATCTCGTTACCGACATGCACTCTTTTTTTCTCGTTCCCGTGATATAACATTCTAGTGATCACATCACTTGCTTGCAAGCTATCTTAATGTGATATCACCGAGAGGGCCCAGAGTATATCTATTCGTCATCGGGATTGACAAATTCCACTCTCGATCCATGAGCCTCAACATAACACCTTCATAGCACTGAACCCACCTTTATGGTCACCCTGTTACGGTGTGACGTTTGATGTTATCAAGATACTCTTTCGGTGTTAGCAATTAACATGATCTCATGGTCTAAGGACTAAGACTACTTTGTATGATGTTATAGAAATATAAACATAATGACTTGATCGTAATGCTATACTTCAGATGAATGTTCATCACATTATTTCACAAATGTTGTGACCTTGTTATTAACAACATCCAATGTCCATGATCAGGAAACCTTGATCATCTTGTTAATCAACAAGCTAGTGTATAAGAGAGGCATAACTAGGAACCCTTTTGTTTCCTATCTATACAATTATAGCATGCAAAATAAACATCTATCATATACAAGGAATACATAATAACAACATTATTATTGTCTCTCAGGGCATATTTCCTTCAATAGGGCTAAGCGGAAGAATGGAACGAAGAATCCTGAAAAATAAAAGGAGGCCAAGGAATATTCCGACATGGAGGAAGCTGACCCTTCAAATCCCAGGTTGGATGGAAAGAAGAACTTCCCAACGAAGAAAGAGACTTATGTCACTTTCCTTGGGTGTCAACCAGGTAAGGTCAAGAAGGCAGATTTGCATGAGCTCAACGCAAATGTTCCGGCTATCCCTCAATTCTTGGACTGGTGGGAAGTGACAATCACCTTTCACCGTGCTGATCATCCGCCTAAGTTTTACAGGCGAGGAAAATATGCCTTAGTCATCAATCCCCTCATTGATGGCTATGGTTTCTCCAAGACTCTCATGGACGACGACAATAGCATCAACATCCTCTACATCTAAATGCTTCATCGGATGAGGATCTCGGAAACTCAGTTGAATCACAGCTTTGTGATCTTTCACGGAGTCATCCCAGGAAGAGAAGCAAATTCCCTCGGAGAGATCGCTTTGGATGTTACTTTTGGAACTCCAAAGAATTACTGGACGGAAGCACTTTCCTTTGAAGTGGTCCCATTCAAGAGCACATAACACGCTATATTCGGACGTCTGGCTTACTATGCTTTCATGGTTCGTCCGTGTTAGATTTATAATATGATGAAAATTCCAGGTCCAAAGGGCGTGATCACCATCAGGGGGACCCGAAGAAAGCACGAAAATGCGAGGATGGAAATGCCACCTTTGCTGAAGCCGTACTACATGCCCAGGAGTACCAGGAGATCAAGAAGACCATCGACCAGTCCAAGATGCCCGCAACAAAGAAGGAGGTGACAAAGCTGACTCCGGAGTTCAAGGCATTAGAAGAGACGAAGACAACGCCATTGAAGGATGATGACCCCTCCACGGTGACCCAGATAGGTGTAGGTTTAGATAGCGCATAGGAAAGCTCGCTCATCAAGTTCCTCCAAGCAAATCAAGATATCTTTGCATGGCATCCATCTGACATGATCGGAGTACCTAGGGAACTTGCTGACCACTCTCTAAATGTACACTCAAATGCTAAACCCGTCAAACAGTCCTTACGATGTTGCATCGATGAAAAGGGAAAAGCAATAGCTAAGGAACTAGCTCGGCTAGAGTTAGCCGGATTCATAGAAGAGGTCATCCACATTGAGTGGTTGGGCAATCCTGTAATGGTCCATAAAAAGGACACCACTAATTTAAGGATGTGTGTTGATTATCATGCCTTGAACAAGGCTTGTCCCAAGGATCCGTTCGCTCTACCTAGAATTGATCAAGTTATTGATTCTACGGCAGGCTCAGAACTCTTATGTTTTCTCGACGGATATTCCAGTTATCACCAAATTTGGATGAAGGAATTAGACAAAGTCTAAAATTCATTCATAACCCCATTCAAAACCTTCTGTTTCATTACGATGCCCTTTGGGATCAAGAACGCAGGAGCTACGTACCAGTGCACTATGCAGCGTTGCCTCCACGATCAAATCGGGCGCAATGTACATGCATATGTGGATGACATAGCGGTGATGTCCAAAAAGAAGGAAACCATAATTTCCAACTTGGAGGAAACATTCGCTAATCTACGAAAATACAACATAATGCTTAATGCGAAGAAATGCTTCTTTGGAATACCAGCTGGCAAATTGTTAGGTTTCATCGTATCTCAAAAAGGCATAGTGGTGAACTGAGACAAAATTAAGGCTATACTCAATATTTCCAGGCCTACTAGCTTGAAGGACGTTCGAAGACTAACTGGTTGCATTGTTGTAGTCAATCGATTGGTAAGCCAGCTCGGTGAAAGAGCCATGCCACTCTACAAGCTCCTGAAAAAGACTAAAACGTCCGTTTGGATAGACGAAGTTGAGGCTGCACTACAAGACCTGAAAGCAGTACTCTCATCTTCTTCTATCCTTGCAGCACCGGAACCTCGTGAACCGATGTTGCTCTATCTCGCTGCAACAAATAGAGGCGTTAGTGTCGTCATGGTGGTGGAGAGACCAGAGGAAAAACAGGAACACTTGGTGCAGCGTCTAACATATTACCTCAGCAAAGTTCTAACTGAACCAAAGCAGCGGTATCCATATTATCAAAATCTGGCTTACGGTGTGTTCTTCGCATCCCGGAAGTCACGACATTACTTTCAGGAACATCCAATTACCATGGTGAGCACAGCTATCACGAGAGATATAATTAACAAAAGCAATGCTACAAGACGTGTCGCAAAATGGGGCATAGAGCTTTCATCTTTCGACATTGAGTACAAACCTCGTACAGTAATCAAATCCCAAATCCTTGCTGACATTGTCGCTGATTGGATAGAGACAACGAAAAATATGACCCTCCTAGGGTCGAAATACTAGACCATACATTTTGACGGGTCTAAGGCGCCCGGGGGCTAGCATGGTGCTGAAATCACCCCAAGGAGAGAAGCTCTTCTATGTGTTGCAGATCCACTTCATGGCAACAAATAACATTGCCGAATATGAAGTATTGCTGCATGGAATCCGGATTGCTAAGGATATCGGCATCCAACGATTAATGTGTTATGGAGATTCTGATCTTCTTTCCCAACAAGTGTCGGATATCTGTAATGCAATATACACATGGCAGCATATAAAGCTGTCGTGGATGAACTATCTAAATCGTTTGAAGGGTTTGAGGTTCAACACATCCCTCGAACAGAAAATGAGGAAGCTGATGCATTATCGGGAATAGGCTCTGCACGGAAAAAGGTCCCGGATGGTGCTTTTCTAGAGCACCTCAAAGTTCCCTCTATAAAAGGAGTAGATGAGGAATATCCGATCAAATCTCACTCACCTTTAGTGGTAGTTCTAGCTATAATTCCCAGTTGGACTCAACCCTACCTTGATTTCTTGGTAGATGGAAAATTACCCGAAGACGAGTTTCTGAGCCGGCAGATCATTTGACGACCAAAAACCTATACAATAATAAATCGCGAGCTCTATAAGCAGAGTGTATCTGGGTCTTTCAGTGTTGCATGTCTCCGAAAGAAGGAGTGGAAATCTTACAAGAGATCCATGAAGGCGACTGCGGCCATCACGCTGCAGCCAAATCTTTACTAGCAAAAGCTTTCAGATATAGATTTTTCTGGCTTACAGCCAAGGAAGATGCCGAACGGCTAGTCAAGACGTGCAAAGGCTACTAGAAGTACGCCAAACAAGCTCATGTTCTGGCTGATCAGCTGCGAACAATACCTATAGCATGGCCTTTCGCGGTCTAGGGGCTTGACATGGTAGGACCGTTTAAACAGGCTCCAAGTGGATTTACTCATCTCTTAGTAATGGTGGATAAATTCACAAAATGGATTGAGGATAAACCCATCACCAGTTGTGATGGAGCAACAACCAGAAGATTTGTCGAGGATGTTATAATCCGATAGAGTTATCCACATAACATTATCACAGACAAGAGAGTAATTTTTCTATTGGAAACCTTGCCGAATTTGGTGATGAACAAAATATCTCGCTTGACATTGCATCAATCGCGCATCCACAAGCTAATGGACAAGTTGAAAGAGCAAATGATTTAATCCTACAAGGCCTCAAACCAATAATCGAAGCACCACTACGTCATGTTGTAGGGGCTTGGGCAGAGGAATTACCTTCTATGATATGGAGTTTGCGAACAACTCCGAACAGGTCAACTAGATACACACCTTTCTTCTTGGTCTATGTTGCAGAAGCGGTTCTTCCTAGTGATTTGATTCATACTTCTCCCCGAGTTGCGGCGTATATTGAAGAGGATGCCGAAATTACTCGACAAAATGATCTCGCTTGAATCCAAGAACTTCGCGTCATTGCTGAGATGAGATCAACAACCTATTAGCAGAAGTTATGCAAGTATCATAGCTAGAGAGTCAGAAACCGGTCTTTCAATAAGGGCGATTTGGTTCACCGGCTTGTGCAGAAAAGAAAGCACAAACTTTCCCCAGTATGGGAAGGGCCCTTTTTAGTTAGCCGAGTATTGCACAATGGTTCTTACTATCTAACTGATATGCGGCCAGTCAAAGAAAGACCTGCTACTAAGAAAACAAAGAGAGATGGAGGCAGTACAGACCCAGAAGAATTAGACAGGCCGTGGAATATTTCTCAGCTACGTCCCTTTTATTCTTAAACTTTCTTTCTTTGTAATCATATATGTGTACATGTTCAATGAGAAATAAAGTATTGGTTGCCTCAAATTAATTTGAGAAGTTTTATATTACCATTTTATTTCCGAATGGTCGTGTCACAGTCGAAAATCTTAGAATACTTGAAAGTACTTTATGCTCGTGTTTGTTCTGGTTCAGATTTCCGATTCTAAAATGCTACCTTCGGGTATAAATCTAAATTTTCTTGTTTGTACTTTGGTTCTTTATCTGATTGTCGTATGCGGGTATTTTCCGAGTAGTAAATTGTTGGTACTGGAAGCCGACTTTGTTTCCGATTTTAAACTGGTTTAACAATTGTGCTCTGTTGCTCGGCAAAGTTTCTGTGTTGAAGGTTGGCCGGCTCACGAAAGGGACCAGACGGAAAGCTAGATAAATGATAAGCATAGAACAAAATATAAAGTGCTTATGTAAACTTCCCATGCACATCATAATAAAGCCAGAAGTCCTAAATATAAGTAGAAAATCTTAGCAGTAGCAAAAGTATTACACTACTTATTTACAATCCGATTGTTTCAGAATAACACATTGTTTTTTCTAGCAAATTATGATGCAGGGGAAGAGGTAGGAGTTGTCGAATCACTAGAGACATCGACTTCGCATTGATATCTTTCCGATATGTTCAAATCCAAAATGGTTTGCTTGTCATCGGAGACTTCGGTTGTTTCTTCGACAGACGAAGGAGGCGTCTCCATCCGAGTGAAGAAAGGAGTGTCGTAGTTGGTCAGATCAGCTACATGACATCCATATCTGGCACAGGAGTCCATGATGGCCTTGATGTTTTGCTCCTGTCTATCTTCATCCAGTCTACAATATCCTCTGGTTACTTGCCAGATTTCCATGCTTCCAACGTGGCCATAACCATGGTGAGGGCATTCTGTGTTGTGATTCGCACATAGGACATGTTCCAGTCCTGGATGAGCTGGGGCATCTCCTTGGCCTTGTCTCGCACCTCAAAGCCAGACATTCCGTTCATCTCCGGAACCTTGAGTACTTCGCCAATATCCTCCAAAGATTGGTGGAAATCGTGAAGCAAATCTCCGACTTATGTATGCCGGCTGGTGCGAGACTAGGTGGAGGACGAATCCAGTAAGTTCAGAGGACCTGCGCATATAAAGCAAAGGTTAGAAAATATATCCGAACTCCTTGAGTCAGAAAAGAAGAAAGTCACAAAATAGGAAACATACCAAAGATGACATTGTCAACTTTGGTCTTCTCTGCCCTAAGGCTCTGGAGTTCATCCCGGAGTGCCTCGGTGATGTCCTTTTCTCTGAATAATTCATCATTGATATCCAAGATTTTCTGATCCTGGGCCATGATCCTTCGATCACGTTCTTTGGTGGCCATGGAGTAGGATTCGAGGACTTGTGTAATGCTATGCTCGTAATGCTCCTTATGCTTATTCAGATCTTGACGTAAGTCAGCGTTCTCCACCTCCAGGGTCTTAAGATTCTAGGCTTCTTCAATTATTGCACATGATTGTTTGACCAGTGCTGTAAGCAAAAGAACAGCAGTTGAATAGGTAATTCTACTATGAAAGCAAAAAAGAGCAAGGTTAAGGACTAAAATCATTACATTCAGCCTCATCCCTTGACACCTTTAATTTACCATGTTCAAGCCGGAGAGCTCTGATCTCTCTCTGCTTGTTACAAATATTCTTCAATAATTCCTGGTTATAAGCATTAACTTTCTACAAGTCATAATAATACCCAGAGTCAGAAGTCTACTAAAGACTCGGGCTAATATTTTAACTAATATTAGCACGAGCCTTGGGGGCTACACTAGTTCATCCTTTGGCATCCTATAAAAGCTAAAAGCATAAATTCGTATTTTCTATCCACCTTCATGCTTGGGGGCTAGAGGATATGATATGAAATAAAGTAAAAAAGGTGAGTTGGAAATCCGACTTACATGTTGTTCATGAGTAAGCTTGCTTAAGATCATGTTCACCTCACTGGTAACCTTCTCGGCAAGGGTCAGCGGGATAACCAGTGGTGGAGGAGCCACACCGACTTTCAGCCTCTCGTCGTGAAGACGGATTTGCTCAAGAAGGTCGGAGTACTTGACATCCTCTGCTTCTTGTGCCTCTTCCTCGACGGTGATATTTCGGCTAGAAAGGCACGGTTGAGCCAACCTTTGTATCTCTTCTGTAGTTTTCCGAGTGATGCCAAGCTTGGCAATACCCGGATTGCTGAGAAGGTTATCGGCAAAAACCTCTGCTGAGGGATCATTACCCTTTGAGGGTTCACCCTTATCAACTACCGAGTCACCCATGGTGACGTCGGTCTACAAACCAAGGTTCGCTGGCTCAGAATGAAGAGCCGGATCTTCTATGATGTACGGAGATGGAGTAATCTCCAGCGTTGTAGAAGGCTATGTGGCAGGAGTCGGAGGTGCTGTGGAAGGAGAAATCAAATTTAAGTTTGACTACCACAGGAGTTTCGACGAGCCTCTTTTCCCCATGCCCTTGGTGAGCTATTTAGGTCTGAGGAGGTAATAGAACAAAGATTGTTACACTTCAGAAAGAATGAGAAATAAAATACAGAGACCTTGTGAAGAAAGTTACCTCTTCACAATGGACACTTCCTTTGTGCCAATGGAAACTGTCGGAGCCCTGCACTTTCGGGTAAGGGTCTCCTGAAATGGGACCAGTTCTCCATCATCTTGAGAGATCTTAGGAGGATATCCCTCGAGAGGAGCAAGCTCCAACTCAGGGAGCTCAGCAAGCTGAAAAGAAAAAATATCTCAACATTGCAGAAAGAAACAATAATGTATAGATGAACACATAATTTGATTTACTGCTGGAAAACTTACTAGTATAACAGGATCATCAGCCGTCTGCATGTCTAGGGACAGCTCCGGGATTTTCCTCTCGATCCGCTCCCTTATCAGCCACATGATTTGGGACTCATAATCCTTTTCCGAGTAAGGACGGGAGTAGATTCGGAGAGAGTCCGACTTGCTTTTGGTGATGGAGTGCATAAACCGGTCACCATGCTGTTGGAGAGGCTAGATCCTTTTTGACCCTTGTGCTTCATCAGATATTCGATCCGCCTCTTAGCAAGAAGTAGGTCGTCAATGAGAGCCGGAGGATCTGCGTCCTAGGAATCTTGGGGCGTGGCGGCGCCATCAACGAAAACTGGCAAAGCAGATGCTTTCATGGGAGCAGGTTTGTCCTTATGATAGAAGAACATGGACGGCCATTGCTTCACCGACTCACTAGCCTTGATCCTGGATAGACTCGCTCTCTCCTAACAAAAGAGCTAAGGGTTCTGGTAATATAAGGATTACCGGCGGTGATAGAATTTCTCTGGGTATCAAAGTAATACCAGAACAGAATGAGACTCGGCCTAATACCAAGATACCCCTCACACAAATAGGCATAACCGCTCATTTCTAAAATAGAGTTTGGGGGGAGATGGTGGAGTTGCACTCCATAATGATCTATGACCTCAGAAAAGAAATCTGAGTGTTGAAAGATCAAACCTCTGTCGAGGTGGGTGCCGAAATGCACTCGCTCGTCGGTGTTGGGGGTGGGGATGGTTTTTCCGAAGCCACTCGGCCAGTCCCCAGCACGGAGGAGATCTTTGTTCTCGATGACGTGGAGCTTGGTTTAATCAAGAACACACGGTTCCAGACCCCGTGGAACTTCTCCTTCTCCACCGCAGGTGCTATCACCGTTGTCACTGCCACAGCAGAAGATGAGGCCTCAGCCATTTTCTAGGCACCGGTGACCTAGGGTGGGAGGCGCTGTTGGATTTGGGGGAGGTAGAGGAGCTCTATTTGCAGGAGATGTCGAGAGGAAGGGTGAGGAACTGGCGCTGGTGAGGAGAAAGGAAGAAATCTCAACCCCTTATATCCTTCACCTTAGCCAAGATTCGTGCAAAGTAAATAGTAACCATGCCACGCATTGTGGAAGGATCTGGGTAACTCCCTCATGGTGATTACGCTGCCTCGATCTCCGTGCATGCATTAAAACGACGCCTCGGTTTCACGAAAGTCGAACCTACCAACGGTTGTGCTGACAAGAATGTCTGTTAGTGACGTGACTTGTCCTTGACTGATGCGAGGTTACGTCAGAGACTAAGTTCCGGCTTAGTTTGAATTTCAAGCTAGAAACCCGAATAAAGTATTTATAGGTCCGACTCCTTTTGGGACCCGGATCCTATCCTTTCTTTTTATGTTTCAGGAACCGTTCAAGATTCTGCAAGCCGAAGATAGGTCAAGCTAGACGATGATGAAATCCAACTATAGATCTTAGAGGCTTCTGGGGGCTGCTATTGGGAATATACTTTCCGAGTATCCTCATTGTTCCTCACTGACCAGGGTGGCCCACTTAGTGTTCGAGCTTTGTTTCCAGGGAGGACCAGTCAGGGAGAAGAGACGGAGTCCAGTTCGACTACAGGAAGGCCCAGAAGATATACCAACATAGACATGTAGTGTTGCTTGTACTTCGAGACGTACTTTGTATCCAACTCTTAGTCGTAACCGGATAGGTGTGTACTGTAAACCCTAGGCTGGATATCTATATAAGTCGTCTAGGGACTAGACTTTAGGGAACCTCACAATAGTCTACAATCTCAACTCACACAGGCGAAACCCTTGTAACCCATATTCCGGCTCTGCCGTATTACTGGATTGCTAGCAGGAGTAGGATTCGTCTAAACCCGATGGATTCGAACCTAGGTAAACTTGTGTGCTCACCATCCCAGAACACCGTACATCTCACACTGCTCTGTCTCGCACGCCCCGAGGACCCCCTCATGGTGTACTTGTCATCAATCCGATGACACCTAGATAAGGCCAGCTCTCACGTCTCCTCGAGGAGATCGACGCTGTCCTCGCGTGCTTCCTTGGCTTGCTGCTCCGTGTACAGTAGCTTGCAGGGTGTGTCGAACTCTGTGTCAGTTGGCAGGACTGCCTCTGCTACGTAGATGAGGAAGAATGGTGTGTAGCCGGTGGAGCGGTTTGGCATGGTGCGCAAGCTCCACAGCATAGCTGACAGCTCTTCTATCGAGCATCCAGGGGATCTCATCAGTGGTTCGATCAACAGGAGCTTCATTCCGGCTAACACCAAACCATTCGCTTGCTCGTACTTCCCATTGGATTGGGGGTGCGTGACGGAGGCTAGGTCCAGGCGGATGTCGTTGTCTCCATGGAAACACGGGAAGGCCCCTTTGGTGAAGTTCATGCCATTGTCAGTGATGATGTTGTTGGGGTATCCAAAATGCGTGATGATGTCGGTGAGAAACTTTACCAATATCGGCCCTAGACGGTACATGGCCAGGTGATGGGGATTGTCTTTAGTGTTGTAGACGGAGTATGTTTTTTTGGGTGAATCGTTGGCATCCATTGCATGCCTTTACCAGTTGTTCGGCATCTTCCAGCACCATGGGCCAGTAGAACCCGTGGCGGAATGCCTTTGCCACTATGGCGCGCGACGATGCGTGATGACCGAATTTACCTTGGTGAATGTATACCAACATCAGGATTCCTTCTTCTTGGCTCACGCAACACTAGAAGATTCCTCCATCACTGTGCTTGTACAGCTCGTTGTTGATGATGGTGTACACGCTCGCCCTGCGCTTTATTTGCCTTGCCTCGACCATTTGATCAGGCAACTCCCCTTTAGCTAGGAAGTTCATGAATGGCTTGCCCCATGAAGGTGTCTCTAGGATGGTGCACATGGTCTCCATGATCAGCTTCAGTTCCTCACTCCAGGCCAGCTCGGGCTCATCAGGCGGCCTGCCAGGTGGGAGGCCGGAGGCGGCAGTTCCTAGGCCGTTGGAGCTGGCTGGGAGTGTTACGGCCTTTGGCCCAGTAGTCCCTGGGTGCGGTGCGGTAGTCCCCGAGTGTGGTGTGGTAGTACCCAGGTGTGGCACGGTAGTCCCTCTGATCTTGGACGTAGCTTCCAGTTGCTTGGATCCGGTAGTCCTCGGGTCCGCATCCAGCACGATGGAGTCGGATTTCGGACATGGTGTGATGGAGGGCTTGTGCAAGTGCTTGTGGGTGACCCAGACGGAATTGCTGCACTTGTTGACCTGACGTGGGCGAGTGCATCCGTGACTTCACTGTTTACTCTAGGCACGTGATAAAACTCACATCCTTCAAAGTAGGCGCATAGCTGATGTACGAAGAAGCGATATGGTACCATGTTTGCATCCTTGGCGTCACAATCGCCTTATACCTGTTGCACCACCAGGTCTGAATCTCCAAAGCATAGGATATGCCTGATGCCTGTTTCTTTTCCCATTTTTAGGCTGTGGACAAGCGCTTTGTATTCAGGGACGTTGTTGGAAGCATGGAAGTGGATCTGTAGCACGTATTCTAGCCAGTCTCCCTTTGGAGAGGTGATGACAACCCCGGCTCCCAGTCCGCCGTACATCTTGTAACTGTGGAAGTGTAGCTTCCAGTGCGTGGAATCAGGGCATGGAGGCAGGTACTGCTTCTCCGCCCAGTCGATGAGGAAATCAGCCAAAGCTTGGGACTTGATCCCGTTCTTGGATCATACCGGATGCAGTGTGCGGTGAGCTCTATTGCCCACTTCTCCACCCGGCTGGTGGCATCTCAGTTGCCAATGATCTCCGAGAGGGGGCTAGCTCCACTACCCGGATGGAGTGCTCTTAGAAGTAGTGCATCAGTTTCTTTGCGGCCATGTATACGCCATACACCAGGTTCTGATAGTGAGGGTAGTTCTGCTTTGATAGCGAGAGCACCTCACTTAGGTAATATACTGGGCGCTGGACCGGCTGCGCCTTTCATTCTTCTTTCCTCTCAACCATGAGGACGACGCTGACAACCCGATTAGTAGCTACAATGTACATCAGCATTGGCTCTTTTGAAGCGGGGGCCGCTAGCGTTGGTGGAGAGGATAAAATGCGTTTGAGGTCGCGGAAGGCCTCATCCGCCTGCGCCGTCCAAAAGAACTTGTCCGTTAACTTCATGAGCTGGTACAAGGGGAGTGCCTTCTCGCCCAGCCGACTGATGAACCGACTGAGGGAGGCTAGGCACCCAGTGAACTTCTGCACATCATGCAGGTTCTATGGTGGCTGCATGCGCTCGATTGCGCCGATCATCTCTGGGTTGGCCTCGATTCTGCGTTCTGAGATAAGGAAACCAAGGAGCGTTAGGGAATGTTTCCTTCAGGTCTTCGGTTCAGCTTCATCTGGACTTGGCAGAGGTTAGGGAATGTTTCCTTCAGGTCTTCGAGGAGTGTTCGCTTCTCCTTCGTCTTGAACACTACATCATTGATGTAGGCGTGCATGTTTCTGCTGATCTGCGTTTGGAGGCATTTCTGCATGTAGCGTTGGTACATGGCACCTGCGTTTTTCAGTCCAAATGGCATGGTGGTGTAGCAGTAGGTCCCGTACGGGGTGATGAATGTTGTCTTTATCTGATCAGTGGTAACTGGAGTACGCATCTAGAAACGACAACAACTCGTAGCTGGCCATGGAGTCGATCACTTGGTCTATCCTTGGCAGGGTGAATGGGTCCTTGGGGCATGCCTTGTTGAGGCTGGTGTAGTCAACACACATGCGCCTAGTTTTCTTCTTTTTTAGCACCAGCACTGGGTTTGCCAGCCATTCTGGGTGGAAAACCTCCATGATGAATCCGACTGCGAGCAGCTGTCAACACCCGGATTTTTAATCCTAGATGCCCGTTTTGCCATACCTCGCAATCCCAGGATTACCATTTTTGTGAGACATAACGGATTGGATATCACAGTACATCATCCATTACAAACCATACATAAGGTTTTACACAAATAATGATCTCATGATCCAGTCTTTAATACAACAAGCAGCGGAAATAAACGATAGCGTAGCGGTGGGGTCCATCTTCAGGGGCACAGGCAATGCTGACAAAGCCAGATAGTCCTAGTTATCATAGCCGTCCTGCTGACCATCATCTTGATAATCTCCTTCATAGTCTGGCCATGATAATAGCCAGGGACAAAAGCCATGAGTACTCTTTAAGTACTCGCGAACTACTACTAGCAAGGAGTATAATTCTAAGTTAAAGTACTGAATCTAAGTTAACTATCAAGTTAAGTTTGGAACCTAAGCTGAGTTCAGAAGCAAAGAAAGATAAAATAAGGTTCTAGAATCACTTAAGTTGGGAAGCTATTATCATCAACACAACCCTGTTGTGGTCAAGTCAAAGTTCATCATTCGTTTCAAGTTATTTAGACAACATCTGACAACGAAACAGTATGGCCATTCCAACTGTCCATAACCGCGGACACGGCTATTCAAATAGTTTGACACTCTGCAGAGGTGGTACACTTTCACCACAAGATTCGATACATTTGTCAGGGATAACCCTGAATCATCATACTTAGTATGCAGATAATCAAACATAACCTTCCCTTTACACACCCTAGTACAAGCACCTCTCCTATGAGCATGGCCTCCCAACCATGACCATAAGTCATCTTGGGCACTGCATAGGTGGATAACATTGAGAGGTAGCCTCAACTCAAACCTCTCCCGTGAGGGAACTAATACTAATGCATATAAACTTCCAGCTAAACCTTACCCCATTCAGGTAATGTGGTTGTAGGGTAAATTTGGAATGGTATCGCATCCGAATCCAACCATCAGTATTATAAAAGGGTTAAGGCTCATGCCTCATCATTTTCATCATCATAAACCAGTTGTGTCTCTCAACACATGTCAAAACATCTCAATAGAATGACTCATCATTCCAAGGTTTTCACAATTCATTTTCAACAAGTGTTCCCATCTAAAGTGACTCAAGTTTTTGATCTATTCTAAAATACTAAGTTAAGAGTATTCATTAAGGTGGAACATATGGTTTCAATCTCATGCCATGGAATGACATCTAAAGGTTTCTAAGTAGATCAAGTTTTATACTTTTTATTCTACCTTCAAAACCAGTAAAGAACTTTGTGTGAACTAAGGGAGGTAAAACTTGTCAATAAGACTTGGGGTACTAATAGCTAAAGGGGTGTGATCAAAGCATGCTTACGGCATCTTTGCTAAACCATCTAGTTTTAAATCTAGCCTGCTAACAATAGCTTGCCTTGGTTGGTGCAGTGGCTGAGGTTTTCTTCTTCTTCTTCTTGGTAGAACTCCTCCTCCTCGAAAGTTTGGTCGGTACTAGCGTCTATAAATACATAGGGAGTAGACAATCACCAAACAATACTTAACTAGGCTAAGTAGCATTCTAAAACACACAATTGATAATCTATTATCATCACAAGCATCACAAGTTTAATTCAATAGTTTCAACCTTTTTATTTTAGAAAAGTAATTTCTACTCATTGAAATTTTAACTAAAATTTAATATTCACCACCAAACTATGGGATCATGTGGACACATGTCCTCACCACATATTCTAACATGTGGGAATGAGATTTAAAGGCTGGATCAATATTACTTTAGTTGAAGTTCATTATTTAATGATTTAAAGTGACTAGAAATGCCTATATAGCATTATTTTGGTACTAGTCCAAAGTCACTGCATGTAAACCTTAATATTATTACATATTTGGATAGATATGATGAAATGTGATTTTTGAGAGTTGGAATCAACTCAAAAGCTAACTTGGTTGATTTTATAAAAATGTTGCAAGGTGCAAAAGCTTCTGTTTTGTTATTTTTATTAGGAGAGATCTATAACTCTAATTGAAATAAATCCAACGGGCTTGGATAGATTATTTCAATACCTTTCAGAAAAAATTTGTTTCATGCTATTTGGATTTGTCAAACTCACAGAATTCAATTTTGAAATAGTGGACAGAAACTAGATTTAACTAAAAAGAAAAAACCAGATTTGAATGTGTGGGCTAGCGCGGGAAAAGAAATGGGCCGGCCCAGTGGTGCTCCCCGGCACGGGGCTCAGCTGACAGGGGGGCCCACGAGTCAGCGGCACTTAACACGCGAAATGGTACGCGCGCTGTGGGCCATGCGATTAGAAGCGAGATCAACGGCTGAGGGTCGTCGTCGACGACGAACAGGTCACCGGCGAGATCGAACCCTAGCGACTCGATGGGGGTCTATTGGGGGCGTACCAGGGCTCCAACGGGGTCGACGAGGCGGGCAAACAATGTGGAAGATGACGGCGAGGCGAGGCACGGTTGTGGCGGAGCTTGGGGCGGTCGAAATCAACGGCGCCCTTCTCCTCTAGAGGCGGCGGCTCCGGTTCCAATTCCGGTGAGCTGCTGCTCCACTTGCTCCGGCTAGAGGTTGGTGAGGTTCAGAGAGGTGAGGGGAGTGGAATGGTGTGGAGAAGAATGGCTAGGGAGGGCTCCTTTTATAGGCCCGACGGTGAGACCGAGCGGGATGGGCGGTCGACAGTGGTGACATGGCTACGGCGAGCTAGAGGCATGGCTAGGGGGTGGCGATCGATGGGCGGTTCCCTGGCGGTGCTCTAGGACTTAAATGCGGCCGAAGGGGCGGTGGTACGCGGTCTGGGCGAGGTGGCGCTCTGTGCGGCCGAAGCGGCGGTGTCCACGGCGAGCGGTGGCTGTGAGGCTTTGGGCGGCGAACGAGGATGTCTAGGGTGTTCGCCAGGTCGAGGCGGAGCGGCGGGCGCGGGCTGCGGTCGAGCTGCGGCTTGTGCACGCGGGGACACAGCGTGCTCTGCAGGCGGCATCGGCATGGTGCGGTGGCACTGGGCACGGGCTTTCCTCGGTGGTCCATGGCAGCACTTGGCTCGGGCAGGGGATAGAGAGGGGCGGTGAGGTGCTGGCTACCTCCTAGACATGGATAGGAAGGAGGAGGTGGTCGGCTGGGGTGAGGGCAAGGTTGGCCCGCGAGTTAGTGCTCGGCATGGTTTGGCCTCACCACTAGGGTGTAGGGGTTGGGGTGGTAATGGCATGGTTTGATCAAGTGGAGACAGAGGGAGTGTTTTGTGCTCAAATGGGTGGCTAAACTCTATAGAAACAGTGAGCTAGCTATTTGTGTTTGATTCTGCCTGCCATGTGTTTGATGAAATGGCCGCAAGAGAAAAAGTTTTGAGTTTTGATTTCAAAATTTTTGAGTAATCTCCACTAGTGATAGGTAGTCTCTGGTTGCAAGGGTTTTGAAAGTGGAGCTCAAATAGATGGTTTTTGAAATAGGGGTGATCTATGCATATGCATTAGATTCAATTTTAAAATGTCATTTAAAATAGTTAACATAATGTTTTTAGCAGATCCAAAGGTGGGCCTTGGTACCTCATCATGTGTACTAGCAAGGGGTGCAAAGATCAAGAATTGTTTCTGTTAAGAATTGAATACTAGGAATAGCCAAAGTAGGCATGAGAGTTAAATTTGCCAAAATGACCATTCCTTCCTTTTAATTCTTTTTGATTTGATTTTCTTTAGGAAAAGTTTGGGAATGATGTAGATGATGTTTAAATCACCTAAGAAACATTTTACAAGCATTGGATCAATCAATCATGGCAATTCAAACAACTCCTATTTTAAATGCATACCCATATGAATGCTTTCATTTTAAATTTGGAAAAGTTTTTGTTAACCCTATTTTTGGATGATTTGATCTTGATAAGCTTAGATTTAAGTTTTGGTATGTTACAGCAGCCGAGTGATTTCTTCACAAATGGTCCTTCTCTTCTCTTCAGCAAAGCAGCGTAGTAATTGATTTACCGGCTTTGCATCCGGCGAGTGCTCGACGAGCTCCCTTGGAACACCAGACATGTCATTGGGGGACCATGCGAAGATATCCCGATTCACTCAAAGAAGTCGATGAGCGCACTTTCCTATTTGCTGTCAAGGCCATCTCCGACCAGGACAGACTTGTCGAGCTCGGCCTCATTGAGCAAGATCTTCTTGGTGCCCTTTTATTACTTGAACTACACTTCTCCAGCTGGCTTTGCCTCGCCAGCTGACATGTTCGCCTGTAGAGACACCATGTTCTACATGATGATGCATTTCTCTTCCACAATGATCATTGCTTCGGCTATCTTGGAGCCGTCAGTGGCGCACTCCACCGACCGGCTATAGTCGCCAGCGATGGTAATTACTCCCTATAGCCTGGGGAGCTTCATCTGGAGGTACGCATAGTGTCACACTGCCATGAACTTCATAAGCACAGTGTCCTAGGATGGTGTGGTAAGCACTGCAGAGTTTAACCACCTTGAACCAAATAGGCTCGTGGCTGAAGTTGTCCTCCGTGCTAAAGAGGAGATCCAGCCGGATCCTACCGATGGGCGAATGTGATGCACCCGGAACAGCTCCGTGGAAGACAGGAGGTTGATGATACTTCCTCCGTCAACCAAGATGCGAGAGAACCTGCATGAGTGCTTCTTGGAGATGATGATGGGCTCCAGGACCATGGCGTATGTGCCCGGATGCGGCGACACGTCCGACTGGTCCTTCTGGCTCCATTTGACCTCTTACTCAGACCACTTCAAGAACTAAGTGATAGGGGGAACGATTGCTTTCACCTCCGCCTCATGACGCCTTTTGGTGTGCTTGGTTTCTGGCTCGGTGGTGAAGATGTGGTAGTTCCCCATCCAGCAAGGATAGTCTCCTCCGTTTCATCCTGGTGGTTCTGGCGCTCGCAGTTGTCCTGTTGGCCGCCGGCTGGCGGAGGCGGGGGTGGCGGTGGTAACCGATAAACCTCGTCCATCTTCTTTGTCCAGGTGCACTAGCGGGCTGTATGCGTAGCCGGCTCGTTGCTGCCATTATGGAACTTGCATGGGCCATCAAGCATCGATTCGATGGTGTACTTGGGCCGAGATGGCTAGTCATCAGGCTTCTGTCTCCGGCTGCCGCCTATAGCTGGGTCCTCTTGGACGGCTACCACCTACCTGGAACAATATTGGTTATCCGGTTGGTCATCTTTCCTCTTGCCGTGGTGATTGTCATGCCGCCTGGAGTTGTGGTTGTTCCATTCCGGCTGTCGTCGGTCCGTGGCGACCTCCATGATGATCAACACCTAGTCGTCCAGCCAGATGAACCTTTTCATTGCCGTGTCCAGGGTGGCATACCGTGATATCCATGGTCTTAGACATGGTGTCGGGCTCCATCCGGCAAAGTTTGTGATTGAACATAGTGCCGTCTCTATAGCAGTTGATGAAGAAGTCGACTGCTTGGTGCTCGCGCACCCCCTCACACGAGTTGTGCATGCTTGTCCACCAGGTAATGTAGGATCGGTTTGTCTCATCCTTGCCCTGAACGCAAAGGGCGAGCTCGTCGGGGGCAACCGAGCGCTTGTAGGTGTTGGTTATGTTGCGGACGAACGCCTGCTCAAAGTCAATCCAAGCGTTGATTCTGTTGTCGAGAAGACTGTTAAGCCATGTCTTAGCTGAGTCGAGGAGCATGAGGGGACGTAGCATGGGAATCTCGAGGCACACCGGATGGAGCGTTTCACCCGGCTCTGCTCTTTGTCTTGTGGCTATCCGGCCAGGCCTCCCTGGAGCCGACCAGATGGGCCTGGCTTGGCCTACCCGGGGGTCATCCCCCCGACACTTTTGTTGATGGTGGCCTTTGTTTGTTTGCATGTACTCTAAGGAGAAGACCCTAAGAAGATGTTTATATTTGGATATTATTATTTTCTAAGGAGAAGTCTAGGGACATATATTGCCATATTGTTGATCATAGTCAAGCCACCTTCTTACTCATAAGCCTTGTCGTACTGTTTTACTTATGCATGTTCTATCTACTATTTATGAAACTGCATTGTTTTAATATATGAGGAGTATCTCTCATAGTGGCTTAGATCCTCCAAACCATTACACAATGGTACTACTAAGTACAACCCCCTCGATGACACCTACTTGTCCCTAGTATGGTAGATGGTGCATTACACCGTACCCCTTTAGAAACCCGCTTTAGCCAAAGCAAAACTAGAGGATACGAAGACCCCGGAAAAGTTTACAAAATCTTTTAAGAGAAAGCCATGGTGAGGTTTGAACTGACAAGATGAGTTTGAGAAAGGAAGAAGGATTTTTTTACAAAATGCTGAAAGAAAGAAGAGGAAAAATGTTTACAAAAATGCACCTGTGTATTTGCAGCTTTAGCTTTAACAACTTAAACCGTGCAACCACATTACTCCTATATGGGAAGGGGTAGGCTCGAAGTTTGTCTACTCTGGTATGATTTTTCTCGCAACTACTACAAGGGATGTAGATCTCTGGAGGCTGGCTCTTCTCCTGTAATGGTCCATGAAGCGTCGATGAGGTGAAGAAACAAACGCCTATAGGCCGCCAGGCGTTACTATGAGCCTCTGATTGAAAGCGCACACTTTGTGCAGTGAAAAAGGCGCTCTAGTTGGTCCACGGTACTCGATATCTCGGTGTTGAGGGGAACGACTCATATGGTAGGTGCTTATACTGGAGTGGGCATTCTGAAGGTCTTGACTGGTTACTCAACCCACGATCAGTGTAGATCAGGGGAGGGTACCCAGATGGTATGGGTGTACAACCTCTGTAGAGTGTAAATCTATTCAAATAGCCATGTCCACGGTTATGGAAGGGTTGGACAAACTACTATAGAGCGGTGCTGGTTTTGATTTCAAAAAGGATTTTGGAAAATCAAAGGCTTTTGGAAATGTTTTGGCCATGGGATGGTAGGAAAGGTTAATGGTTTTTACCATGGGATGGTCGGAAAGAAAGGAAAGGAGTTGGTCACGGGATGATCGGAAGGAGGAGCTAATGGGTGAGCCAATCCTAGCGTTTTCGGACACTTTTCAAAAAGGTTTCCAAAATTATTTACAAAAGTTTTCAACAGAGATATGTAGATGTAATATCTACAAGAGAAACTATCTTAGAAAAGAACCTCTCTTGGAGCCCTCCTATTACCACAGCCATATTGCATATTCTCTTGTTATTATGTTTCTCTTAAGGTGGTTTTCGAGTAAATTCAAAGTACTCACTGGCATTGTTCCTGGCTATTAACTTGGTCAGATATCAAGAAGATGATGAAGTTGATGTCTATGCGAGCAAGGATGTTCTCCCAGTCAGTTGCCTGTAGGTTAAGGCGTGGCTCGGGCTCTAGGCATGATGAAGTTCCGCTGATGATGATTGATGTATCCATAATGGCAAATACGGTATGACATGTATCCTCTTAAGTAGTGGATGTTTACAATGATACTTGTCGGTTATGTGCCACGACTAGCTGATGATGAAATCGTGGTGTATACATAACAGGGGTTCTCGAAGGAGTAATCCGAGGGCCCCATAGACTTGGTATTAGAGACATCCTGACCGTAGGGGCCCCATAGCATGGTCGTTAGACAAAGAAACTATTTTTGGAAACACCTTCTTTCGAAAACTAATTTTCTCAAAATCTCTTTGAAAGATTCTACTTCTTATCTTCTCCTAGTTTAAATTATTTCGAAAATGGTTTCTTTTATTCTCTGGTCTGAATTTCAAACATACGGATTTCAAACAAACATGATCTATAACCCGGTGAAGATAGTGATGACGAGATGTAGACAAGAAACTCCTAGCAAACACAACGAGAGTACAAGATCGCCCTACCAGCGGAATCCTCATAATTCGAAGAAATCAAGTGCTACACTACTGACAAGCATCCAATGACATGACAAAGGCTTCATATGCAAGACAAGACTATCGATCGCTTTGACACCTAGGATCAATAGTCCTAAGGTAGGATTCCCCCATATCACGAGTAGTTAACTCCTTGGCCCCTACAGTAGGTCGTGTTTTCTTTCCTAAGTGCATGATGTGTAGCTTGATGTGTGCCATTTTCTAAGAACCTTGCGACCATGTCACCATGTTCACCTGTTATGTGTATCCTAGCTTATTTTGACCTTAACAAACATGACTCAAAAATCGATACCCCACATAGTAACTCAAGAACCACCCCTAGTTAGTCGTTGCTAAAAAGAATCCATACTAACCTCGGGAGTTATGGGCATACAAGTATCTCAAGAACTCGGACTTCGACATCATCAAGTTAGAACAACTCGAAGACTCCTCCTCCACAGGATGGCCTACCTCATCAAATTCCACTCTCAAGACTCGTCACCAACACTGGACGTCGTTAATCCAGTATTGACATGAGCGAGAATCCCGTGGAAACCGGAAGATTATCACCAAAGGCTCCCTTATACACTCGAGAAACCACAACAATTTCTAAGCCAGACAGGAAGTAAAGAGCTAACTACACCAACCTTCGGTATATTAGAGTTGTCGACCCTCTCACAAGACTAACTATTCTAGTTGACCCTACCCAAACCAACAGGAAGTTCTCACTAGAATGGCAGGATACCCCTAAATCCTAAAGACAAAGATGCATGAAGATAGAGTCTACTCCGCCACCGAGTGGAAGCAACGCAAGGAGTTCAAGTGAAGACCACTCCTCCGAAGTTGAATTCTTCTACCCTAACTGAAGATAATCAAGAAGAGTCATAAACCGCTAACTTGCCCTGAGCTAACTCCTTAAAACATTGTTAGAAAACCACCATGACAAGGTTTACGCAATAATGTGTCGCTCGAAGACCTCAACTTAATACACATAGATAATAGAGTCTTTCTCTAGAATTCTCCTAGCACTCTAAAACACAAGATCTACGCCCTTCCCGAAGTACCTTAGTGAAGCTCTAAGGTGGAAATACTATGTTTTTTCACTCAAATCCCGAAGACTGTCTACTGGAAGATACTTTAGGAAGATTTTCCAATCCGATGTCCTTCTCCAAAATCAACTCGAGAGTCGTCAAAATCTCAGAGGATAGACCTTTTCAACCACCGTCAGAAGTCCACTCAATCTTCCAGTGCCAAAGAAGCCCCAAATCCAAACAACTAGAATACTTGAAGTCGACAAGACTACAGAAGATGACAAAACTATCCTCCCAAGGGTTTGAAGAAGAATAAGGAGTCAATGTCTAATAAGATTCCGTGAAGATTCTCCTGGGCTATTTTAGTTGAAGACCCATCGGAAGGACTGCAATATCACTAACTTTCTCAACTCTAACCTACCTGGACTATCCACTAATCCCACTGCTCAGATAGCCTAAGTTCGAAAAGTAGTATATGAGCCTCACAGGACCCAGTTCACGAACATCATCGGAAGGTTTGAACTCCATGCAGAAGATTGTGAGAACCACCTAACATCATCTGACGACTCCAAGAAGGAAGGACTGCATATTCTTTGATCCACCTTAGTCTAGTCTTAAGGGGGAAAGAATTCATCTTTCTTACAATAATAGAAAAATCCCCCGCGAGAAACAACCTTTGGAGTTTCAAAACTAAGTCGTTAAATAGGATACGATAGGCCCCTAAGAAAAACACAGTGAACCCTTACCAAAAAAAGACATCAAGCTATATACTATCCTTCCTGAAGTTCCACCTAGAAATAGTTCGCCCAGCCAAAACCCTCAAGAATATCAAGCCCGAAAGGTAAAAAAGATCATCCATCACACTCAAGACTGGAAAATGCTCAACTCTTCGTGCATCTAATAAGATTGAAGTTCAACTTCACCGACATAGTAACCCCGTCAAAGACAAAGTCCAAAAGCTAGTAAGCTTGAGGCACATAGTAATAACCATGACATAGAAATCCCCTAACCTTACTTTGTCGAATCTCGGGACGAGATTCTTTTAAGGGGTAAGGTCTATAACATCCCAACTTAAGCAACCTTGATTAGTTGTCCAGAATGCAAACATCAGGGGGAGAAAAACTTTTTATTGTTTAGTGATGTAGTTTTTGCCTGTTGTTTGTTTGTGCTTGTGCATCTAAATGTATATCATATGATATACTCCTTACCTCACCATCAGTAGACAAAAGCTTTTTAACAAGACTATCTTGGATCATTTTACATATTCTCAAATGTTCTATCATTTCAAAACCTGAGCCAAGATGCACTTGCAAACCAAACTATTTTAGTAGCTTCTATTGAAAAAATTATGAATATCTATAAGATATAATCTCCTTATGTTTCAAGATAGAACTTTTAACTACTCTTACCCCTAGGCTTTCCAACACCTTTATAAAACCTTGAACTCTACTCTTGGTATAAATACCAAGGTACTATCATCTACTTAAAAATACACCTATTTTCAAAATACCCATCCTTACCCCAAGCTAGGTTTGGAGGTGTCCATATTAGTAGGTTTGTTTTGCTTGTAAGATGAGTTGCCTTGATATGTTGTCTGACTTGTTTGCTTAGGAACTAAAGTGAGCTACCCTAGGAGCTCATCCTGTAGGATCAAACTAAATCAAGATTACAAATCCTAATAAAGCCCCTTAAGCTTGATCTGACACCTAGTCAGTAGAGTGACCATCTCATCTCCTAACCAGCTCAATATAGGGCTAATCCATTCTGATAGCCTCCAAGTCCACCAAGACCAAATATAAGCATGGACCATTTCTACTCAATCAACACTTCAACATTATCCACTTGATGATGACTTGGAACTTTGCATCATCCCAAAACCCTCCTCTCTTACATTGTAGTCAAAAATCCCAACTCTGCCAAAATATGGATAAGTCTGGAAAACTGTTAGCAATGTCTCATCTCTAGGACTCCCTCTTCCTTAACACTTGTGCATTTTTGGAAATGCACTTAAACCATGTTGTAAACCATCCTAAGTACTACAAAGGCCCCACTTTTCTCTTGTCTAGACCATCCTATAACGCACTTGTTCTTGATGGTTCTACAGGCAAGAAAATAAGAATTCCTGCAAATCTTATCAACATGTCTACTTTCGAAGAAGCTCACATATTCATACTATATTATTTTGAGCAACTTTTGGCATGATTGTAATCTACTCATAAAGTTATATCCATAACTACTTCACTTGTTTCAATTGGAGATTTGTGTTTCCAAAACCCACATGGTTTTGAAGGCTAGTTGATAATCTGTTTTGGCACCCTTATTTTATTGAAAGTTTGTCATACATCCTTGGAAAGCTCAATCATGATCAACCTCAACTCTTTGATCCATGGTGATCTACATCACTGGGTTTATCCATTCATCTATCCCAAGACCCAAGATGAACTCTGAGCTCCAAGATCCAACAAGACTTTGAAGGTAATAAAATACCATTACCCAAGATCCTTAAATCTCATGTTTTCCCCAAAACCAAGTTTTATTTCCAAAACCCAAGGTTTAAAATGATTGATACAGTGTGTTTAAATTATCTAACTTGGATATAAAGATTTACCAAATATTATCCATAATTCTTTTAACCCAAAAAGAATTAATTTCTTTCTTCTCACTAAAACCTACAAACTCCCCCTATAAAAGAATGTATGTTTTTCTCCAAAACACAATGCCCACTTTAGGCCCAGTTGAGGCGTATGTATCATACCCTATCTTCCCATTTCAAGAATAAATATTTTTGAATAGTTCCAATAATTCTTTTTGCCCTTTTCTTAAATGGTAGAAATGATAAAATAAATGTTTTGAATACTATTATGCCTCAGTAAATTTTGGGAAAATTCTGCAAAGTGTCCATTCATATTTAGGATCATCCCAATTCAAAAACATCCTTGTCCGACTAAAAAATATCAAATCAAATCCTAAAAACCTTTTCACCAATATTTGAATGATTGATATAAAAATGATCTATAATATTCAGGAAAATCCCAAATCCAGGAGAGATATCTTGGCCATACCTATACACTAGTATAAATGTCCTACCCTTACCTTCTCATAAACCAAGAGTTGCTAAACCAAATCAAAGAGCTAAACCAAATCAAAACCCCACTCAAGCTTCACCCAACCTAGCCTTTTGAACACCACAGCAACCACCCTCCCCTCTTGTCGACATGCCACTATAGCACCATATGCCCCTTGTCCTTTAGATATTTGAGCAAATAAGAGAGAGAGACCATATCTTGCAAATCTTGGGAAATAAATGATACCATAGCTACTGCATGCCCCACCCCACTCTCTGGTCATGTACCCTATCCCACTCAACTCTCCATAACCCCTGCTGCCCAATGGTTGGCCACCTACCTCTCCCCAAGCTCCCCCTACACCATGCTCACCATGAACCCTTGTCTCTCGGTTTAAAGGGCCACATGCCACCAACCCCGCTCCTGCTCCCCCATTTCCACTGACCCACCTCTCCTCTCCTGACCCCCAAATACCCTTGAGTTCTCTCCCTCTCTACTGGGTAGAATAATAGAAAATCTCCATTTTATCCTTCGGTCAAGATCTGGCCCATACACTCTCTCCTTCCATCCCTTCCTCTTGCATGTCACCCTGACGAAGCCTCTGTATCCTCCTCTATCTAAACACTACTACATTTCTTCCAGATACGGCCCAAGACGTTGCCGGCGGGAGCATCCCGAGCATTCTCCACTATGGAAATGTGTTTCGCGAGGTCTACACAAAATACATCATGCCACCCTTCAGTGAAGTCATCTCCGCATGTCGCATCTCCTCCACCGCTGCCCAGATCGTCTCCTTCCCTCGGTGAGCACCCCCGTCTATCTCCAGCAACCCTAGGATTCCACCTCTGCCGGGATGTCCTCTCTGGGGACGACAACGATGGACTGTCCATGCTCACTTAATCGGATGGCCACAAAGTGCACGTACCCCTTCGTCACGCTCAGTGGATGATGCTGGGGGCCCGCTTGTCAGCTTCAAAGCCACGCCTCCTGTAATATCCCAGTTTCGGCAACCCTGAATAGTTGTCCAGAATGAAAAAATTAGGGGGAAAAAAAACTTTTTCTTGTTTAATGATGAACTGTTTGCCTGTTGTTTGACTATGTTTATGCCTATGAGTGTGTATTAGATGATATCCTCCTTACCTCAACACCAGTTGACACAAGCTATTTCACAAAATTGTCTTGGCTTTTTTCCATATTCTCAAATGTTCTGGCATTTCAAAACCTGAGCAAAGAAGCCTTTGCCAACCAACTATTTTAGTAGATTCTATTGATAAAACTATGGAGAGCTATAGAATACTATCTCCTTATGTTTTCAAGAGAGAACCTTCAACTACCCTTTTTATCGGTTTCCCAAAACACCTTTATTAAGCCTTTAAATTCTACTCTTGGTAGAGATACCAAGGACTCTCATGTTATTCAAACTCCAACCTTTCAAAATTTCCCATCCTTACCTCAAGCTAAGCTTGATGGTAACCCTAGTAGTATTTGAATTGCTTGTAAGATGAGTTGTCTTGATCTGCTAAGATGAATGGCCTTGATCTGTGGTTTGATGAATTGCCTTGATCTGCTACTTGATTCGTCTACTTTGGAGATAGTATGAGCTACTCTAGGAGATCATCACTAGGATCAAGATGGTTCCAAATCACCACACCCTAAGCAATAATACAAAGCCGGATCCGTCCTCTAACTACTAGGTGATCATCTAAAACCCCTAACCAGACCCCTTTTGAAGTGATCCCTTCTAGAAGCTTCCAAGTCAATGAAGACCATTATCAAGCATGGATCCTTCCTACGTCCTCTACACTTCAACATCAGCCACTTGATGATGCTTTGGTACCTTGCATCCCATCAAAATCACCACCACCCACACTCTAGTCAAAAACCCAAAATCTGCCAAATTTGGCTAAGTCTGGAATCTGTTTCAACATCACCTTTTTGAATGTCTCCTTTTCTCAACCCTTGTGCATTTTTGAAAATGCATTTGAGCCATCTTGTTAACCATCATAAGGACTACCAAGGACCACTCTTTCCCTTGGTTATATCATCCTCCATCCCACTTGTTCTTGATGGTTTGGCAGGCAAGAAAATAACTATTCCTGCAAATCTAGTCAACATGCCTACTTCGATAGAAGCTCACACCATCATCCCACCTTCTATGGACCAACGAGGTGCATGGTTGTGTTCTAATCATATAGGTCTATCAGTAACTACTTCACTTGTTTCCATTGGATATTTTTGCTTCTTAAACCCACAAGGTTTTGAAGGCTAGTTGATAATCTGCTTTGGCAGGCTTATTTTATTCAAAGTTTGAAATCAATTCTTGGTGAGGTCAAGCAGGATCAAGCTCAATCCTCTATACCATGTTGATGTACATCACGTGGTATATCCATCCATCTATCCCATGCCCCAAGGGGAGATCTGAGCTCCAAGATCCAACAAGGTTTTGGTGGCATGAAACCAATCTTATCCAAGATCCTTAAATCTCTAGATTTCACCAATATCAAGTTGGATTCTCCAATCCCAAGGTTGAAAATGCTTTTTACACCTTGTCTACATCATCTATCTTGATCATCAAGATTTATCAAATTTTATCCATATTTATTATGGACCAAATCGTACCCTACATTTCCATCTAAAAAATAAATAGTTTTGAGATCATTTATTATTTCTTTTTGCCTATTTTCTTAAATGGCAGAAATGAGATAATAAATGTTTAAATACTATTAGTCCTCAATAAATCTCGGGAAAAATCTCCTAAGTGTGTATTCACATGTGGGACCACCTCACATCAAAATCCAACAAGGTCCAATGAAAAAATATCAAATGAGCTCCAATACTTCACTTCTATAGTTTTTGAATAAATGGATTTAAGTGGACTTCTAATCTTCTGAAAAATACCAAAAAATCCTAGAGATGCATCCTAACCTTACCCATCTACCATCATCCTTATCTCAATTGGTCAAGATCATAAAAAATCAAGAAATAAACCTTGATCAGCCCTTATGGCAAATTTGGAACATTTAGCCTTTTTGTATCAAAAACCAAACCAATCCCTTTCTCCAACCTTACTAAGCAAGCTTGTACAACACCCACCCCTCCTCTGGTCGACCATCACTGTAGCACGCCCACTGTAGCTTCCCCATCCCTTGTCTCTTGTGTTTGGAAGAGGAGTAGAGAGAAGAGAGACAAACACAATATGACATAGATCTCTTCAAACTTGCTGCAGCAGCCTCCCCTCTCCCTCCCTACCACTGTACAAGACAAGGACCTCTTGTCACCTCTCTCACCGCCCCTCTCGGCCAATACATGTCCAACACCCCCCTCTCATGCTCCCCATGGTGTTGGTTCACCATGAACCGACCCCTCTCGGGTTAAATAGGCCAGAGGCCACCCCACGCCTCCCTCTGCCCCACATTTTCTCCCGCTTACCACCCAGCCACCCCACTCCCTCTCCCTGCCCTGTGCAACTCGGGAGAGTGAGGGAGAAGAGTTTCAGCCATGGCTCCAAAACCGAGACTAGCTCCCTCCTCCTCTGCATGTCACTCCCTGATGCTCCCCGACCCTCTCTTACTCTTCCCCTTTTGTTTTCCTTACTAAGCAACCGCTCCCTATGTAGCACAGTCGACCTCCGGCGAGGTGCCTCTCGGTCGTCTTTGCGTGAGCCCGGATCTAGTCGAAAACCGTTGATGTCGCCCATCGTCGGGGTCGTTGAAGAGCCCCACGTCCTCTCCGCCTACCTTCCGACACTCGCGAGCCCCGCATCCTCCCTGAGCCCCGCATCTCAATTGATCCGACGGCCCAGATTCGCCAATTCCCCTTTGGGGCTTTGTGCCGCTGGCAGGCGGGCCCCGCCTGTCGGGTTCGAATGCCACCTCCTGCGTGAGCCAGCTCCCGGTGGGCCGAAATCCCCCCCTCCCCGGCAGCCCACTTCCCCTTAGATCTGGCCCAGCTGCCCTTTTTCCCTGGCCCTTTATTAATTTCCTATATAGATCTATATCCAGCCATCTAGTTTAGTTCATTTTAAAAATGAAAAAATACCAGGTTATGCCCATATCTAAATTTACCCAGGTAGCCACCTATTTTGCCAAGCATGCTGTACCAAAAGTTTGGCCTAATACCACCAGTATCTTTTCTGTAGATTTAATTACCAACATGTACCATTTCCAGTTTAATAAATTCCTGAGTGAGATACACATCTCCAACATGGATGAAACCAAGTTCCACTAATAGCATAACTATAGTCCTACCATCTAGACCTTGTCCCATGCCAAGGTGAACAGCAGTTTATCCTTAACAAAAATAGCAAAAACAGCTCTGATTTGACTTTAGAAAATTCCCTAGACCAAACCATGAGTTTTTTTGATCTCATTCCAACTCTCTGTGATGTGGTACACTCAATACTACAAAAATCCAGGAGATCAAGATTTATTGAGCTTCTGAGGATTTCTGATGAATTAAACATTTCTGTCCATAGTGTTATCACTAGATAAATCATCACAGTAGTCCCACAGCTCCAAAAAGGTTGTTTCCAATTTCTACATAAAGGTATTTTATATACCTAACATGTGAAGTTGGAACCATACTAAAACCTTCTATAAAATAAATCTGGGCAAAAAGAAAAAAACCCCACATAACTGCCTTTTGGAATTTCTTGAGGGCCTTCTGTTAATGATTTTGACTTGATTCCAACTCTCACTGAACCAGTACTCCAAACCCTACCTAACCATACAAGGAAATAATTTTTGGAGCTCCAGAACGTTTCTGGTGAATTACTTCCTAAAACTAGAGCTTTTACCACTAGAAAATTCATAAGTAATTCAAGAAAATTGATAAAATAGTGAAACCACTTTTGTTGGTTTCATTTTCTCAACACCTATCTGTTTGTTTCATTTTTACACAATGGTATCATACATAATAGGTCCTTGGTCCAAAACTCCTCTTAGGTAGTTCCTTGGCTATAAATCCTAAGGGATTTTTTTCCCATGTTTCCAAGACAAGGCCAATCTTATGAAATCCATTCTTCCTAAGACCTACTGATTTGTAAACTTGTTTTGTTCATGTCTTGTTGTATGTATTGATTCTTGTATGCCTTGTGTTGATTGTGCTCTTGTTTGTCTGCATGTGTGCTCCCTGACGACGATAGTTGCGCTTATCTCGGAAATCAGAAGAAGGTGGTTATTATGGTTATTATTATTGGTACTATGGGATTATCTAAAGAAGAAGTCCAGGGAGATTTATGCCATATTCCTGATCACAGGCAAGCCACCTTCTTGCTCATAAGCCTTGTCCTACTGTTTTACTTATGCATGTTTTATCTACCGTTTATGAAACTGCATTCTTTTATTATATGATGAGTTATCTCTGGTAGTGGCTTGGCTCCTCCAAACCATTACACAATGGTACTACTGAGTACAAGCCCCTCGATGATACCTACTTATCCCTAGTATGGTAGATGGTGTAATACACCATACCCCTTTGGAGACCCCGTTTTAGCCGAAGAAAAAACTAGAGGATGGGAAGACCCCTGAAAAAGTTTTACCAAATTTTTTTATGATGAACCCTTGGTGAGGTGGGACATCACAAGAGATGTTGAGAAAGAAAAGGGTTTTGTTTTACAAAATGCTGAAGGAAAACTGGAGGAAAAAGATTTACAAAAATGCACCCGGTTCTTTGTAGTTTAGCCATAACAACTTAACTCGTGCAACCGCATTACTCTGGAATGGGACAGGGCTGGATTTGATGTTTGTTTATTCTAGTATAAGCTGCCTCGCAATGACTACAGGGGAGAAAAATCCCTGGAGGGCGGGCTTTCTCCTGTAAGGGTCCATGTGAGACATCGACCTGGAGAACGAACGAAGGGTCTACGGGCCTCCACGCGTTACTATGAGCCCCTCATTGAAACCGCACACTTGGGAAGTGGAAAAAGCGGTCAGGTTGGCTTGAGAACTATATAGGGCGTCCCGGTGTTGAGGGGAACAACACTCATAGGGTAGGCACTTATACTGGAGTGGGCATCCGGAGAGTCTTGATCGGTTACTCGACCCACGATTGGTGTAGATCAGGGTAGTCTACCCGGATGGTGTGGGTAAAGTGTGCAACCTCTACAGAGTGTAAATCTATTCGAATAGCCGTGTCTGTGGTTATGGACGGGTTGGACAAACTTCTGTAGAGTGGTGCTGGTTTTGGTTTCAAAAAGGATTTTGGAAAAGCAATGGCTTTGGAAATGTTTTGACCATGGGATGGTCGGAAGGAATACATGTCTTGACCATGGGATGGTCGGAAAGGAAGGAAAGGAGTTTGGTCATGGGATGACCTGAAGGAGGAACAAATGGGTGACCCAGTCCTAATGTTTTCCAAAACTGTTCAAAAACGTTTCCAAAATGTTTACAAAGGTTTTCAACAAAGATATGTAGATGCTATATCTACAAGAGAAACTAATTGAGAAAAGAACCTGTCTTGGAGTCCTCCTACTACCACAACCATAATGCATATCCTCTTGTTATTATTGTTATCTTAAAGTTGTTTGCGAGTACATTCCAAGTACTCACTGGCATTGTCCCTGGCTATTAACTTGGTTAGATATCAAGAAGAAGCTGGCGTCGACGACTATGGGAGCTAGGACGTTCTCCTAGTCAGTTGCATGTAGGTTAAGGCATGGCTCGGGCTCTACGCTAAATGAAGTTCCACTGATGTTGATCGATGTAGCCATAATGGCAAATAAGGTTTGACATGTATTCATTATGTATTGGATGTTTACTTTGATACTTGTCGGTTATGTTCCACGACTAACTGATCATGGGATCATGGTTGTATGCATAACAGGGATTCTCAGAGGATTAATCCGGGGGCCCCATAGACTTGGTATCAGAGCCATCCTAACTATAGGAGAACCTTAGTTATCATGGTCGTTAGACAGGAACGTTATTTTGAAAACCCCGTCTTCTGAAAACTAGTTTCTCAATGAGTTTCAAAAAGTTCTACTTCTTCTCTTACTCTAAGTAAATGCTTTCAAAAATGGTTTCCTCTAACTGTCGTCCAAACTTCAAACCTACGGATTTTAAATAACAAGGATCTAGAAACCGGTAAATACAATGAGATCAAGATGAAGACAAGGAACTACTAGCAAACACAAGGAGACTACAATATCGCTCTACCAGCAGAATCCTCATAATCAGAAGACATCAAGTGTTGCACTATCAAGAAGCGTCCAAGATACGACGAAGACTTGATCTGTAAGATAGTAACTCCGACCTAAAGAAAGATGATATCTAGGGTCAATAGTCCTAAGAATAGGATTCCCCTACATCGCGAGTAGTTAACTCCTTGGTCCCTAACATTGACTGTGTTTTCTTGCCTAAGTGCCACATGTGTTGCTTGATGTGTGTTGTTTGCCGAGGACATGGCGATCCTCTTCGCTTTGTTTGCCTTGTATTTTGTTCAGGTTTGCTTTGACCTCAGTAAAACGTTTGTCGAGGATCGATACCACACTGAGTATCTCAGGCACCCCTATTAGTTGCCGCTAACGAGAACCTAGATTAACCTCGGGAGTACATGAGAAGAAAAGCATCGCCAGAACCAAGAGTTCGACCTCGTCAACTCAGAACAACTTGAAGACTGCTCCTCAGCAGGATGGCATATCTCGTCCAACTCACCCCTCAAGACTCGTCAATAGCACAACACTCCCTTGTTCCTCAGTCTACTACAGCAAGAAGTCGTTGAAGCCGGAAGTCAATCACCGAAGGATCCTCAATATCCACAAGAAACCACCCGATAAGTCAACCAAGACAAGAAGTGAAGACCTAACTACACTAACCTTTAGTGTATTAGAGCTTCTGACCACCACATGAGACTACCTATTATAGTCGAACCTACCCAAACCGACGGGAAGTTCCTCCCTAGAAGGTCAGAACTACCCCTGAAGTCAGATAATTAGGAAGCATGAAGACAACGAGTCCACTCCACCATCAATCAGAAGCAACGCAATAAATGCAAGTGAAGACCGCTTACCGACGCTGACTGCTTCAACCCTGACTAACTACTAGCAAGAAGAATCGCAAACCGCTAACTTACCTTGAGCTAACCCCTGAAAGGCTTTGTTAGGAAACCACCCCCGCCAAGTTTGATAAAATAGGGCGTCGCTCGAAGACCTCAGCTCAAGACTCAGGGAAGATACATCCTTCCTCTAACATTAAGTCAACACTCCAAGACAGAAGATCTGCACCATTCTCGAAGAACCTTAGTGAAGCTCTAAGGTGGAAAGACTTCCTCTTTCCACTCACCTCTCGAAGACTACCTACCAGAAGATACTCCAGAAAAAAATTCCCAACCCCGTCGTCCTTCTTCAGGAATCATCTCGAGGATCGTCCAAACCTCAGAAGATAAACCTCGTCAACATCCGTCAAATGACTCCTCAATCTCTCAGTACCCAAGAAGCCCTAACTAGGACAACCTGAATACCTCAAGCCGACCAAACTATCCTCCCAAGGGTTCGAAGAAGACTAAGGGGTCAAAATCTAAGAAGATTCCATGGAGATCCTCCCGGGCTATTCCAGTTGAAGACCCGCCTGCAGGTTCACTAGATCACGAACCTCTCAGTTCCAACCCATTTAGAGGACTTGCGACTTCAACATATTCAAATAAGCTAAGTACGAATAACTATAGTATATAAGCCCCACAGGACCTACCTTCGCGGACGTCATTGGAAGATTTCAACTCTAGGAGAAAGAGTGAAGACATTCTTCAAAACATCAAACTACGACTCCAAGAAGGAAGGACTATGTCAAGTCTCCGATCTACCCCAGTTTAATCCTAAGGGGAAAAGACTGCGTCTTTCCCACAAAACTAGGGTAACCCTTTGCTGAAGCAAACTCATCAGCCCTGACCCAAAAATCGTTAAATAGGATACGCTACGCCCCTAAGGAAGAGCCATGGACCCTTAGAGAGAGGTACTCCCAACTGTAGATTCTATCCTCCGACGAGTACTCAGTGAAGTTCAAAAACGAGATAGTCTGCCTAGTCTAAGCCCTCGACATATAGAGTCCCGAAGGAATATAAGATCATCCCTCGCAATCAGGACTGGACTCTACTCAACTCTTTGCGCATCCCGGAAGACTAAAGCTCAACTTCATCAATAGAGTAGTCACTTTTAAAGATAGAGTCCGTAAGATAGTACTCGTAAGACACCTAGTATCAACCCGACTCAAAATCCCCTAACCCTACTCTCCTAAATATCGGGACGAGATTCTTTTAAGGGGGAAAGGTCTGTAACATCCCAATTTCAGCAATCCTGAATAGTTGTCCAGAATGCAAAAATCAGGGGGAACAAAAACTTTTTCTTGTTTAATGATGAAGTGTAAGCCTACTGTTTGACTATGTTTATGCCTATGAGTGTGTCTTAGATGATATCCTCCTTACCTCAACACCAGTTGACACAAGCTATTTCACAAAATTGTCTTGGCTTATTTTCCATATTCTCAAATGTTCTGGCATTTCAAAACCTGAGCAAAGAAGCCTTTGCCATCCAACTATTTTAGTAGCTTCTATTGATCAAACTATGGAGAGCTATAGAATACTATCTCCTTATGTTTTCAAGACCGAACCATCAACTACCCTTCTCTCTAGGTTTCCCAAAACACCTTTATTAAGCCTTTGAATTCTACTCTTGGTAGAGATACCAAGGACTCTCATCTTATTCGAACTCCAACCTTTCAAAATTGCCCATCCTTACCTCAAGCTAAGATTTATGGTAACCCTAGTAGTAGTTGAATTGCTTGTAAGATGAGTTGTCTTGATCTGCTAAGATGAATGGCCTTGATCTGGGGTCTGATGAATTGCCTTGATCTGCTGGTTGATTCGTCTGCTTAGGAGATAGTATGAGCTACTCTAGGAGCTCATCACTAGGATCAAGATGGTTCCAAATCACCACACCCTAAGCAAGAATACAAAGATGTATCCGACCTCTAACTACTAGGTGATCATCTAAAACCCCTAACCAGACCCCTTCTAAAGTGATCCCTTCTAGAAGCTTCCAAGTCAATGAAGACCATTATCAAGCATGGATCCTTCCTACAGCCTCTAAAATTCAACATCAGCCACTTGATGATGCTTTGGTACCTTGCATCCGTTTCAACATCACCTTTTTGAATGTCTCCTTTTCTCAACCCTTGTGCATTTTTGAAAATGCATTTGAACCATCTTGTTAACCATACTAAGGACTACCAAGGCCTACTCTTGCCCTTGGTTAGATCATCCTCCAACCCACTTGTTCTTGATGGTTTGGCAGGCAAGAAAATAATTATTCCTGCAAATCTAGTCAACATGCCTACTTTGACAGAAGCTCACACCACCATCCCACCTTCTATGGACCAACTCTTTGCATGGTTGTGTTCTAATCATATAGGTCTATCAATAACTACTTCACTTGTTTCCATTGGATCTTTGTGCTTCTTAAACCCACAAGGTATTGAAGGCTAGTTGATAATCTGCTTTGGTAGGCTTATTTTATTAAAAGTTTGAAATCAATTCTTGGTGAGCTCAAGAAGGATCAAGCTCAAACCTCTATACCATGTTGATGTACATCACTTGGTCTATCCATCCATATATCCCATGCCCCAATGGGAGATATGAGCTCCAAGATCCAACAAGTTTTTGGTGGTATGAACCCAATCTTACCCAAGATCCTTAAATCTCTAGTTTTCACCTGAAACCAATTTGGATTCTCCAATCCCAAGGTTGAAAATTCTTGTTACACCTTGTCCACACCATCTATCTTGATCATCAAGATTTATCAAATTTTATCCATATTTATTATGGACCAAATCTATCTAATTCCTTCAATAGACAAGATCTCCAAACTCCTTTCCCAATGGAAACTTTGGTTTTTGTAAAAACAATGCTAGAACTTTTTGCTCAATCGAGGTCCATATATCATGCCCTACATTCCCATATCAAAAATAATTAGTTTTGAGATCACTTATTATTTCTTTTTGCCTATTTTCTTAAATGGCAGAAATAAGATAATAAATGTTTTAAATACTTTTAGTCCTCAATAAATCTCGGGAAAAATTCTCCTAAGTGTGTATTCACATGTGTGACCACCTCACATCAAAATCCAATAAGGTCCAATGTAAAAATATCAAATGAGCTCCAATACTTCACTTCTGCAGTTTTTGAATAAATGGATTTAAGTGGACTTCTAATCTTCTGAAAAATCCCAAATAAATCCTAGAGATGCATCCTAACCTTGCCCATCTACCAGCATCCTTATCTCAATTGGTCAAGATAAAAAAAATCAATAAATAAACCTTGATCATCCCTTGTATCAAAAACCAAACCAAACCCTCTCTCCAACCTTACCAAGAAAGCTTGTACAACACCCACCCCTCCTCTGGTCGACCATCACTATAGCACGCCCGCTGTAGCTCCGAGTCCAGGACGAACACGGCGTCGGCCGCGTCGGCGCCAACCAACTCCGGCCGAATCGGAACGGATTTCGTGACCCTCGCGCCAAGCAAAGCCGCCTATAAGTACCCCGGCACGCCTCCCACGAAACCCTAGCCTTTTTTCCACCCCACCGCCATCGAGCCGCTGCCAATCGCTCGCCGGAGCTCCGTCGGACTTCGCCGCCTCCAGCCGCCGCTCACCGCCACCTCGGGAAGGAACAACCGACGTCGCCCCCGGGAACGCGACCACGGCGAGGAGCCGGTCGCCGTCATCTATTTCATCGGGCCGAAGGAGCACCGCCGCGCCGCCGTCCCCCGTCGCCGGCCGCCGCCGACGCTCCGCCGCCATCCATTGTCGCCAACACGGTAAGCCCCGCCCCCCCGTCCGACCATCAGATCGAGATCCAACGTCTACAAACGGTAAAAGAGCCCCGACCAACCGCGTCGCGCCACGTGGAAGCCGCCATGTCGTCGCCACGTCACCACTGCGTCGGCGTCATGCGCGCCGCGCCAAGCAATCCGCCCGCACGTGTCGCGCCAGCTGGCCATCTGTTTATTTCTCTTTTAATTAGGCAGAAATTACTCCAATCTTGTAAAATCTATAGTAATTCGAGTATTAGTCCAAAATTTGCGTATAATATACTGTTGGATTCATAATTTTGAGTACAGCAGTCTTGCAGTAGGATTTAAAGTTTAGATTAGAGTATTTTAATTCTAGAAAATTATTCGTAGATCCGTTTTAGTTGATTTTTGTTGTGTTGGCTTTGTATTTGCTTTGTATCGACGAGACCTTCTCTAGAAAATTGTCATATCATGCTTAGGGTGTACAGATCTGTCTCGAGGTAGATTGGAGTTGTAGATCTAGTTTTGAGCTTGATTATTTAGGGTTTTATCCAAAATACTTAAAATCTGTGGGAATCGATTTTAATGACATCCCCAACTCAACAACACCCCTGAATAAAACCCTTGGTCGAAATCGAATCCATCCTTGCATATTACCATGTTGCATGCATGCATATTCGACTTCGTGACTTTGTTTTGTGCAAATTGTGATTGGATCCATGTTTGTTTCATTAGATTGCTCGGAGTACACTGAGGAGTACTGTTGTGTAGATTGCTGCTCGGATCAAGGCAAGTTACACCACTTGTTCATGTTTATGTCCCAGTTTTGACTATGCATGTTTTACTCTTCAAATTCTGTAGTATGCATGTGTAGGATTTTGGTAGAAATTCTTAGTACAATTTTGTAAGTGCGGTTTTGTAGTATGCCATGAGTAGATCTATGCTTAGGATTTTCTATCCCAATAGGTTATCCTATTTTTCTAAGTTATGCTTGCTATTCTATATACTTATCTATATAAAGTACCATTGGGAGGGTTCGAAAGACTCAAAAACATTCTAAGTATGAGAGCTCTCTCGAGCGGATTTTTCTTCTCAAAACCCCCTTCAAAATAAAACTAAGTTTTCTTCTAGGCGGAATGGTTGTCGGGTCAACGAGTGGATATTTGGTGGAGGACGGCCGCCCAGGAATCAAAGAAGTCTGCCATATTTTAAAATTCAGAAGCTTCCAGTGTAATCACAATACATATAGGCTCTTTCTTGGCTTAGTACTTAGTGGGAAACCTCACCGGGGTACCAACATTTGGAGGTTCTTGGCACGGTTGGATCCAGCTGGTAGAGGGGCTACTAAGGGAAGGCTTCGCCATGGTCTTGTCTATAAAAGGACTTGATCGTGGATTGTGGGGAAAGTGCACAACCTCTCGAGAGTATTGCAATCTGATCGATCAGCCTTGTTCACGGAAATAGAACAACTATGAGCATCTGAAGGATGGAGCCTCTGAAGGATCTTCCTCTCTCTTTTCCAAACCTAATGTTTTATAAAACCCAAGGCGTGAGTAATATCGCCGTTGGGCGGGTTTTTGGGAACTTGGTGTGTAATATCCAAGTGCTAGGTTGATTGGGCACTTGGTGAGTAATATCCACGTGTTCCATTCGACCCTATACTATTTATCAAAGTTTACAAAGTAGGGAAAACTTTCTTCCTCTTTTCTTATTACATTGATAAAATTGGCTTTACGCAAATGAACTCTGGAGCCTACTCCTAGCCCTGCATGTAGATATAGACTTACTCTTTCCTTGGTGTAATTTTCGAATACATTCAAAGTATTGACCCAACTTGTTGGATGCACGTCTTATGTGCAGAATCCGAAGACTGAAAGGTGCGTAGGGATCACGGGTCTTCACGCAACTAGCCTGTGGCGTTGATGGACTCAAGTTCTGCTTAGTTTCCGTTGTTTTATCTAAGCTAGCTATAAGCTATGCAAGTTGTAATAATTATACTCTAGATTATTCATGTAATAATGACTTCTGGTTTACATGATATTCATCAACTGTGAAGTGCTAGCTATTGATCCAGGGACTATCATGTTAATCACCGGGACTTAGGATCTCTACCAGATCCGAGGTCATAACAGATGGTATCAGAGCACAAAGTTGCCTGTTGGACGTGACCCCTAGGATTGGAAACCACCCTTACCATGTGTGTTTTTCCTTTCTATATTCTTCCAAGTTATTTGCACTCTTCTAGTATTTGTCTTCCTTATCACCTTGTGCCTAATTTTCCTTCTCCTAACCGAAAGATGACGGCCTTCTACTACGACACCGCCGAAGACATCAAGTGCCTACGCTTCGGGGAATGCCTTCTGGACATCATCAAGACATTACAGTTACCCATGCCATCAATCAAGGGAAGCGAGTTGAGGAAGATGCACAAGGAAGGATGTTGGGCGATTGAAGTCATCCAACCAGGGCGCAGTCAGACAGAACCCAAGACAGAGGCCATTGTACTCAATGTCACCAGCGACTCCAAGGAGAAAGGACTTAGCATCAGCTTGCAGGAGCTCATTGGACGCCTTTGCGGACGCCACCATGAAGAGGTTGAAGGCCACTACATCAAACTCTTTGGAAGACGTGATGAGAAGGGAGTTCCAATCGAGTTAACCCCGGAGGAAAGGAAGACATGCAAGCGTCGAAGGATCCAATATCAAGACTTGGAGTTCCACATCAATGACCTTCAGAAGGGGAGCTGCCTTGAGATCATGAGGAATGACGAGCTTTGTGCCCTAGTCAAGGAGAAGGACGAGAAGATCGAGGAGCTGGAAGAGAAGATCAAGTCCCTAGGAGGGGAGCTCACCGCCCAAGACAAGAGGTTCGCTAATCAAGAGAAGAGGGTGCAAGATGAGAACAAGAATATTAGGGAGCAAAGTCTTGTGCTCACAAAGAATGAGATGGAGTTCAAGAACTTTGCCACCATGTTGAAGGACCTGCGAGCAGCCAAGAGGAGCTTGGAGGAGAAGATCACGCCTGTGACTATGGGGTCAAGTTTGATCAAGAAGCTACAGAAGGAGAAGAAGGAACTCCAAGAGAAGCTGGGAGCTGCTACCCAGGAGCTGCAAGAGGTGAAGGAACTTCAAGAGAGGCTCGGAGCTGCTACACCAGAGCCACTGGAGGTGAAGGAACTTCAGGAGAAGCTTGAAGCCATGACAAGGGACATGGTGTTATACAAGTCACTGCTGGAAAAGGAAGGCTTCATCATTGAGGATGAGGAAGCGGATGATGAGTAGAGTAGTTGGACCACCTTTAGTTCTATAGTCAAACGTTGTTCGCGATTGTAATGAGTACCAAAAATTATATTGGTTAGTTAAACTTGGTTGAGTGTATGGAACTATGTGTTTGGTTTGCCTTGTTTTTTTCGTGTGTTTTTCTCTTGTTTACATAAGGGTAGGAGTTTATTCCTTAGGCTTTCTATCTATTTCTTGACTTGTCTCCCAAACCCTCCAGATGGCGAGACGTGGAAACAACAATAACAACATGCCCCCAGAGATAGCACAACTTCTGAACTCCCAGAATCAGTTGATCCAACTCCTCACTCAAAACATGCAAAACAACAAGAACAACAACAACCCGCCGCCTCCACCACCCCCACCGCCCCAATAGGATCGCTTGACTCGGTTCTTGAGGTTGAACCCTCCAATTTTCTCAAGTAGTTCTGAGCCAATTGTGGCAGATGACTGGCTCCGCACCACCAACAAGAAGTTAGACACCGTCCAAGTTGTTGGAGCTGATAGGGTGCGCTTTGCCGCACACCAACTTGAGGGACCAACTGCTGAATGGTGGGATAATTACCAGGTCACCCACCCCGACATTGAAGCTATCACCTGGAACCAGTTCGAAGCGGCCTTTCGTACTCATCACGTAGCCACGGAGTCATGTCACTTAAGAGACGTGAGTTCTGCGACTTGAAACAACTGCATCGCTCTGTCTCCGAGTATGGGGACCTTTTCAACAAGCTGGCACGTTATGCACCTGAGGATGTATCCACTGATGCCAAGAGACAGGAGGAGTTCTTAAGGGGACTTAATGATGAAATATCTATTCAGCTTGTGGCACTGAAGTTTGATAACTACCAGGAACTCCTTGATAGGGCAGTGGTGGTTGAAGCAAAGCAAAGGAGTATAGAGAACCGAAAGAGAAAGTCCACCTCGCATAAGCACAACTCAGCCCCATATCAGAAGCAACGCACTTCATCACCACCACCCCACAACCACAATGGCCATAACCACAATGGTCATCCTCATGGAGGACATAACCACAATGGCCATAAACACCACAATGGAAATGGCAATGGGAAGGATCTGAGTGAAGTGACATGCTTCAAGTGTAACAAGACAGGGCACTATGCAACTACTTGCCCCGAAAAGATGAAGAATGGGAATGGCAATGGAAACGGCAATGGACACAACCATGGCAATGGTAATGGAAATGGGAAGAAGCCGAATCCGTTCGTCAAAGCCACGGTGAATCATGTCTCCATGGAGGATGCTCGTGAGGCACCTGACTTCGTGATTGGTAAGTTCAAGCTTAACTCCACCCCCGCAGTTGTTCTTTTTGATACTAGTGCATCGCATTCATTCATATCAAGGGTATTTGTGGATAGAGGCAAGATACCTACGGAGACTATTAGTACTCCTCTAAGGGTAAGTTCTCCTGGTGGAGAAATAGTGGCAAACTTTGGATGCCGTGGGTTAGAACTAGGGATTCGGGCACACATCTTTCCCACCAGCCTTGTCGTTCTGGAATCACAAGGCTTAGACATAATTTTGGGCATGAATTGGATGACCGAATATGAGGGAGTCATAGATTGTGCCAAAAGGACTATCACACTCATGACTCCGGATAAGAAAAGGATACGCTTTAAGTCAGCATTCACACTGAAAGGAAGTATGGTGAACTCTCTTAAGGGGGGTAGCCTTGAGGATGTGCCAATTGTGAAGGAGTACCCAGATGTGTTTCCGGAAGAATTGCCAGGGATGCCTCCCGACCGAGACATCGAGTTTCTCATTGACTTGATGCCAGGTACTGGACCGATAGCAAAGAGACCGTACAAGATGGATGTGGATGAGTTGAAGGAACTTAAGAAACAGCTTAGAGAGCAATTGGACAAAGGCTTCATTCAACCAAGTGCGTCATCTTGGGGTGCACCTGTCTTATTCATGGAGAAGAAGGATAAAACCAAGAGACTAGTCGTGGACTACCGGTCGTTAAATGAAGTGACAATCAAGAACAAGTACCCTCTACCCAACATTAATGACCTGTTTGACCAATTAAAGGGAGCTAGTGTGTTCTCTAATATTGATCTCCGATCAGGTTATTTTTAGTTAAAGATCCGAGAACAGGATGTACCCAAGACAGCCTTCACCACAAGATACGGATTATATGAGTACACCGTGATGTCGTTTGGCTTAACCAATGCCCCAGCATACTTCATGACTATGATGAACAAGGTATTCATGGAGTACTTGGATAAGTTTATTGTTGTATTCATTGATGACATACTCATATACTCCAAGGACGAGAAGGAACATGAGAGGCACATGCGCCTAATCATTGAAAAGTTAAGGGAACACAAGTTGTATGCCAAATTTAGCAAATGTGAGTTCTGGTTGAAAGAAGTGGGATTCCATGGCCATATTGTATCAGCTAAAGGTGTTATCGTGGACCCAAGTAAGGTAGCTTTCGTGACAGAATGGTAGTCCCCTAAGAATGTGGGTGATATTAGGAGTTTCCTGGGCCTTGCAGGATATTACCGAAGGTTCATTGAAAACTTTTCCAAGATAGCAAAGCCTATGACAGAGTTGCTGAAGAAAGAGAAGAAGTTCCAATGGACCGATTCTTGTGAAGCAAGCTTTCAGAAATTCAAGAAGTGCCTAGTAACAGCACCAGTTTTGTGTCTCCCTGATATCCAAAAGGATTTCCAAGTCTATTGCGACGCTTCTCGACAAGGACTTGGTAGTGTTCTGATGCAAGATGGAAAAGTAGTGTCTTACGCCTCTCGGCAACTTAAGCACCATGAGAAAACTACCCCACGCATGATTTGGAACTAGCATCAGTTGTGCATGCGCTCAAGGCATGGAGACATTACCTAATGGGCAAACATTGTGATGTGTTCACGGATCACAAGAGCCTTAAATACATCTTCACACAAAAGGAACTAAATATGAAGCAAAGGAGATGGCTTGAGCTGATCAAAGACTATGATTTGGACCTGCAGTACCATCCCGGAAAGGCCAATGTTGTGGCTGACGCCTTAAGCCGGAAGGTCTATGTAAATGGACTTACTGTGGGTGAACTTCTGAATGATTTGTGTGAACAGTTCAAGGACCTCAGGTTAGAGATAGTTCCTAAGGGATACTTAGCAAATATGGAGATAGTATCAACACTTCTGGACCAAATCAAAGAGGCCCAGAAGGGAAACAAAGAGTTGGAAGAGATAAGAACTAATATAAGCAAGGGTAAAGCAAAAGGGTTTCACACGGATGAACAAGGAACGCTTTGGTATGAGAAGCGTTTGTGCGTTCCCGATGATCCCAATATCAGGAAGTTAATCCTTCAGGAAGCTCACGATTCACCTTACTCAGTTCATCCTGGTAATACAAAGATGTACATGGATGTGAAAGATAGATTCTGGTGGAACAACATGAAAAGAGAAATTGCTGAATACATCTCCTTGTGTGACGTGTGCAACAGAGTCAAGGCCGAACACCAAAAGCCAGCAGGACTGCTGCAGCCATTACCTGTGCATGATTGGAAGTGGGACAAGGTAGGCATGGATTTTATCACAGGACTACCGCGGACTCGTTCTGGGTATGACTCCATCTGGGTAGTGGTAGACCACTTCACAAAGGTGGCCCACTTTATTCCCGTAAAGACCACCTATACGAGTGCTAAACTTGCCAAGATTTACATGTCAAGGATCATAAGCCTTCATGGTGTACCCAAGGGGATTGTCTCTGATAGAGGTACCCAATTCACCTCTAAGTTTTGGCGACAGTTACACGAGTCTCTAGGGACACGAATGGAGTTTAGTACTGCCTTCCACCCACAAACAGATGGACAGACGGAAAGAGCTAATCAGATATTGGAGGACATGTTAAGAGCCTGTGCGCTAGACTATGGGTCTAGTTGGGATGATAACCTGCCATATGCGGAATTCTCATACAATAATAGCTACCAAACTAGTATCAAGATGGCTCCATTTGAAGTTCTATATGGCAGAAAGTGTAGGACTCCGCTGCTATGGAGTGGAGTTGGAGAACGTAGTTTGTTTGGACCTGAACTGATCAAGGATGCCGAAGAAAAAGTGAGACAGATTCAAGATAGGTTAAAAATAGCCCAATCCAGACAAAAGAGTTATGCTGATTCCAAGCACAGGGATGTGACTTATGAAGTGGGAGACCGTGCGTATCTCCGAGTTTCGCCACTACGAGGAGTTAAGAGATTTGGAATCAAGGGTAAGTTAGCACCCTGATTCATAGGGCCCTACAAAATCTTGGGTCGTAGAGGGGAAGTTGCGTATCAATTGGAATTGCCCGAAATGCTAACAGTTCACGATGTTTTACAAGTGTCGCAACTAAAGAAGTGTCACCCGGAAATGGCTGAAACCCCACTAAAGGATACGGTTCCGTTTGAAGAAGTTCAACTGGAAAACGATCTCACCTATGAGGAAAAACCCACCAGGGATTCTGGAAACAGCCGAGAGAATCACTCGTACCAAGACTATCAGGTTTTGCAAAGTTCAATGGAATCACCATTCCGAGGAAGAGGCCACGTGGGAACGTGAAGAAGACCTGAAGAAAGAACACCCACACCTTTTTGCTAACCAACATAAATCTCGGGGACGAGATTCTTCTTAAGGGGGGTAGGTTTGTAACATCCCAAATTTTACGATTTCAGATGTTACTAGAAGCATGCATCATATCCTTGCATCATGGCAACACATAGTAAAAACTGCATATATATTTTCTTCCTAAATCCCATAGTCATTTATAGACTAAAAGGGGTAAAACCTTTTTGAACCACCAAAACCCTTGCAAAAGTGTTATTTTATAGTCCTACTCTAACCCCTTCTTTTTACAAAATTTTAGAAACAAATTTCGTTTAATTCGGAGTCTGTTTGCAAAAGTTATTAAACAAATAGGAAAACAGAAAAAAATAAAAAGAATAAAGAAAAGCTAAACCTGACCTAACCGGGCCGGCCGAGCCAGCCCGGGACTTCACTACCGCTCACCGGCGGTATCTTAGCGTGGGCCGGCCCAGTAGCCGCCGCCAGCAGCCAGCCCGCCTCCAGCCGCAGCCGCTGACAGACCGGACCCACCCGTCATCCCCCTCCGTCCGAGTCCAGGACGAAAACGGCGTCGGCCGCATCGGCGCCAACCAACTCTGGCCGAATCGGAACGGATTCCATGACCCCTGCACCAAGCAAAGCCGCCTATAAGTACCTCGGCACGCCTCCCGCGAAACCCTAGCCTTTTTTCCACCCCACCGCCACCGAGCCACCGCCAATCGCTCGCCGGAGCTCCGCCGGACTTCGCCGCCTCCAGCCGCCGCCCGCCGCCACCTCGGGAAGGAACAACCGACGTCGCCCCCGGGAACGCGACCACGGCGAGGAGCCGGTCGCCGTCATCTATTTCGCTAGGTCGGAGGAGCACCGCCGCGCCGCCGTCCACCGTCGCCGGCCGCCGCCGACGCTCCGCCGCCATCCATCATCGCCACCGCGGTAAGCCCCCCTCAAACTGACATCGAGTTCAACGCACCCCGCAAACTGCTCTTCACAGAACAACAGGACAAAGAAGCACGGGAAGATAGTGTCGATCTCCTGGAGGAAGCACGCGAACTGTCCTTGACTAGATCCACCATCTACTAGCAGAACTTGCGCCGCTATCACGCTAGACGGATACGAAACGTCTCGTTCCACGAGGGCGACCTGGTGCTAAGGCTAGTCCAAGACACCAAGGGGATGCACAAGCTGTATCCACCTTGGGAGGACCCATTCATAATCAGCCGGGCACTTCCGAATAACTCATACTACCTCATCGACGCCCGCAAGCCGGAAAAGAACAAGATGGACTGCTCAAGGGAAGAAACTGAACACCCATGGAACGCGAGCCTGCTCTGCCCCTTTTACACTTGAGCAAGAAGTGTATGTACCTTACTTTCATGTAATGAACAAGCATAGGAGCCTCGACACAGTCTCGGGGACTCCGCAATAAATAAGAAATTCATGCTGCATAAATTGGCTTTTCCGGCTGTATTACTCTAACCCCGGAGCCGGCGATCTATCTCGGGGACTCACCGGTTGTCCCAGACGGCTGCGCGATCGAGGCGGTAAAGTACTATACGCGGTTCCTAAGGTTTCCTCTTCGGTTCCGGCTGCAGACCGCAAGCCGGCTGACAGCTCCGGTAAGAGCAGAACGCTCAAAGGCCCTACACGAAAATGCCACGAGGAAAACAAAAATGTATGGATGACCCGGATGCGCTCGCTCGCTCAAAGGCAATGACCCAAACCCAAAGTATCGTGCAGTACGCCTACTAAGCTTTCCCTTCGACTTCGGCTAAAATGTAGCAAGGGAACAACATTGAAAATGGCTAATGCTCACTGAGAAAAGGGCAAAGACACTGGATTTGCACGAAACAACAGAAATTTCAAAAACTAGCCAACCTAAGATTACAGTTCGAACTTGCATATGCTTAACCAGGCAAACAACTTGTTTGTTTCTTATGTTTGCATGAGCGAAAGTTTAACGATGAACACCGTCAAGACGGAGGCAGATAGCTCCCAGGCGGTGGCAGAGCAGGTCAAGGAGCTTCGACCCGACTGTATTCTCCAGCCGTCCCGAACCTCGGTGACTACACCATGTGGGTGCGCTCGTGCGCCCCCACACAGAAACCTGCAAACCAAAAACACAAAGGAGTTTCCACCCGGCTGTATTCTCCAGCCGGCCCGAACCTCGGGGACTACACCCTGTGGGTGCGCTCACGCACCCCCACAAAGAAACAGGCATGCGAAAGATGCAAAACAGAAATTGCAAACAAAAGAGCACGAGCAAATAGACGAAGGGAGGCGATGGTCCCACAAAATTTCAATGATCAGAAGATAGACAATTGTTCAGATGGCGCAAAGAAAAGATAAGTGTTTCAAGTCACAAATACTCCCGACATACCGGGGATCAAGTTCATTGAGGGGTAGAAGCGCCGAGGGCATCAGCTCGAGCGCGGCTGCTGGAGGCGATGTCCGTCAAGGCGGTCTGCGGTGCAGCCAGAGCGTCAGTGTGTGGCGCATCCGGGCTGTGGAAGTACCGCTCCGTGCCTGCTGGGTGGATGAAGTCCCTGTCCAGCGAATGAAGCTCCCGATCATCACACACAAGAGCGGATGTCAGGAACCTCAACGTGAAGCTGGTCATAACTGGTCCCTTGGTGAAATCAATGGGAAAGGCTCCGCAGATCCACATCTGGATACCAGGACTTCAGCAGCGCCAGCACCAACTCTGCGCCACCGCGAGCCGCCCACTCCCGGGCGACATTCATGAGCTCTGGAGCGTCCCAGAGACGCTCGGCCAGGACATCCATGGTGGCAAGCGGGACTCCCTGGGGCCAGACATAGTCAAAGACCTCGAGAGCGGCGGCGTGGAGCTGGTTTGCCTCCTCGCTGATGACCGCCACCAGCTTCCCCGGGTGGAGATCCCATTCCGGATCCATCTCGGGAATCCAGCCTAGTCCCTGATCTATTGCCTCAGGGTACTGAGCTGTAGCCGAAAAAGGAGGCAGCAATTAGTATTGACCACAAAGGACAAATCCACAAACTGGCTCAAGTCAAGGGCACTTACTGACAACAATCTCAGCGATCTGGAAAAGCGCCGCCGCCTCCTTGGCCTTGGAAGACTTGAGGGCATCCGCCAGGGCAGTGAAGATCCCCTCCAGGTTCTTCAGCGCCTCGGCCCGGGTATCCGCGGTCTTCTTGGCCCTACCAGCCTTGATCTCCATCTGCTTCTGTTGCATAGTTAGTTGGGCGATCTGGTCCTGGCGGGTCTTGTTAGACTCCTCCAGCCGGGCGACCTCCTCCTTCAGCTGGGCCACCTCGCGGTCCCGGTCCGCTAGCAGAGCTGCATGAGGGTAACCAATACTCACAAAGAAGCGCTAGAAATCGCACAATTGGGATGATACGATAGAGCGAGCAATCTTATGGCCCAGGTCCCGCGAAGTCTTGGCGGAATCAGCAAGATCCCACTATGCAAAAAAAAGGGAGATAAGAACCAAAAGAACCAGCTATGCCGCAAGACGGTGACAAAACAACAAGATTAACGACATAGTACATACCTCGATGGAAGCCCCCAATGCCCGGGCTTGGCCGAGCCCCTGCTCCAGCGCCCCCACCAGATGGCGAACCTAGCCAACGGCCAGAGACGCCGCCTCCGACAACTGCACCAGGAAAGCATCCAGCGGCGGCACGGCCCATGCCGGCATTCAGCCGGTGACCTGGAGGTCATCGTCGCTCACCGGAGCCACGGAGGGACTAACCTCCGGCTGGAGAGGGACAACCGGCGGCAGCACCTCCACCGGCTCCTCCACCCGGTAGGTGCTGGATTCAGCGCCCACCATCGAGCTGGAGGGAGGCACGACCGTGCCGGCACGCCCGAACAGCAAACCCTCAGTAAGCCGGGAGACGGCCCCGTCCCGGTGAAGCATCGCAGGCTCATCCAGCGGCACCACCTCCATCGCTGCCGCCTGGGGGGTGGAGCCGGGCGCAGCCTGACCTCGGGGGTCGGGAGCCCGGCACGGCCTCGGGGCCGGATTGCACGACAGCGGAGGGGCGGACACGGTGGCGACGGTCGCCGAGCCGGGCAAGGACATAGCCTTGCTGTAGAAATACAAGGAGTGAGTGATGACCCACAAGTATAGGGGTGTATCGCAGTATTTTCGAGGGAAGTGAAACCCAATTTATTGATTCGACACAAGGGGAGCCAAAGAATATTTATAAGCCTTAACAACTGAGTTGTCAATTCAGCTGCACCTGGAAACAATCTTGCTCAGAGCAGTTTATCAGTAGCAACAGTTTTGTAGTAGCAATAGTAAAGTAACAGCAGTAGTAAAGTAAAGACAGCGATAATAGCAGTGAGCAGATGAGGAATATGATGAGGATTCGAGTGCGGTGGGCATAGGGATGGATGGACGGGCGTTGCATGGACAAGACAATTCACATAGCAATGAGAACATAGGGCAATTGCAGATAAATAAGATAAAGCATCCAAGTACTAGATAATCATAGGCATGTGTTCTATATATAGTCATACGTGCTCGCAATGAGAACTTGCACAACATCTTTTGTCCTGCCAACCCATTTGCAGCGGGGCCTCAAGGGAACTACTGGCAATTAAGGTGCTCCTTTTAATAGAGCACCGGAGCAAAGCATTAACACTCCGTGAACACATGTGATCCTCACATCAAAGCCATTCCCTCCGGTTATCCCGATTTCTGTCACTTCGGGGCCATTGGTTCCGAACAACAATGTGTGTATACAACTTGCAGATAAGACCATAAACAATACTATCATAATGAATCAATAACATGTTCAGATCTGAAATCATAGCACTCAGGCCCTAGTGACAAGCATTAAGCATAACAAGTCGCAACAAAGTCATAAAGCACTAATAGAAGATACTAGGCACCATGCCCTAACAATCTGACGCCATTACATGAACGATCTCATCCAATCCCTACCATCCCCATAACCTATAGCGGGGGATTACTCACTCATAGATGGGGAAACATGGATGGTCGATGGAGAAGCAATGGTGACGATGATGGCGATGATCTCCTCCAATTCCCCGTCCCGGCAGGGTGCCAGAACGGAGTTTCTGGTGCTGTTTCATGGAATCTGGTGGTGGCGGCGGAGCGGAACTCCTTCTGGAAAAACGTCGAACCCCCCTGAGTTTTTTGGTTAGAAGGCAACTTATAGGCGAAGAGGGAGACCGAGGGGGTGCCTGGGACGGCCAGACCATGCCCTGGCGCGGCCAGGCACATCCCGTGCCTGGTGGGGGTTGTGGCCAGGCCCTGGCCCTCCTCCGTCTCGTATTCTGGCTCCGTGAGTCTTCCAGAAAAATAGGCACTTTGGCTTTTGTCCCGTCCAATTCCGCGAATATTCATTTTCTGACTTTCCTGGAACCAAAAACAGCAGAAAATAGGCAGCTGGCACTGTGGCTCTTGTTAATAGGTTAGTCCAAGGAATCATATGAAAAGTACTCCAAAGTGTGGACAAAACACAAGAAAGTGGATAAAACCAAGAATGGAACATCAAAAATTATAGATACATTTGCAATATATCAACATCCCCAAGCTTAACTCCTGCTTGTCCTCGAGTAGGTAAGTGATAAAAAAAGAATAATTTTTTAGGTGACATGTACCATCAAAGACTTGATCAAAGCATTTGTAAAACATTCAAAGCTGGGATCATAGTACTTCAATCATAACAGGAAAGACAAAGTTCTAGCAATAAGACAAAGAAACTATGTTGCAACATGAAAAGGCACAAATAAAAGATTCATGAATAACAATGCTTTGCAAGACGTTTGTTTGTTTCACATAAAGAAAACATAACATCATAGTATTCATCTTGTCCCTCAATAGTGTAGAAAATATAAATGCATAGGACACCTTCAAAATTCATAAGAGTGACTAGATTCAAATAGTTTAAAACAAGCAATATCAAGGTATGCATCAATCAACAAGTCTTGGGACAATGCACATAGAACTAAGAATGGCCACTATGCTCTCAAAGTAGGTGCATAAAGATAGAAGGTGCAGACTCAATATAATGGTGGAAGAAAGGCCTTCATAGAAGGAAGTACGGATTCAAGTCTCATAAAGAGCTTCCAAAAATTATGGTACTTATAGCTTTCAGCTCTAATTGCCCCTATCATAAGCATCTTGAAGTGATTAAGGTTAAAGTGAACAAACTATGGTGTACATGCTTGACGAAGTATAAGTTAGAAATCTCATGTCCCTTGAATACGAGGGCCGCTCCTCATGCTACTCAAGTTTAGTCACCAGTAAGTTCTTGTCATCGTAAGTACATGTGTATCGTAGAGAACCGCCAACGGGGTACCCCTTGCCCGATGATACGGATGAATCCCCATATCAAAATGACAAGGCAAGCAGACAACGAGCATCTCAGCAATCTTCTTATTTACCATGGGAATATGGTGCTTTTTTCTCTCTTTCCTCTTTTCATAATATCTTTTTTTTCTTTTTCTCTTTTTTCTCAATATAGGACTCTTTTTTAAAAGAAGAATGCTTCGTAGACAGCTCATTATGGTTACGCTGCAGGTTTCCACCATGTCAGCATGGATTAGACCAGCGGCCTAGGCGTTTGTCTAACACATATGCATAACTCCATGGACTTACAAGCTCCCCTTTCATTTGACATCGACGACATCCATAGACAAAAGAGCATGATATCAACTAGGTACAAAGTACCAGTGCAATGTTGAAAGCGTTCCCATGACAGCATGGTTCTGCTAATCCCCAACAAATAAGTGCAAGCATATACAACATAGATGACACAGTGGTTCAAGTTTATTAAGGGTAAGAAAAATAAAGTGTGCCATCAAGTTCGTGAGAGCTTTAATCACTAGTTTTCTCATAACAAGTTTAATTTGGAAGATAAACAAAAGCATGAATATACTTGGAATAGCATAAGATAGTAGGTAGGTATGGTGGAATCTTTGGAATAACTTGGTTTAAGGAGTTGGATGCATGAGTGGAACTCATACTTGGTTGTGGAGGCTAGCAAAAGACTGTGAGCGACAAACTAAGAGAGCAATAATGGCCATAATCATGCAGAGCGACAAAACATCATTTATCAAAGCATAAAGTGATACTACAAGTTGAAAACTAAAGGATCATAAAGGCTTATGGTGACTTGATATAGTCATAACATGGTGTGAGCATGCGCCAAGTCAACCCAAATAAAGCATCAAAGGAGAATACCACTATACTATGCTTTTAATATGCTAAAACAACGCATGATTCATCCAAGGCACATTAAGTAATCTCAATTGTTTATAACAAGTCATGCTACATCAAAGAATACTAAGCATAAAGCCAAAACAATATCAAGTATGGCATGACAAAGCATAGGCCACAGTTAAAAACAAGCTCTTTTTACCACATAAGCATGAACTTTCCTACTCTTTTCCAAACCAAACCAAACTATTTGCAAACCAATGTATGAAAGAGGGGGTCCAACCAATTTATTCAGAAAACTAAGAAAACCAAGCAAACGAAAAACCAAAACAAAAACAAAAAAGAAGACGGTCCAAGAACAACACAACTGTGCATGAAACAATAAAAATGAAGCGTTTGGAAGAGACCTAGAATTTTTATTGATGAAGAAGGGGATGCCTTGGGCATCCCCAAGCTTTGACGCTTGTACTTCTTGGATATTTCTTGGGGTGACACGCGTGGCATCCCCAAGCTTAAGCTTTAGTCCATCCTTCATCTCATTACTCATTCCTTCCATACACCTAAAATTTTTCCTTCATACAAAACTTCACACAATCTTTATTAGCAACATTAGTGCACTCAAGATAAAAGGTCTTAAGGTTCAGTTATAACACCAAATAAAATTACATTAGAACACTATCTACTGAAGTACTTCCCTCAAAAAGCTCAATTCCCCAAAAGAACTCAAAAAGGAACCAACAAGAAGCAAATGCAGAAAATGGCAGAAATCTGTCAAAACACACCAGCAGGTAAAGACGAATTTTTTCGAAGACCTTCTTTTGCTCAAACAAAAAAGTGTTGAACAAACAAAAGTTAGATAACAACCTGGGGCAGAAGAAGAAAAATTCATGCCTCAAAAAGACGTTCAGAGATTTTACACGAATTTTTACGGTGAAGCACAAAAATCTGTTTTGAGACAGCAACTTTCCCAATCATTACTTCTCTCTCATTAGAGGTTACTCTTGGCACAAAAATCAAATAAAAAGGATAAGGAGCGGTTATTACTGAAGTAATAACTTCCAAGACTCATCTAAAACTTTTGGGTTATCTCCCAATAAGTACTTTTCTTTAACGCCTTTAAGTTAGGCATAAGCAAAAACTAAAATGGATAGAATAGAAGTAACCGGAGATAATCATGGTGAAAACATTGTTTTGTTCAATGAAATCCTTTTGTTAACAAGGTTGATCAGGTCCTGTTACCAAAACAATTCCATATGAGACAAAACTTTGTATTCCACTAATGATTATGTTACCTCAACCTTGATAGCAATGGTCCCAGTCATAATAGTTTCAATTTTTTCTCTTGGTATGGGACAATATATTTCTCCAACTTGAATGCCCTCAACATGTTCAATTGAATTAAAACCATAAGTCCTTTCAATCTTCTTGGGGAAATAGACAGTATGTTCCTTGTCATTAACATTGAAAGTCACCTTTCCTTGATTACAATTAATAATAGCTCCTGTAGTATTAAGAAAAGGTCTCCCAAGAATAATAGACATATTATCACCTTCAGGCATTTCAAGCACAACAAAATCAGTTAATATCAAGCAATTATGAGCCACTTGAATAGTTACATCCTCACATATACCAACAGGAATAGTGGTAGATTTATCATCCATTTGCAAAGATATATCAGTTGGTATTAATTTTTCTAGTTGAAGCCTCTTATAGAGAGAAAAAGGCATAACACTAACTCCAGCTCCCAAATCACACAAAGCAGTTCTAACATAACTATTCTTAATAGAGCAAGGGATAGTTGGAATCCCTGGGTCTCCAAGTTTCTTTGGAACATTACCATTAAAGGAATAATTAGCAAGCAAAGTAGAGATTTCTTCATGAGGGATCTTACTTTTATTCGAGACAATATCCTTCCTATACTTTGAGTAAGGAGGCAATTTAATAGCATCAGTCAAAGGAATTTGTAGGAATAAAGGTTTCATCCACTCACAAAACTTATTATAGTGTTCATCTTCCTTTGACTTGTGTTTCTTATCAGGGAAAGGCATAGGTTTTTGGACCCAAGGCTCTCTTTCAGTACCATGTTTCTTAGCAATAAAATCTTCTTTAGTGTATTTAGTATTCTTAGTGTGCTTTTCAGGTTCTTCTTCAACTTTTTCTTCATTAGGAACTTCGTTTTCTTCATTACCACTTTCAGTTTCATCAATAGAGATAGATATACTATTAGGATCTATAGCAGGTTCAGAGGGTTCTACAACAGTTTTATGTTTCTTGTTCCTTTTCTTACGAGTAGAACCACTATTTTCAGCTTGTTGAGAATCCTTCTCAATTCTTTTGGGATACCCCTCGGGATAAAGAGGATCATGGGTAGCAGCACCACTTCTAGTTCTAATTTCATAAGCATGTTTTTCTTTAGCAGCATTAACTAGCAAGTCTTTTTGCACTTTAACGAGTTGATCTATTTGAGTTTGAACCATTTGAAAGTGTTTAACAATCATTTTAACATCATTAGAGGTTCTTTCCACAATATCTTTCAACTCAACAATAGCTCTAGTGTTTTCCATTAGATGATTTTGCACCCTTTTATTAAAATTATCTTGCTTAACAATAAAGATATCAAATTCTTCTAAGCATTGGTCAGGAGGTTTAGAGTAAGGGATATCACCTTCATCAAAGTGTTGGAGAGAGTGTACCTCAATAGTGGGTGAGTAGGGAATAGGCTTACATAATTCTTCTATAGGATGTAAATTCTTGACATTTGCAGCTTTAATTCCCTTCTCCTTAAGACATTTCTCAGCTTCCTTCATCACTTCATCATTTAGTTCAATAACTCCCCTCTTCTTTGATTTTGGAATATGCACATGAATAGTAGGTTCAGGTACAATTACTTCAGGTATAGCTTGAACATCCTCAATCATACCAATGGGTTGTTTAGTGGACTTATCAGCCATCTATAAAATGATAGTAGTAGGGGAATACTCCCCTAATCCTAACCTTTTATAGAGGGACTATGGCATTACACTAACTCCTTCACCTAAATCACACAAGGCATTGTGAATATCAGTTTAACCAATTGAGCATGAAATAGTTGGTATTCCGGGATCTCCCGATTTAGACAATAGCTTTCCATTAGAAGGATAACTAGTCACCATGGCAACAGTTACAGTTATTTCATTCTTTCTACTAAGAATATCACAGAGGAATTTAGAATAGGTGGGAAGTTTTATTGCATCCACAAATGGAATTTCTAGACGAAGATCACCAAGTGCCTTTTTGAAAGAATCATACACTACCTTATCTGGTGCTTTCTTTTTTCGATATGGATAAGGAAGATTTTGCACACCTTTCTTATTCTTGTCTTCTACCTTTTCTGAGGGATCAGGCTATTTTGTTGCTTTCTTTTGTTGTTGCTTATCTCTTTTCTTATTTTCTACTACAACAACTTCATCTTTATTGCTTGTCTCTTTTTTTTCTCTTAGATCAACTGTCTCTGCATCAGAGTCATAACGGTCATCCTGCCACTAACTGGTCGCTAGTATCGCGCTACGTCGAATTCCCCTAGACCCGCTAGCTCCTGTGCCCCCAATCTCTAGGTCCACCATCGATCCGAGGAGAAGCTCCATGGCTGATGTCAGCACGACGTCATCATGAGGCAATAACCCTTTTTATTAGTTTTTAATCATTTTCTATAATTATTTTTAATAAGTGGAAAATGCTGACAGGTGGGTCCCTAATGTCAGGTTTTTAAATTTTTTGGAATTGATTTCTGAAATCAATAAAAGTTTCACGTGTGGGGCTAGCTGGAAAATAATTTGTAATATTCCAAAAAAATGTTTAATTGTTTTTAAAATGATTTAAAATCAATTTAAATTGGGAAAATCATAACTAATTCATTTTAAATCAAAAAAAATATGTATAATATATCAAAACATTCAGAAAAATGAGATCTATACAATAAACTCATAATAATGCATTGTTGAGAAACTTTAATGAAAAGTCTAATTATAAAACATAATGAACCCCTGTAGGTGATTCGAGGTTCCCTCTATTATAGAGTTTGTACCCCTTGGACCCTGTTTAAAATGACCAAACATGTACTAGGGTTCATTTTAATACACATTAACTTTTTGTATCATCATCCTTGCTTGAGCACTTCATCGATGCCATGTGTTGATTCTTGCCTTCCTTTTTGGTGTTTCTGCTTCTTCTCGGTACACCTCAGAGTTGATATGAGCAACGAGATCAAGTCCAACATGGAAGATCAAGATCAACACCATCGAAGGATATCGACAAATAATGCCAAGAAGATGAACCTGAAGTTCTACATCTGAGTATCAACAGGCAAATGCAAGCATAGTCCCCAGACATGATATCATCCTATGATTTCAAAGTATTCATTCTATCCATGTGCATACGATTCTAAATTATTTTATCGATAGATGGAGTAATCCTATCTGATGCATGTTACCTTTGTAGCCTATATTCCCTGATCCACTGCTCCTAGCATAATTAGGGTTTGGCTTATGACCTTTGCTAGAGCTGTTGTGCTTAGCCAATCTTAGCTATTACCGCGGGTCCATCTAGTTGATGAATCAGAGCTGCGAATGAACCTAGTTGGACAGGATGATGTGGCATGATCAGAGATGAAAGTTAAACATGATAAGTCCTGTATGGGAGGCCACGTCGGGTTGTGGTTTTTGCAGTCCCATACTTGCCACTACTAGGACCTGAGTTCTTGCCTCTTGAACTAAGACGATCGTACAACCACACGAGGGCCTAGAAACCTCCTCGACCAACTAACTTTCCTAGCAGATTCCATGAGTCATATAGTTTGGGCGTTCCATTTGACATATGCATTCTTGTCGTTCTTGAAGGAGGTAAGCGTGGCCAGGAGCAAGAGAGGCACGGCCTCCGTAATCTTGTTCCCCGCACACATCTCTAGGTACCCATTACAGTGTTATCTCCTTCGGGTGTGACTCATGGTATAAGCGAAAGAAAGGTAAAGGTCGTGTCCAACCGCTCTTTGCCGGCCATCCAAGGAAGAGGGCTACCGATATCTGCATTAAGAGGAGGTTGGTACATGTGGGTAAAGTTGTGCACCCCTGCAGGGTCATTAATATTTTCGAAAATCGTTTCCATAGTTATGGACGACTTGGGAACGGATTCAAAGATCATAGAGAAGCATAACCTAATCGTTGAACTTGGTAAGAATGGTATGCTTAAGGATGCTTCCTCGGGGATTGAGCGGGTGATCCTAGTTAGTAGGTTCAGCTGGTAAAGATTTGGTGGATATCAAAAAAAATTCAAAGCTAGTGATATCACTTTCTTCTCTCCTTTCAATTGTTCTACTTAGTCGAGCTTCTCCTCCCTCTTTTACAAAGAAAGTTAGCTTCATGCAAAATAGCTCCACCAGCCATAAGTCTTGTTAAGTACACCATGTACTTAGCCTTGATTTGTTTACACTTTTGTAGCAAGTAAGTGTTAACACAGAAGATGAGTTTGTTCTAGCATCGACTTTAATGAGTAGCTTAGAGTTCCCGGTCGGCAGCCTAGAATCTATGGATTAGGATGTCATCATTATGCTTCAGGCCTCTTAGGCCATTTGTTAAGTTTGCTATACTTAATAGCATAATTTCCCTTCCTTTGTTTTATGTTTGTGGTTAGTGACCTCTTCTTGAAATATTTTGGTTCTTTGCCTAGATATGAGCTTGCTGTAATAACTTTTGGGTCATAGGGTCACTGTAATGTTACCGATTCTTTCTCTGTATGCTTCCGAGATTTAGGTTAGTCTTATATCAGACAGAGGTCTGGGATTTGTCTAGTCCTAATCTCGGGGGTGTCACACTTATCCACTGCTACTGGCAGGTCTATAAATCCATAAGGTGTTGTTTGCAAAGGTCCCACCATGTCCAGCCCCCAGACTGCAAACGGCCAAGTTATTGGTCTGGATCGCAATTCTTCAGCTGGAACACTTGGTTGTCTTACATAAAACTGACACCAAGACATGTTTGTACCAACTTGTCAGTGTCCTCCTTGCCAGTTAACTAGTAGAATCCTTGTCGGAAGGCCTTGGCCACCAACGGCCGGGGAACGGCATGATGCCCACAATCTCCAAGATGTATTTCTCTAAGGATATCAATACCTTGCTACTAGGAGACGCATCGAAGGAAAAATCTCGTGGTACTTCTTTTGTATAGCTTCCCGTCAATGATGACATAGCCTTTTTCTCTGCATAATATGTGTTGGCTTTCAACTTCATCGGTGGGGAAAGTTTTGTCTTGTAGATAGTCCATGAATGATTTCGTCCAAGCCGGGGAGTTTACTATTACTGAATTAACAAATGAGTCCACTCTATCTGGGTTGTCGGGGTCTGCTCCCTTCACGGATGGGGTCCATAAATGCTCCAAGAAAAAGCCTAGAAGAATTGGTTCACGAGATGATCCAAGTTTTGACAATAGATCTGCCGGCTCATTCTCCTCCCTTTTGACGTACTTGACTTCGTAGCAATCGAAGCACTTGGCTATTTCGTCTACTTCATCTCGATATGCCACCATCATAGGGTTCCACGCGTTCCATGTGCCAGCCACCTGCTGGGAAACAAAGTCGGAATCTCCACAACAAACTATGCCAATATCCTTGGCAACACGAAGTCTGTGAATGAGGGCCTCATACTCCTCCATGTTGTTGGTAGCGTTGAAGTGGATCTGCAGGACGTATTGTAACTTATCCCCTGTTGGTGATTGTAGTAATACACCAGCTCCGAGCCATTGAGTAGCTTTGATCCGTCAAAGGGCATGACCCAATATTATGGCTCTGGTACAGAAGTGTCTTCTTGCAATTCTATCCAATCTGCAATAAAATCTGCCAATGCTTGTGATTTGATAACGTCGCGTCTCTTGTAGGTGATTTTAAAGGTGGCAAGATAATTTCCCTACTTTTCCACTCTTCCTGTAGCGTCGCTATTGTTGATGATATCCGACAGTGGAGCTTTGCGCACTACCGTGATAGGATGCTCATGGAAATAGTGCCTTAGCTTTCGTGAAGCAATGAAAACTCCATAAGCTATCTTCTAGTAGTGAGGGTAACGCTTCTTGGATTTCATCAAAACCTCCCTTACATAGCAAACTGGTCGCTGAACTCCATATTCGTGCGTTGGTTCCTTGCGCTCCACCATGAGATGATGATGCTGATGACCCGGTTGGTTGCTGCCATGTAAATTAACATAGGCTCCCTTGATACCGGTGCTGCGAGTATTGGTGCAGAGGAGAGTATTCTCTTCAACTCATGAAGTGTCGCATCTGCTTCGTCCGTCCATATAATTTTGTCTGCCTTCTTTAGCAACTTGCAGAGCGACATGGCCTTCTCTCCAAGTCGGCTGATGAACTGGCTTACTGCAACTACGTAGCCTGTGAGCCTTTGTATGTCCTTCAAGCATGTCTGGTGTTTAATGTCAAGGGTGGCCTTGATTTTCTCCGGGTTGACCTCAATTCCGCAGTGCGAATTGATGAAGCCCAACAATTTGCCAGATGGTACCCCAAAGACGCACTTCTTGGGGTTAAGCATCATGTTGTACTTCTGAAGATTGTCGAAGGTTTCCTACAAGTCGGCGATGAGATCATTTAATTTCTTTGACATCACCGTGATACCAATCACATACGCGTGGACGTTGCGATCTATCTGGTCATGTAGGCAATGTTGCATCGTCCGCTGATATGTAGCACCAGCGTTTTTCAGCCCAAAGTGCATCATAACGTAGCAGTATGTGGTGTAGGGTGTGGTGAACAAAGTGTCCACTTGGTCCGACTTTTGCATCCCGATTTGGTTATAACCTAAGGAAGCATCAAGAAAACACAGAAGTTATGAGCCAGCCGTCGAGTCAATGACTTGATCAATGCGAGGCAAAGCAAACGGATCCTTCATACATGCTTTGTTCAAGCCGATGTAATCAACACACATTATTAATTCATTGGTTCCCTTTATTGGGACAAGTATAGGATTTGCCACCCATCGGGTGTGAATAACTTCTCGGATAAAGCCATCCTTAAGTAACCTAGCTATTTCTTTTCTATGCCCTGTCGTCTTCCATCGCCAAAGCATCGTAGAGGTTGTTTCACCGGTTTAGCATTAGGATCAGTATTCAAGCTATGCTCGGCAAGTTCCCTAGGTACACCTTTCATGTCGGCAAGTTTCCAGGCAAAGTTTTCCCTTTTCTCATGGAGGAACTCGACGGACGCGCTTTCCAATTTAAGATCCTGGTTCATGCCAATGGCGGTGGTCTTGGAGGAATATCCTTCAACAAGCCCCACCTCCTTGGTCTTGATGGTGGCCTTGAATGCGGGTTCACCAGCAGTGATTATCTTCTTCAAAGCCGGCATCTCTGAGGCATCGACCTGGCTCTGGATCTCCTTGAACTCCTCACCATAGAGGACTGCTTCGGTGAAGGCGGCTTTGTCGAGCTCTCTCCCGTGCCTTGGTGAAGCTTCCATCAACGGTGATGATGTCGTTTGGTCTGGGTATCTTGATCTTGTTGTAGACAAAGCATGGCCTTGTAAGGAAGGAGTGGAATTTGTCGCGTCCGAAGATGACGTGGTACACACTCTTGAAGGGCACCACTTCAAAGGTCATGCGCACTTGGCGGTAATTGTTGACATCGCCAAAAGCGACCGGAAGGGTGATGCAGCCCAGGGAATTTGTTTGTCGGCCAGGGACAATGCCATGGAACACGGTGTTACTTTTCCTTGGCTGGGTCTCTGTCAAGTTCATATTGTGAAGTGTATCTAGTTACATGATATTGATGCTGCTTCCAATATCCACGCGGCACTTGGTGAAATCTATGTCGTCAATCAATGGGTTGATGACCATGGCATACTAGTTCATTATTGGGATATGATCTGGACGATCCTGCCTATCCCAAGTGATTGGAACTTTCGACCACCTGACATACTTTGAACTAGAGGGAGCATAACAATCAGTATCCTCAGTGAGGTTTTCTAGGGGTGCCAAGGAATGTGTGGTAGACTGGGGCCTTCTTCTCGAAGGGTTTTTTCTCTTTGCCATCGCCCTTGTCGGCGGATTAGGGTTCCACGTCTTCATCCATGTCACTTGAATCCTTAGACTCCTCTTCCTTCTTCTTCCCTTTACCCTTTCCTCTTGGTCTGTTCTTCCGACTTTGCTTCTAGCCGGACTCAGGGTCTTCCTTGAGGTTGTTGACAAACTTGCATTGGCGATTGGTGTGGGTGGCCTTGCCATTTGCATCGAGGTGGACAAAACACGACATATCGTGGTAATCTTCATACATTTGGGGAACGCGGAGCGCTGAGGGTTTAGAATCACTCCTCTGCTAACCATAGCTAGCCCTCGAGCGACGACCATGCTGTCCGCCTCCGCCTCTAAGAATGAAAGTTGTGGCAACCATGTTGGTTGCTTGCTTCTCTTTAGGTGGAGTCTTCCGCTTGTTGTTATTGTTTTTTCTGGCCTGTGTAGGGATTGCTATTGCCGGCAACGATCTGCGTGCATCGTCATTAGCAGCGGCGAATGCACTAGCCATGGCGATCATTGCATCGAGGTTAATCTTGTTGTTGTCTTGCTTGTGATTCAACGTATGCCAGAGCAAAGTCCCTTTATCCAGACCGTCGATGAAGGCGTCCATAGCAGTTTGTTTGTCCTCCCGCGCATGAATTTTTCATATCCAGCTAGCGAGTAAGGTAAGCATGAGAGCATTCATCATTTTCCTGCACGCACCGCTATAGGTCTCCGACAATGCAGGGACATTTGTACGTACCCTCGAAGTTTTTGGTGAACACTTCATGCATGTCCAACCCATTGCATATTGATTTCTCCGGCAAGTCATCAATCCATTGTTGGGTAGTGCCGGTAAGCATAAGCGGGAGGTACTTAACAACGACATTAGGGTTTCCCCCGGCAATGTGAGTCGCTTCGTTGTAGTCCTGCAACGATGTAACTGGCCTGGCAGTGCTGTCACAAGGCTCGATGGTCTTGTTAATCTAGAGGCCCATGGGATAAGTCTTGGCCCGTATTACTGGTCCAAAACAACGTTGCCCAAGGTATGGGAGCTCCCATGTTTCTTGGATATTGACCAACCGTGAACGCGTGTCGTACGACTCCGGTTGCTTCCCTTTTCCATCATGTGGAGGGGAGTTGTGGTGCGATCTTTTGGACCCTTCATTTCCTCCGCCATGATGGCTGTTGGGTGGCGACAGTGGCGGTGGGTTAGCCTTCTCGCTGATCCCTCCATGTGACTCCTCATGCCTGTCGCGATTGCTTGTTTCACGTGGTGCTTCCTTGTAGGATCTGCTCCTGTGTCCTTCATTGTCATTGTTCTCTCCGGCATGCCGGGACTGCACGCCCTGGTCGAGTATAACGATATCGACCTGGGGACGCCAAGGAGGTGGCATTCTTGTGCGGTGGCGCGGATGTGGTTCCTCGTGACGCCAGGATGGAGGGGGTGGCAGTGATCGATGAGGGCGAGCCTTTTCTCCGTGGTTGGAGGATATGGGTATGGCATCAGCCCTGTTACGTGCATCCCTTCGTCTTTGCTCCGTGGAGCCTATGTGGGATCCTTCATTGAGGGGAGATCTTGGCCTTTGGCGGCTATTCAGAGTTTATTGGCAAAGCTCTGGGTTGATTCAAGCCTTTGCGAGGTGGCCTTCTCCTGTTTCTTGCAAGCCTTGGCTATGAGGTTATAGACCTGAGCCACTACCTCTGGCTAAGTGACTTTCGTCACTCAAGTAGTGAGTTTGAGAGTGACCGTTAGGGCGACCTCTCATTTCCTTACTTCTTCGTTCTTTCGAATTCATTCATCTAGGAGGGCGCTTGCTTTAAGTTGTAGAGTGGCCTATCATGTTCAAGGAGGGTTTTAGCAACGGCAATGTTGAGGGTGGGAGTTGGCATTACATGCCTCCCCTCTGACCCCATGTATGGGGTGGCTTTTGCAGGTTTACATCCCTCATATCCCAACCTGCACCGTACGTCAGGGTCTTCGATGACATGAGCCGGTGTTTTCTTTGCCTTGTGCTTTAGTAGCAACTGCTTGTACTCAACCTCCATAGCCCTTTCCGCCTTGATAGATTGCTGCGCCCTGGCCATGTATTTATCCAGCTGAGCGCCCTACTCTGCAATGCACTTGGCCTCCACTAGGATTTCTGCACGCTTCTCATCAAGCTCCGTAACGCTCCGAATATGGGTGACGGTAATGGGCTCAACGAGGAGTGCACCGTATATCGCCTTGTCGGCGGGGGTAACGAATGGGTTGCTAGCAGCAAATGTTGACGGTGGCGGTGGTAGCAAATTTGTTTGCTTGGCAGTTCTAGGGCCTGTGGTAAGTTCCCGCGCCTACTACCGGCGGATAACCAGTAATCAAAAATCATATTTATCACAACTAGTACATTTAAGAGAATGCCAAGCGCAAGTTTTACATTATTTTGATCTTTCTTTATTTTCTTGTAAAAATCAAAACTAGTTCAAACTTGCCAGTCATTGTGAAATTCTTTGAAAGAACTTGATGGTTTTAAACCTCTAATTGTTTTTGTATATTGAATAACTCTAGTACCTTAAAGCAATTTTATGCAAAATTAGAGAGATAGAAAACTATAATGCAGTCATAGTTAAAATTTGATCTGATTTTGATAAATCAACAACAAGTAGTTTAAGTGGTTGAAATTAGTTAGAAAAGTCAAAAGTTCATGTAATTTCAGAATTTCCAATAAAACATGGTCCGCTTTGTGTAAAAATGGAAGGCTAGTAGCTTTATGTGCCTTAATTATTCATCGTGTACTTGCTAAATAATCTACAAATGTAAACATTGTTTACCATGCCCAGATGCACATTTACTAAATATGGGTATTATTATCATATAAGCATGGTCATTTGTTTTAAAACCCAAGAATGTTCGTTCATGGTATGCCATTTGCAAATAAATACTCTCAAAGGTTATCCAAACTAAGGCTTGCCATTTTGCATGGAAAGTGGCGATTCGCGCAAGAGGAAGTCGTGCACAAGTACTATAGTTTTTTTGTTATTTTTTATTTTCTTATTTTTTTTAAAACTCACCAGAATTTGTCATTCAACATGTAAATTTATTGCAAGTTGAATCTTTTAAACCTCCTAGTGCTTTTAGATATAGTATTGACTAACTCGGGTCCCTTAAAACTATTTCGCGGATCTAGCTCAACATGTGAGGACGGTCCAACAAGACAATTTTTCATTTAATAGTTATTTTATTTTTACGTATATATATAGGCTATTTAGAAATCTCATTGTGGTGCATTCACCGCCCTAGCCACCATTTGGATCCGCCACTTTTTTTTTGAGGTGAAACAGTAGGGAAAATCCCCACTATAATTTTTTTTATTATATATGTATGTTACAATGAGAAAATGATCTAAGGTAGATCATAAACAGTTATTTAAATTGAAACAATCTATTCTATCCCTGATCTAATTGCTGACTGAGCTAGGCTTTGAATTTCTCCTTGTATCTTCCTTTGATTCGGAATTGTATCCATCTCATTTCCTGGTAGAAAATTGCTTTCCATCTATCAAAAGTGGGTCTTTTGTCATTAAAAATCGTCTCATTTCTGCAAATCCAGATACCCCAGGATGTCATGATAATGATTTCCATTGCAAATGGTAGATGTAACTTTTCTTTGATGTTTGAAATAGCTTCTAATCCTGTTAGATTTGCAGTTCTGTTTCTGGAAATATGGTCCCAACATTTTTTTGCAAATGGACAATCCCAGAAAAGTGGATCCGCCACTTTGTCGGAGAATCTTAGGAGCGAACAGCCTATCATACGATCGTAGTTCAAGTTTGTCATAATTTTGGTAAATCGGTAGAGGGAGCTAAGTGGGAAAATTAGCAAGCTCGCAAATTCATGTAACTTGAGAAATTCCAATAAAATTGTGTGCACTATGTGTGCAAAATGGGATAGTCATATGTTCCTTATTCCACATGTGCTTTCTTGCAAAAAATAGTTACTTGGAAAATTTCAAATGATTTTTCGAGTCATTAAAGATGGAAATTATAATTGTAATAAACATTGTTTACCATGCCAAGATATGCCCATATACTGAATAAGTGGACCTTATCATAAAGTATGATGTAAATATGGCCAAGACCTTAGCTGTTTGACCTGAAACCAAGGTACGTTCCTACATGGTAGGCCATATTATGAAGGATTTTGTTCCCCGAAAGTTACCAAAACTCGTGTTTAGCATTACTGGTGCCAACCAAGGTATGTTCCAACTACATGGTAGGCCATATTGCTCCTAGGCACTCTGTGAGTATGTAAGGTGGATCATTTACACATAAAGTAGTATTGTGTAGGTACAGTAAATATTTGGACATAACTAGTGTATTGTGTAGGTACAAGCAGGCTGCTGGCTATACTATTGGAATTTATATAAGGACTAGTCACCAGGCTATAAGTAAAATAGTAGGGCATGTACAATGTAGATTATGGTGGAGTCGAGTCAACGAAACCAAGTTATATATGAGTCTACTACAACCATTTAGTAACCATAAAATCACACATACCAAGATTATATGAGCTACTCCTATAACCTAATTAATTAGACCATGCATGATACTAGACACATGTGAATTTTTTACAAGTCTAAGTTATTTAGCCCTATGAGCAGCCCAGTGTGGAAGAGAAGGAAAACATCCCGCCAGAGCTCATTTTTGGGTGGAAGGACGAGGACAATAGAAGGAGAGTTGGGCTGGACCAGCACGGGACCCAACTTATCTGCACTACTACGCCTGCACGGTTGTACTCCATTGTGCTGAAGCTTACATGAGAAGTAAGAGGGGACTACTATGATGCTTCCCACCTGAAAAAGTTCCATTAAAGACATAGAGACACCGATGCATGAGTGGAGCAGAGCAGCCAATGCCGCATTGCAGAGGAGATAGGGGTATGATTCTCCTTCATCTAGGAGCTTTTTCTCTCATGAAAGGCAGATACGAGACATAATTTTGGGTTGAGGATCCTTTTTAAAATAAGGCAAAAGATTTGCGATCGAAGGAGCCCTTGCTCTCATTGCCAGCAGTACGAGATCGACTAGGCACCAAAATCTTAGGACTAATAAAACAGACATGATTAATACTTGAGTACTAGTAGTTGCTAAGTTCCATACTTTCATCCAGGAGCAATAGTGGCTAATATAAGTACAGTAGCTTGTCGGGATCCTTCTTACTTCCTCGAATGCCTCCTGGTCACATAATACAAGTTTGATGATATTCATATCAACTTCCAATGAAGCGGGATACCGCTGAACACGTTTAGACGAAATCCATGTGTGTGTTCCTTAAACCATAAGATAGCGATTTCGTGTTCTAAGAGCTTCGCATCTCTAACAACATTTTGCAAGCTCGTACCAGTAGTTATCACCGCATGCCCATCATCACCCATGGAAATCATGACTTCATGATAACCTTTGTACAACTCATTGGTCACACGCAAAATTCTTTCTGCACGCAGATGATTCTTCAAGACATTTTGACTGTAATTTAGTGAGAAGAACTGGAACCGGAAGAAAACAACTATAAAAAATTTACGGCTTGTTGACTGGTGAAATAGTAAAAAACATGCCTGCTTGATTCTTATGATAGAGAAAATAAATGTAGGATTGCAATGTCATGCCCACTCCAATCCTACGGGAATTCCATATGAACTCAAGTTTGTTTGACTCTATCATAGCAGGACATATAGAGGATTCTGAAAAAGAGGTGTGAGTGGATGTTTGATTTCCTACAAAATCTTGTGCAAAGGAATACTTAGGAATAATTCCTATGGGAATCAATCCTACAAATGTAACAACCATATTGGGAACATTTCCTAAAGATTTAATCTTACAAATTTCTCAGGAAAATGTTCTGAATCAGACGGCTACTAAAATTTCTTTCCTTTTCAAAAATAAGAAATAAATTTCTTACCATCATGTCCCTCCATTGCCGAGTAAAGAAGAGGTGAACTTGCAGACATAGAAAGGTACGTCAGGCTCGATCTGGGAGACTTTATTCTCGAGAAAAATGATGTACCTTTCACACCAATCTTTTCGCTCATAAGAAGGACCTAAATGAAAGAAAAATAAATATTAGAGAGTAGTATATTGTTTCATAGTCTAATTTGATTTCACAATACAAGTAAAACTTTACCCCTTATAGCCCAATTTCTTCCTCATCACTATCAGTTATATAACAGTCAATGTAGCAAATGTCATCATCGATGGAACTGTCCATGATTTTCTACCTTGCTTGGAATTGGAACCTATAAATGGCATTGCAAGATTCTTATTATAGCACTAAAATGCATGGAATTATAACCAGTTCAAGTGACAAAGATGCTATCCCCAGCAGCAAGCAACATGTTTCTCCGAGGATTCACTTTGAAAAAGTACATCAATCTCAATATATTTGTATTTATGAAAATTTAAACTAACATGAACGAAATAGAGGTGAATGGAAGAGATTCAAAAAATAGGTTTAGATATTGAAAATGGAATCAGTACAAAAGAGGAACTGCGAATGTTCTCTACAAGGGAAAGATGAAGAATATACCTCAATGTTCTGGGTCGGATTCCGCATAGAGGTGACAAGCAGATTGATAAACGCAGTGCTAGAGATGACAGCCGTAGGGATGTGAAGCAGCGGTGAGAGAAGGCGGTGGCGAGAGGATGAGTCTATTTTCTGGATGATGGTGGTCGGATTGGGCAATGCAGAAGTGGGCATAGTTGAAAAAAGCTGATTTGGGATGGTAGGTATTAACTCACCATGAATATATTGAGTAAAGTAAAACATAGGAAGGCTTGCAAGGTCCTAATGAAGTGCATCAAATGCGATGAATAGTAGTACGACAGTTCTATTAAAAATATACTCCCTCTATCCCAAATTAGGATGCATATAGTATTTTGTAAAAGTTAACAAACATAAAATTTGACTGACTATATAGAGAAAATTTTAAACATCTACAATATCTTATGCACATTATATGAAGATATATGTCATAATGGTTCTAACAATATTTTTTAGAGACTATAAATATCAATACATTTTTCGATATAGTTGGTCAAAATTTGAAAAGTTTGACTTTGACCAAAAACTATATGCATCCTGTTTGGGGATAGAGGGAGTAAGTTAGAATATTTTAAGGATAGAATATTGTAGAATGATGGAGATATGTGTTTTAAGGTTAGACATGAGTCTTACCGCTACATAACATGAGTCTAGCAAAAAAGTACGAGCTCAAGTACAATAACATAAATTATTAAAAGGTCCACCAGTCGGTATCTAGATCCTTTCTATAATGGCATATCATGCAATTAGAAAAGCAAGATTGACTGGTCCATTTGCTAAGTAGTGGGTCCTATAAAAAAATAGTTCAGCTACCCGGCAACCATTTTTTGACACTTTCTAACAATATTTCTTAGACTCAAACTAAATGGTGTAAATGCTCTAATCTTCTACGCAGGAATGGAAAATAAGATCCAATGCTTACCAATGTTGGGATTTGCCAGACTTGGTCCAACGGTGAATATTTAAATTTATATATACACTATATATCAAAGTTGCACACGACTTGCACACGTGGGAATCGAATAATAGAAGTATGACATATCATTTTTTATATAAAATTATAATTGGTGAAGTTGAAGAATTAATTATAATTTTGATCCACGTCCATAAAATATCGGGTGTATATTTGGTTCATGTACTTTGTATCATGTAGAATCAACCTATTAGCTACCTAATACTTGACATACTCTACAAAAATGGAAAAGAATATTCTAGAATTATTGAGAAGTGTATTTTGAGGTTTGTGCATAACGTTCATAGCGATAAATACTATTAGTAAAATCTTCTATATGCTAGAGTGGATACAAGATTAAACGGTTTGCAATGTTGGGATTTTCCAGTGTTGATCGAAAGGTCAAAGTTTAAAGTTATTCGCACACTTTATATATTACTAGTAAGATTATATAATAGGTAAAGCTCAAAAAATTATAGATTTTATCGACATCTATAAAGTATGGGTGTATATTTGATTCTTGTACTTCGTACCATGTAGAAGTCAATGTTTATTAGCTATACCTGATACTTGAAATTTTTGGTAATATGGTCTAGAGAAATGACGGAGAAGATTCTAAAATGATGGAGTAGTGTATTTTGAGGTTTATGCATAGTGTTCATCGTGCTAAAGACTATCAATAGTATATTCTATATGCTAGAATGGAAAAGAATGTCGAATGGCTGACAATGTTGGGATTCGCGAGTCTTGATACAATGGTCAATGTTCGAAGTTATCTGTACACCATATGTATAGTGGTGAGATAAGAAAAGAAAGACCGTCAATATTATCTTCTAGATGCTAAAATGGAAAACAAGATCCAACGATTAGCAATGTTGGGATTTGTGAGTCTTGATCCAACAATCAATAGTATTCAAAGTTATTCTTACACTATATAGTGATAAGATAAGATAAGATAAGAAAGACTATCAATAGTATCTTCAAGATGCTAGAACTGAAAATAAGATCCAACGACTGGCAATGTTGGGATTCACGAGTCTTGATCAAACGGTCAATATCCAAAGTTATCCGTATGCTATATATACTATTAAATTGCACGTGCATTGCACACGTGAGAATCAGATAATAGAAGTATGACATATCATTTTTTATATAAAATCAAAATAGGTAAATCTCAAAAATAATTATAATTTTGAGCCACGTTCATAAAGTATCAGGTGAATATTTGGTTCTTGTACTTTGTATCATGTAGAAATCAACCTACTAGCAACCTAATACGCATCATGCTCTAGAGAAATGATGAAGAAGATTCTAGAATTATTGACAAGTGTGTTTTGAGGTTTGTGCATAGCGTTCATTGTGATAAAGAACATCACTAGAATCTTCTAGATGCTAGAATGGATATAGAAGATCCAACGGTTTGCAATATTCGGATTTGTCAGTCTTGATCCAACTGTCAAAGTTCAAAGTTATTCGTACACTATATAGTGGTAAGATTAGTATATAATAGGTAAAGCTGAAAAATTTATAAATTTGATTGACATATGTAAAGTATGGGTCTATATTTGGTTCTTGTACTTTGTATCACGTAGAAGTCAACATTTATTAGTTATTCCTAATACTTGAAAATTTTGGTAACATGGCCTAGAGAAATAATGGAGAAGATTCTAGAATGATGGAGAAGTGTGTTTTGATGTTTGTGCATAACGTTCACTATGCTAAAGACTATCATTAGTATCTTCTAGATGCTAGAATGGAAAATAAGATCTAACGGCTGGTAATGTTGGGATTCACGAGTCTCGATCTGACGGTCAATATTCAAACTTTTTTGTCACGTCTCGCCTACACTGACATAGGGATGTTGGACACCCCCTATTTGTTCGGTAGTGGGCATGAAGGCGTTCCGGCCTCAATGTTGACAAAGGAAATTCCCGATTCGAGCACACAACATACAGAGCACACACCGACATTTTTTACCCAGGTTCGGTCTGCCCTTTGGCTAAAAACCCCATGTCCTGCTTTGGTGGATTATCTTGGGTGGAGCGATGTACAAGAAGATGATCTCTATGGTGTTAGGAGATGCTTTCTCTCTAGCTTCTACACTCCCCATGCTTCCTATTTATTCTCTCCCTTTCTACCTCTCTCGAAACTCTCCCGCCTTTCAGCTCTCAAAGGACCCTTCTCTAAGAACCCTACCTCCAGGACCTTTCTTTCCCAAAACCCTTCTCCCAAACTCCTCTAGATATCTCTCCCTGCCTCCTCTCCAAAAAACCCTGATCAAATACCCTGTGATCCCCTACTCTCGGCTAAGTGCCTCCTGTCATACACCAAGGGGTCACTACAAGGGCCGGTGTGGAGAACCATCCGGGGCGTTCCCGGGATCAATCACGGAGTGCCACGCGGTCTTCAGGCAGATGGGCAGCGCCTCTAGCCAATGGATGGCCAGGGGAGGTGCACAGGTGCACTCGATGGCTGAGTGGAAGCTCAGGCTCCGAGTTGTCTCTCTTGTCGGTGGCGCACTGTAGTGGACTACAGCGCCATGATGATGTCCAGCAGTGCTGGCGCAAGGCAGTTCCCAAGGCTAGGCCTGACATGCCTTGTCAAGCTCAGCTGACTGCGGGTCCTGGGCCGTGCCTAGCCCAGGCGAAGTGCTCTAGGGTCCTTTCAGGGCTCAGTCGAGGCCGCTCCTTAGGTTAACTGCACCGCAACCGCGTCCTTACACTTCTTCCAGGGAAGCCCCCAGAAGGAGGGACCGGACCGATACGCACGTTGTTGTCTTCTCCATCATGTCCGTGCTCGGCTGGCGGATCGAGGCTTGTATCATAGTGTTCATCTTATCCATGGGCACCTACAACACAACCAACAGTCAGTCTCCATAGGCTTATCATGCCAAGGCTATACCTATTTGGAGCACATGGTGCTCGCATCCTTGTGGCGCCCTTGCCGGCTAGGCCACGCATCCGCTGAGTCGCTGACCGGTGGGGTCCTGGAACACGCACTTTGGTGCAATGTGAGGGACCCCTGATGTCATTACGCTGACAGAAGCCACCGGGTGAGGGCTGGCAACTTGCAACACTGGTCGTGCTCGATGAAGAGGCTGTTGCAATGCTTCGCCCTTCAATAGCGTGTGGGCCTAGTCCACGTCGCGGGAAGGGCGGCATGACTGGATGGCATGAATCCATCCGCATAGCTGTCATGCACATGTCTGCGCACTCAAGTGGTTGCGGGACTACTGAGCCACATCTTGCCTTTCGTGCCAGCCCACATTGACCGCACCCAGGTCGATTCATGCAAAACAACTTTGGTGGGGCGTGATTGTTGCCCTCCCGTGAGCCAGTGGGGTGAGTAGCAACCATTCCCCCTCCACATGGGTTATAAAAGGGAGGGAAGGCGTGGAGCGGCGGCTTACTCTCCACTTCCCCCACAGCCTTCCCCTTCCAACTCCCTGTTCGGTGGCGATGGCGTCGGGCAGCTTTGGTGACGACGATCCTCCTTCTCTAAGGGAGATGGCCCTGTCTTCGCTGGAGAAGCCACGGCGTAGGCACAGGCGCCGAGGCCGCCACATCTCCTCCACGCGCCGGCGTGGGTCTACCGCAACCGCTCACCAGATAGTAATAAAACCCCAAACAAGTTTGTGGCCCCAAGAAATAAGATGTGAATCAAGGTCAGGCGAAGGGGAATCCATAGAGTCTCCCACATGTGGATAATGCGATAGTCAAGCAACAGTTATCAAGTACTCGGGGCCTACGGGACACAAGTGAGCATAGAAGAATCAAATAACATCTATTGTACACTGGTTTCTCTGCATTTGTTATATCTATTTCCAGCATTTTATTTAACAAGTTGTAATTAAAATCATGATCATCTCCACCATTAAACATGTGCTAACCTTCCAACAACGGTGGAACGACAACGACGCGAAATAGCAACTGAGCAAGCAACTACGACTCGCAAGGCCGACTATCTATCAAACAACATGCAGTAGGATGTGTCCAAGGCAATATAGAGGCAAGAAGGAATATAAATGGTTTACAAAAACTAAAGTATTGCAACACAGATAGCAATAGATCAACAGGAGGAAGTAAAGAATATAAATGCAAAATAGGTAGAAAGGGGGAGATTGCTCACCTAGAAAACAGTCCCGGAGATACATTATCCGAAAAACTTGTCGACACTCGCATCAACTTAAGAGCTTAATCCGCGAAAAAGCAAAGCACTAAAAGAAACACCGGATAAACTATATTTAATACACGTATGAGTATGAGTATGTCATGACAAATATGCGATGCAACTAGGCAATATTAAGCGAAACCATGGTTCCGACAATTAATTAGAAGGTTCAAGTTGTTTAGGTACCCCGTAATTTAAATATTCATTAGCATGGAAACACAGGATATGTGGTGATCTACACAAAATTAAATGGAATAGGGCATTATATATTTAACATCCCACACATTCCATGTTTGTTTGTTAGGTGAAAATAAACTAACCTACAAGATAAATAGTGCGAAAATGCATATGGATTGCATATTAGTGATCCTTCTATTTTTCTGAGCCAAATTCATATATACCACGTTCTAAATAAAGCTAGAGATTAAAAGATACAATTTATAGAAGATTGTACGTATTAGTTTGCAAACAAATAAGATAATATCAAATAGACACGAAACTGCCAGACTGGCCTGTTTAGACGGCGGATCATCTCAGAGGACAGGCTGACGAGTGAATTTCAGTAAAAGGATGTGGAGGTATGTTGTGGCAGTGGGGATTTTATCTCAGAATCGACATGTTAAAATGTGCAAGGCACAAGCCACAATGGTGCTCCTTTTGAATGTTGAAGAGAATGAGGCCTGACATGTTCAAATCCATTGAACATGGGAGCTGCACGGAATCGAAAAGAGCAAAAAGGGGTGTGTTTTATATTAACCTGATGGAATTCAATCCCAGGTTGAATCGGTGGTGCAACAAAGATTAGACTAGATGTGATTATTTTCAGTATTTTAACTGAACCAATAGACAGTAGTAGATTGTAGAGATGAAAAGAAACGCACAATATGAAAGGGTGTGATTAAATACTATTATTAAAACTAGGGGTGTTACATTCCCGGGCTCAATCACGGCGTGCCATGCGGTTTTTAGGCAGATGGGCAGCGCCTGTGGCCAATGGATGGCCAGTGGCGGTGCATAGGTGCACTCAATGGCTGAGTGAAAACTCGGAGCCTCCTATCGGTTGTGCACTGTAGTGCCATGATGATGTCCAACAGTGCTGGCGTGTTGCCAGTTCCCAAGGCTGGGGCTTAGATGCCTTGTGAGGCTCAGCTGACTCCGGTTCCCGGGCAGTGTCTAGCCCAGGAGAAATGCTCCAGGGTCCTCCCGGGGCTCAGTTGAGGCCGCTCCTTAGCTTCGCAATGCCCCAACCTCGTCCTTACCCTCCTTGCAGGGCAGCCCCCGGAATGAGGGATATGACTGCCTCGTGCGTCGTTGTCTTTTCCTTCTGGTCCGTGCTCGGCTGGCGGATCGAGGCTTGTCTCGTAGTTTTCGTCTCATCCATAGACACCTACACCACATCCAACAGTCAGTCCAAAGGCTCATCATGCCAAGGCCATACCTGCTTGGAGGACACGGTGCTCGCATCCTTGCGACGCCCTTGCCGGCCAGGCCGTCATACTCAAAGTTATTCGTACACTATATAGTGGTAAGATAAGATAAGATAAGAAAGACTATCAATACTATCGATCTTCTAGATGCTAGAATGGAATAAAAGATCTAACGGCTGTCAATGTTGGGATTCACGACTCTTGATCCAATGCTCAACGCTTCGAATATCTAGCATTGGATCAAGACTTGTGAATCCCAACGTTGCCAGCCGTTGGATCTTGTTTTCCATTGTAGCATCTAAAAGATACTATTGATAGTCTTTAGCACAATGGACACTATACCCAAACCTCAAGACATACTTCTCCATCATTCTAGAATCTTCTCCCTCGTTTCTCTAGACCATTTTACGAAAATGTTCAAGTATTAGGTATAGCTAAGAAATGTTGTCTTTTACATGATACAAATACAAGAACCAAATATATACCCATACTTATAGATGTCGATCAAATTATAATTTTTTGATCTTTACCTATTATATAATCTTACCACTATATAGTGTACAAATAACTTTGAACTTTGACCCTTGGATCAAGACTGGCGAACTTAAATATTACAAACCATTAGATCTTCTTTTCCATCATAGCATCTAGAAGATTGTATTGATAGTATTTAGAGCAAGTCCAGCAGCACCCCTACATTTTCTCCTCTATGTGTGTATGTAGGAGCCTTCCCTAAAAAAATCTTCTCCTAAATTTTGCTTATCTCTAGGAGCAACCTAAAATTAGCTCCCCTATATCATAACCACAATATTTTAATAGGAAAGAGCCCACTTTATCAATTTGTTTTCACCCATCAATTCAATCATCTACCCACATATAGGGGAGGCATCCACTGCCCCGATACATAGGGGAGAAGGAGGGGTGGGTTGGGGATGCGGATTCGTCGGGGACATGTCTAGGGAAGCTTCTGGATGCTTGTTTTTCACTCTCTCCCCTATACATATTTACAAAATATTTACGTTCAAAACAAGTTTATTACAAACTAATTAACCATTCACAAATTAAATGTTTGATTGTCCAATATTTTGGTACTATTGTGTAAACATTGGCGTTTTATATAAAATGAGTCTCTTACGTTTTGGCAAGCAAAATGAGTCTCTTATATAAAATGTTTGATGCATCCAAAAAATATTGCGAAGGATGGATGAGAGGGGCATGGGAAGTTGTGTCATGTTGTGTGTAGGTTACCGAATCCCAGTCCACCTTTCGTGTATTGGTAGGTCGCATTTCGACTTGGACGCACCACAAAATTATGACTGGGTCATCGAGTGCGGAAAGCAAAGTCAGTGTTCCGTCGCATTGGCTTACCCTAGTCTTTGTCAATGATATTTTCCACACGCATCGGCTTCATCAACAACATTGATTGTCCCCTCGGTTCGGCTAATCTGCCATATTAATCTCGGATCACCTCATTTGTATTTATTCTCTCCCCTTCCCCATAATCCCAGAGCATCAAACCATTTCTAATCACCCGCTTCTAGTAACCATCTCTATCCCCGTCAGTCATCCATGGCCGCCCGCCATACAGGAGCGCAAAGACAACGACATCGCTGCACAGGAGGACAATGCCCTACATAATTGGGCATTCTCCCCGTGGAGAACACCGTATCATAGCGTGCGCCTTCTTTGATGTCAGGTACGTTCGCTGCAAGTACCATATGTATGGCCTCCATAATAATCCGAATGGGACGTTGATGGTCAAGTTCTTCAATTTTAGGGACGCCCGTCTCCTATATGACCAAGTCTTCCACTGCACCTGCGAGATGGTGGTGTTCACCGGCGCCAACATCATCACCAACTACTGGGACTAGTTCCCCAACAACGGCAACTTCATCCACAGGGTCCTCCCGGAGATGACGATGGCTCAAGAGGTGCCGCCACCTTATCCGAAGGTTCCGCCGCCTTATCTAGAGGTGTTACCGCCTTATCCGGTGGTTCCAGTGTCTAACGAGCTGCCGCTGGTGGCGTCGGACTAGTTTCTAGTGAAGGGAATATACTTTAGGCGCTCTCGGTGATATCTCATTGAGATAGCTTGCAAGCAAGTGATGTGATCACTAGAATGTTATATGACGGGAACAAGAAAAGAGTGCATGTGGGTAACGAGATCAAACTAGGTATTGTGATATTGATGATCGAATCTCGAACATGTAAAATATCACAAGACAAAGGGATTTAGTTACTAGCATTAAAGGTTCTCACGATCACAGAAGTCATCATTGAATGTGTGGGAGTCAGTATGGATCTCTAGGTCCCGCTACTAATTATTGATCGGAGAACGGTCTCGATCATGTCTACATTATTCGCGAACCATAGGGTGACAAACGTAAGGGATATCTACACCCTTTGGAGAAAATGTGTTCTAGAGAAAAGATTTAGAAAGTGCTGGAATTATTTCAATGGACACCGAAATTGTTTCAGGTGAAATTACTGAAATTGGTTCCGCATGTGATTATTGAAATGTTGTAGGTGGTTTTATGATATTTTTTAATTAAATTAATTAACAAAATTCTGAATAAAATAAATAAAATAGTTTATTTGATGAGAGTTGCATTAAATTTGGTGGAAATTTAATGCATGTGAGTGGGATTTTTGAGTGGAGGCTTTTTATGTCAGTGGGAGATCCACCCACATGAATGAGAGGAGGTGAGGGGCACCTCCATGGCCGCCGGCCATGGGAGGGGATGCCCCCCTCTCCTCTATAAAAGGCCCCCCCTCTACTCCTCACAAAGCACAACTCCTCGTGAAGGATCTCTCTCCCCCTCTAGAATTATTCCCCCATGGTTTCGGATTAGCGAGATACATGTTCCTGGTGGCTTTTGGTCTATAAGGATTTCCTGCTTCCGCTACATCGCTGGAGCAAGTAGGCGGAGGCTATTTGGTGGACCGGACGTGTGTGTGACCACGGATGGATTGCTAATTTTGTTGGAAATAAGACCTAGAGACAAATAGTGATAAGGACTATTGTCATGTTTCATAAAGTTTATGATTAAGTTTTATATCATTCTATAACTGTACCGAGTGGAAACAACAATACACGTGTGATATATAAACAACCAGGGGTTCGCAGTGAAACTTTAGTCACTGGTTGATTGGTCAACAGATGAACAAGTTTCCAGATCATGTGGCATTTATGCCAGTTGGAAATGGAGTCAACTCATTCTGATAATGATATGATGAACCAATTCCCAACGTAAATATCGTGACCCGATCATGTCACTAAGTTCAAGTTACGATGATTAGAAATGGATCCTCGTAGACTATTCCTTAGACCGTGAGGCTATATCAATCACTATCTCCCAAGAGTGCCTAGATAGCATCAAGCGCCACTTGGTAATACAATGGTTATAAAGGTGTGTTCAGATACTCAGAGGAAACCGTAGAGGCATTATATGTCAAGAGCAGGATTTGTCCGTCCATGTGACGGAAAGATACTCAAGGGCCCACTCAGAGAAGTTATATCCAATAGTCGCGCAACATGTGATTTGATCACAGGGATATCACTTGTCGGAATGAGTCAAGTAGCATTGTTCAGTAACGAGATTGAACATGACATGGTGATGTCATTGATCAGATCTCGGGCAATGCAAGTATCAAGAGAGAAATGGAATAAGACATGACTGTCCTGGTTCAAACGACAAAAGATCGTCGTGGAACACACAGGGGTCACATGGCCACCCAGGTCCCTCTGTCGATCATTAGTCCGGGAGTGTCCCGACCATGTCTAGAGTGTTCCTGAACCGTAGGGTATCATCCTTAAAGGTTTTATGATGCTTAGATAGTGTTTATAGGATCAGAAGAATCACTGAAGAATAGTAGAGAGAAAACCGGAAGGGTTTCGGTAAGTCCGGAGGATGTCCGGAGTACAGGTGGAAGGTGTTACATAGCCACGGAGATTGAATAATATGTGAATGAATGTTAAATATTCAGTTAATCATTTATTCATAATTATTTAATAAAAGAGAAAATCAATTAAATGGTCAAAGGGCTTAATGGGCCAATTCCCGGAGGGGAAAAGGCCCAAGAGGGGGCCGAACCCCTAGGAGGGGCCAAAGGGGTGGACGGAGGCCCTCTTTGGCCAGCCCCCACGTGGGGCCCATGCAGGGGTGGCCGGCGGCGCCTCCCCCCACCTCCTCCTCCTTTAGTCCCACCTCGGGACTTTGAGGGAGGTAGTACCTCCCCTCCCCCTATATATAGTGGGGGTATTTGGCCAGATAAATACACACAATATTCAATAAAGGTATTCTCACTTTTGGGAAGACCTCTAATTGATATTCTCTCTCTCTCTCTCTCTCTCTCTCGTGACTGTAGTCCCAAGTTCGGACTTCGCAAACGAGAGACATCTTCACCGCGGAGCGCCATCGCGCTACGAGATTCGGATCCAGGAGCTCTACTTCCACAACTGCTACTGGATCAGGGAAGCGGGAGTCATCGTCAGGCACCGGACGTGTGTAACTCCCCGCGAGGTGTCGCACTTGAGGCATTGAAGTCATTGGAGCCGTTGGAGCGCAAGGACTTCATCACGACCTTGAGGTCGGCTTCGGCTCGTCTACATGAACCACGCTCTCCTGAGCGTTGACAACACTTTTCGGTCTTCAAGGGTAAGTTCGCGAAAATCCCCTCCCGTTACTTTATTACTAATAGATAGGTCCTGGCAACATCATGGGTTCAGGGGCAAAGGGTAAAAATTTATTGTTTTCATACATAGAACCCCTACAGTGGTATCAGAGATAGATACATGCGTAGTAATACCAGTACATGTAGAACACACGAGATGTAGCGTGTGGGCGTTGATCTTTTAGTTGTTACCCTCCCATGTGTACTTGTGTATACTGCAGCAATGCTTGATGAAGCGGCCCCCAACCGACTTTACGCGTTCATTCACGAGACTGGTCCACGCTTGAGATACGGCTTGTACCGTATAAAGTGGCTTTGGGGGGTATCTGTCTCTTTCGCATTAGTTGGTATGCCATTTACAACAGAGGGCCCCAAAAGGGGTGTAGTAGCGACAACTACTTGATTAGCATTGTGCTGAAAGTTCGTAGGTGAGAACGGTTCTCGTGCGAAAGCCCATTCAGCCACGTAAAACATGCAAAAATAAAGTAGAGACGTCTAACTTTGTTTTGCAGGGGGCGTTGCTTTGTGATATGGTTGTGGCAAAGGAAAATTGATTACCTTTTGTTACGTAGTAGTAGATAGTCACGGAGGTGATGGACTACCACACTGGAAAGACACTGGTACCCTGGTCTCTAAGGCACCGGAACCCTGGCATCAAAATCCAGTGACGACGGATGGAGATCACGACATGAAGGACCATATCACATCGCATTTACATTCAATGTTATTCTTTGTATATCTTATTGTGTGCTAGTATTAGATACTCGACGATAGCCTAATAAGATTATCCCTGTTAAAAATTACCAAAGATTGTGTTCCCCCTTAGTGTGCACCACAGGAAAGTTCTTCTGTATGAGGCGATCCACGGTACAGGCGTGGGTGTCAGACATATCTACATACAGTGGGTGTAAGCCATGTTGCACAACGAATACACTAAGGTTGAGTTGGCGAGCCTAGCATCTGCAGACATGGCCTCGGAACACGGATGGTCGAAAGATCGAGCACGAGTCGCATGAATGATGTGACCGACGTTTAGCGTCCACCCTTGAACCCACATTGATGGCCGTGACGATCGGGGAGATGTGGCTGATAGGGGTCGTGTTATCACTAGGAACCCTTTAGGGGATAGGTGTTTCTGAGTGGAGTTATTATTAACTCATTTAATTATAAACTTAGTCTAAATTACTTTTGCAATTATATATGTAGAAAATGGTTCTCCCTAAGATTACCTTCCCAATCGAAAATTGGTTAAAAGGAGAAAAGCTCAAGTTAGATGGATCCAACTTTTCTGCATGGGTCATGCGCCTTTATGATCTCCTTAGTGAGAACAAAGTGGCTGACTACATGATATACGAGATGTACTTGGAGCCTCCCTATTCTCATGAGACCCAGGAGCAGCGGGATCTCCGTTGTCGTTGTCGTGTGATGACCACATTCATATCAGTAACGATGCGCCTCGGGATGGAAGATGGGCTATGGCCAATGATGGGAAGTCTTAATCCCCGAACGGTTATGTCACATCTTATATCCCATTTCATGGAACAAGTGCGCATATGGGAGTATGAGCTGATGGGGGACTACCTCTCCATAAAGATGGAGGAAGGCTCCTCACTGGACGATCACTTGTTGAGCATATATGATGCATACATGAGTCTGGCATACTTCCTAGACAACTGGTTCGCAAGCTCTTTTGCAATAGGAGTTGTGCTGCGGTCGCTGCCACCAAGCTTCCAAGCACAAGTCAGGATTTGCATTATGAGAGGCGACGCAGAAAGACAGGATATCCATGAGTTCATATCACATTTCAGAGATGTGGTGGTTGAACCCATTGTCACTGAGGTCATCAATGACAAAGGTATATATTTGATATACAATTTTATAAATGTTATAATCTTGCAAACACAATTGCAGTGTTAAGTATATTTGATACTTGTTCTATTTTGCTGAAAACAGGTCCTTCTGCATGAGAGGTGCTTGATGGAGAGGAGGTGATGTTGCGCGTTGATGGCGAGCATGATGATGATGGCCAACGACGCTCTCCCTCAACATTTATCGTTTAGTTTATGTTTTGGATAGTTATTGTAATCAAAATATTATGAACTTCTTTAGTGAGTCTCACACTTAGTGAGACGGTTATTCATATCAGCTTGTAATAAACAGTTGTTCTACTTTTATGAATGATTTCTATTTGTGTTCATATATTGTTTGATTATATGTGAATTATCCTTGTTGTTTGAAACTAATTGATAATGCATGAACATTTGTAAAATATTGAAATGCCTTGTTAAAATACCCAACTTAATGATAAGTTCATTAATGAATGAAAGCATTGTTTAAATTCAAAGTTGTGTGACAATAAGTGAAATTCATTCGATTTCTTGTCACATATAAATCATGCCCAAATTCATCAAAATAACTTGAACACCATGTATTACTTGAGTATAAAGTGTTTTATGAATTGTTAAAAGTAAATACATATTCGATGTGTTATGTTTTAACAAAATGGTAATTATAATTATGTGATTGTTTAAATGTGTGATGTCTACGCACTTCTATTCTTGTAGACAGTTGTTGGGCCTCCAAGTGCAGAGGTTTGTAGAACAGCAGCAAGTTTTCCCTTAAGTGGATCACCCAAGGTTTATCGAACTCAGGGAGGAAGTGGTCAAAGGTATCCCCTCTCAAGCAACCCTGCAACCAAGATACAAGAAGTCTCTTGTGTCCCCAACACACACAATACACTTGTCAGGTGTATAGGTGCACTAGTTCGGTGAAGAGATAGTGAAATACAAGTGGTATGGATAAAATACCACGGTGCTAGAAAATAGCTTGATGGCGTGTGATTGATGTGGGAAAAAACTAAAGGCAAACTAAAATAAAGAAGGAAGCAAGCAAACATGTAATAGATCTAATAGCAAACGGTGTTTCAATGCTAAGAGACAAGGCCTAGGAATCATACTTTCACTAGTGAACACTCTCTCATCTAAATATCTTCTCTTTATGATACTACTCTTAACTACTCTCTGGTTGGACACTCTAATCCATGGTAGGGCTATAACAACACTCCTCAAAGTTCGCTTTCCCCATCTAGAAAACCCCACACTGTCACCTTGAGTACTAGATGAGTCCAACAAACACCACAATTTCATAAAGACATTCAACTCCAAATATAACTCATAACAAGTATTTGTAATCTCTAGCCTAAGTGCCACCATGGTATGCACACTGTCAACTTCACACACATGGGGAGAGTAGAGATCTATTAAAGCACTTGAGTAGCAAGGTAGATCTATAGAATACAAGCTCGTGATCTCAATAAGATCATGCATAGAGAGAGATAGATGAACACATAGCTACCAGTAGAACCCTTAGCCTCGAGAGAGAACTACTCCCTCCTCATCATGGGAATCAACAATGGCGATGGAGATGGTGGTGGACATCGATGGAGATGGCTTAGGGGAACTTCCCCGTCCCAGCAGGGTGCCGAAATATAGACTTTCTGTCCCCCAAATCTCCCCTTCGGTGGCGGCGGTGCTGTGAAACTTTTCGTGGATTTCTGATTGACAATCTAGGGTTTTTGCCTAAGGAGGAATATATAGGCGAAGAAGGCAAGGTCGGTGGCCGGCCAGGGGGCCCACACCATGCCCTGGCGCGGCCTAGGCTGGCCCGTGCCAAGGGGGGGTGTGGCCACCCTGTGGCCCCTCTCCGACTCTCCTTCTGGCTCCGAGAGTCTTCCGGGAAAATAGTAACTTTGGCTTTTGTCCCGTCCAATTCCGAGAATATTCAATTTTTGACTTCCTGGAACCAAAAACAGCAGAAAACAGACACTGGCACTGTGGCTCTTGTTAATAGGTTGGTCCAAGAAATCATATGAAAAGTACTCCAAAGTGTGGAAAAAACATAAGAAAGTAGATAAAACCAAGCATGGAACATCAAAAATTATTGATACATTTGCAATGTATCAATGTGTAAAGAAGTCTATCAAAGTAAACATGAATATGAAACTATTTGATTTGATCAAAGTGTTTCATCAACAAAGGGTATAGATATAAATGAGAATCTAATTACTATGATTTGATCAATAGTAATGAAATTCAACTTTATAAGATTGGCATGAAAGAAATTGTGAAATGCAAAGCGTTTTAAAACGTTGAAATTCAAAGCATCACAATATGATATTAGATATCAAAGTGGGTGAATAGATGGCACCAAATAAATCATTGTAGTATAGATGTAGAGACCATTAGTTAGAAATGCTTATCACTCAATTAGAATTTATAGTGAACCATTTGAATTCGTGAAAGCGGCTCCATATCTAGTATGGATCATCATAAAAGTTTTGGGGGTTATTGGATATAACCAAAACAATAGCGAATAAGTCCTTGTAGAGTATTCATTGGAAACTTTGAATACGAAATCCATAGCTGGAACCAAATGACAAGAAAAACTTGTATTGCTTGGATTTTGGTGCATTCTTGAGAAAACTCACTTTCAGTGATATTTCTCCATTATGAAGCAAATGGAAGATCGTGGAAAACACGATGAGGATTCAAAACCCTGCATCAGAGTGTTGAGAAGCGCAACGGACAATGTTCCTGAATGATTCTCTTCACAAAGGAAAGAATCAATGATGATGATGATTGTGTTTTCCCCACTGGTGTTTTCACTACATGAAGTAGGATTCAAAATGTAATCCATATCGTGTATGGAGACATTTGTGAATCATTTGTCATGATTCTTGGAATATGACATACCTACGAACTATTAAGGAAATAATGGTAAACTAAAATTATGAGAAATCCCAAAGCAAAATTAACTTGAGATTATAAAGCAATTCGTTGTTGAATCTCACAAGTAAAAGGGGTTACTTAAATTTTCCCAAATGATGGCAAAGCCATAGTGGAAAAGGGATGAATGACAAAAGCACAATTTTTCAAGTATTGGACAAATTCAAATGAATTTGATTAATGTGTGCTTAATGTCCAATGGATTTAAAACTAGTAAAAGTACTAGTGTCTCATAGTAAATCTCTCACTTTGATATTTGATCAAAGGATTTGAAGTTGTTCAAAATAGTGAGTAGATATTAAATTTGCATGAAATTGGGTGGGAGCTATAAAAGTCTTCCTAAAACAATATGTAAACGATATATTTTTGAGTGGGAGCAATATAAGTCTCAAATTCAAATATAAAGGAACATAGTTTGAGTAAGAGTAGTGACTCTTTCCCAAATATGTTAGGAACATATTTTGAGTGGGAGCTTATAGGAGTGATTCTTAAGTCTGTTGAGAATAAAAGCGCAAGTACTTATAAATAATGATTTATATGGTGTAGAAGTTGATAATAAGTGTATTATGATATTATGTAGTATTCCTTAAGGGATTCTGAAAAGGGTTTCGGAATAGAAGTTAATTAAGGAACTGGTCCTTAAGAACTCAAGTTAGGAATAGTATTAAGTTTAACATCAATGGTTGAAAGAAAGAAAAGGATGATCAACATCCACTATGTTGAGACATAGGTTCTATCTTAGAAAACCATGATGATAACTTAGCATAATATATGATCCAATAAGGAACGTTTAAAAGTAATTAAGTTTGAATCACAGAACATTGAGCTAAGTTTGTCCACAGTGTCTAATAGAGAACTGAAGACATGTTTTCCATATCCCTAAAGGATGACATATCTTAAAGCATAAAGGGTTGTGTTATAAAGGATGACATATCTTAAATACCGATTAAAGTCAAGTAGGAAGCGAGGTGAACAAAACATCGAAAGATGCACAGAGTGCACTAGTGTTTTGATGAATACATTTATAATAATAGATAAGAGTACTATCTAAAGTGTTGTATATAGTTATGGCGGGACTAGTTTGCTTTTAACGTAGAATGATGTGTCCCAGGGCAAAGTGCCCATGATAAAGCCCTCGAGGTTGATCTAAAGTCACTGTAGGCTCCTGGAATCAGGCCTCATTCTGGTGCCATAGCGACGTTGCATACACACAGATGTTATCATGTGATGATAAAGTATTAATGTCAATCAAGGTGACATTAGTAAGTTGCAAAGGATTTGGGACTATAAAGTACAGGCCCAAGACTCAACCTATTCCATGAGCAAGCATGTTCAGGGTACCTGATATGGTGCCAATGATTAAGAACAAATGCAGCTAGTGTATTTGTACTCTAGTGCAAGTGGGAGACTGTTGGAAATATGCCCTAGAGACAAATAGTTATAAGGACTATTATCATATTTCATAAAGTTTATGATTAAGTTTTATATCATGCTATAACTATATTGAGTGGAAACATCAATACACGTGTGATATATAAATAACCAGGGTTTCCTAGTGAAACTCTAGTCACCGGTTCATTGGTTAACAGATGATCAAGTTTCCTGATCATGTGGCATTTATGCCAGTTGGAAATGGAGTCAACTCATTCTAAGAATGAGATGATGAACCAATACCCAACCTAAACATCGTGACCCGATCATGTCATGAAGTTTAACTTACGATGATTAGAAATGGATCCTCGTAGATTATTCCTTAGACCATGAGGCTATATCAATCACTGTCTCTCGAGAGTGCTTAGATAGCATCAAGTGCCACTTGGTAATACAGTGGTTATAAAGGTGTGTTCAGGTAATCGGAGGAAACCGTAGAGGCAATATATGTCAAGAGCGGGATTTGTCCGTCCATGTGATAGAAAGATACTCAAGGGCCCACTCGGAGAAGTTATATCCAATAGCTGTGCGGCATGTGATTTGATCACAGAGATATCACTTGTCGGAATGAGTCAAGTAGCATTGTTTAGTAATGAGATTGAACATGACATGGTGATGTCATTGATCAGATCTCGAGAAATGCATGTATCGAGAGACAAAGGGAATAAGACACGACTGTCCTAGTTCAAACGACGAAAGATCTTCATGGAACACACAGGGGTCACATGGCCATCCAGGTTCTTCTGTCGATCATTGGTCCGAGAGTGTCCCGACCATGTCTGGAGTGTTCCCGAAGTGTAGGGTATCATGATTAAGGGTTTGATGATGCTTAGAGAATGTTTAAAGGATCGGAAGAATCACCGAAGAATAGTAGAGAGAAAACCAGAAGGGTTTCGGTATGTTCGGAGGATGTCCGGAGAGGAGGTGGAAGGTGTTCCATAGCCACGGAGATTGAATCATATGTGAATGAATGTTAAATATTGATTTAATCATTTATTCATAATTATTTAATAAAAGAGAAAATCAATTAAATGGTCAAAGGGATTAATGGTCCAATTCCCGGAGGGGAAAAGGCCCAAGAGGGGGTCGAACCCCTAGGAGGGGCCAAGGGGGTGGTCAGCGGCCCTATTGGGCCAGGCCCCCACGTGGGGCCCATGGAGGGGTGGCCGGCGGTGCCACCCCCACCTCCTCCTCCTTTAGACCCACCTCGGGACTTTGAGGGAGGTAGTACCTCCCCTCCCCCTATATATAGTGGGGGTATTTGGCCAGATAAATACACACAATATTCAATAAAGGTCTTCTAACTTTTGGGAAGACCTCCAATTGATATTTTCTCTCTCTCTATTGTGACTGTGATCCCATGTTTGGACTACGCGAACGAGAGACATCTTCACCATGGAGCGCCATCGTGCTGCGGGATTCGGATCCAGGAGCTCTACTTCCACAACTGCTGCTGGATCAAGGAAGCGGGGGTCATCGTTAGGCACCGGATATGTGTAACTCCCCGCGAGGTGTCGCACTTGAGGCACTCAAGTTGTTGGAGCCATTGGAGCGCAAGGACTTCATCACGACCTTGAGGTCGGCTTCGGCTCGTCTACATCAACCACGCTCTCCTGAGCATTGACAACGCTTTTCGGTCTTCAAGTGTAAGTTCGCGAAAAGCCCCTGCCATTACTGTATTACTAATAGATAGGTCCTAGCAACATCAGGGGTTTAGGGGCGTAGGGTATAAATGTATTGTTTTCATACACGGAACCCCTATAGATTTGTGGCGCTAGGACTTCCTCTCGATCTTGAGATCGGCAAGCGATTGACTACGTCATCCATGAGGCCAATCTCATTACACTTTGTCGGTCTTCAAGGGTATGATCTCTATGGATGTATATACACCCGTTGCTTGTATCTAGTAGATATATCTTGGTGCTTAGTAGTTCCCATCATAAGAATTTTTTTGTATTCTATGCTGCGGACCCAATAGTGGTATCAAAGCCTGATCTATGCATAGATGCTTTGCACGGGTAGTACACACAAGAGTATGTGGGCGATGATGATCATGTTATTGTATCTTATATGAATTTTTGTTATTGGTGGCATAGTGGGATGAAGCATCCCAGACTAACTTTACATGTCCTCGCACATGAGACATATTCCACGCTTGACATGCAACTAGTTTTGCATAACTGGCTAGCGGGTGTATGTCTCTCCTACTATAGTCAATATATGATTTACAACGAGTTTCTAATAATTTGGTTATCATCGGTGTGGTTCCATGTTCGTAGGTAAGACCGGTTCTATCTTCGAAAGCCCTAAGCCACGTAAAACTTGCTATTGATAAATTAGAAGCATTTACTTTAGATTGTCGCTGGGCTAGTGTCATGACGTGGTAGTGTTATAATTTGAAGTATAGTTTATACTCTTGGAAATTATAGCATACCTAACGTGTAAGTTCCATAGACCTTGGCCTTACACACAAACGAATGATAAAGGTCATACCACGATGCACATGATAGTGATGAAGTGCAAGAACAATATGATTTCACTTTATGCATATGATGTTTGCATCTTATATTGCTTGTTTGGCGTTTTAGTAGCATTATAAGATGATCCCTCTTTTAAATATCAAGATAAAATGTGTTCTTCCTTAAGTATGCACCATTTTATGGATTGTTGTTCCAAGGCATCACGTAATGATCAGGTGTTTTTTGATTCTACGCTTTCATACAATGGGTGTATGACAGTTTTACACACGCGAGTACTAAGGTTCTTACTTGGCGAGCCTAGCATGTCTGAACATGGCCTCGAACACGTAATCGAAAGGTTAAGCATGAGTCATATAGTTGATATGATGCCCATATATATGCTCGCCTTTGAAGGTACACCGACTCACATGATGATCGGATTTGGTGTAATGGATTTGGTTCATGTAATAACCAAAAAGACACGAGGGATGTTGTTTTTGAGTGGGATTTCATTCGTAATTTGGATTAGTTGAACTCAATCTATCATAAACTTAGTCTAAATAAACTTTACAAATTCTGTTGTAGATGCTACCACCTGCTTTTAATTTCAATGTGTTCATGGAGAAAGAGAAACTTGTGACGAATGGTAGCAACTTTACCAATTGGGCCCTGAATCTGAGGATTCTCCTCACCGCTCCACAAAAGCAATATGTGCTGGAAGTGCCGCTAGGCCCACCATCAGCTCCTGATGCCCCTGACAAAGAAAAGAATGTCTATTTGACTCGTCAGGAGGACCACAACTTAGTCCATTGCGGCATACTGTATGGGTTAGAGCCAAAACTTCGAAAGCATTTTTGAAAATGGCAATGCCTTTGATACCATGGGAGAATTGAAAATGATTTTCGATATCCATGCTACTGATACCTTTGATCCAGATTACAGATGTAGTATAGCTCTTTTCCCCTAGTAGACCATGGTTTATCGAATCCTCGGGAAGCAGGAAGCATAGTAAAGTTACTTTAACGGACCTTTGGGAGTTTTAGAATCCTTTTGTGTTTTACAGGACCAAGAGTTTTCCTGTCTTTTGTTGTTGTTGATGATGGAGAGAGAGGGCCTAGGGAGTTCGGTTTCACCCGTAGTTATGCAAAACATCTGATAGGAATAAAAGATAATAATAAAGTGTGCATGTAATTGTTAGAGCACGATAAATTATATATGGGCAGTGCATCCATAATTTCTATTGCCTCCACAACCACTAATAGCAATAACCTACTAGTATCATCCATAGAAGAAAGAAAACTAATGATATGCATAGTGACGTCACCATTAATCCCAACCAAATCCCTCACATATAGCCATACTACCCCTTCTGTCACTAGGGTTCCCAACCTGCAGATTATTCATTACTCATACTCCCTATACCTGGCTCAATCCTCGGGGTCTTGGGTACCTGACAAGTCCTTAGATTGAGGTAAGAGAGGATACAATAATCATCATGTAATACAAACTATTACATGATCCCATCCATGATAAATAACATGCAAAAAAAGCTACATGGCTAGGCCGAATCCCTTAGCCCAAGGAGAATTACTCACACATAGAGATGAAATCAACGATCATAAACATAGCAATGGAAATCATGGGATTGATAGCAATTAGTCTTACAATGTCGCCAATCAAAGAAGAGATCTACTATTAAAAGTGGTGGAATATGGCTATGGTGATGGAGAAGGGTTTGGAGATTAGAACTAAGTTTATTCCTCCGGTGTCTCTTCGGTGTTGTGGATGGAGTTCTGGGGGCGGCTGGTGATTAAAAAGAGCTCCTATTTCTCGTTGCCCGAGGACTCTTTATATAGGGGTCCCTTCATGAAAGTTGTTCTGATTGACCTAGCGGTATCGATGGAAACTATATGACCAAAACTATACGGCTAGAATTTTATTCCCATCGTATAGTTGGTCATTAAAGCGGTTGTCTCCACTTCACGACTCCTGGTTTCTTCGGGTTGTTGGAAATCTCGTATCTTTGACTTTAATGTTGTGATTCCCATCATCAATCATCATTATCTACACAGCAAAAAAATAGAAAGAAAGGATTGCATACCCCTTTGATCATTAGGCATTAGCGGTAGGGTTTAGAGAGACATTTCATCAAAAATATGAATAATATCCAGTTTAAATGTGGATGTAGATGGCTATATTTCACAACCATCAACCTCCCCAAGCTTAAACTTGATCATCCTCGAGCAAGAAAACCAAAATCAAAAAGGAACTCGGCATTTAAACTGAAATAACAAGATGATGATCTTACTCATGATTGGTAGTCTCAAGTTTCCTCCACTTTATAAATCTGAATAACTTCAGCATAGATAGAGTAATGGCAAGCAGATCATACGGGTTTTTATGCATCCTTATAGCGCAGCAAAATTATTGTTAACATGGATCATTCAAATGAGTAAACCTTATTCCATGTCATGTAATCAAGTCATAGGCTTGCCTTTGAACAATAAAGTATAATCATGTAAAATTAAGAGTGTGAGAGTTTGTCATGAAAAACATATACACTAGAGTATCTCAATTTTCCCACATCAATAAATCAAGACTCCTCAAGCACTACTTTTCTATTCATTGTCCTTCAAGAATTTTAGTTGTTAAGTAATTGAGAGCATGCCAAAGATTTTAATTAGTTTATCGGGTTGTGATGGACACTCGTGGCATCACCAAGGTTTTTGTTCCTTTTGTACAATGATTACTCATGAAAGCCGGATGAGTGATTCTATCATGAACACAGCTACCCGGGAATGCCAAGAATATTACCCATTATAGCATTACTGCAACATATCTTTAATCAACTCATAGCCGAAATCTAGGAGTTTCCTCCAAGAAGATCGTCTGTAGGCTAGCGAAGTTGTTGGCATCCCATGAAGTTTGACATGCATAAAGATATATCATTCTCATGATTCACAAGTCAAACTTTGGCATGCTCACAAAAACCACTAAACATTAAGTCAATTGAACAAATCCTTTTAAAGAGAGCTATCAAGTCAATCATTATTTTCTATGGTGTTGAGTGTCTCTAGAAATAAGCCTTCAAGACTAAACACTACAACACCCAAGCCTTCAATTATGAGACATTTTCTTATTACAATCGTTTAGCAAATTTTTAGGGAAGACTTCGTTAACTATAGGAGCTAGAACAAAACATAATCAACTAAATACCAATGCAAACAAAATTTTACTACAAGACATAGACTCACTCCACCAATATAACATCTTATCATTTACTACTAACAAGCATGGGTTTCTCAAACTTCAAAAGTGGGGAATCTTAAGGCATACCTCTCATGATTGGTTCCACTTCTCTCTTCCCTTTTGATTTGCTTCTTGGAAAATCAAAGTCAACCACTCTCCTGTAAATGTGTGAAAGCCACAAGGAGAATAGAAAAGAAGGAAGAGGGAAAATAAAGATAAATGGAAAATTCTTTTTGTTGTTTTTAATAGAGGGAATTAAAAAATAGAAAATTGGTGGCAAAGCTCGGCTAGAAAATCTTGAAAGCAAATAGAAATAACTAAAGATAAAGTGTTGGGGAAACCAACATGAGTGCTTATAAACTCGAATTAAAAACATAACCTCAAAATAAAATAAAAACAAATGAACGCTAAATAAAGATAATGAGAAAACTTCCCCAAGCTTAGGCTTTTGCAAGCCCTTCAAATCATTGTGTTGGTGGGAAAATTCATAACTCTAGTTAGCAAATTGAGTTGATAAATTACTAGTTGTTTCTCGGAGGTTCAGGGAGAGGTTTTGCATTCTCTCCATAGTTCCTCCAAGTTCTTGGAAGTGTTGGTATATAGCAAACCAGGTTGGTGGCTGCTCCTCTTCTTGGTCCTCTTCCTTGTCCTCATCCTCATCCGAAATCTCCTCCTCGGGTTGGTGTTGCTCAACCTACAAGTCATATAGCAAACGTCCTTCCTCGATAGAGAAAAGACCATTAGGCAAAGGAGCAGGGTAGAGACACCCAGCTCCAGCAATATGCAAGTAATAACCACCACCTCTCTTAGTGAGCATTCCACAAGATTTTAAAGTAGAGAAACCAACACGCCGCTCACCTAGCACTGGCGGCAACTCACCTAGGTTGATGCCTAGGGTAATGTCAAGCATGGTGATGACGCCTCCACCTGTGACTGGTCCTTGGCATTTGGAGGATTGGTACTCCAGGTAGCGCACAAGCATTGTGCCCACGTTGAGTGAAAAGTTGGTGTTGTTGAAAGAAGCTTTTGCGAGGACTAAGATGTCCTCCTCATTGAGTCTCGTGAACTCATTTCATGCCTGCAAAGTGTTAGAAATAACATAGAACAAATAGCGAATTGCAGGATGTTGAATATTCTTCCCCTTGCTTACTCTAGAAGTGAAACTTATTCCATTATAATATTGTTCCGAGGAAGGGTTTAAGCCAGTAATGGATGCACGTAAGTCATTATCATTATTGTTTGGAAAATTAAAAAATGCGAACCATTCATCCAGTGATAAAGCATAATTGTTGTCCATAAGTCGGAAAGAAATCATGTCCTCTCCATTCCATGTTTTAACGTTGCTTTGCAAAGAACTTAGGAATTCAAGAGTTAACCGGCGATAAGTAGGCACATCATTGAATACAAAGTTTTGCAGGCCAATCCTATTGAAAAGTAAATTGAAGTCATTAGAAATACCAAGTTTATTCAATATAATGGGGCAAGCCCACTTGGTTGCATTCACTTCTCGGTCCTTGATCTTGTTGAAGCGATCACATTGGAGCTCATCCTTGAACGGTATCCCCATGCATTCTTAAGCGGCAGCCCGAGAAGCGCTAGCGGCGGCACGATGCATTCTTAAGCGTTGTGTTCATCATCTCAAATAACAAGGAAAAATAAAAATAAAACTTTTTGATCCAACAATAATAAGCATAACATATTCCTCAACATAACACACTAAAGAATCCCCTCAAAGTAATATTCTAGGTAAGAGAATCATGGAAATAGTTCATAGTAGGTATCAACCATGATTGATAATGCCAACAGATCGAAGATGAATTTGCAAAAAGTAACTGGAGGATCGGAGGATAAACATACCGTAGATCACTTGTGTCCGAGGAAATCGAACGAAATTGAGTAGAGATGAAGATCTCTTGAGGGTTTGAGAGAGTCTAGAGGGAGAAGAGAGAAAAATGATTGATGTTTTGGGGTTGGAGATACCTCCCGTGGCGATTTTGTGGTCAAACGCAACTATACGGCTGGAACAATTTATTCCCGTTGTATAGTTGGTCCGCTGTCAAATTTTAGGGTTTCCATCTGGTGCAGCTATACGGCCATAACTATACAGCCGAGATTTTTGAGCCCCGCCATATACTTGGTCGTCAAACTTTTTGTACCTGGAAAATAAATTTTACGAAGGCATCGATATTTATACTACTGGAACTATACAGACGGAATTTTTATTCCCGCCGTATAGTTGGTTGTTAAACCTTCATTACCTAGAAAAGAAAAATTGTCGATGGGAAAGGTATCTATACAGCCAAACTATATGGCCGGAATTTTTATTCCCGCAGTATAGTTGGTTGTTAAAGCTTATGTAGTCATCAAAAAAATCCGTTTCTTCAAAATTTATTTCTTATCCTGAAACTTAGCGAAACACCTTGTTTTTTACAGAAAAATGACAGTAAATTTTTTCGACCAACATCAGCATGTCTAAAGCAGGATTTTTAGTACTACCGAACTTCTTCTCCTCAACTTGAGCTTTCTAGCACTCTTTATTAAACATAAAACTTAAAAACTTTACTCAAATCTTTATTGGCCATGAAGCGCTCTTTTATGGTCAATAGCTTGACCTTGATGTTGCTCACTTAGGCCAGATGAGTGGAACACCCCTCCAAAATAGTTGGCCTTCAAAGTGATGGCATCCTTTTCATCATGCTTGGCTTTCTTCTTCCTGGGAAAATGAATAACAAAAGGATCCCGCGAAATAAATTGAAGCTTCACATTCCCTTCATGTAGATTAATCAAAGCCTTAATAGTTCTTAAGAATGGACGGCCTAATATAATAGGAGCAATAGCATCTTCAGGCATGTCAACAATAACAAAATTAGTAAGAGTAGGACAGCCTTTAATGTATACTAAAGTATTTTCTTTAATCCCTACAGCTTGTTTGTAGGTAGAATCTGCAACATGTAACTTTAACTCGGTGATTTCAAAAGAGCCAAGATTTAACTTATTAAAAAGACTTTTCGGAATTGTTGAGATGCTTGCACCTAGATCACAAAGTGCATCTATCTCATTTGTCCCAATTTTAATCTTAATAGTAGGCTCAAATATATCATCAAGTTTCACATGTAATTTTTCAGCAATTTTCTTATATTCTTCTTCAAGCTCACATACCTTTATTGCTACCTGATTAACGAAGTGTTGATACATAGCTTCATCATTTCCTTCACATACTGGAATCTTGATGTTTATCCTTTTTACAAGATCTTCGACGGTGTAACTTGGTGAAGGAGCATTATTATAATCAAGTTCTTCAGGCTCCTCCCTTTGGATTCTCATCATCTTGAGGTCTTCAACAAGATTGGCCTCAGTTTTACCTGCAAATTTAGCTCGAATCAAAGTTTGACTCTTGGTTACCTTACCTAGTTGTGCCTCAACAATCCTCATTCTTTCTTGGAGGGTCTGCAAATCATTCCTCAAACTTACAGCTTGGTTAGATAATTTACCAAGCATAGCTTCATAGTTCTCCGTTATTTTAACAAGGATATTGTTTTGCTCATTTTGTGAGTCTATAAAGGACTTATGTGTTTCTTGGAGACTACCATTACTTTTTCCCATACTATTATTATAGTTATCTGCAGGACTAGAATAGTATTTATGAAAATTAGGATTATAATTTTTCTTCCAAGAAAGGTTACAATCATTACGAGCTATGAAGTCTATTTCTTCAATATTTGATTCTGGGATAACTCTTACCTAGTTTTTCTTACCTTTTACGGCTAATATGAGCTCATCCATCTTAGCATTGAGTTCTTCATTTTCTTTTGGTGAGAAGGAGTTCACCTTTTACGGCTACATCAGCGAGGTTCTCTCCCTCTCCAAGCAGAACTACCCCCACTACCAGAAGATGTGCTACGGCGTGTACCTAGCATGCAAGAAGCTCAAGCACTACTTCCAGGAGCATCCGATTAAGGTCGTGTGCACCGCACCCCTTTCGGAGATCATAGGCAACAAGGACACCACCCGCCGAGTCGCCAAGTGGGCCATCGAGCTCGCCGCCTACTCCATCCAGTACGAGCCCCGGCTCACGATCAAGTCACAGGCGTTGGCGGACTTCCTAGTCGACTGGGCAGAGACCCAGTATCTTCCACTGGTTCCGGATTCGGACCACTGGAAGATGCATTTCGATAGGTGGAAGATGCTCGGGGTCTTGGGAGCCGGCATCGTGCTCACCTCGCCCAAGGGATACCGGCTAGAGTACGTGCTACAGATCCACTTCAAGGCCTCCAACAACGTAGCCGAATATGAGGCACTGGCGCATGGACTCCGGCTAGCCAAGGAGATCGGTGTCAACCGGATCCTTTGCTTCGGCAATTCGGATCTGGTGGTGCAGCAAGTATCCGGAGAATGGGACGCCAGGGATGCAAACATGGCCCTCTACCGTATCCATATCCATAAGCTCAGCGCCTCCTTTGACGGATGCGAATTCCATCACGTCCCCCGCGCCAACAACGAGGCAGCCGATTCGCTCGCCCGAATCGGATCCACCAGGCAGGCGATCCCACCCGGGGTCTCCCTGGATCATCTACGCAAACCCTCCGTCAACCCGTCGCCGGAGTCAGACTCCATCATCTGGGCAGGGAGCGTTCCGACTAACGGAGCAGCAGAAGCAGAGCAGGCAGAACCCCCAAAGAAGAAGACCCGCACCAACTCCGGCAGGGCAGTGCCCTCCGGTTCGCATGACCCAGGGGCTATCGGCTCGTCAAGCAGCTCAGGGGCTTCCGTCCCGTGTACGTCACCCGGACGACCCCCTGGCAACCATCAACCGGAGAGCGGGAGCATCCTCGCCATTCGGGAAGTGCCATCCTGGGTGCATCCCTTCATGAACTACATCGCCAACGGGGAACTTCCGGATGATGAGGTGGAAGCCAGGCAAATCCGGTGCCGCGCGCACACGTACACCATCATCAACGGCGAAATGTACAAGCGCAACATATTCGGCATTTTCCAAAGGTGTGCCGATGTGGACACAGGCTACCTGTAGGGGTTCCGCGCATGAAAACAATAAATTTTACTCTACGCCCCTAAAGCTGCCAGGACCTATCTATTAGTAATACAGTAACGGGAGGGGCTTTTCGCGAACTTACCCTTGAAGACCGAAAAGCGTTGTCAACGCTCAGGAGAGCGTGGTTGATGTAGACGAGCCGAAGCCGACCTCAAGGTCATGATGAAGTCCTTGTGCTCCTTCTGGCTCCAACGACTTGAGTGCCTCAAGTGCGACACCTCGCGGGGAGTTACACACGTCCGGTGCCTGACAATGACTCCTGCTTCCCCGATCCAGCAGCATTTGCGGAAGTAGAGCTCCCGGATCCGAATCCCGCAGCGCGACGGCGCTCCGCGGTGAAGATGTCTCTCGCTCGCACAGTCCATACATGGGACCACGGTCATGAGAGAGAGAGGGGAAGAGAGAAAATATTAATTGGAGGTCCTCCCAAAATTGGGGAGACCTTTATTGATTATTGGGTGTATTTTTCTAGGCCAAATACCCTACTTTATATAGGGGGAGGGGAGGTACTACCTCCCCTCAAGTCCCAGGGTGGGACTAAAGGAGAGGAGGGGGGATCTAGGCCCAGCCGGCCTCCCCTTTTGGCCCCTCTCCCTCTCTCCTTTCCCCTGATGGGCCCTCTCCCTCCGAAATTGGCCCGTTAAGCCTTTTTGACCTTTAATTGATTTTCTCTTTATTAAATAATTATGAATAAATGATTAAATCAATATTTAACATTCATTCACACATTATCTAATCTCTGTGGCTATGGAACACCTTCCACCTCCACTCCGGACATCCTCCGCACTTACCAAAACCCTTCCAGTTTTCTCCCTTGTTTTCTTCGGTGATTCTACCGATCCTATAAACACTCTCTAAGCATCATCAAGCCCTTAAGCGTGATACCCCACAGTTCGGGAACACTCTAGACATGGTCGGGACACTCCCGCACCAATGATCGACAGAGGGACCTGGATGGCCATGTGACCCCTGTGCGTTGCCAATGTCTCTCGATACTTGCATTGCCCGAGATCTGATCAATGACATCACCATGTCATGTTCAATCTCGTTACTGAACAATGCTACTTGACTCGTTCCGACAAGTGATATCCCCGTGATATAATCACACGATGCGCAGCTATTGGATATGACTTCTCCGAGTGGGCCCTTGAGTATCTTCCCGTCACATTGACTTATATTGCCTCTACTGTTTCCTTCGAATACCTGAACACACCTTTATAACCACCGTTTTACTAGATGGCGTTTGATGCAATCTAAGCACTCTCGGGAGATAGTGATTGATATAGTCTCACAGTCTAAGGAATAGTCTACGAGGGTCCTTTTCTAATCATCATAACTTGAACTTCGTGACATGATCGAATCACGATGTTTAGGTTGGGTATTGGTTCATCATCTCATTCACAGAATGAGATGACCTCATTTCCAACTGGCATAAATGCCACATGATCAGGAAACATGATCATCTGTTGACCAATGAACCAGTGACTAGAGTTTCAATGGGAACCTCTGGTTTGTTTGTATATCACACGTGTATTGATGTTTCCACTCAATACAGTTATAGCATGATATAAAACTTAATCATAAACTATATGAAATATGATAATAGTCCTTACTACTATTTGTCTCTAGGGCATATTTCCAACAGTCTCCCACTTGCACTAGAGTACAAATACACTAGCTGCATTTGTTCTTAATCATTGGCACCATATATCCGGCACCCTGAACATGCTTGCTTATGGAAGAGGTTGAGCCTTGGTTCTGTACTTTACAGTCCCAAATCCTTTGCAACTTACTAATGTCATCTTGATTAACATTAATACTTTATCATCACATGATAACATTTGAGTGTATGCATCGTCGCTATGGCAGCAGAACGAGGCCTGATTCCAGGAGCCTATAGTGACGTTAGATCAACCTCGAGGGCTTTCTCATGGGAACTATGCCCTGGGACACATCATTCTACGTTAAAAGCGAACTAGCCCCGCCATAACTTTATACAACACTTTAGATGGTACCCTTATCTATTATTATAAATGTATTCATCAAAACACTAGTGCACTCTGTGCAACTTTCGATGTTTTTGTTCACCTCACTTCCTACTTGACTTTAATTGGTATCTACAGGAGTTTCCAACATATTCCCTTATGACATAACTCTTTATGTTTTAAGATATGTTATCCTTTATGGATTTGGAAAACATGTCTACAGTTCTCTATTAGACACTGCGGACAAAACTCATCTCAATTTTCTGTCATTCGTACTTAATCACTTTTAAATGTTCCTTATTAGATCACATATTATGCAAAGTTATCATCATGGTTTCTAAGATAGAACCTATGTCTTGACATAGTGGATTATCATCATCCATTTCTTTCTTTCAACCATTGATGTTAAACTTAATTCTATTCCTAATTAGAGTCATTAAGGACTGGTTCCTTAATTAACTTCTATTCTAAAATCCCTTTCAGAATCCCTTAAGGAATACTACATAATATCATAATACACCTATTATCAACTTCTACATCTTATAAATCATTATTTATAAGTATTTGCATTTTCATCCTTAACATACTTAAGAATTACTCCTATAAGCTCCGCACTCAAAATATGTTCCTACATATTTGAATTTGAGTCTTATATTGCTCCCACTTAAAAATATGTCATTCACATGTTGTTTCAGGAAGACTTACATAGCTCCCACTCAATTTTATGCAAATTTCATATCTCCTTACTATTTTGAATAACTTCAAAATCCTTTGATCAATTATCAAACTTGGAGATTTACTATGAGATACTAGTATTTTACTAGTTTTAAATCCACTAGACATTTAGCACACATGAATAAAATTCATTTGAATTTGTCCAATACCTGACAAATTGTGCTTTTGTCATTCACGTCCTTTTTCCACTATGGCTTTGCAGTCATTTGGGAAAATTCAAGTGACTCCTTTTACTTGTGAGATTCAGAAATGAATTGCTTTCTAATCTCAAGGGAATTTTGCTTTTAGGATTTCTCATAATTCAAGTTTACCATTATTTCCTTTGTAGTTCGTAGGTATGTCATATTTCAAGAATCATGACAAGTGATTCACAAATGCTTCCATACAAGATATGGATTTACATTTTGAATCCTACTTCATATAGTGAGAAACAATAGTGGAGGGAAAAACACAATGATCAAAATCATTGATTCTTTCTTTCCGTGAAGAGAATCATTCAGGAACGCTGTCCGTTGTGCTTCTCAACACTCTGATGTAGGGTTTTGAATCCTCATCGTTTTTTACACCATTTTCCATTTTCTCCATAATTGAGAAACTTCACTAGAGGTGAGATTTCTCAAAAATGCACCAAAATCCAAGCAATACGAATTTTGCTTCCTTTTTGGTTTGAGCTATGGGTTTCGTATTCAAAGTTTCCAATGAATACTCTGCAAGGACTTATTCGCTATTGTTTTGGTTATATCGAATAAACCCAAAACTTTCACGAATTCAAATGGTTTACCAATTCTAATTGAGTGCTAACTATTTCTAAACTAATGGTCTCTACATCTACACTACAACGATTTATTTGGTGCCTTCTATTCAACCCTTTTGATATCTAATATCACATTCTGATGCTTTGTATTTTGACATTTCAAAAACACTTTGCATTTCACAATTTTTTTTATGCCATTCTTATAAATTTGAACTTCATTACTATTAATCAAATCATAGCAATTTGATTCTCCTTTACATTTATACCCTTTGTTGATGAAACATTTTGATCAAACCAAATAGTTTCATATTCATGTTCTCTTTGGCAAACTACTTTACACATTTAAACAATCATTTAATGATAACTACCATTTTTTGTTAAACATAATACATCGAACATGTATTCTATTTAACAATTCTTTAAACACTTTGTATTCAAGTAATACACGGTGTTCAAGTTATTTTGCCGAACTTAGGCACGATTTATATGTGACAAGAAATCGAATGACTTTCACATATTATCACATAACTTTGAATTTTAAACAATGGTTTTTCATTTACTAATGAACATATCATTAAGTTGGGTATTTTAAACAAGGTATTTTAATGTTTTACAAATGTTCATGCATTATCAATTAGTTTCGAACAACAAGGATAATTTACACATAATCAAACAAGATATGAACACGAATAGAAATCATTCATAAAAGTGGAACAACTGTTTGTTACAAACTCATATGAATAACCGTCTCACGAAGTGTGAGACACACTAAAGAAGTTCACAATCTCTTGATTACATTAATCATCCTAGACACGAACTAAATGATAAATGTCGAGGGAGAGTATCGTTGGCCGTCATCATCATGCTCGCCATCAACACACAACGTCACCTCCTCTCCAGCAAGCACCTCTCATGTAGAAGGACCTGTTTTCAGCAAAACAGAACAAGTATCAGATATACTTAACACTGCAAATGTGTTTGCAAGATTATAACATTTATAAAACTATATATCAAATATATACCTTTGTCGTTGACGACACCAGCGACGTTGGGTTTATCTATCACATTTCTGAAATGTGATATGAACTCGAGGAAATCCAGTGTTTCCGTGTCGCCTCTCATAACACAGATCCTGACTTGTGCTTGGAAACTTGGAGGAAGCGACCGCAGCACAGCTCCCATCGCAAATGAGCTTGAGTACCAGTTGTCCAGGTAGTATGCCAGACTCATGTACGCATCATAGATGCACAATAAGTGCTCATCCAGTGAGGAGCCCTCCTCCATCTTTATGGAGAGGAAGTCCCCCATCAGCTCATACTCTCACAGGCGCACATGTTCCACAAAATTTGCTCTCAGATGTGCCATGACCATTCAGGGCTTGAGACTCCCCACCGTTGGCCATACCCCATCCTCCATTCCGAGGCACATGGTCACTGATATGAATGTAGCCATCACACGACGATGATAACGCAGATCCCGCTGCTCCTAGGTCTCATGAGAATAGGGTGGCTCCAGATACATCTCGCAGGTCATGTAGTCAGCTACATTGTTCTCCCCAAGGAGATCAAACAGGCATATGACCCATGCAGAAAAGTTGGATCCATCTAACTTGAACTTTTCTCCTTTTAACCAATCATCGATAGGAAAAGTAATCTCGGGAAGAACCATTTTCTACATTTATAATTGCAAAAGGAATTTAGACTAAGCTTATAATTAAATGAGTTAATAATAACTCCACTCAGAAACACATATCCCCAGTGAGGGTTCCTAGTGATAGCACGACCCCTATCAGCCACATCTCCCCCGATCGCCACGGCCATCAATGTGGGTTCAAGGGTGGACGCTAAACGTCGGTCACATCATTCATGCGACTCGTGCTCGATCTTTCGACCATCCGTGTTCCGAGGCCATGCTTCTCTAGCGTGCTAGGCTCGCCAACTCAACCTTAGTGTATTCGCTGTGTAACATGGCGTACACCCACTATATGCAAACATAGATATGTATGACACCCAGGCCTGTAACCCTGGATCGCCTCATATCGAAGAACTTTCTTGGTGGTGCACACTAAGGGGGAACACAATCGTTGGTAATTTTAACAGGGATCATCTTATTAGGCTACAGTTAAGTATCTAATACTAGCACACAATAAGACATACAAACAATAACATTGAATGTAAATGCTATGTGAAATGGTTCTTCACCTCGTGATCTCCATCCGTCGTCACTGGGTTTCGGCGCCAGGGTTCCGGCACCGTAGACACCAGGGAACTGGTGTCATTCCGGCGTGGTAGTTTGTCATTACCGTGACTATCTACTACTATGCAACAAAAGGTAATTACTTTACCTTTGTCACAACCATATCACAGAGCAACCCCCCCTGCAAAACAAAGTTAGACGCCTCTACTTTATCTTTGCATGTCTTACGTGGCTGAATGGGCTTTCGTACAAGAACCGTTCTTACCTACGAACTTCCAGCACAACGCTGATCAAGTAGTTGCCTATACTACGCCCCTTTCGGGGCCCTCCATTGCAAATGGTATACCAACTAATGCGAGAGAGACAGACACCCCCCTAAGCCACTTTATACGGTGCAAGCCGTATGTCAAGCATGGACCAGTCTCGCGAATGAACGCGTAAAGTCGGTTGGGGGCCGCTTCATCAAGCATTACTGCGGTATACACAAGTACACGTGGGAGGGTAACAACTAAAAGATCAACGCCCACACGCTACATCTCGTGTGTTCTACCCATTACTACGCATAGATCTAGCTCTGATACCACTGTAGGGATTCCGTGCATAAAGACAATAAATTTTACTCTACGGCCCTAAACCCCTGAAGCTGCCAGGACCTATCTATTAGTAATACAGTAACGGGAGGGGCTTTCCGCAAACTTACCTTTGAAGACAGAAAAGCATTGTCAACGCTCAGGAGAGCGTGGTTGATGTAGACGAGCCGAAGCCGACCTCAAGGTCGTGATGAAGTCCTTGCGCTCCTTCTGGCTCCAACGACGTGAGTGCCTCATGTGCGACACCTCGCGGGGAGTTACACACGTCCGGTGCCTGACAACGACTCCTGCTTCCCCGATCCAGCAGCAATTGCGGAAGTAGAGCTCCCGGATCCGAATCCCGCAGCACGACGGCGCTCCACGGTGAAGATGTCTCTCGCTCGGGCAGTCCAGACTTGGGACCACGGTCACGAGAGAGAGAGGGGAAGAGAGAAAATATCAATTGGAGGTCCTCCCAAAAGTGGGGAGACCTTTATTGATTATTGGGTGTATTTTTCTAGGCCAAATACCCCACTTTATATATGGGGAGGGGAGGTACTACCTCCCCTCAAGTCCCGGGGTGGGACTAAGGGATAGGAGGGGGGAGGAGGTGGCTGCCGGCCACCTAGTGGGCCCCGCGGGGGGGAGCTAGGCCCAGCCGGCCTCCCCTTTTGGCCCCTCTCCCTCTCTCCTTTCCCCTAATGGGCCCATTAAGCCTTTTTGACCTTTAATGGATTTTCTCTTGATAAAATAATGATGAATAAATGATTAAATCAATATTTAACATTCATTCACACATTATCTAATCTCCGTGTCTATGGAACACCTTCCACCTCCACTCCGGACATCCTCCGAACTTAGCGAAACCCTTCCGGTTTTCTCCCTTCTTTTCTTCGGTGATTCTATCGATCCTATAAACACTCTCTAAGCATCATCAAGCCCTTAAGCGTGATACCCCACGGTTCGGGAACACTCTCGACATGGTCGGGACACTCCCGCACCAATGATCGATAGAGGGACCTGGATGGCCATGTGACCCCTGTGTGTTCCACGAAGATCTTTCATCGTTTGAACCGGGACAGTCGTGTCTTATTCCCTTTGTCTCTCGATACTTGCATTGCCCGAGATCTGATCAATAACATCACCATGTCGTGTTCAATCTCGTTATTGAACAATGCTACTTGACTCATTCCGACAAGTGATATCCCCGTGATCTAATCATACGCTGCGCGGCTATTGGATATGACTTCTCCGAGTGGGCCCTTGTGTATCTTCCCGTCACATGGATGGACAAATCCCTCTCTTGACTTATATTGCCTCTACTATTTCCTCCGAATACCTGAACACACCTTTATAACCACCGTTTTACCAGATGGCGTTTGATGCTATCTAAGCACTCTCGGGAGACAGTGATTGATATAGTCTCACGGTGTAAGGAATAGTCTACGAGGGTCCTTTTCTAATCATCGTAACTTGAACTTCGTGACATGATCGAATCACGATGTTTAGGTTGGGTATTGGTTCATCATCTCATTCTCAGAATGAGATGACCTCATTTCCAACTGGCATAAATGCCACATGATCAGGAAACGTGATCATCTGTTGACCAATGAACCAGTGACTAGAGTTTCAATGGGAACCTCTGGTTTGTTTGTATATCACACGTGTATTGATGTTTCCACTCAATAAAGTTATAGCATGATATAAAACTTAATCATCAACTATATGAAATATGATAATAGTCCTTACTACTATTTGTCTCTAGGGCATATTTCCAACACTACCGGCTACTCAAGGACATCCACCAGGGCGAGTGCGGGCACCACACTTCGTCAAGGGCGATAGTCGCCAAGGCGTTTCGCCATGTCTTCTATTGGCCCACCGCCCTCGAGGACGCTGAGCATCTGTTCCGCGCGTGCAATGGGTGCCAGCGCTTCGGGCAGCTCAGGCACATGCCGACTTTGGTGCTCAAGACCATACCGATTACCTGGCCCTTCGTGGTTTGGGGCCTCGACATGGTCGGTCCCTTCAAGCGAGCACGCGCAGGCATGACCCATCTACTGGTGGCGATGGACAAATTCACGAAGTGGATCAAGGCCAAGCCCATCTGGAAGCTGGACGGGGCGACAGTCGTCACCTTCTTCACCGACATCATCAAGCGGTTCGGCTACCTCAACAGCATCATCATCGACAATGGCACGAACTTCGCCAAGGGGGCCTTCACCCGATTCTGCAGCAACAAGGGCATCCGGCTGGACCTTGCCTCCATCGCGCACCCGCAGTCCAACGGGCAAGTCAAAAGAGCAAGTGGCTTGGTGCTAGCCGGCATCAAGCCACGCCTCATCGAGCCGTTGGAGCGGTCACCCAGATGCTGGATCGAAGAGCTTCCGGCTGTGCTATGGAGCCTCTGCACCATGCCGAATAGATCAACTGGCTACACCTTGTTCTTCCTGGTCTACGGATCGGAAGCCGTCCTCTCTGCGGATATCGAGTTCGACTACCCGCGCAAGCTCCTATACGACGAGAAGGCCAACCAGGAGGCGTGGGAGGATGGTGTGGACCTCCTGGAGGAGGCCCGCGGGCTGGCCTTGTCCAGGTCGGCCCTGTACCAGCAACGGCTACGCTGCTACCATTCAGGCCGGATCCGCCCAGTCGCATTCCGCCAGGGCGACCTGGTTCTCCGGCTCGTGCAAGACACGAAGGGCATGCACAAGCTATCGCCACCTTGGGAGGGCCCCTTCGTCATCAGCCGGGCACTTCCCAACAACTCCTACTACCTCATCGACGCACAGCAGCCGCGCAAGAACGAGATGGACCAATCAGACGAGGAGACCGAGCGTCCCTGGAACGTGGCCTTGCTGCGCCCGTTTTACACCTAGTCGCCAGACAGTGTATGTATCCCGCAAACCCTATGAATGAAAATGTGGACCCCTGCGAGACGCTCGGGGGCTCCTTGCTAGAAATGTGTTTGTACCTATTTTCTAGTTATGGTTTTCCGGCTCCGGCAAACCCTACCCGGGAGCTTGCCGGCTGGCCCGGCCTGCTAAGTTAACAAATCGGCTGAGTAGTGTGCGATGATGTCAGAGGCCCACTCTTCATCTCACCTACAGACCGCAACCCGGCTGTCCGGCTAGCAAGAGCAAAAGCCCGAGGCATCCCACACGAAAGACGGGGAGGAGACGCGATAGATCGGGCATCCCGGCCTTGCAACTAGCTTAAGACAATCCGGTTACTTAGCCGTAAGTACCGTGCGCGATGTACTGTCAGCTCCCTTCGATTCCAGCTGCAGACCGCAACCCGGCTGCCCGACAAGGACGCAGCGAAAACAGCAGAGCACACGAGAAGGCGACCAAGTGTCCAGAAAGGTGCAAGCTAGTTTTCGAAAAAACAAATCCGTTTTCCGGCTACAATTTGGCAGACTAACCTATTAACATGTGAGAATGTATGTGTATGTATATTCTTGTACGACTACCTTGAGTCGGAATTCAGGAAGAAAAGAGAAGAAGATTCGAAGTCTTTGCCTACATCAAGCACTCCGAATTTCGGGGGCTACACCCACTGGGTGTGCTCGCGCGGACTCAGTGGAATCTTGTAGTTACCGACCAGCTAAAGGCGTTTAGCCGGCTGTTCGGAGACCAGGTGAGGGCAAGGGTAGGAGCAAGAGAAGACAAAGAAGATTCGAAGCACCTGGCTACGCCAGCTACTCCGAATCTCGGGGGCTACACCCAGTGGGTGCGCTCGCATGCCCCCACTGGAATGTTAGTTCCCCCGGCTGAAGGTGTTCAGCCAGTGAAAGCAGCCAACTAAGACGAGTCTAGTCGGATAAAGTTAGAATACTTGAGGAAAAGAAGGAAGATTTGAAGCACCTGGCTACGCCAGCTACTACGAATCTCAGGGGCTACACCCAATGGGTGCGCTAGCGCCCCCCCACTGGAGGTGCAGTTCTCCCGGCTATAGGCGTGTAGCTGCACGAAGTAAGCCGGATAAAGTCAATCGGCGAAATGTTGAAAGAAAATGCAAAACAAAGGAAAGTCAAGCCAGTTCAAAATTGAAGGAAAGTCAAGCCAGTTCAAAATTAACAAACAAAGGAAAAAGGAGGCGAAGATCCCACAGGTTTACCCGGTGCCAAAGACAGCCGGTACAGACAGACAAGTTTCAAAGTAAGATTGAACAAGACAAATACACCCAGCATCCCGGGGTAGCGACTAGACGGCAGGACCCTTGCAATGCGGAGCATCTTGACTGGCGGAAGCTTCAAGCGGAGGAGGAGGCGCGACGCTTGATCCAGTTCCAGCGCCCGTGGCCGGCTGCGTCGGGGCTTCCACATCCGGAGTACCGATGAACTCCGAGTCGGTGAGCACCTCGTCGGGGTCCACGTAGTCGGCAATATTGATGGCGGAGCCTCGGACCTCTGGATGGGCCTAGAGGATGGCGGCAAGGTCGGCGCCGGCGCGGAAGCCTCCGTCGATCTTCTCGACGCGGGCGTCCTTGTACCAAGAGAGCATGAGGGCTAGAGCCATCTCCGCTCTCGCTCTGCCGCCAAGTCCCGCAGCCGGTCCACCGCAGCCGGCACCTCCCCAACCTTTGCAGCCAGCTGCGCCATTGTCTCTAGAACTAGAGCATCCGGCCACAGGAAGGAGAACATGTCGTGCACGGCTTGATGAAGCTTGCCAGCTTCCTCCCCAAGAAGGACGATGAGCTCCTGGGCCGTCGGCTGCGCTCCCGGCCAGTTATCCTGCAGCCAGTTGTACGCCAGCAGGTCTATGCCGGGATAAAACATTGTCAGAAAAAAGAGTCAGATCCGGCTACCGGGTCCGGAAAGAAAGGGAGACGGAAAAGGGGAACTTACCCTTAGCCGTGTGGCCAACTTGCATAAGCTCCTCCACCATAGCCTTCTCCTTCATTGCCAGCTGTTTGATCTCTTTCTCTTGGTCCTTGTTCTGGGCCTCGAGAAGGTTAAAGGCTTCGGTCCGGCTGGCGAGCGAGGCATCGCGCTCCTTGATGGTGGCCTGCAGACCGTCTACCTTCGTGTGCCAATCCTTGTTTTGCAGCCGCAGAGTGGAGTTGGACTTGCTCAGTCAGTCGTTTGCTTTCTTCAAGCGATCGATCTCGCGCTGAGCGCACATGAGGATAGCTGCGACAAAACCGGCTATAAGCAAAAAAAAAGGCAAGCCGGACAAAGCAAACTTACTCTAGGAGGTTCTGTTGGCAACAGCAAGCTTCTGCTCCAAGGACCGGTTCCCGCCGGCTGCGGCCTCCAGCAGCCGGATCTCCTTCACCATTAGTTCGAGGGTGGCGGCGAGGTCCGTCACTGAGGCAGCGGAGGAGGCGTCATCATCCACTGCGTTTATGGCCAAGGAATCCTTCGTGGCAACCACCGTTGTCCTCCACTCCTCCCCCGGCTCGTCGTCGGAGTTGTCGTCACCGACAACCACAAGTTCCTTGCCGACCGCGGCTCCCAGCACGCCTGCGGAAGAGCTACCCGGCTGAGAACCCTCCACTTCTGGCTGGGCCACCACGTCCGGCTGAGGCAGCCGGTTCAGCTCGAGGTGGTGGCGGAGGCAGCGCCTCGGAAGAAGGGGGCGCTGGCAGACGTGGTGGTCTTGAGGTGGCGACGTCGGCCTTCAAGGCTGGCCTCGTGGCTCCAAAGGAGACCAGCGTGCTAAGAAGGCAGAGGACGAGAAGAAGGAAAGAAAAGCAAATAAGCCAAGTGCAGAAAGGCAGAAAAAGAAACAAACAGAAGATGGTGAAAGAAGAGGAGGAGGGACGTACCCCTGCACAACCAGAGGCGGCCCCTTCTTCCGGCCCAGGCGACTCGGCGGAAGGGCGCTGGTCCGGCTCCTCTTGGGGGACGGCTCCTCCGCGGCAGGCCGGCTGGAGCTGGAACGGCTGGAGCCACTCCCGCAAGCCTCACCGTCTGTCGCAGGGTGCTACGCCGGATCAGAGGTCGACGTGGCCTCCTCCTCCTCGTCAACCTCCGCATGAGGGTCGGCAGCCGGTTCGTCGTTTCGGCTGGGGAAGGCATCACCGTCCCTGTCCGACTCCTCTCCAGATCGTCGAGCACGCGGCTCGGGCAAGTCAGGCGTAAATGCCTTGAGGGGGGCTTCACCCTCCTCGCGAAGGATACAAGGGAAGATCTGCCGAATACAAGAAGTTAGTCGGATAAAGCAAGAAAGAAAGGCAAGAAATACGAAAGAATGCTCCGGCTAAAAAGACCTACCCGGGATGCACAGTTGTCCCGGTTGTAGGGCGCCAGGCTGAAGGTCCAGCTTTCCGGCAGCCGCTCCTTCGTGATCGTCCACACCCACTCCTTCAGTTTGTGGTAGCGGGGATCACGGCACGACACTCGAGTCGGGTCTAGCCGGCCGGAGTAGAAGCACATTTTGTCGGGGTTGTAGTATGCACTTCGTGCGAAGTAGTTACTATCCTTCCCTCGGACATACCCAGAGGTATCCCAGGCTCGAGGGCGCTACGTGTTGCCGCGGGAGCATCCCTAGGGAGAGAACCAGCTGAAGCCCACCTGGGTTCATTCCTTGGAGAGGCCTCTTACCTCTTGAAGGAGGGGACCCTTACGCTGCAAGGCCCGGCCTGCACGGGACGTGGCACCCTGGATGCTAGGGCTCCGGCAGTAGCCACCAGGCCCTTGGCCTACACCGGTTCCTTCAGGGGCCCAAAGGGGTAAGCGGCCTCAGATGGTGGGCAGGCCCATGCACTCATTTGTTCAACAAGGACCCGGCTTGCTCGAGTCTCAGCCATGAAGCCCAACCGGCTATGGGCGTTCGCGCGTTGATTCTAGAGCACACTATTCCCACTCCGGGAGTTGTTCCCACGATGCTACGACGCGTGAGGTCTAGCGGTTAATACCGCGTATGCGTTGCAGCGATACATCTTTTCTACGGGCACGGTTAAAGGTGAGGGATGAACCTTTTCACTCCCTCTCGCTGCTTTCTTCCTTCCTCTCTTGCACTCTTGAGTGGAACCCCCCTCCCTCTCCATGACTCCGCCGCGTTTCTTGGCTAAGGAGAAGGGAAAGGCGGTGATGTCCGAGGTGGTGGAGACGCATCGTAGAAGCGTGGTCGAGGGCATCCTCGTGGAAGCGGTCAGAGGAGGCGCCTCGGCCGTGGTACAACTCTCACCGTGTTTGCACCTGCGGAGATGAGAGCGGCCTCAGGACAAGCTCCCCCCAAGAACGGTTGAGGCCGCCCCTATGGGAGCAGATGGGGTCACCTCAGAGGATGCGGTGGGCGGTACGGAGCCGGACCTGTCCCGAACATCCCCTCTGCTGCCACAACCCTTCCTCCTGGGGCCCTCGCTCCCGTGGTCATCAAGATCGAGGACGACCCTGAACCTAAGAGGGTCATCGACTTCATCGTCATCCTCGATGGCCTGAACTAGCTCGTGAGGGCGGAGGTCCCCCCACGGTTCGTGCATGGGACCATGCACGACATCCTGGGTGTGCTGCAGCTGCACCATTCCGGGGGCGCGAGAAGTTGGAGGTGAGCATCTTGGCCTTCTCCGGCGGCGAGAAGTTCCTCACCGGCGGCTGGCGTCGCTTCTGCTCCGAGCACCATATCCAGCACGACTTCACGCTTCAATTCAGGTACATTGGCAAGGGGGACTTCTCCATCTCAGTTTTCAACATGCAGCTGTTTTACATCGACTACCCCCTCATCTCCGGGCTGCCTAGTAGGCATGGCCGTCACGGCGCTAGCGAGGGGTGCAAGGCTTGGCCCCTGGAGGTGTGATGCCGAAGCAGTTTTCGGCTCCCATTTTCCTTGTAATTAGTACTTTTAGGATGAACTTTCTAGCAAGCGGTGACACATCTAGTGCTTTGTTCCCATGTGGCGTTTGCAAGAAGGACTTGCTTTTTTATGTTTGTAAGCGGATCTTTATGCCGGTTGTTTCTCCCTTGGCATGTTCACAGCGTAGCGACCTCTTGCTGAGGCCCACTAGGGTAGCTCATGTTTCCTTTCCGCAGGAATGGCCTTCTAGGAGCGCCGATCACATTCGTTGAACGGCTGGGCATCCAGGGGCAGAGCCCTCGTGATTTATGGTTGAGGGCACGATGCATGGGAGGCGATCTCTAGAGGCAGTGCTTGAGCATGCTACCAGCGGGGGCTACCTTTAGTTGTAGGACCGGCTCGTCATGGAGCGGGTCGTGCATGATTAGGTTGGTAAGAATCTTGGCGCCTCGAGTGGGTGGCTTCCCGGGGCTCGTGTACTGCAGCGGGTCCGGGAGGTTCTCTCGAGGAGTTACTTCCACGTGTACCCTCGAGGAGGGATCCCCTGTTAACTTCTAGATCCCACCCCCTCGGGAGGGAGCACGGCCTTGCAAGGTTCGCGCGCCCTTTCCGCGCGCCTCTAGTGGGGGCGAACCGCGAGTGGGGTACTAACCTCCATCTCGTGTCATAAGTTTTTAGAACCATGTTTTTCAGCCCTGCTAGGCTTAACCACTGAAGTGGGTGTCCCCAGGGTCACCTCGTGGGCCTCTCGAGGAGAAACCACAGGATTATGTGTTCCTTCTTTCAGCCACCGTGACGAGGGTTTGGAGGATGAGGTGACTCACAGCGGATGGATGAGGTGCGGAGTTCAGAGCTCAGCACTTTAGGTCTGACGAGATCAGACTGTGGAGGAGGAGGGCCTCGTGAGCCCTCCTGAAGATGAAAAACGAGGCCAGGGACCGTGGGTGAGGTAACTCTTAGCTGTGGGATGGGCCGTAGAGTTCAGAGCTCGAAACTTTAGGCCCAGACGCGCTCGGGATGCGGAGGAGGAGGAGGCCTCATGAGCTATCGTGAGGATAAAAACAAGGTCAGGGACCATGGGTGAGGTAACTTTCAGCCATGGGACGGGCCATAGAGTTTAGGGCTCGACACTTTAGGCCCTGATGAGGTGCCCCGTAGACCTTACCGAGAGAGGGCGACCCATTATGAGAGGCCCGTACACGAGCCGCACGAGGACCTTAGGCACCAAGAACCGTTTGATGAGGTAACTCATGGCCAGGACTGTACCGTGAGTTTAGAGCCTAACACTGTAGGTCCTGATGCCGGTAGGGATCCGACCCTATGAAGGCTTGTGCAAAATGTGTGAGGGAAATCTAGTGGTGCGGTTTTTCTGAGAAAATGCTTTTTTGAAGAAAAAACCAAATAGCCAACATGCAGTCGACACAAGATCCAAGGAAGCGCTAGTAGTAAAGGCTTATTACAAATGCCACCATGTCCTGCATGGGGTCTCATGAGAGGTCAAAACTGCAAGGGATGAGGGTTTTCGAGGTTCACCTTCAAAAAACTCATGGCTCCAGACGCGTCATCTGGAGAAGTCTATCCACCATCCAGCAGCCTGGACCACCAGCCCTCCTGGTTGCTCAGCTGCCCATTGTGGAGAGAGCGTTGATGATTATGCGTGGTTAGGTACAACCATGGGGAAGTCTAGGCCGCCAGAACAGGAGGCGTTTGATTGCGTGCTGAACCAGTCCCCATGGGGAAGTCTAGAGTCCCCAGGCCATCGCCATCCTTGGGAGGCACCTCCACCCTCATGAGGATGGATGGTGGCATGCCCATTCCCCTCATGAGGTCGCTGGTACTAGTCATGCCCGGCTCCTCACGAGGCAGGGACAACGCAGCTACCGCCCTCTTTGCCATGGCGTTCTCCTGGGCCATCATTTTCTTCCTCCTGGTGGAGCCTCCGACAAAATCCAGGGCATCCACATCCTCAGGATATGTAGTGGAAGCAGTCTTGTAGTCATGCTCCAGGGAGCGTAAGGCTTCCACTTCATCACAACGGACTGTGATGACTCCACCACTGCAACCGAGCATATTGAGCATGGTGTAGCATGGTGAGTGGTGGCCATGAACTTGGCTAGCATAGGGTAGCCGAGGATGATGTTGTACGGAAGGTTCATGTGCACCACATCAAAGTCATCAATCTCAGTGCGGTAGTTGTCATGTGTTCCGAACATGACGGAGAGGCACACCTGCCCGATGGTTGTGGTGGACCCGCTTGGAACCCCAGAGAACGGCATGGTCGACATCAGGCTGTCATAAGGTACTTGCAGCTGGGCGAAAGTCTTGGTGGAGATCACATTCAAGCCCATGCCTCCATCGGTGAGGGTCTTCGCAATGATGATGTTGTTGATGGTGGGGGTGTGGATCAGGGGGAGCATGCCCACATGCCTGGTGGAGACGGGGTGATCGCTGGCATCAATGGTGATGGCGCACTGGGACCACATGAGCTTCGGCGACGTGATACCTGGTCTGGCAGCCGTGACCTCGCGAGTGAGCAGCTTGAAGTACCGCTTCGACGCCCGTGGTATAAAGCTGGAGGAATTTGCACGGGTTTGTGGTTCCATCTTAGTGCGCCAGCGATTCTGGGCAGAAGTTGTGCGGCCAGACCATGAGGCGAAGGTTTTTGGTTAAGGAGAGGCAGCCGTAGGCCTGGACCGCCCTGCCGTTGTCGAGGGACGCGCGGTTCTGCAGCCCCGTAGCGGCGATTTCCTCGGCGAGGCGGTCCTCGTGCTAGCACGGTGAAGCCATGGTGACAGGAGGCGAGATGATCTGGCAGCTGTTCGCGGGTGGTGGCGCAGCGTCGCTCGCCTTGCCGCACCCTCGTGCCAACGGGGAATGATCAAACCCCCAGCCCCCGACTCTCCGCCAACGTCCCTAGCCCCCAGCCCTCCAGGGAGAGAGTGGAGGAGTTGAGGAGCTCGGCGATCCGGTCACGCCACTTCGCTTGGCCCTACTCAGCGGGTGGATGGTCCAGGAGCTTACACACCATGCGCTTGGCGGCCTTCGGGGTGAACTGCTCGGGTTGGCCGCGTGAATATGCGGTGCGGGAGAATGACGTGACGCCATGCGAGGAGGTGGCCGGCTCCTTGAAGGGGCGGTAGGAGGAGCCCCCCGTGTCCTTCATCCACGGGACTTCCTCGGAGGCAGTGCGCTGCCAGGCTGGCTCTGTCTGGGCCTTGCTTGCCACACGACAAAGAGCCCGCTCGACGCGTGTCACGTGGCCGACCGACATGTTGCCGAGGTCGTCGAAAGTGTTGGAAATGTGCCTCAACCCCCTACCTGGTGGGCCAAATGTCGGAGATTTGTCCCATGAAGGAACTAGGGTCCAATGATCCCTTGGTTCATGAGGTGGCTGAACACTTGATTCCGATGGAGTTCGGCGACGGCTAAGGTGGCAGAATGACTGTACATTAGAGAGTTGACACGGGGTTTTTTACCTAGGTTCGGGATCCTCGTGAGAAGGTAAACCCCCTATTCATGCTTGGTTATATTGCTCGCTTGCCTTGCAAATATTACAATGGATAATGAAATTCTAAGGTTTTAGATCTATGGGATCCGTCCCTTGCAAGGTAGGAGAAGGACTCCTCATATAGGGCGGTGTTGGGCCTCTCCCCTGGTCTACAGACGGTGAGGGTCACTACAATGCCACTATCGTGAGAGCCGGTCTATGAGATTACTTTACATGGACTTGGTCCAACTTGTCGCACCCCGCTCCATCCTCCTATAAAGTGTCCTTTGCCGACGTCCCTTATCTTCATCCGGTGCTCTCTGCTTTTCCCTCTTTTCACCAGAACGACAACTGGGGGAAGCATATTGCCATGATATCATTTGTATCTGCCCTGTGAAAAAGGAGGGTGGACTAGGTCTTCTTTCCCGAGGCGGTTGTGTCGCGAAAGATCTGCACTTGTTGTCGGGTTTGTTGTCTGCACTTCATGTGGTGTAATTACTATCCTACCCTCGGATAGACCCGGGGGTATCCGAGGCTCGAGGATGCTACATGCTTCCGCGGTAGCCTCCCTAGGGAGACAACCAGCCTAAGCCCACCCGGGTTTATTCCGTTGAGAGTCGTCTTACCTCTTGAAGGAGGGGACCCTTACGCTTCACAGCACGTCTAGCATGGGGGCATGAAGGGGTAAGCAGCCTGAGATGGTGGATGGGTCCCTGCGCTCATTTGGTCAAAAAGGACCCGGCTTCCTCGAATCTTAGCCGTGAAGCCCAACCAGCTGTGGGTGTTCGTTCGTCCAGAGTCGTACCATGATGGTGGTGAGGGAGTTCACCCCAACAAAGGCCTCGCACCAGAACGCGAAAGCAGCCAGGAGGGTCACGCCCGCGGGTGGAGGTGGAGGAGCTAGATGCAGTAATGGTCCAAGATGGCCATGAGAAAGGGGGAAACGGCAGAACAAGGCTGGTGGCGATAGAGTGGGCGAAAACGAGGGCAGCAGTGGCGACCCACCCGTTTCCTCCAATGGTGGCACACCACATGCATGAGGCACCCCACTCGTTCCTGTCTGAGGACATTAGCTTGCGGACCTTCTCTAGCCCCTCTTTGTTGAGGATTACCTCCGGCGGTAGGGCTCCCACTATCGACACGGGAAAGCTCAGGGTGGCTGAGGTGTCGCGTGCTCTCTTGAGCGCCATTACAAGAGCTTCAGAAGAAGGAGGAGCTGTGTCACGCGGAGCTCCGGCGAATTGGCGGAGGGTAAAGGTGGAAGCCGACGTGTCCTCGGGGATTCGTGATTTTTCTGGGCAACCCAGCCCCCGAGGATAAATAGTGAAACGACAGTTCCTGTACCCAGCGTGCGCCACGTCCCGCGTGGGCACGTGGAAGCTACAGGCCGAGACTTCAGGGATCGTGCATCGACATGACTGCACAGAGGGCCCGACTCCATCAGGTCCCCTGACCTCCTCTGCCCCCTCGCGGTGATGTGCAAGCCAAGCGACCGGGGCCTACTATTAGACTATTGGCACCGGGGGTACCGTGTCTCAACGGTTCACTTGGCCCTATAGGAGCACCCTCTCAAGAGGTCTCGAAGGGAGCAATCCTCTGAAGGAGGGGAGATTCCTCGACTCTCCACGGGCGCTCGAGACTGTAATAGCTGGGCGGCGAGCCCCCTGGCAATATCTCAAGAGGAAAACCTCACAATACTCGGGTATTCCTAGCAAGGTGATGCCCCAATGGTCGGTCCAAGCGGTGACCGGTCCACCTGAAGAAAGCAAGGCACGCAGGGGTAGTGGGATCACGCAAGACGAAGGCATCTCCTGACACAGCCGTTTTGGTCCAAGGAGACCAGGATGGTGATGTAAAGTGGATAGGTAGCCGACCACCCCCTAACACGGCAACCACTCGGCGATCGCAAGAAGACAAGCCGGCACCAAATCCAGTAGCGGGAATGTGGTGACCCTACCTGCCCAAAAATAGGGGGAAGAGGCCCAACACCTCCCTATATAAGTAGCCCTTCTCCTACCTTGTAAGTGGGCGGATCCGTGAGACCCAAAACCCTATACTTTCATCCACCATTGTAACCTCGCGAGGCAAGCGAGCAATATAACCAAGTAGGAGTAGGGGCTTTACCTCCACACGAGGGTCCCAAACCTGGGAAAAAACCCGGTGTTAACTCTTTGTCGTGCATCTGTTCCGCTGCCTTAGCCATTGCCAAACTCCTTCGGAATCGCGTGTTCAGGCCCTCACGAACCAAGGGATCGATGGACCCTAGTTCCTTCGCTGGACAAATCTCCGACTGCGGCTAGTACTTGGCGTGACGAGGCGAGCCCCCACGCGAGCTGCTTCCTGCTGGACCGGTGCTTGATGCTTCGGCTCGGGGTCGGCTCCTCTGGCCCTGCCCGACACGATTTCTACTAGATAGCCCCCTCTAGTGGAGTATCCTATGCCATCAGAGAGAGACACTGCGCCGGCAGCACCCCCTGCATTTCCAGTGAAGGGATCTTTGAGCACGACACCTCCTGCATTGCCTAGTGGTGGTACTTCTTGCGCAACAGCACCTCCTCCAGCATGCTCGCACGTATCAACCGCGGGGTGCGATTGCGATGGTAGTGGTGGTGGTGCAGTTGCACTTGGCCCTGGACGTAGGTCGAGTCCTGCGATGGTAGTCGCACACCGTACATGAGGCTTAGCATCCAAGCCCCCAGTCGTCGGATGGGCGAGGGAGCGAGTTCATGAAGTGAGCGAGTCTACTGCGGCAGGGCCGGTGCCGGCGCCAACACCTCTCTTGGGCGCCATAGCTGGTGATGGCGCGGTCGATGCCGATGTTGACCACGAAGATGAAATAGAAGTCGGTGACAATGACAGTGATGACGACGAATCTCACGAAGCCGTTGACGATGAATATTGTTGCCAAATCGGAAAACGCAAGCGCCCCCTACCTAGCGTGCCAGATGTCGCATATCGCCTATGATGACATCTGGGATGTTGGACACCCCATATTTGTTTGGTAGTAGGCACTAAGGCGTTCTGGCCTCAATGTTGATGAAGGAACCTGCTGATTCGAACACACAACACACATACAGAACACACAGAGATTTTTTACCTAGGTTCGTGCCGCCATTCGGCTAACAACCCTATGTCCTGCTTTGGTGGATTATCTAGGGCGGAGCGAGGTACAAAATGATGATCTCTATGCTGTCGGGGACACGCTTTCTCTCTATTTTCTACACTCCCCGGGCTTCCTATTTCTTCTCTCCCTTTCTACCTCTCTCGAAGCTCTCCCGCCTTTCACCTCTGAAAGGAACCTTCTCTAAAAACCCTACCTCCGAGACCTTTCTTTCCCAAAACCATTCTCCCAAACTCCTCCAGATACCTCTCCCAGCCTCCTCTCCAAAGATCCCTTCTCAGAGACCCCTCGACCCCCCTACTCTCGGCCAAGTGCCTCCTTTTATACACCAAGGCGTCACTACAAGGACCGGCGTGGAGCACCATCCGGGGCATTCCCGAGCTCAATCGCGGGGTGCCATGCAGAGATGGGCAGCGCTTGTGGCCAATGGATGGACAGGGGCGGTGCATAGGTGCATTCGATGGCTGAGTGACACCTCGCAGCCTCCTATCGGTGGTGCACTGCAGTGCCATGATGATGTCCAGCAGTGCTGGCGCGTCGCCAGTTCCCTGGGCTAGGACTAACACGCCTTTTCAGTCTCAGCTGACTCTGGTTCCCAGGCCGCGCCTAGCCTAGGAGAAGTTCTCTAGGGTCCTTCAAGGGCTCAGTCGAGGCTACTCCTTAGCTCCATTGTTCCCCAACCACGTGCTTACCCTCCTTCCGGGGCAGCCCCCGGAAGTAGGGATCTGACTGCCTTGGGCGTCGTTGTCTTTTACTTCCTGTTCCTGCTCGGCTGGCTGATCGAGTCCTGTCTCGTAGTTTTCGTCTCATCCATAGGCACCTACACCACATCCAATAGTCAGTCTCCATAGGCTCATCATGCCAAGGACATACAAGTTTAGAGCACACGGTGCTTGCATCCTTGCGACGCCATTGCCGGCCAGGCCTTCATACTCAAAGTTATTCAAAGTTATTCGTACACTATATAGTCATAAGATAATATAAGAAATACTATCAATACTATCGATCTTCTAGATGCTAGAATGGAAAAGAAGATCCAACGGATGTCAATGCTGGGATTCACGAGTCTTGATCCAACGCTCAACGAATAACTTCGAATATTACGCATTGGATCAAGGCTTGTGAATCCCAACATTGCCAGCCGTTGGATCTTATTTTCCATTCTAGCATCTAAAAGGTACTATTGATAGTCTTTAGCACAACGGACATGATGCCAAAACCTCAAAACACACTTCTCCATCATTCTAGAATCTTCCCCCTCATTTCTCTAGACCATGTTACCAAATTTTTTAAGTATTAGGTATAGCTAAGAAATGTTGTCTTCTACATGATACAAATACAAGAACCAAATATATACCCATACTTATAGATGTCGATCAAATTATAACTTTTTGAGCTTTACGTATTATATAATCTTAGCACTATATAGTGTACAAATAACTTTGAACTTTGACCGTTGGATCAAGACTCATGAACCCAAACATTACAAACCGTTAGATCTTATTTTCCATCATAGCATCTAGAAGATTCTATTAACAGTATTTAGAGCAAGTCCAACAACACTCCTACATTTTCTCCCCATGTGTGTATGTAGGAGCCTTCCCTAAAAAATCTTCTCCTAAATTTTGCTTATCTCCAGGAGCAACCTAAAATTAGCTCCCCTATATCATAACCACAATATTTTAATAGGAAAGAGCCCACTTTATCAATTTGTTTTCACCCATCAATTCAGTCATCCACGTAGGGCCCACATATAGGGGAGGCATCCACTACCCCGATACTTAGGTGAGAAGGAGGGGTGGGTTGGGTACGCAGATTCGTCGGGGACGTGTCTAGGGGAGCTTCTGGAGGCTTTTTTTAAATCTCTCTCCCCTATACTTATGTACAAACAATTTAGGTTCAAAAAAAGTTTATTACAAACTAATTAACCATTCACAAATTAAATGTTTGATTGTCCAATATTTTTGTACTTTTGTTGTAAACATTGACATTTTATATAAAATGAGTCTCTTATATTTTGGCAAGCAAAATGTGTCTCTTATATAAAATGTTTGATCCTATATTGCGGATGGCTTGTGGAGGGTGGATGAGAGGGGCATGGCATGCCGTTTCATGCTTTGAGTAGGTTACCGAATCCTAGTCCACCTTTCATGTATGGATAAGTGGCATTTAGCCTTGGATGCACCACAAAATTATGACTGGGCCATGGAGTGCGGGAAGCAGAGTCAGTGTTCCGTCCCATCGGCTTACCCTAGTCTTTGTCAGTGACATTTTCCACATGCATCGGCTTCATAAATGACATTGATTGTCCTCTCGGTTCGGCTAATCTGCCATATTAATCTCGGATCACCTCCTTCCTATTTATTCTCTCACCTTCCCCGCAATCCTAGAGCAACAAACCATATCTAATCACCCGCTTCCAATAATCATCTCCGTCCCCGTCAGTCATCCATGGCTACCCGCCGTATAGGAGCACAAAGACAACGACATCGCCACATAGAGTGCATGTCGGTAATGAGATCAAACTAAGTATTGGGATACTGATGATCGAATCTCGTACATGTAATATATCGCAAGACAAAGGGATTTAGTTACTAGCCTTAAAGGTTCTCACGATCACAGAAGTCATCGTTGAATGTGTGGGAGTCAGTATGGATCTCAAGGTCCCGCTACTGATTATTGATCGGAGAAGGGTCTCGATCATGTCAACATTATTCGTGAACCGTAGGGTGACACACTTAAGGGATACCTACACCATTTGGAGCAAATGTGTTCTAGATAAAAGAATTACAAAGCGTGGAATTATTTCAATGGACACCAAAATTGTCTCGGGTGAAATTGCTGAAATTGGTTCTGCATGTGATATTGAAATGTTGCAAGGGGGTTTATATGAATATTTGTTAATTAAAGTAATTAACAAAATTCTGAATAAAATAAATAAAATAGTTTTATTTAATGAGAGTTGCATTAAATTAGGTGGAAATTTAATGCATGTGAGTGGGATTTTTGAGTGGAGGCTTTTTGTGTGAGTGGGAGCTCCATCCACATGAATGAGAGGAGGTGAGGGGGCACCTCCATGGCCACTGACCATGGGAGGGGCTGCCCTCCTCTCCCCTATTAAAGGGCCCCCTCTACTTCTCACAAAGCACAACTCCTCGTGAAGGATATCTCTCCCCCTCTAGAATTATTCCCCCATGGTCTCGGATTAGCGAGATACATGTTGCTAGTGGCTTTTTGTCTGGAAGGAGTTGCTGCTTCCGCTGCATCACTGGAGTGAGGAGGCGGAGGTTGTTCGGTGGATCCGACGTGTGTGCGAGCACGAATGTGGTGCTGATTTGTGGCGCTAGGACTTCCTCTTGATCTTGAGATTAGCAAGCGATTGACTACGTCATCCACGAGTACAATCTCATTACACTTTGTTGGTCTTCAAGGGTATGATATCTATGGATGTATATCCACCCATTGCTTATATCGAGTAGATATATCTTGGTGATTAGTAGTTCCCATCGTAGGAATTTTTTGTTTTCTATGCAACGAACCCAAAAGTGGTATCAAAGCCTGATCTATGCATAGATGCTTTGCACAGGTAGTACACATAAGAGTATGTGGGCGATGATGATCATGTTATTACATCTTATATGTATTTTGGATATTGGTGGCATAGTGGGATGAAGCGGCCCGAACTAACTTTACATGTCCTCGAACATGAGACCTATTCCACGCTTGACATGCAACTAGTTTTGCATAAGCGGCCGAACATGAGACCTATTCCATGTTTGACACGACCACGCTTGACATCCTCGCACATGAGACCTATTCCACGTTTGCAGCTAGTTTCGAAATAAAGATATCAATCCCACAGGGAGCAGTAAGCGAAAGACTAAAATGCTGTTAACTAGAACTAAACGAAGTACTTAAGGAATAATTTTGAGATGCAAGTAAAGTATAATGATTTTTGGGTTTTTGATTGAATGAAGCAATTAAAGTAAACTAAAATTTAATGCAGAAAGTAAGAATCATGTGTGTGTGAAAGATCTTGAAACTGCAATAGGTAAAAAGGAGTTCTCAGGGAGTGGTGGATACACCGCTAGAAATTTAGACTAAGCAATCAAGATTATTATAACAAATATTCTCATGATATGTATGTATGTGGGAGGAGATCCATATATGGACAAACAAGCAGCAACCACTAGTCACATTATCCTTCAAAACCATTGTTGACAGATAAATGACATCAATCATATTATCCCGCTATTAAGGGATTTCTCCCTTGGCATGGACATGGCTTTATGAGTTCTTCTTGTTTCCCCAAGTTAGTACATAAAGAATGACAATAGCTTTATAATCATAGTAAGTGTTATCATCTCCCCGTCTACCAATAAGTAATCCCCTTCATCGTGTCCCCATAAGGGGCAAATATTAGGAAGGTGCACAACTCCCAACATCAAGATGAAGACAGTTAACACATACACATAATGATGAATAACATAATAATCTCTATCTTATCTCAATTATATGCTAGGGTTTCTCCATCTCTCTAAGAACTAATGATCTACTCAGACATGGAGGCAATCAACAACATGGCAATGGTAATGGAAACAATTGTAATAAATAGTTCTTGTATAAATCCACAACGAGTACGGAAATTACAACAAGAACTAGATGGGGTGAAGATGGGATGGATAGAGATGATGGTGGTGCAGGGGTTGATGAAGATGAAGATCGATGCCTTGTTCTCCCAGATTTGCGTAGGGCGAAGATGGATCCCTTGGGCAAGTTCCCCCTCTAGATACCTTTCGGAGGTGAGGTTTCAGTGATTTCTGGTTATTTTGTATGTAGTCTCCCCGATCCAGTTGCATGGGGTGAAACTATTTGAGGAGGCGGTGGTGGCTCCAACTATACGGCGAGAACTATACGGCCGGAAAATTAATTCCAGCCATATAGTTTGTCGTTAAACCTTCTGGATGCCTCGGTCGCTTCGGGTTTTTCCTGGTCTGTTATTGATATTTCCCAATTAGGCGATTTACGTTGATTTTGACTCTGTTCCCCAATACATATGCTCCAAGAATTGTGTCCATTGTATCCATCATCTATCCTGATCCTAGTGAAAATAGACATAAAATATGCGCGCGAACGCCGTAAAAAACGAAGATCCTACCACTCTAGTGCAAAATAATAATATCAAACATGATGCAAATAAGCACTCATCAATGGTCTAGCTTGATATCACTTCGTCTTGCCAAAACTTGAAGGGTTCCTGACACTTTCAAAACAAAGGGTAGGATTCCAGTCTCAAGTTGAGTCGGATTTGTCAATACTTTAATTGTTCTTTTCCCTGCTTGATTTCAAACTAAGCCCGAAGATTCTCCTGACGTCATATGACATCAGTCACGGTCTGGTCATATCACTGACAAACATTCCTGTCAACATGACCGTTGGTGGGCCCCGTTCATGTGGAACCGAGGCGTCGTTTTAAGGCACACGTGGAGATCTAGGAGGCGTAATCTTCACGAGGAAATTACCCTACCTCCTTCCATGACACATGGCTAACTCCACAGTGTTCATACACGAATCTTGACGCAAAGCAGGTACATAAGGGGTTGAGATTTTCTCATCTCTCATGTACCTGTCTTTGCCTTCTCCTTCCTCCAACAGCACAACACTCCATAGCCCTATTTTCCTTCCCCAAACTCCACAACACCTCCCATCCCTGGTCACTACACTAGACTAAATGGCTAATGCTTCTTCTTCTGGCATGGTGGCAACAGCGGTAATGTCGGCGACAGAGGCGGTAATAGATAAGGAGAAATTCTGCGGTCTCTAGATCCCCTGCATTCTTAACAATGAGAAGTATATTTGGAGAAACCACTCCCGCCCCTCAAGAGGATAGCAATAGAGTTTCTACGAAACCTTTCAACAGCCATTGCATGGAAAAACTTTGTATTATCCTCACCCTGCTTTATCCATCTAATTGTACATCGTTTTCACCAATATTTGCTCTCAGCAAGCAAAAGCTCTTCAAGGTGCAACTTAACAATTTTCCTAAAATTAAACTCAGTATTATACAGTGGCCTCATCTCCTCTAAGTTGTCCATTATCAAAATCACCTCATTGCACTTTTTGATTAACATTTTTACTCTTGACAGACTAGTCTGCCACTTCTTCAACTCATATCAAAGAGTCTTTAGCTTATCAGCTACAATTGCAGAACTGTGGGATTTGTGAGACCCTTTACTCTAGGCCTCCTCAACACAATCCTTAATGCCTGGCATGTCCACCCAGTAGTTCTCGAAACTGAACAACTTAGATTTGGGAATGGATGTGTCAACCGTAACTACACAAGGTAAATGATCTGAACCAGTTTTTGCTAAAGGGAGCACAACTGAGTTTGGATAATCTGAGACCCAATTGGAGCTGGTGAAAAACCAATCAAGCTGTTTGAGGAGTGGCACACGTTGCATATTCGACCAAGTGAACGCACGTCCTTTCAGAGGCAATTCTAACAGTCCAAGGTGGCCAATAATCGCATTCAAGAGGAACATATCATTAACATCACCAACTGGCTTATTACGGTTTTCTTGCGATCGTATGAAGTTAAAATTACCAATTAGTAGCCAGTTATCAGTTATTGGAATTTGCAGATTATAAAGCCAAGACACAAAATTATCACGAGCAATTCCCTAACATGGCCCATATACACAGACTAAGACCAAAGAAGCATTATTGTGCATTGAGGTGAAATTAACAATTAAACCAAACTGATGTGTGTCAACCAGCAAACCAGAGAAAATAGAAGAGTTCTAGAGAATCAATATGCCACCAGAAGCCCCCCTCGAAGGAGAGAACACAAAGCAGTCAAATTTTTTAGGGGCAAACTTTCATATAAATCTCCAGTCAAAAGATTCACATTTTGTCTCTTGCACGCATACAATATCACAACCACTTTCCTCAATCTTGGATCTGACTGCTCGATGACGATCATGAGAGTTTAACCCCGCACATTCCAACACAACACTCTCCAATTCCTTCTTGATAATAGACACATTAATAACCATTGTTTCTAACAAGCAAAATATCCAACGCATAGCACTTAATACAACTGACACTGGCCACAAAGGTAAACCTGACACAAAGTTCATAGACTGATGAACATTCCCCAATCACATATACTGACACACTGCATAAAACTGACACTGACTTTGGACCTGACTGAGGTAACGCACAAAAGTCTGATAGAAAATGCACCCAAACTGACCAAACAAGCCGAAATAAGCAAAGCAAATCACTTAGATAATAACCGCCCGTGAGCCAACCGGGCCAGACCAACTCGAGAGCATGCTTAGTCATCATTAGAACCCAATGAGGCATCATCAGAAGAAGGGCCAGCTTCAAGCTGCTCCTTAGTGATTTTGGCTGGGTCAATACCCAGATCTTTGCCTACCCTCTGCATGACGATGATCGGTATTGCTGGAATCTGCATAGTGTCATTCCCATTAGGTGCTTGCTCATCTCTATCATGTCCTTTAGTTTCCTCATTCAACTCCACTAGCAGCACCTTGGCTCTACTTTTCTTTTTTGTCCTGACAGTCATCTCCAGAACTAGTTTAGGCCTACGTCCATCAGTATTCAGACAACTTCGAGTGAACCTTCACTGTTGCGGCTGCACCACCATGGTTTTACTCTTCCTCCCCCTTCTTTTCGGCTCAAAAACAGGGGGCAGAGAACACCTGTGTATCGATCGCGGCACCCTTGTCATCAAATGTCAGCATTCTGGCAACAGTATGTGATTTAGGCGCGATCACCCTGCGCTCATGAGTTTCCAGCCTTGTCGTAGTAGTAGCAAATTGTCCCAGCATGTCAGAGTCAAACGCCACTGCCCACGACCTTTTGATCAGAGTGAAAGGTGGAAGCTACAGAGATAGGGGAATGTTCCTAGACATCATATTGGGCAGCAGAAGTTCGAACAATTTGTTCCACTGCAACTCAGGAGGTAGAACCGGTCCAATGATAGTGGTGACATGCCCCACCTACAGAATATCAAAAGCAACATGTGCATTGAACTGAACTCCCCCACAGGATGACATAGAATTCTCAGAAGGGTTTAAGACCATTGATTCCTAAATATTATCCACCTCGTCTTCATCCATGCCCTATTCAACATCATCATCCTGCTCAGCATTATCATTATGATGTCCATGCTGATTAGGATTTACATCCCATCCAATCTCAGGAAATTGTGGCCCAGCAAACCGATTATCATTAAGGTGTAGCTACCCTGAAAGTGGATGTGGGTTTCCATCAAAAGGCATTGGATCTTCATCAGCAGGCAAAGCATCCGCAAAGTTAGCAGACAATATGTAAACAGGGGCCATCCACGACACTTTAGCACCACCAACAGTTGCAAATTTGCCAAACACCACATCCCTGGGAACTAACTGTGGGGATGGAAAAGATGCATAAACCAGAGTACATTCTAGGATAGGGTCATGCTGATTCTAGTAATGATACTGGCCAAAGGTTGCAACAGCATTAGATATGTCTAGATTATTCCGATAATCAGGTGGTATGCCTAAAAACATTAACCAGCCCCTTCTAAAACCATGAGTAGCACGGTAATTCTCTTCAACTTGATCCACATGAAGAAATCTAACCAGCCTATTCTGAATTTGAAAATCACCATGTTGCACTAAAGCATTGACATAATTGGGACCGCTAAGCTGAAATAATCCAACCCCGAAGAGGATGCACTTGACATCCAAAACGTTGCGCTACAAGGGACCAACAAGGAAATTGTTCACCTGATCACGCCAGAGGCCAGTAGTCTGTTGGGGTGGACGAGGCTCCACCACAGCAATGCAGAAAGATTGATGACGTGTAGGCGGATCTTGAGCAGCGTAGTAGTATGTCCTAGGCAGCCTTGTACCTCCACCATCGATGACCTCATGCCCCCAAGGCAGCCAAGGTGTGGGATCTACTGCAAACACCGCCATTGCCGAGCTCTCCGGCATAACACGCGGCTCGAGGGGAGAGGGAACGATAGGCTCAATGTGGTTAGGGTTTGTGTTTGGCGATTTGGTCTGTATTGACGGTGGCTCACCAATATATGCAGAAGAAGTTGTATCGACAGCTGGAGTAGACAAGGACTCGGCCACCCCAACTCGGCCCAAGGAACTTGCCCTTTTTGGAACCTACTTCTTAACAGTTTTGGCCTTGCGCTTTAAACAGTCCTTTTTAATATGTCCATAACTAAAACAGCCCCGGCACCTGATATCATTAACACAAGCTTTGGTAGTGTGACCCATACTCAGGCATCATCCACAGGCCCATACCCTATAGGTCATATCATCAATTAGTTTCTCAAACACCTTATCATGGGCTTCAGAATGGCATTCCAGCCCACTATCAGGGTGCACAGCAGAGGGATTGGCAACAGCAGAAGGCCTGCTAAGCATATTCAAAATCTGTTTGCCCACACCATTATCGCAACTTCGTTTCACCACGGTGTTTTCAGAATGTTCAGAACTATGATCAGACACAATCTTTTCCTGTCTAAAGGGGTATTGATGTACAGTTCCAAATTGGATCCTCAGGGTTGCATCACTCAGGAAGGTATCATGCATCACTCCCTTATCTTCTGGCGACAACCTTGATGACCGTTGGAGGTATTCCCGTGGAATTTAGGAAATCTCAGCGGTTCGTCGGCACCACAATGGCACTCGCGATGGTGCAAGCCCTGGGGAGATGGATCCCGTCGCGATCTCCGAGGTGATGCCTGTCGACGTCGGAGGTCAGTAGGTAGTGTTTGCTCCTTTCGCTGGTAGTTGTGCTAAGTATGGGCCTCATCTTATCAAGACAGTCGACAAATACTTTGAGGAGCGGCGGTGAGCGAAGGAGGAAAATACCGCAGCATCTGGGGCTACCACCGACAAGTCCGTGGCGTCGGAGACTGCCACAAATGCGATGAAGCCCCTGAAGTCGAAGAAGAAAAATGCTCCGTAGTCTTCATGCGTAATAGATGTAGCTTAGCCTTTTGCCTGAACCGTGCTTTTGTGGGAGGTGTTCCCTTGACAATTTATCAAATTTGATTGTAGTTCTTGGTTTATCAATGTCTGATGAGTCTCATTTGCCTCTTATTTTATTGTACCTATGGTCCTTCGACTGGTCCTCATGATTCTCCTCCCACCGATGAAACCACGGTGCAGCCGCGTTAGAAGATGGAGGATTTGTCGTTGCTTTCATGACTGCACAATCGCATTAAACAATTGGAGCGTGAGTTTCCCATCATCCTCAGTAGTGCAGATGTGTGGAGGTCGAAGGCGGAGAAGGCCACTCCCCGCGAGAAGTATCTCTTGGAGGAAGTAGCGCAATTGAATGAGTAGTTTAAATGTTAGATTTATGCCTTCTCATATTTTTTTTAGTCAGTCGTGGTGATGCCTTGTCTGCATACTTTGCTACTTGCTTGGTGTAGTTGTTAGCACTCATCATCCGCAGGATGAAAAGGACCGGGTGGCCATTCAAATGAACAGCTTGACCCAGGAGCAGCTACAGGCGAGTGGGTACTTGGGGGTGGACCACGATCGTGCGATCGCGCTTGCGACCCTACAGGATCGTTCTTCTCGAGTACTCCATTATTTGAAGAAGGCACAGTCGTGTCTTAGGCACATTTATCAGACGATGTTTCCACTAGACGCTATCCCTTCAATCATGTTGGCTCTTCTGGCGAAGTTTCAAGATATAAGTGCAGTACGTGAGTGTGTGCGGCAGCAATTGGTCGCACGTGCGAAGGCTGCCCTATCGCTGGTGCGACTGCATTGGCCAGATGTCGACATAACATCCATTGATGATGGGCCACCACTGCCGCCACAGGGGATGACTTGGAATATGGTGCCAAACTATCAGGCGGTTGACCGGCAGTAGAGGACATTGTTGACTTCTTTGAAGAGCAGACAAATGTTCATCTTCTACAGCAGTAGCGTAGTTTGTATCATGCACATAGATGTATGAGTCTTGTAAAGTTCGTATGATTGTGTTGGGTGTATATAGTACCCATTGATATGTGACGAGCTTGCTACCTTGTGTATTTTTCGAGTGTATTGTACTCTTGCAGTTCCTTTTCGTTAGCCTGACTTGTGTTTATCTCAGCACCTCGCCAACCTGTCTGGTGCGTTGCAACTGGGTTGGTGTTTATCAAGGGTTCAATTGGTGTTGTGTCAGCTACTAAGGATACTGTGATTTGTTCGTAGAACGAAGGTGTAAAGGGTGGCGCAGCCCCCGAGTGATAAAATTGCAAGAAAATAAGGAAAAACACAAAGTTTTGGGGCACTTAGCTTTATTTATTCGTTGAATAGTATGAGTTACAATGTGTGACTAAGTAGCCTGGCTGAACAGCCTTATTTGTAATGTAAAAATGACTAGGGGTATAAACGACGTAGCTGCGTTACGTTCTAGGGGTTGGAGTATATGACTCCCCTCTCAACATCTTTAAGGCGATAGGCGCCACCTGGGATTACTTCTGTAATCGCGTAAGGTCCTTCCAAAGGGGACTCGAGCTTGAGATGCCCTTGTTGCTTCAGTCACAGGACAAGGTCTCCTTCAATGAAGGATCTGAGGCGTAGCCTTCTGTTGTGATAGTTGCGGAGGCTATGTTGATAGATCGTTGATCTCTCCGCTGCAATTTCCCGTGCCTCGTCAAGGAGGTCGACGGAATCTTCAAGTGCAAGAGTGGACTCCTGCTCGCTGTAAGCGACCACTCGCGGAGCTTTGTAGCTTACTTCTGCCGATAGCACCGCCTCAACACCGTGCACCATGAAGAACGGAGTATAGCCCGTGGCGCTGTTTGGAGTTGTGCGGGGGCTCCAAAGTACGGATTACAGCTCGTCTTGCCAGCATCCAGCGGCTTGTTCGAGTGGCCAAAGGAGTCGCTTCTTGATTCCACCGCACACGAGGCTGTTGGCCTTTTCCACTGTACCATTGGTCTTCGGGTGAGCCACCTAGGCGTAACTTATGTTGATTCCCAAGCTTTCGAAGAACTCCTAGAACTCCTTGGAGGTGAAGTTTGTCCCATTGTCCATGATGATGCTATGTGGAACCCCAAAGCGGTAGACAATGGACTTGAAGAACTTGATGGTGCTGGCTCCTGATTGATTCGTCACCGTCATGGCCTTGATCCACTTGGTGAATTTGTCGACCACGACTAAGAGGTAGACGTATCCTTCTCGCGAGGACTTTGGGAGCTTGCCGACCATGTCGAGTCCCCATTGTGCGAAGGGCCAAGCCAATGGTATTGGCCTATGTTCTGCGCCAGGTGCGTGTGGTTTGTCCGCGAATCGCTGGCAAGCGTTGCAGCGCTGGACGATGTCCTTGGCATCACGCTTGTCCGTGGGCCAGTAGAATCCAGCTCGTAGATCTTTGGCAACGAGGGCACGACTTCCAGCATGATGTCCACAAGTGCCTTCATGTATGTCGAGGAGGACGGCCCTTCTGTCCCTGTTGGAGATACACCGTTGAAGTAATCCTGTGATGTTGCGCTGGTACAGTTCACCGTCAATGAGGGCGAATGCCTTGGATCATCACGTGATGTGTCGTGCATCAGTCGGGTCATCTGGCAGCCTTTTGATGAGTAGATATGTGATGTAGGGTTGTGTCCAAGATGGCTCGATCATCATGACACCCATTGGCCTTCGAGTCCTGTATCGAGCTCCATGTCATTGAGTGCTATTGGCTCGTTGGGTGGCATAGCCCCCGAGTCCGTTGGCGTGCTTGATTTCTTCTCTGGAGCTTTGGGGTTGATGGAGCGCTCGCAGATGCGCTCGAGGAATACCCCAGGTGGTATGGGGGCGCAGGTGGAGCCAATACTGGCGAGTGTATCCGCCTCTTCGTTGCTTTCGCGACCCACGTGCCGCAGCTCGCAGCCGTCAAAGTCTCCCTCAAGTGTGTCATACAGGTCGCGATAGGCGATCATGTTGTCGCTCAGTGCGTCACACTCGTGCATTGTTTGGTTCACCACCAGCTTGGAGTCGCCGTAGATGATGAGCCTCTTGGCGCTGCAGGCTTTCGCCATCCGCATCCCATGGATTAAGGCCTCGTACTCGGCTTCATTATTGGAGGAAGTGAACTGCATTCGCAGAATGTATATCATCTTGTCTCCTTGGGGCGATGTCAGTATGACACCTGCGCCAGCTCCGTCCTTTCGCTTGGATCTGTTGAAGTGCATTGTCCAAAGATAGGACATATCTGGCTTGTCTAGGAGCTGGTTCTCCATCCAGTGCATGAGAAAGTCCGGGAGAACTTGCGACTTGATCGCGTCGTGCTTCTCATATGTGATGTCTCATGGAGACAATTCAATTTCCCAAAGCACGACTTGTCCGGTATCATCAGGATTATTGAGTATATGCCTGAGCGGGGCGTCGTTTACATCCACGATTGGGTGCTCCTGGAAGTAGTGGCGCAGTCGCCTGGCTGTCATAAAGACGCCATATGCTAGCTTCTGGTAGTGCGGGTACCGTTGCTTTGTTGGCGTGAGCACCTCGCTGAGGTAGTATACTGGGCGCTGGACCCCGTGGACCTTATTTTCTTCGCCTCATTCCACCACGAGCACCGTGCTAACCACCTGGTTGGTGGTGGAGCTATAGAGCAGCATTGGTTCTTTTTCACGAGGCATCACTAGTACTGGCGAGGTGGACAGTAGACGCTTGAGATCTTCGAATGCTTCTTGCCTCGTCTGTCAATTCGAACTTGTCAGCTTTGCGGAGAAGTTGGTAGAAAGGTAGTGCATTTTCGCCCATTGGACTAATGAATTGACTGAGCACCGCGATTCGCCCAGCTAGCTGCTCCATGGCCAGTATGGCCTTTATTTCCTTCAGGTTTTCCTCTATCCCTCTCGCAAAGATGAGATACCCGAGTAATTGCCCAGATGGCACGCCGAAGGCGCATTTGTCCGGATTGAGCTTGATCCGGTAGCGTTCGAGGTTGGCGAAGGTCTCGCGGAGATTGTCGATTAACGTGGATTCCTCTTTGGTTTTGATGACGATGTCATCAACATAGACTTGGATATTGCGACCAAGTTGGTTCTTGCGGCAAGCCTGCATGCACCGCTGATAGGTGGCTCCTACACTTTTTAGCCCGAAGGGCATCGTGTTCTAGTAGAACACACCGAAGGGCATTGTAAACGCTGTTTTCTCCTGGTCTTCCTCCTTCATTTGAATCTGGTTGTATCCTAAGTAGGTGTTGAGGAAGCAGAGGCGCTCACATCCCACGATGGAGTCGATGATTTGGTCGATTCGTGGCAACGAGAGGTGATCCTTTGGGCACTGCTTGTTCAAGGAGGGGAAGTCCATGCACATCCGCATGATATCTGTGACTTTTTAGGCACAAGCATTGTGTTAGCGAGATAGGTGCTTTCCTTGATCTTGCGTATGAAGTTTGCGTCGAGGAGTATGTTGATCTCCATTCCAACTGCTTTTGCTCTTGGCTCACACAGTCGCCGTATTGTCTGCTTGACTAGCCTTGCATCTGGATTCACGTTGAGTGAGTGCTCGGCGAATTCCCTAGGAACCCCTAGCATGTCCGCTGGACACCAGGCATAGATTTCCCAGTGCTCATGGAGGAATTTGACGAGCGCGAGTTCCTATGTGGAACTCAAGTTGTTGGTGATGAGGAACGTCTTGGTCGGGTCCGTTGGGTTTACCTGGACTTTCTTCGTGTGCACCGACGAGTGGAAGGACAGGTCGGGTGAACTTGGCCTGCTTAGGGGAGGCAGACTGTTGTCTATCGACTCCTTCAATATTGCGAGTTCCTCCTGCATGCCGAAGGACTGGGAGATTCTATTGAATTCCCTATCATAGCTATCGGACATCTTGAAGATTCCATTGATTGTGATGACGCCGTTTGGACCTGGCATTTTCATCTACAGGTAGGCGTAGTGCGGCACTGCCATGAACCTAGCGAACGCGACACGTCGGAGAATTCAGTGGTATTGTGAGGGCCAGTCGACGACCTCAAAGTCGAAGCGCTCTCCCCAAAAATTTTGCGGTATGCCGAAGATGACATCGAAGTTGATTTTGCCCAGGGGATATACGCCCTTCCCTGGGATGATGCCGTGGAACGTCGTGTCTGAAACTTCCAAACAATTCAGAGGGATACTCATCGCTCGCAAGGTACTTGCGAACATGAGGTTAATGCCTCTCCCGCCATCCATGAAGATGCGACTCATGTCGAAGCCCCCGATATGCGCCTCGAGTATGAGGGGACAGTGGCCTAGACGAGGAACTTGGCGCGTGTGGTCGTGCTTGTCGAAGGTGATGCAGGACTCGCTTGCACTGAGGTACTCAGTGGTGTAGGGTGGAGAGTTTGTCGGCAAATTGACTTGGCGCGTGATGGCCTTCTGCACTCGATTTGAGGGACGCCCTTTTTGGATCATCCCCATGTTGCCCACGGCTCGTCTCCATGATGGTGGACCGGCGCGGCCGCGAGTGGTGGTGGTCCGGGTAGCGGTATCCACCACTGTGATATCCACTATTGCGGTTGTCGTCGCGTTTGTCGGCATAGCCGGCTCCGACCATATTAACTTCGTCGCGGACATCGTAGATGCACATTCAATGTTTGCCTGGGCGGTCGTGTCTGCGGCCGAGGTCGTCGTCATGGTCGGAGTAGGTGTGGTTTTTCACCGAGTCTTCTCCGTCCGCTCACCGATTCGCCATTTCCATTAGGTGGTCGATTGTTTTGGGCTTCGAACGGCACAGCTCCACCCTAAGCTCTATGCGGCGGACGCCACCATTGAATGTGTCAATTGCACGGACCTCCGAGATGTTTTCTATGGAGTTCTTGATGATGGACCATCTCTGGATGTACGAGCACAGCGACTCGCCAGACCTTTGCTGGCAGCTTCTTAGTTCTTCATTTGATGCGGGCCTTTTGTAAGTGCCCTTGAAGTTGCGCATGAAGATGTAGACTAGCTCTTCCCAGTTGTGAATGGATCCGTGCAGGAGGTTGTTGAGACATGAGCGGGCGGCGCCCTACAACTGCAACTGTAGGCATTGCATGGCCGTGCCTCGGCTTCCGCCGTGTAGCCTGATAGAGGAGATATGGTCCTCCAACCAGATTTTCGGGTCCTGCAGGCCGTCAAATTTTGGGTTCTCCGGTGGGAGTTTGAACCCCTTAGGCATTCGCTTCTGCCTGATGGCCCTACTGAAGCATCTGGCGCCGCAAAGCTCAGTCTCGTCTTCTTCTGAGTCAGTCAAATGAGCACACCTTGCCCGCATCACGTGCCTCGTAATCGTGGTCATGCCGCCATGAGCGACGTCGTCGTGACAGATCGTGACTGTCGTCACTAGAGGAGTACGAGTAGTAGTATTTGTCTAGAGCCTTGCTTTTCTTCGGCTCTGGTGTTGGTTCTTTGTCGAGGGCAGCCTCGATTAGCCCCAAGCCCTCGATCATAGATCGGTGCATGGGAGCTCGCGGGTCTCCAGTTGGTGGCTGGTTGTTGAGGAGGTACATGGTGGCCGTTGTCACCGCAGCTTGCGACGTCTTTGGGAGCACGTTTCCCCGCGTATCTACCGTCATAGAGCCAAAGTCGAGGACTTTCATGGCTTCTACATGTTCTTGCTCGGTGAGGTCGGCCAGTCGAGGTCGCCTCTTGTTGGCCACGTACTCGTTGCCTTTGGAGGAGGATCCTCCGTGGGAGGAGAGCCCAGCTCGTCGAAGACTCGAGTCGTTCGCCGCCTTTCTACACGCCTCGAGTTGCAAGATCACTTGTTGGTGGCACTTGAATTCCTCCTTCAGCAGCCAATGATACCCCACTCAGTATGTCATGCGGAGTGTTGGGAGATAGCGGATTGCCCCATAGAGCTTCTCGATAGCGAGCCCACTCATTGTCGTTGAGTTTGATCAGCATGCGCTCGCTGGTGTTCTCATTCATCGTGAGTGCTGGTTCTCCTCCCGTCCCATTGTGTACGGGTGCGCCATTGCCACTGTTGGTGGGGCCGCTGTTGGGTGCGTTGTCGTTGGGTAATACCGCCATTGGGCGGTCCGGTGCCAAATCCGGTGCCAACGTTTTCGCGATTGATGTCGGTGTCGCCCGTGTTGATGACCGTGCACATGAAGTGATTGGGGAAGCTGTTGCTCCCACAACTTTTAGATCCGGAGCCATAGGCTCCATCTTATGTGGCTGGGTCACCCAGATCGGATCCGCGACTGTAGTCGCTGTTCGTACTCCTAGCTGTTGCTGAGGTGTTGAGCTTGCTGAGGGTGCCGACTGGTGGCAGGAACCATGATGCTGGAGCAATCGTGGGGGTCGTTGGCTGGTCAGGCATGTGAAGCGTTCCCAGTTTACCAACCTAGAAGCGGAAGCTCCCAATCGCCAGGCTGATCCCGTCACCCGCAGACTCGAAAGTCGGGCGAGTGGCCGATGTGTGGACGGTGAAGTCGAACGTGGCAAAGAGCTGGCGAATCTCCGCTGTTGCGGAGTTGTAGATCGCGGTTGACGGGGCCGAACAAGCCGTGACATTAGTACTCCCAATTCCCACAAACGATGCCAATTGACGAGGGTTTAACTCGTAAATGCCCATTGTTATGGACATGGGTTTTGGAGAAGGAGGGAGCGCTGGAGGCATCAATTTGCTAGCAAACAAGTACACTGGGATGCAAGTTTTACCTAGGTTCAGGCCTCGTAAAGGTCCCTACTCCTGCTTGTCTACTCTTGGAATTATCAAAGGAATCGAAGATTACAGGGGTGTGTAGATGCAATCTGGCGATGATGGCGAAAACTAGGGTTGTGATTGTCCTCCTCGTCGCCCCTCCTAGCCTTTAAATATATAGGCTAGGTCTCAGGTAGCAGGTCGAGTCGGTTACAAATGAGGGTTCGCCTTTTGAACTTTCTATCTTAAGCTTCTTCTTTCCTCGTAAGCAATCGGAGAGTCCGTGGGCCACTCGAATTCTTCATCGGGACTTGGCAACACCGTGGGCTTCTACCGTATCTGGGCCGTATATACCAAACTCGAGTACCTGTAGGGTATACTCATGTCAACAGTTGAGATGCAAAGAGCATGTTGTCATTTGCAGCCTCAAGCAACGGAATCCTTTGACTTGAGGTGATCGCATGATCCGAGTTGTGGATCGCCAACTTAGGTTCTATCATATGTTGTTCCGTAAATGGGCAGTTATAAAGGTTGAGTTCGGGTTGGTTGTGAATCAAGCAGCATGACAAGGTTACCCAATATGGGATTTGCCCCTACCTAATGGAGAGATATTCTATGGGCCCTCTCATGTGATATGATTCGGAAGCATGGCCGTGCGCTACTAAGTTACTAAGGAGTTGGACTAAGTGTTAGTCTAGTCAATCACATATCACAGAATGATAAGAGAGTTAAGCTATTAAAGGGATGGAAACTACTCGCCTATAGCTTGACCAGGTATATCGTGTGGGAAAGGTACTTGGACAAAAGTCACGTTGAGAAGTTTCATCTTTAGACTTTACGGTACTTGGGATTTGGCACGTCTTGCTGGAGGCCGCTACCATCGGGTTTGTTGGTTTGCGTCCCACAAGTTGTCTTGCGAGTGCATAGAGGGCCCCGAGTTGCTTGTAATTGTCGCATTTTGCAAAGTTGGGCTGCCAACTACCGAGAGGGGCCATTTCGATGAAAACTCATCTCACCCTTACCAAATTCAAACATGTCATCAATCTATCAGTACTCTATCTATGACGCGAGGGACAATGCAGCAACCACATAGGCAAAACAAGGAACTAATGGCCTTGGTGCATTGACCAGATTCACAAATTAACTCCCTCCTTTTGCACGAACCCTAGCACAGGTGGCGTCAAAATCCACCCTCCATCCATAACGATCCCTTTAGATATTTGACTCTCGGCACCAAGTTGCTGCGCCCGCTCGCTGATCCCAAATTCCAATGTCGCATACCGTTCCCGCCGTTGCGAGGCTCTAGCCCGCCTCCACCACCGACGAGCTGAGCAGCACAGAGGATGGCAGATCCTACTACCAAGGAAGAAGATGTTATCGCTACATGCGGGTGAGTTCTCTTTGCTATTCGCACTAACTATAATTTCTAGTCGGCTATTGAACCTAGAATTGTTTGCTAGCCCACTTTTGACAAAAAAATTTATTTTTTGTCCCAAGTTTTCTATCAAGTGGGATCTACGTGATCCACCCTTACCTGGTTATGGTAACCCTCTTCAGCTACGACTCTAATTTAGCAAATGGGAAGGACAAGTAGTATGCACATCATCGTCTCATGATGGAAGAAGCACCTGCGCATATCTGCACTATGCTTGGTATGGTTGTTGCTCTGCGTAAACATGCCAAAATAGGGCCTAAGCAGACTGCAAAGTTTAGGTTCATGGATGAACGAGGCATCATGGTTCCTCTAACATGTGACAGTCAGATAATTGGGTTGATGAAAAAGTTTGCTTCCGCTTGCATGTTTACGCTGAATTGTGATGTACTGGATGTGGAAGCTGCTGCTACTAGGACTCACCCTGCTATTCTTGGACAGGGTGGTCACTCAAACCCTTGCTCCTGGTAAGCAAAAGTCTCTTGGGGTTCTCATGTTTATGTTGAATTGTAATTTTTTTGTTTACTCTATAGATATTTGGTAGATACCCATGTCCTGTTCCTTTGGCAGGAAGTGCAAGGTTAGAAATCTGACTGTCAATCACTCATTTTTCTGCCAGAAGAAAATCAAAATGAGTGGAGTGATGATGCTAGACACGATTCTAGTGTTGATTGTCCCGGCGATGCAGAGTACCTGAAGGTAAGAAAATTGGCACCTAGGAAGAGGAAGAGGCAAGAAATGTCGAATCCAATGGACATGAAGGTCTAGCACTCAGGAAGGGGAAGAAGGATGGCAATGTAGATGCATAATAATGTGTTGAACTTGAACCTATATATGTAATTCAGTTAAATTCTGGAGTTGTGTGCATGGAACTTGTCGGGCGAAAAAATTTACCCCCATTCTTGGAGTAAAATGTACCACGACTTGAGGTGTGGAAATGGCCGAGTCACTAGTTGAATCTGAAATTGTGATTGTGGCACTACTATCCAAAAACTTGTAGCACCAGGACCGTGATTGCTGAGGGGGAGGGGGTCTCCAAATTCGATGGAATGTTAGTGACATAGAAATAAATTATTTAAGCTTCTACACTCCATGAAGCAGAAACTTATTTCAGATTCTTGATAATGACATGGCAACATAAACAACAATGGCAACCGATAATGCCTAGATAATGAGGAAATTATTACCACTTTCTAGCCTGATCTTGAGCCCGTCTATCTCACCACCTCCCTGCTCCTGCCTCCCCTGCATTTGGTGAAGCTCCCAGATCTCCACTAACATGGTGTACATGCTTCCACTTTATAAATTGTGTCCGTGCCATTTTCATGCGGAAGAATCCACGTAGATTACGTTTAAACAAACCACCAAAGTCAGATTACAACCATCATTAGACAAAAGGAAGAAATCAAGGTCTAAGATAGAATAACGGACGACCAATTTTATACTCCCAGGACTCTGAGACCACTAGTTCAGACCACTTGGTCAACAATTACTATTATTACAATTAAAGAAGTACAGAGTTCTAGATAAATAGAATTAGTTATCACACATATCCTTGATATTCCTAATCTTAGCCCGATGCACATCTTCCTGCAAGCGCAAGGATTGAATCGCTTTCATCAATTATTTCTCTTCACTTATCCTCATGAACTTGTCCATACCCGTAGTTGTAGCCTGCTAGACTTTGGCCTACTGAAGTTCAATCCTTGCTTCAGTCAGTTCTTACTCTACTTTAGACTTCAGGGCCAACGCCATGTCCCTCTCCTCCTCGACTTTGCTAACCTTATCTTGCATCCTCTTGAGATCACGGTGAAACTTGTCTATGTGACCATGGTCAAATAACTTCATCTCAGCACTCTTAAGAATTGAGCTGACTATGGCTTCTTTCAACTCAATAGTCATATCCCATAGTTTGTCCAGCAATTTATGCACCGATTTTGGCCACTATGGATCTACCCATTTGACAACAGCTCAACTTCTGCATCACAACATTGCACCTTGTCCTTGACACCCTAAAAACCTCATGCATGCATTGCGTCCTTCGAACGCTACAAATTTAGGGGCGCACATTTCCATGTTTACATCGCGAAGGACTATCTCCCTCCGCTCACTCGTGATAATCGGATTCGTACAACATCTGGTTGGCCTAACACATCAGACATGCATGAGTAATCAAAGTAGATCTAGCTCAAAATAGATGAATGGTTATAGATGTTAGAGATGAGACGACTCACATCGAAATCACCATCGTTGTTGTCTCGACGCGTTTCATCACTGTCGCCCCGTGAACCCATGGCGAAAGGGGGATGGGGGACTAGGCTGGCTACAGGAGAGATTGTTGTAGGCGCCGTCGGCTTGTGGCTATGGCAGGATGGAAGAGAAGTGGGGACAGTGGCTTCGAGGTAAAGGAATAGAAATAAAGTGGAAGGAAGAGAAGTAAAGGGGACATAAAACTAGCAGGTGGGCCCACGAAACACATAACACTGGCAAGTGGGGGCACGCGATATTGCTAGTTTGTCCAGAGCAAGCGAATTGTACTGGCGGCCAATCTTGTCGCAGAATAGCCTACTTGCGGATCGCTCTTACGAAGAACCATCCCAATTGTCTAGGCTCGAATGGTTTGTAACAATCTAGATGAATAACAAGTGTCTTGGGGCGTGCCTTCTAGAAAACTCTATCTAACGACCACCATTTGGCACAAAGGTTACGATCAATGATCCACATGATCACATACATTCAACTCATGCATTGCATGTGTTCTTTTCCAAGCCACATTGATCCACATGACCACACACACTCTAGTGGATGTGGTGGTGCAACCCAATGCAATGATGGTGCACCATTGCATGTGGGCAGTTGCATCCGTCTATGTTCTTTAGGCTTTCTAACCATGGTATAACACATGGAGTGTCATTGCATGTAGTCTTTTCGAAACCACATTGATCCATATGACCTCACACTCAAGTGGATGTGGTGGTGCAACCCATGCCTTGATTGTGCACCATTGTATGTTGAAGTTTCATCCCTTTGTGTTCTTTAGGCTTTATGACCATGGTCTGACACATGGAGTTGCATTGCAGTTGTTGTTTTCCAAACCCCATTGATCCACATGACCACACACACTCTAGTGGATGTGGTGGTGCAACCCATGCCATGTCCGTGCACCATTGCATGTGGGTAGTTGCATCCCTCTGTGTTCTTTGGGCTTTCTAACCATGGTCTGACACAAGGAGTTGCATTGCATGTGTTCTTATCGAAACCACATTGATCCACATGACCACACAAACTCCAGTGGATGTGGTGGTGCAACCCATGCCATGCTAGTGCACCATGGCATGTGGTAGTTGCATCCCTCTGTGTTCTTTGGGCTTTCTGGCCATGGTCTGTAGTTGCATCCCTATGTGTGTATTGGGATCTTTGACCATGGTTTAATGTATGCCAAGATGAATTTCATTGTATAAAACACTTATTTTCCATTTTCACATCTCTTTCTATTTTCTATTTGAATCCCTTGGTCTGTTTTGCCCTTGGTTTTTTATACTATTCATTTTTCCCTCTCTCGCAGTCACAAACTCTTGTAGAAGCCCAAACGTGTGCTTACTATGGCTACTATGTCCTAATTGGTTGACACAGTTCTCACGCGGACTCTGCGCACCAGCCATTGATCCTCTGTGATCCAATGCGGTTCATTTCACGCGTCATGCCCTTCACACTAAAACGTGAGAAGGCACGAACGTCTCTCTCAGCGACACTACTACAAGAAGAAACACGAAGCCATACATTAAATAATTCGTCGAGTGGTCATGTCACGTTTAATCGTTTTTGAAAAGCCTACTAGTAGTCCACAACACATGCACATGGCAACGGGTCATCCAATGCACGGTCATCCACGGGAGCTACAATTTATTGTCACTGGATTTTACTATGGAATATCCCATTTATCGGAAGTGCTCCTTCAATCTCACTTCCAAGTGGGGCCCTCCGCAAGAAACTTCCATGCGTCAGGGAGTGGCCGAAGAGCTGCCTACCGTACCACCAAATGGGCCTCGAGGAGGGGCCACCCTCAGGGAAACCTAACATCCCTACCTTCAACATCTCCCGAGAACTCATCCACACCTCCATCTGCCTGATCTAGCAGTACCCCACAAATCTCACCGTACAACCACCTACCTTCTCCAATACATTTCCCCTTTTATTTTTTTCGCCAATTTTTTGCCGTGTCAACCTTCGTACTTACAAATTGTGTTTGTCTCCTTTGCATGTGGAAGAATCTAGTACTGCCATGCATGGCCTTGAAAAAACGTGACTTACCGTGCGTGTGTCGCAGTGCATGGTGATGTAGCGTACGCGATGCACGGTGGTGCAACGAAATGTCCATTCCGTTCACCTTTATTATAGATCTTCTCTCCCTCTACCTCCCTCTCTGCCTACCCACTTTCACTCTCGCTCAATCACGCAACTGTCTCTACTATCCCATCACCTTCTCCAAACTCTGTAGAAAACCCCAAATGCGTTGGCGATGGAGAAGGAGAAAGAGGTGGCCATCGTTGGCTCCAAGGCCTCTAGCGAGGAGGACCCCGTCCCCATCCAGGCCGCCATCAAGGAATCAAAGGCAACCACCGTCCCCATCCAGGCCCTGTCCCCGATTCCATCGTAGCTGCCAGCGAGGAAGCCCCTGCAAGTCACAGCCAGATATCGCTGTACTAGGACCCCTATGATCTGGAGGACTACATCTCTCTAGCGAACCCATATGACACCAGCATCAATGACCCATGGTAGGACGTAAGTAGGGTTTTCTCCCCTTCCCTTGTTCTTCTCCCATTCCCATTATTGGATGCTAGACATTATGTTATTAGGGTTCGATTGTTTGCATTCAGTCATTGGATCCTAGATTGATCTTCTTATATCAGCTAATCATATTGTGTTTTATGATATATTGATCTTCTGTTTGATGAATCCTCCTGTTCTAATTCAATCCTATTTTATTTGTGCTTCGAGTTGTAGTTAAGGGATTCCATATTTACTATTAGTGCTAATCTTTAGTTGGAATCAGTATTTGATTTTGTTTGAGATTTGGGGATTGGGGAATTTAACACACTTGGTTAACTTATGCAAACAATCAATCCAGATATTCAAGGGATCTAAATCGGTTAATTTATGCAAACAATCAATCCCGACAATCAAGGGATCTCAATCATGTCCTTATTATCATGCACGCTACTATATTATTCCAACAGGTGCATAGCAGCGACGTCTGTAGTGACGACGATTCCAAGCACACCAAGACTCATAAAGTGCTGAGCACGCTATAGGCCGGCCGGTACGACGCCTATTTTGCTTGCGGCATCTACAGGTGCCCCTTCTACAGGAGGAGACTCGCCCCCACCAACTTCAACTGCCTCGTGATGCATACAGAGGGCTCAAGCTCCTATAACCCCAAAGTTGGCATGACTGAAGGGAATATGCCCTGATAGGCAATAATAAAGTTGTTATACATATTCCAACTATATGATAGATGTTTATTTTGCATGTTATAATTGTATTAATTTGGAAACGTTAATACATGTGTGTTTAATAAACAAAAGGAAAGTTCCTAGTTATGCATATCTTATAAACTAGCTCGTTGATTAACAAGATGATCAAGGTTTCCTGATCATGGACATTGGATGTTGTTAATAACGAGGTCACAACATTAGTGGAATGATGTGATGAACATTCATACGAAGTATAACATTATGATCAAAGTCATTGTGTTTATATTGCTATAACATCTAATGAAGTAATACTAGTCCTCAGACCATGGGATCATGTTAATCACTAACACTGGAAGAGTATCTTGATAATATCAAACGTCACACCATGAAAGCGTGATTATAAAGGTGGGTTCAGTACTATGAAAGTGTTATGTCGAGGATCGTGGATCAAGAGTGAGATTTTTCCATCACGGTGACGGATAGATATACTCTGGGTGCTCTTGGTGATATCACATTGGTTAGCTTGCAAGCAAGTGATAAGATCACTAGAATATTATATCACGGGAACAAGAAAAGAGTACATGTCAGTAATGAGATCAGACTAGGTATGGAGATACCGATGATTGAATCTGTGACATGTAATATATCACGAGACAAAGGGATTTAGTTACTTAGCATTAAAGGTTCTCACGATCACAGAAGTCATCGTAGAATGTGTAGGAGTCAATATAGATCTCCAGGTCCCACTTCTGATTATTGATCTGAGAGGGGTCTCAATCATGTCTGCATTATTCACGAACTGTAGGGTGACACACTTAAGGGACACCAACACCATTTGGAGCAAATATGTTTCATACGAATGAGTTGCAAAGCGCTGGAATTATTTCAATACACACCGAAACTGTTTCGGGTGAAATTGCTGAAATTGGTTCTGCATGTAATATTGAAATGTTGCAGGGGGTTTTATGTGAATGTCTGTTAATTAAAGTAATTAAAAAAATTCTGAATAAAATTAATAAAAGAGTTTTATTAAATGAGAGAGCATTAAATTTGGAGAAATTTAATGCATTTAAAGTGGAGAATTTAAAAGAGACTGTGAAGGGTCATTTTTATGTGGAGGGGGTTACCACCACATGAATGGGAGAGGTGAGGGGTCACCCCGCATGGGGCGCCGGCCATGGGGAGGGGTACCCTCTCCTCCTATAAAAGGCCACCCCTCTCACCCTTCTTCCTCACACCTCCTCGTGAAGGATCTCTCTCCCCCTCTAGTATTATTCCCCCATGGTCTCAGATTAGCGAGATACATGTTCCCGGTGGCATTTAAATGCGGAAGGAGTTCTTGCTGCTGCATCGCTGGAGCGAGGAGGCGGAGGTTGTTCAGTGGCCTGAACGTGTGTGCGAGTGCCGATGCGCTGCTGGTTTGCAGCGCTAGGACTTCCACACGGTCTTGAGATTAGCAAGCGAACGACTACATCACCCACGAGTTTCTACTCGTTAACAAAACTTTGTTGTCTTCGAGGGTAAGTTCTCCATGGATGTATATCCACCCATTGATTGTATATAGTAGATAGATCTTGGCGTATAGTACCCATCGTAGGAATTTTTTTGTTTTCTATGATGCGAACCCCTTCAACGACCGTGAACATCAACGCCTTCAACACTTAGCACAAGGCGCTCGGCATTCAGCTCCGCAACCTCCAGAAGATGGACATCAAAGAGGGTTGCATGCCTCCGATCAGTCCCAAGGTCCCCAATATCAAGGGACTGAGTAGCAAGAAGTGGAAGAAGCGATAGAGGGAGGAGGCAGAGGCGGCGGCCAGGAGGGGATGAACGTGTGTGCTGCTGCTATAAAGAATCTTATTTTGTTTTTGTATGTTGTGTGTTGGCTGCTGAGCAGCGAATGTATCGAACATTGTTAAGTACCCTACTATCTATCGCCATATCTACATGTGTTTTGTTTTCTAAATGTATGTATTATTCTGGATCTCAGACCGAGCATGTTCGGCATGGTGATAGATCTTCCACAGGAATGAATTATCATCCCTCCACCGTGCCAGGATTGCGGCCATGGTGAGGGCGAGCTCCGATTTGGGATGGGAAGGAGAGCGGGGCCGAGAAGGTTCATCCATGTCCCAGATCTCACCACCGAAGGAAATGGCACCCTAGCTCCGCACCATTGCCGCGAACAGAGATCACCGCTCTACGGAAGAAGAAGACGGTGTAATGAGGAATATGGATGCAGGCGCCAGCGCTGCAAGTCTACATAGCAGCCACGACGGTAGCAACATAACAGTCAAAACTGACAGGGGGCCCAACTTGACGGGCGTTAGCCTAATATTTTATATTCAAATGTTATGTTTAATTCGTGCCAAAAAGACCCTCTGAGAATTTGGCACGCCAACTATGGGTAACATGATCTGATTACAAACAACTTGGGCACCGCTATGCCTTGGCATCTCAACTTTGGGGCCGCAAAATTAAAATCTCGCTACCATCTATCGACTTGAGACCAAGTGTTCATGGGAGTGAGTTTGTCTCAAAGCCATGACATGATAGTTGGAGCTATAGCTCATGTCGTGTCCAGGTGTACGTGAACCTACAGGCTCACACTCTTAAGGGTAAGGAGCCCATATGGATTAGATCCATATGGTAATTACGGTACAACCTACATGGGCCTCAAGCGTTGATCCTATCTAGGAGTGTATATAAGTGGAGTGACAAGGGATAGTCCCTGACCTAGTCGTCACATTCTCCACTCCCATTTCGGGCTAGACAGGATCTAGCAATCCTTTGTCCAGAGCTCCTTCTTATACGTGTGGATACCGATAGAGGCGTTGCACGTGCGGCGCTAGAGAAAGAGCAGTTCGTGGGGATCCTCCGAAGGAGTTCGTGGGATCCAAAGGAGCTGTTCGTGGCATCGTTCGGCACTTCTTCGATGCGCTACATCAAGTTCCACATCTACACATCTAGCAGTAATCTCATGCCCTATGACCTGAGCTAGATCTTGGGAGTCCGGTGTAGGATAAATGTTTGTTTTATCTCTGCGTGGACCAACAGTGGTATCAGAGCGATAGCTTCTAGTTTTAGTCTCTAGATCTATGCATATGTGATATGTATGAGATGGTAGATCATATCTACTTAGGGTTCTGGTGGTCAATCTATGAGATAGATCGGTTTTGTGCAAGATTGATTGGATCAATCGCACTCGGGGTGCATGGAAGACTAGGTGTGGATGATCAATGAGATTGGTCAGATCTGAATAGGGACCGGAGTTTGGTAAAAGTGTTATATCCAATGAAGAAATCCATGGCTCGGGACCGCTGGCTTCGTCCTATCGTAGCGCATTAGATGTGGTTGCGAGTTCCACAATGCCGGTAGATATCGTATCAATGCATTACTTGTTTTTGCAAGAAGTTCTGAATGCTATGGCTTATGTGCATGTGATGTGTGTAATCCATATGTGATCTGCGTATCACGGGTTTTGTCATCCATCTTGAGCCAATGTGCTGTCACCATTATTGTATAATGACCTGCGTGTCGACATGTGATGCCATCTTCTTGTATGTTCCTTAGTGCTAGTGTAGCATGTTTGGAGGACTTGAAGGACACGGCAGCCAATGGCATGACGAACAGGTTCATGGAGATGGATATCACCATGAAGAGAGCCATACCATTTCATATTTTAATCGGATTATTTGTGTTATTGTTATGTCTCTAGTTTTACCTCTATTAGATAGTCGGTAAACATTAATCCCTCAAAGAAGGTTTAGTCAGTCTCCCTGCCAGTGATGCACCATCACAAGTCAGACATTCTTGGTAGTGGGCTCTAGTCAGACATAAATTTGAGGTGCTTCCAATTATTTTTGACTAGGTGGGATCGAATCGAACTCTTACAACGGAAGCACTTGGTACGCTAGACGGGTCTAACACAACAATTGTGGGGCTCGGGGAGAGGTTGGTCGGGAGCCGGGACATGTGTTGCCACCCGACCAAACAGGAGTGGTATGATATGCGATTAGCAAGGATTTGCCTACCTAAATCACTTAACGTCTAGCGGTGATGGTAAATCTTACTAGTCGACTTGCTTATTTAGGATCCTAATTCACTAAGTAACCATCGGAGGGGTGTTGGTTCTAGTGGGATCATAAGTATGAAAATGTTTAATACACTTGCTCTTTTATGAATACATGTCTTAAGTGTTTTTCATACTTCTTGTTGTAGATAAATGACACCTAGTAGCAGTCTCCCTTAGTTATCAAGTTTTGTGTTGAGGACCACCCTAGAGAAATATAAGCTTAATGGAACAAATTTCACCAACTCGTATCATAACCTAAGAATTGTTCTCAAACAAGAAAACAGGGACCATGTTCTAGACAAACCACTTCGAGATGAGCCAAATGAGAATGTGAGTGTCGCCGTCAGCAATGCCTACCGTAGGACTCGGGATGAGTCCAGGGAGATTAGTTGTCTTATGCTTGCTCACATGGAACCGGACTTTCAATAGTAGTTTGAAAATGTTGAGGCCTACGATATGATCGAAAGCCTCAAAAGTATGTTCTAGGCTCAGGCAAAGACCAAGAGGTATCAAGTCTGTCAAGATGTGATGATTTGTAATATTAAGGATGGTGATCCACTGATTCCGCATGTGATCAAGATGGTTGGTTACATGTAGTCTCTAGAAAGGCTTCGATACCCCATTAGTGAAGAGTTTGCTAGAGATATAATTCTGAACTCTCCTCCTAGTGTGTATGGTCAGTTCATATCAAATTACCACATGCATGGTATGGATAAGAATCTCAATGAATTAAATGGAATGCTTAAGCAGGCAGAGGTTGATCTTAAGAAAGGTACAAGTCAAGTGTTGGTGGTACAGAATAATGCTAAGTTCAAGAAGAGTTCTTGGACAAAGAATAAGAAGACAAAGTGAGGAGACAATGCTCATGATTCGACCCCAAGTGTTTCCTTAGGGACTAAGTCATCTCCTTCACCGGGATCCGCTTTCTTCTATTGCAAGGCAGATGGCCATTGGAAGAGAAATTGCAGCAAGTATTAGGCCGGTAAAGCCAAGAGTGGAGGTGTGACTTCCAACTTAGGTACACTTGTTTGCAATGTTATAGACATTTATCTTGTTGATGCACCTAATAGTTCTTCGGTATATGATACCAGAATAGTCATTCATATCTGCAACTCATTGTAGAGACTGGTAAGAACTAGGAGTGTAGCAAGAGGCGAGGTTGACATTCGAGTCGGCAACAAAGCGAGAGTCGCTGCATTGGAAGTCGGTACGATGCAACTTCATTTACCTTCAAGATTCTTATTGTAGCTAAATATTTGTTATTATGTTCTAGTGCTTAGTCGAAACATCATTTTTGCCTCGTGTTTGATGAGACAATGCTATGAGTCTAATATTAAGAACAATGGTTGTTCTTTATATTTTAAATGATATGCTTCACAGCTTTGCACCCGTACATGACGGGTTATTTATTTTGAATCTTGACGGTGTACCGGTCCATAACATAAATGTGAAAAGGTTGAAACCAAATGATCTGAATATGACTTACTTTTGGCAATATCGGCTTGGTCCTATAAGTTGGAAATGCATGAATAAGCTCCATGATGATGGACTCCTAACTTCGTTCAACTTGGAGTCATCCGAGACATGTGAATCATGCCTACTCGGCAAAAAAGGACCAAGACACCTTCTGCAAAGAGTTGTGAAAGGGTGTCTGACTTGTTGGGACTAGTACATAATGATGTATGTGGTACAATGAGCACGACTTCCAGGGTTGGTTATGAGTACTTCATTACCTTCACTGGTGATTTGAGTAGGGATGTGTTGGGGATATACTTTCCGGGTATACCCACTATGACCCCCTAACCAGGGTGGCCCACTTTGGGTTAGAGCTTTGCTTCATGGGCAGCCCAGTGAGGGAGAGAAGACAGAGTTCCATCCGTCTACGGGAAGTCCCAGAAGACTTACCAACTTAGGCTATTTAGTTACTTGTAGTCGAAGATATACTTTGTAACAGACTCTTAGTCGTAGCTGGATAGGTCTCTCCTGTAACCCTAGGCGGGATATATGTATATAAGCCGTCCTAGGGACCAGCCTTTAGGACACCCACAATCTACAACCTCAACTCGCATAGGCGAACCTCTCTTGTAATCTGTACTTCCGTCTCTGCCATCTTACTATATTGCTAGAAGGAGTATGATCCGTCTAAAGCCAGCAGATTTGAAACTGGGTAAAGCTTGTGTGCTCACCGTCCCGAAATACCGTCGCCTCACACCCCCTTTCTCCACAATCCTAGAGGACCCTATCTCAGCGTACATGTCTTAAATCTGGCGGAATTTACCAAAAAAATCCTTGTTTTGAAAACAATCAAACAAAAAATAATGAGTACTAATAACAAAAGAATTCACACGACATTCTCCTGCATGTACTACTTTCCATGAAAATAAACATGAGTTTTCACAACTGTTTGAAGATAAACATGAGTATGAACATTCTTGGATTTCAATCCAAACAACCAAGGTCAAGGCCATATCTACATCATAGTTTATGTTGATGATCCCATATCCCAGAACTTCCATTCCGAAAAATTTGGCCATATTTTGAAAGAAATCAAAGAGGAAGTAGTATGAAGAGTAGGTTCGATCATCTACTCTGTCGAGAAGCAGCCAAACCCGATTGTTTTCCTTGCTTAATTTTAGGGTCCTTTATGCTAAATATATGGACCTCGGGGCCATTTTCCCTATTTAGGTCCTTGAACAAAGTAGTACTCCCTCCTTCCTAGATTAGGACGTGCATTACTTTTGGTCAAAGTAAAATTTAATAAACTTTGACTAAGTATATGACATCAACTCAATGTTATTAGTAAGTTCTAAGATCGTGTTTGGGAGGAAATTGTGGAGCTGAACTCCATAGTAAGCTACAACCTCAGAGAAGAACTCTAAGGGGAAAGCTCAAACCTCTATCGAGGTGAGTGCCGAAGTGGACCCTCTCATCGGTGCAAGGATTGGGGATGACCGTGTCAAAGCTTCTCTGCTAGTCGCCGGAGCAGAGGAGACCTTCCTTCTCAACAACGTGTAGTTTCTCGTTGTCGAGGACACACGAGATCCACACTCCATGGAAATTCTCCTTCTCTACCGCTGTAGTGGTCGCCGTCGTGGTTGCCGCCATTCCAGATGAAGACGCGTCAGCCATTTTGGTGATAACGGTCAGCTTAGATGGGCGGCACTATGCGATTTGGGGGAAGGAAAGTAGGAGCAAGTGTGCGACAGCATTTTGAGGAAGAAGAAGGCAAAAGCGCTGGTGAGGAGGAATACGGATATCTGAACCCCTTATGTTCCTCCCTTGCATCAAGATTCATGTAAAAGGAATAATGAACATGCCACGCATCATGGAAGGAGCTGGGTAACCTCCTCGAGAAGATTACGCCTCCTTGATCTCCGCACGAGCATTAAACATCACCTCGGTTCTGCGATAAATGGACCCACCAATGGTCACACTGTCAGGAGTGTATGTTAGTGACATGACTTGACATTAACAGATGTCAGGTTGCATCAGAGACCAAGTTCCAGCTTAGTTTTAATCTGAAATTGGAAAATCGAATGACATATTCATCGTTCCGACTCAATTTGATACTCGGATCCTACTTTTTTTTGAGTTTCAGGAACCCTTCGAGATTCTACAAGCCGAAGATTGATCAAGCTAGACGATGAAATCCGACTCTGGATCTTGGAGGCTTCAGGGGGCTACTTTTGGGGATATACTTTGTTATACACCCAGATCAGGGTTAAACAAATCCATACATTAGCCTGACATAAGCTTAACTTAGAGCTCAAGGATATCCAGTGGAGGATCGGTAACACATCAGTAACCCTACGACACAAAAATTATTAAAGCAAGCTCATAACTGAGCGAAGAACCAAAATATTACAAGCAAAGATCATAGACAACGAACATCAAACAATGGAAGGAAAATTATGCTATCAAGTATAGCAAACTTAACAAATGGCTTAAGTTGCCTGAAGCACAACGATGACGTCCCAACCCATAGATTCCAGGCTAACGACAGGGAACTCCAAGCTACTCGTCGGTGTTGTTGTCGTACCAAACTTGTCTTTAGGGAAACACTTATTCTGCTACAAAATTAACAACAAAGCAAGGGTGAGTACAGGGTGTACTCCACAAGACTTATGGCTGGTGGGGTTATTTTGCGTAAAGATAGTTTTTTTATAAAACAAGAGGGAGAAGAAGCTCGTCTAATAAGAATATTTTAAAAGGGGATAATAGAGCGTCATCTTAGAAGAATTGATCATCATATCTTTTAATATCCACCAAGTAATCCTCATCTCACAACTAGGATCACCCCCTCATACCCATGAGGAAGCACCTTCAGCACACATTGGTTTGCTAAGTTTTACGATTAGGTTAATGTTCTCTATGATCATCACGTCTGTTCGCAAGCTGTCCATCACCACGGACACGGCTTTTTGAAAAGATTTAACCCTGTAGGGCTGTATAACTTTACCGACACATACCAATTGACTCTTAATGCCAAGCTATTAGCCCTCTTCCTTGGAAGGTTGGCAGAGGGTGGTTGGCCACGACCTTTACCTTGCTTTTACTGACACCATGAGTCACGCCCTAAGGATGGTTCCGCTCTAACGGGTCAAATCCCGAAGCTGGTCCATAGAGATGTGCGCGAGGTTGGTTTACCAGAGGAACCGCCTGAAGCAACCCCGACCACTCTTACCTACCTGTATGAATGCACCTCCTTCACCTCCTTCGAGAACAACTAGAATGCATGTGTCGAATGGAACGCCCGAACTAGGTGACCCATGGAATCTACTGGGAAAGTTAATCAGTGGAGGGGTTCCCAAGCCCCGTGTGGCTGTATGCTCGTGTTGGTTCAAGAGACAAGAACTCGGGTCCTAGTAGTCGCGAGCATGGGACTACAAAAACCACATCCCACCGTGGCCTCCCATACAAGCCTTAGCATGTTTAACCTTTACCACTGATCCTACCTGATCAGTATACCTCGTTCTCCTATCATACTATATTTTCTGCATCTGATACATCATATGGATGAACCAGCACTGACATCTAAGCATGGCTAAGCAAGACACATATAAAAGCTCTAGAAGTGCACACAAGCCAAACCTAGTAATGCTCGGAGCAGTGGATCAGGTAATATAAGTTCAATGGAAGTAATGCAACAGATAGGATACTCTATCTATCGATAAAAGACTACAATAGAATCGTACGCATCATGGCAAGAATGAAATACTTTCGGAATCATAGTATTGTATAATGGTGGGATTATGCTTTCCTTTGCCCGTTGATACTCAGATATAGAACATCAGGTTCATGTGCTTGGCATCATTCCTCGATAACCTTCGATGGTGTTGATCTCAGTCTTCAATGTTGGACTCAATCTCGTTGCTCACATCCATTCCGAGGTCTATTGAGAATATGTAGAAACACCGGAAAGGAAAGCAACAATCAACACATGGAATCGATGCAATGGTCAAGCAAGGATGATGATATGACAAGTTAAATTGTATTGAAATGAAGCCCTAATACATGCTTGGCAATTTAAATAGATTCCGAGGGGTACAAACCCTAGAACAGGGGGAGCCTCGAAATCACCTATGGGGTTCAATTGGTTCTTCTAATTAAACTTGCCATGTAAGTTTCCTAACAATTCATGATTATGAGTCTATTGTGTAGATTTCATTTTTCTGAACATTTTAATATATTATACATATTTTTCTGAGTTAAAAATAATTTGTTATTGAATTTATAAGATTTAACTCCATTTTAAAATCATTTTAAAACACTTACACTATATCTGGAATTAAAGAAATACACATAAAACCTTTTGCACCGAGGCTTATCCTAGCCAGTCAGGCTGACAGGGGGCCCGGTGCCACGTCGGCATCCATGCGGGCTGGGTGGGACCCAGTTCGGGTTTGACCGGGGCTGACCTGCGCGTGCTGGAGTCATGGTGACGTCAGTATGACGTCACGCCGGCGGTCACCTCTCAGCGAACGACGGGGACGACGGAGCGGGGCGCTCGGGGCTGGGCGCATTCAATGCGGGAGGACATGGCGAGCTAGAAAAGGGCGGCACCACCCCTTTTAGGTTGCCGGAGCACGAACTACGATAGTGCGCGGCGATGGAGCACGAACTACGGCGGGTGACAACTATAGAGAGAAAGGGGGAGGATGGAGGGGTGCTTGTGCATCCTGATCTCACCGTGGTTGTAGTGGTGGCATCGGCAAAGAGCAGCGATGCTAGAAACAGTGGCCATTTATGATGGTGGTGGCGGCCGGAGTCGGGGACGGGGGTTCGATTGCGGCGATTGAGTCCGTTCCTGCTTGCAAGCTTCGGGGCGAATGATGGAGGAGATCATGGCGGTCACCGTGGTAGCCTCGGAATGGCGAGGGGAGGTGAGGGACGGCAGCGTGACGCAGCGGCCGTGCTAGGGTTTCGGGCGTGATACAGGAACAAGAGAGGGAGAGCGAGAGAGGATGAGGATGCGAGAGAGCCTTGGGGCAGTCTTATTATTGGCTCCAGGGTGGCGGGGCGAGCATCTTGGCAAGATGGAGATCGACAATGACACCGGCGACAGAGAGGAGCTTCCCTGTCGCGAGGAAGAAGACAGATGAAGAGGTTTCGGGGTTGGGCCGAGGTGTGCTGGCTGCGGGCTATAGAGAGCTGCACACGGGTGGAAGGGATTAGAGAAGGCAAGCTGGGATGGGCCTAGGGATCTCTAGCTGCATTCTTTTAGCAAAAACCTTTCCCTTTTTCTATTTTTCATTTCTCTCATCGTATCTGAATAACAAAATTGTTTTGAACCATTTCAAAAATACTAGAGGTTTATGAAACTATAGAAAATACTACAGGACCCTTTTAACCAATTTGGGCTACAAACTTTTGTAGTTTTTTTCAAAATTCAAAACCCTTTTGAATTGATTTGAGAGAGAGAGAGGAAACTAGGGTTTAGGGTTTTTCTTACTTTCTTCTTCCATGCATTTGATTTAGAAAATATGATGCTCATGCTATGCACAAATCAAACCCTAATTAACAATTACTAAAACTAGGGGTGTTACAATTCTATCCCCTTAATAGAATCTCGTCCCGAGATTCCTAGGTAGGAGGATAAAAGAGACAGGGTTACACTAAACTTCAACGATCTTCTCGAAGAGGTTGATCCATGCCACCATTATTGAGTGAATGAAGCGCTTCATTTCTTTGAGGTAGCTGCACACACTAAGGAGAAGAGGGAAAGACACAGAACCACAGACGGAGTATCCAATGGTCAACTCATGGATAAATGTTTCATAACATCTCTAGAGCCAACGAGCATGAAACACGTCAAGGTAACGGAGGAAACAAAAAGAGATGGTTTCAAGGTGGTAGATAGCTAGTCTTCATAAGGATTGAGACCATGGAGCTTCATAAGATTTTAAGCTTTTGAAGAGGAGATCATACAACGAAAAGAATACAAACACAGACTTTGAAAGATGAACCTCTACTAACGGCTTAAGTAAAGCTTCTAGAGATACATAGATAGATCGAGAGAACCAAGCTGCTGAACTACTTTTGATACAGAAGGGTCAATTTTCATTCAATAGAAGGTCAAGAAAGAAAGGTTGTTTTGGTGGAGAGGACTCGTAAGAGTCACAAGGGACTTGTAACAAGAGAACTTATGATTAAAAGAATCATAGTTTCTCTATGAACATGGTCGAGAAAGGAAGGAAACTCTTTGTTCATTTAGGTTTATCAAAATCTTTGCCAAAGATTGTGATATCACTTTACACCACTAAGATTAATAGGTAAGAAGATTCCTGGTGACACGAGGAAAATGAAATTTCATTCTTAGAATTCAATTACTTGGCACAACAGAACGCTTGCCAACATAAAAAGGTCCGGAGGATCAACCGAGAGACATTTATCAACACTTGTTTAAATGTTCTGCTTGATGTTTGAGTCACAAGACATCAAGTAAAGGTCAGACTTCGGATACAAAGAAAACCATACATGCAACTCCTATAATAAATCATAGAAGAAGCCTCATGAAGTGTGGTTATTATTTGGTGATTCAAGAGAAGATGACAATAAGCCTTCTGACCAATTGTGTCAACCATTACATAAATTTTGCTATATTTCCAAATAAACCTTTGTCAAAACCTTGAGAAACACCAACCATCGTAGCTACTTGAGATTCAGCTCTCGTTAAGTGGAATGATACTTCAAACTCAGCATGTCCAAATGAAAGTATGTAACATTTACCACAAGGTAAATTTACTAGAATCTCAAGACATGGACTACAATGTCAAGCTCCAAATGAATGAGGTAGGTTGTGGAACCCATGCATTAGCAAGTTATCAAAAGATAATTACTCCTACATGCATTGCTTGCAACGAAACACAATTTTTTCCTTGTTTGGGAAACGTTTAAGAAGTTATTGAAGTTTGTAAGACTTCTTATATCCAATGGCAAATCATTAGTGGCTTCGCGTGCTCAGAGGATGTTCTCGATATGTAAAGGTATCAACCTACCATATCAAGAATACTTCGCACATGCTTGACTGACTTAAAATGATTCTCGAGGAAACAACGACAACCCTTTCTGATTCCACGGCGACATCTTTCAACAATTACACGTGAATCGGAGAAGGTTACTTCTAACATCCATAACACATACTTCAAGATGGCACAAAGACGGTTCTCAAAAGTTTCCAATATTACTGCCAACTATCCCGTATGAATCCAGTGTAGCATGGAGAAGGTAAGGATGTCATCGATGGGCTCAATAATAAACTTATCAAGATACTCTAGGTAGATGGACTCAAATGATGTATGAACAAGGCAAGGTATTGGTCAGACTAGAGGATATAAGGATGTACTCAAGTGAAACATCACGAGTAGTAACATCATCACACTAGTCCTTGGAACTGAGTTTGATTTGATGATAACCCAAATCAAATCAAAGGTGGGGGGAGATAACATATCCATAAAGGAAATGTTTTCTTTCTTCAGCATGAATGAAACTAGATATCCCTTTAACGTGAACTAAGTCATATAGAACTTTTGTCTCACAACTCTCCAAGTTGTTGTTTAAGATCAGTCAACTAGTCTAGGAGTATCCAGTACAAATCCTTGGAGAAAGGAGAAGTTCAAAAATCTTACATGCTCAAGAACTTGACAAGCATGGTCACATGGCAACATGGCAATACTTCTAGTAGACATCTAGAACATTGCGAGCCACTGATATGTCATTGGGTCCGAGAGGAAACTTGCTTGGTAAGGCAAGAGGACATAGTCTCATAGCTTTGGCACAAACCTAACTCTTTGACCAAAGAGAGTGTACAAGAGTAGCGGACTTGGTAACATAATCATCCTTTTCTTTATGATAGAGTTAACCATCACGCTAAGAATGACATAAATATCTTTGGAGTTCGAAGCAATAATAATTCCTAAGAATCTCAGATGACCACATTATTACGCACATGCATCATTATCGAGAACGAAATCTCCAAAGAAGGGTGGGTAAATATGTGTAAAAGCATCACTTCATTAAGAAGGCCATGAAACTCGGCAGGACCTCTTAGTATAAAAGGGTGTGATACTCTAAGGAAGAGCAGACAGAAACTAATCATAGCCTCTTGATCTGCGGATTACAACACTTTGACCTAGTCCTAGATACGACGATGTACCGTAGTTTGTTTCTCCTCACATTCCGAAATGGTTTGTCTTGATGGACCACAAGAGTATCTTGCATCGGAAGAAACCACTACGCATTACTGCTTGGCTACCAACTAGTAAACAATGGTTGGAAAAACAACAAGGGGAAAAGAACATGCTCGAGATGTAGATGCATATGTCAACAATCTTCCGAGGACCGATGCAAATAAGGGAGGGTGTGGAAGAGTCACGAATATAGATGCGATACTCACGAGGAGTACTCTTGTTGTGATCTATTTGGTTCCATTAAATAACATCTGTCATAGCTAGTGGTAGGGGAAGTCCTTAATTGTCGGGATTCAATCGTGACAAAAACCACGAGCTTGAAGGATGTAATTGTAGTACTAGCCACTCTGAGGTATTGTGTAACCATTAGCAATAGGGGTCAATGGAGTGGACATAGGGTTAAAGATCAACTTCATGTACAAGGTTCACAACACAAGAATCCAGTACAATCCGGAATCTTCGGTTCAAGTCCAAGGGTTGAAACCAGAGAAAGAAGTAACTACTATCTTAGTAAAACAAAGGGTACCACAAGGTAGTAATCACGAGGTAGCTTCCAAGAGTAGAAAGAACTTCTGAAGTACCCAAACAAATAAAAAGGAGGTGTATGAGGCAAAAGGAAACATCAAAGCCTAGAACAGAACACTATGGATCCTACAATATAATATTATGGGCCCATAAGATGGAGAGATGATGATGGGAAGGGATCTCTCAATTGAAATAGAGCAAGGGGAACAAGGAATTCACAGCACACATAACTCTAGAGAACTCTACACTAGGTCAATTGACTGAGAAAATGACATGCCTATAAGGCACCTAAGCTTTGGAACACGAGATGATATAGCAAAACTTTTCCAAAGCAACACAAGATAAGATGACCCAGAGATAGAGCGAAACTGGATAAGGAGAAACATAGCATACAAGAGTTTTCGCAAATACTTTTCATCTTTGAAATAGTTTTCACAAACACTAGACTCAACCTCGACCAATATCAAGGTTTTCCTACAGGCGGTACTGCTCTGATACCAAGAACCGTGACACCCTCGGGATCAGGGTTGAACAAATCCATACATTAGCCTGACATAAGATTAACTTAGAGCTCGAGGATATTCAGTGGAGGATCGGTAACACAACAGTAACCCTGCGACACAAAAATAATTATAGCAAGCTCATAACTGAGCAAAGAACCAAAATATTACAAGAAGAGGTCACTGACCACAAAAATCAAACAATGGAAGGCAAATTATGCTATTAAGTATAGCAAACTTAACAAATGGCCTAAGAGGCGTGAAGCACAACGATGACGTCCCGGCCCATAGATTCCATGTTGCCGGCCGGGAACTCCAAGCTACTTATTTTTCTACAGGAGTATCAACAAATAAAGGGTGAGCACAGGGTGTACTCCGGAAGACTTATGGCTGGTGGGGTTATTTTGCGTAAAGCCAGTTTTGTTTATAAAACAAGAGAGAGAATAAGCTCATCTAATCAGAATATTTTAAAAGGGGATAAGAGAGCGACATGTTCGAAGAATTGATCATCATATATTTTGATATCCACCAAGTAATCCTCATCTCACAACTAGGATCACCCCCTCGTACCCATGAGGAAGCATCCTTAAGCACACGCTGATTTGCCAAGTTTTACGATTAGGTTAATGTTCTCTATGATCATCACGTCCGTTCGTAAGTCATCCATAACTACAGACACGGCTTTTTGAAAAGATTGGGTGTAAAACTTTATCCATGTGTACCAACCAACTCTTAATGCCAAGCTATTAGCCCTGTTCCTTGGAAGGATGGATGAGGGTGGTTGGCCACAACCTTTACCTTGCTTTCACCGAGACCATGAGTCACGCCCTAAGGATGGTTTCGCCGTAACGGGTAAAATCCCGGAGCCAGTGCCTAGAGATGTGGGCGAGGTTGGTTTACTAGATAAACCGCCTCAAGCCAACCCCAGCCACGCTTGCCTACCTGTATGAATACACCTCCTTCACCGCCTTCAAGAACAAACAAAATGCATATGTCGAATGGAACGCGCGAACTAGGTGACTCATGGAATCTACTAGGCAAGTTAATCAGTGGAGGGATTCCCAAGCCCCGTGTGGTTGTACGCTCGTCTTGGTTAAAGAGGCAAGAACTCGGATCCTAGTAGTGGTGAGCATGGAACTACAAAAACCACATCCCACTATGGCCTCCCATACAAGCCTTAGCATGTTTAACCTTTACCACTGATCCTACCTCATTAGTATACCTCGTTCTCCTAACATACTAGATTCTCTGCATCTAATACATCATATGGATGAACCAGCACTGACAGCTAAGCATGGCTAAGCAAGACACATATAAAAGATCTAGCAGTGCACACAAGCCAAACCTAGTTATGCTAGGAGCAGTGTATTAGGTAATATAAGTTCAAAGGAAGTAATGCAACAGATAGGATACTCTATCTATCGATAAAAGAGCACAGTAGAATCATATGCATCATTGCAAGAATGAAATACTTTCGAAATCATAGGATTGTATAATGGTGGGTCTACGCTTGCCTTTGCCTGTTGATACTTAGATATAGAACTTCAGGTTCATCTTCTTGTCATCATTCGTCGATAACCTTCGATGGTGTTGATCTTGGTCTTCAATGTTGGACTCGATCTTGTTGCTCACATCAACTCTGAGGTCTATCAAGAAGAACCAGAAACACCGGAAAGGAAAGCAAAAATCAACACATCGCATCGATGCAATGGTCAAGCAAGGATGATGATATGAAAAGTTAAATTGTATTGAAATGAAACCATAAGACATGCTTGGCAATTTAAACAAAGTCCGAGGGGTACAAATCCTAGAACAGGGGGAACCTCAAAATCACCTGCGGGGTTCAATTGGTTCTTCTAATTAAACTTGCCATGTAAGTTGCATAACAATGGATGATTATGAGTCTATTGTGTAGATATCATTTTTCTGTACATACTGATATATTATACATATTTTTCTGAGTTATAAATAATTAGTTTTTGAATTAATAAGATTTAACTCCATTTTTAAATCATTTTAAAAAAATTACACCATTTCTAGAATTAAAGAAATACACATAAAACCTTTTGAATTGAGGCTTATCCTAGCCAGTGAGGCTGACAGGGGGCCTGGTGCCATGTCGGCATCCACGCGGGCAGGGTGGGATCCAGTCCGGGTTTGGCCGGGGCTGACCCGTGCATGTTGGAGTCATGGTTACGTCAGGACGACGTCACACCGGTAGTCACCTCTCAGCGAACGATGAGGATAGTGGAGCGGGGTGCGCGAGGCTGCGGGGTTGAGCGCGTTCAACACAAGAGGACACGGCGAGCCAGGTAAGGTTGGCGCCACCCCTTTTGGGTCGCCAGAGCATGCACTATGATGGCGCACGACGGTAGAGCTCACAGAGCATCGGCTGGCGGCAACTACAGAGAGAAAGAGAAGGATGGAGGGGTTCTTGAGCACCCTGAGCTCACCGTGGTTGTAGTGGTGGCATCGGCAAAGAGCAGCGAGGCCAGAAATGGCGGCGATTGACGATGGTGGTGGCGGCCGGAGTCCGGGACAAGGGTTCGATTGCGGCAATTGAGTCCATTCCTACTTTCAAGGTTCGGGGCGAATGAGGGAGGAGATCATGGCAGTCACCATGGTGGCCTCAGAATGGCGAGGGGAGGTGAGGGACGACGGCGCGACGCAGCGGCCGTGAAAGGGTTTCGAGCGTGTAGAGGAACGAGAGAGGGAGGTCACCAGGGAGATCGAGAGAGCATGAGGACGAGAGAGAACCTCGGGGAGGTCTTATCCGCCGCTCCAAGGTGGCGGCACGAGCATCTTAGGGCGACGGAGATCGACGATGACACCGGCGACAGAGAGGAGTTTCCTTGTTGCGAGGAAGAAGACAGATGAAGGGGTATCGGGCCTGGGCCATGGTGGGCTGGCTGTGGGTTGCAAAGAGCTACACGCGGGTGGCAGGGAAGAGAGGAGGCAAGATGGGCTGGGCCTGGGAGCTCTACCTGCATTTTTTTAACAAAAACCTTTTCCTTTTTCTCTTTTTCATTTCTCTCATTGTATTTGAATAACAAAACTGTTTTGAACCATTTCAAAAATACTAGAGGTCTATGAAACTATAGAAAATACTGCACGACCCTTTTAACCAATTTGGGCTCCAAACTTTTGTAGTTTTTTCAAAATTCAAAACCCTTTTGAATTGATTTGAGAGAGAGAGAGGAAACTAGGGTTTTGGGTTTTTCTTACTTTCTTCTTCCATGCATTTTATTTAGAAAATATGATGCTCATGCTATGCACAAATCAAACCCTAATTAACAATTATTAAAACTAAGGGTGTTACATACTTTCCGGGTATACCCACTATGACTCGCTGACCAGGGTGGCCCACTTCGGGTTAGAGCTTTGCTTCACGGGCGGCCCAGTCAGGGAGAAAAGACGGAGTTCCATCCTGCTACGGGAAGGCCCTGAAGACTTACTGACTTAGGCCTGTTTAGTTACTTGTACTCCAAGGTTTACTTTGTAACCAACTCTTAGTCGTAGCCAGACATGTCTCTCCTGTCATAGGGACCAGCCTTTAAGGCACCCACAATCTACAATCTCAACTCGCATAGGCGAACCTCTCTTGTAATCTGTACTTTCGTCTCTAGCATATTACTAGGTTGCTAGCAGGAGCGGATTCAAACCTCGGTAAAGCTTGTGTGCTCACCATCCTCGAATACCGTCGCCTCACACCCCCTTTCTCCACACGCCTCGAGGACACCCTCTTAGCTTACATGTCTTCAATCCGACGACAGTATGGATATATCTACTTGATGAAACGTAAGCCGGAAGCCTTTGAAAAGTTTAGAGAGTTCCAAAATGAAGTATAGAATCAACTCGACAAGAAAATAAAGTTTGTTCGGTCGGACCAAGGAGGCGAGTACATGAGCCATGAGTTTGATGACCATCTGAAGAGTTGTGTAATAGTTCCTCAGCTCACTCCATCGGGTACACCGCAGAGAAACAATGTGTCGCAAAGGCGGAATCAGACCTTGTTGGACATCGTACGATCAATTATGAGTAAGATAGATCTTCCTTTAATAGTTTGGGGTTATTGTCTAGAAATGGCGGTGTTCACATTGAACAAAGTATCATCAAAATTAGTAGAGAAGACACCGCATGAGGCAAAATGACAAGTTTATCTTTTCTTAATATTTGGGGTTGTTAAGCATTTGTCAAGTGACTTTAGTTGGAGATGCTCACAGCCAAGTTAGGTAAGTGTATTTTATTGGGTATCCGAGGTAAAACAAGGGTTACTAGTTCTACAACTAAGAAGAGGGCAAAGTGTTTGTCGTTGTATTGGGAACGGCAGTACCTAAGCAGGTTAGATAGAGGTGTGGGGACTAGCAGGGAAGCTCTCAACGGGGTCTGCATGTCGGATTGGATACGAGCAAGTGTAGCGAGACACAGGAAGTACCCAGGTTCGGAGCCCTTGTGGTGAGGTAAAGCTCCTACTCCTACCGATCTGACTATGAGTAGTATACGGGCTACAATCGCTCCTCGAGCTGTATTCTCTAGCAACCACCTTAAATGCACTGAGACCAACCCTTGCTACGATAGCCTTGCCTCTCCTTATATAGGCAGAGAGGCTATGGTCTCACTAGCCAATCCAGCTGGCGGTCCCCATAGGTGGGTCCCAGCCGGCTGGTCATCTACAATACCCGGTACGCTTACATCCCATCAGGGTACATGCGATAGGATCATCGTGGGTACAGTGAACGCCGTGCGAGCCTGTCGTCAGCAGCTTGCCAATGTTCTCGTGTCACCCAGCAAAGTCTTCGGTATGGCCATGTAGTTGCCGGTCTTATCATTGTACCAGGGCATATCATGCACTATGCAACACGTCGCTCTGTCCTCTTGATTGAGCCTGGCTACGTTGATGTAGCCGGTCCTGTGCCTTGCTGCTCCTCGTGGTTTCGGCTACCGTGAAGTAGCCGACATGACTTGCTCGTGTTCGGCTGCGCTCAGCCAGCCGGACGCGAACTGACTGCCGTAGTTCTTGTCCGGTTGGGGTATCCGAGGTCATCCCCCCGACACTAGCCCCTGAGCACGTGTAGATTTCGCCCTTAGGTGAAATGTGTGCGTTCTCCTCTCCAACTTTGAAATATCTGGCTAGCTACATCTGGCGGTTCGCTACCGTGGCGTGCTTCGACGCCAGCCACGCATACGCCGCCATCATTGCATAGCAGCGGTGTAATAACATCCCGTCGCACGTCGCCTCGGGAAAATGCCGCCTGCCTCTTCGGTTTCCGCTCCGAGATCTTCTGCGCATCATGCGCCTGCACGAAGGATCCTATGCGGTAGGGAGGGCAGGGTGCGGCTCGATGGACGCCGCATGGCACCACCGACGGTTCCGCTTCCGGTTCTTTAAAAGGTCGCCCTGGGGAGGGCAGTTCCCCTTTCCTCTTGCTTCCTCCCCATCTTCCCCTGCGCCCTTGTCTTCTCGCTAAGTTTTGCTTGCTGCTGCCACTGTACTTTGCCATGCCACCCGTTTAGCATCGTCAGAGAAACGGGCCACCGCCACTCCTCAACTGGTGCGACGCCTAGCGAGCCGGAGATGGCTGCTAAGCACGGAGCATGGTGCGGCTCCTCTGTGATGGAGGAGCACATCGAGAAGTACCGTGCCACCCCTATACTTCTGCTAGAGACGGAGGTGGCGATGCGGCTGGTGCCGACGAGAGGAGTCGCCGCATCGGGCGGAGGGCGAGCGGGTGATTTTCCTGTGGCACCTCGCCCGCGGTTTCGTGCTGCGGGTGCACCCCTTCTTCCTCACGTTCCTCGCCTTCTTTGACCTTCGCCTCCACCACCTCGGCGCCAATGCCATCGGGATGCTGGCGCACTTCGTGGCCTTCTACGAGAGCTACCTCGGGATCCAGCCGGATCTCGGGCTCTCTTGCCGGCTCTTCCGCGTCTGGCCACAGGTCCAGTTCACCCAAGGGCCGCAAGTGATGTGCGGCGGCACCTCCATCTACTCGTGCACGCAGACCGGCTACTCCAAGTTCCGGCTGCAGGACACAGTCCGACTGTCATAGCAATCGTACTTCTACGTTCGCAACCTTGGCGACATGGACCAGATCAATCTATCGGCTTTCAAGGACGTGGAATCTGGCCGGCAGCATTGGGACCTAAAGATCCACGGTGATAAGGTGGAGTTGGACGCCATGCTGCAGCGGATGTGCTCGCTCGTCACCGCCGGCTTGACCGGCCTGGACATCACACTCAGATGGATGTCCCGGCTGATGATGCCGCTGCAGCAGCGCGCACAAAAGATGTGCTACTACTCCGGCCGGCTGGATCCGACCCGGCTGTCATGCCATGATCCTTGCTACCACAACTTGAAGGAGTTGGTGTGGACGATCATGAAGGAGCGGCTGCCGGAGCACTAGAAGTTCGGGCTGGCTCCTTACAACCGCGACAACCTCGCGCCCTGGGTAAGTCTTGCCAGCCAGTTTTTTGCTTTCTCGTTCTTCCTTTTTATTCGGCTGACCCTTGTCCCTTAGTTTCGCATACCTTCCCCTGCATCATCCGGGAGGAGGGCGAGCCCCCCTCCAAAACTTCATGCCAAACCTTCCCAAGCCACGTGCTCGCCGGTTCAGCGAGGAGTCAGATGGGGACGGCGACGTCTTCCCCAGTCGGAACGACGAGCCGGCTCACGACCCCCACGTGGAGGTTGATGATGAGGAGGAGGCCGTGCTGGCACCCGAACCGACTCGGCGCTGCGCAACGGACAGCGACTCCAGTCGGTCCAGCGCCGGTGGGAGCGGCTCTAGCCAGTCCGGCGCCCGTGGGAGCGACTCCAACCGGTCCAGCAGGGGAGGAGGCAGGTCCAGTCTGCCTGTCATGGAGTAGCCGGCCCCCAAGAGGAGCCGGGCTGGCGCCCTTCCACCTAGCCGCCTTGGTCGCAAGAAGGGGCCGTCCCCTGTGGTGCCGGGGTAAGCTTTCTGCCGATCCTTACGCCCTTTCCTCCTTTCCTTGTGCAACGTTTTCTATCTTTTGCTTATTCGCTTTTGTTTCTCTCTTGGTTTCTGTTGTCTAGCACGCTGGTCTCCTTTGGTGCTGGGAGCCCAGCGCGGGCACCCACTGGCTCGCCGCCCCGCGCGTCGGACACCGCGCCACCTCCGGCTGCTCCTACTCCCCCTCCTTCGCCTAGGGTGCCATCTCCACCGCCACCACAAGATGATCCGGCTGCCGCAGCCGAAGCAGGGGACGCCCCGCCGACCATGGTGGTGCAGCCAGAAATGGTTGTGCCTACTTCACAAAGTGGAGGTAGTTCCCCCGAGGTGGCGAGGAGGGCCTCCACCGGCATGGAGCTTGTGGTCGTCACCGACGACAACTCCAACGACGAGCCGGGGAAGGAATGGCGCAAGGCCGTTGATGACGACGCCTCCCCTACCGCCTCGCTGGCAGACCTTGCTGCCACCCTCGAGCTGGCGGTGAAGGAGACCCGGCTGCTCGTGGCCACAGCCGGCTGCAACCAGACCCTGGAGCAGAAGCTCGCGGCTGCCAATGGGACCTCGCAAAGTAAGTCCCCTCAGCCGGATTCGGTTGCCAGATACTTTCGTCTTTCTCTTCTATTTCTTCTTTTTTTCTGCTGATAGTCGGTTTCTGCAACCCGGAAATCGATCGCCTAAAGAAGGCGAACGACCGACTGAGCAAGTCCAATTCCACGCTCCGGTTGCAGAATAAGGACTGGCACGCCAAGATGGTTGCCCTGGTGGCCACCGTCAAGGAGCGCGATGCTGCCCTCGCCAGCCGGGCCCAGGCCTTTGACCTCCTCGAAGCCCAAAGCAAGGACCAAGAGAAGGAGGTCAAACGGCTAACGGTTCAGGAGAAGGCTCTGGTGGAGGAGCTGATGCAGGTTGGGCACACGGCCAAGGATAAGTTTTCCTCCGACTATCTTCGTCCCTCCTGATCCGGTAGCCGGATCTGACAATCTATTTTTCTAACAGCATTTTATCCTGGTGTAGACGTGCTGGCGTATAACCGGCTACAGGAGAACTAGCCGGGGGAGAAGCCGACCTCCTAGGAGTTGGTCATCCTCCTTGGAGAGGAGGCCGCCAAGCTCCACCAAGCGGCTCAGGCGTTCTTCACGTTCCTGTGGCTAGACATGCCGGTGCCAGAGACGATGGCGCAGCTGGCGGCCAAGGTGGCGGAGGTGCCGGCTACCATCGATCGCCTAAGGGATCTGGCGGCGTGACCTGGGGCGGAAATTGCCTTGGCCTTGATGCTCTCCTAGTACAAGGACGCCCGCATCGAGAAAATCGACGGGGGCTTATGTGCCAGCCTCGACCTCGCCGCCATCCGCCAAACCCATCCGGAGCTTCGTGCCTCCACCATCAAGATTGCCGACTATGCGGATGACGACGAGGTGCTCACCGACTCGTAGTTTGCCCGGACACTGGATGCGGATGCCTCGTCGCAGCCGACTGGTGGGGACGTCAGAGCCGGATCTGCCAACGCGCCTCCTCCGCCTCCCGAGACCACTTATGGCCAAGATCATCCTCACGGCAAGGTCCCTGCCGCTTAGATATAATCCCCGGAATGCCGGGTGAACTTGTAGTTATTTTTTTGTTGAACTTTGTTGTCTGTGTCAGCTGTCTCTGACGCCAGGTGAACGTATGGGAGCTTCGTATCCCCTTTTTTATCCAACCGCACTATTTGGCTTGCTTCCAACTTGTGATTTTTTGTATGCTTCGAAGTTCTGATATTTTGCCGGTTGAACTTATCCGTCTACCTTCACTTGGCTGAACGCCTTTAGCCGGCGGAACTCCAACTCTAGTGGGGGCACATCAGCGCACCCACTGGGTGTAGCCCCCGAGATTCGGAGTAGCTTGCGTAGCCAGGTGCTTCAAATGTTCTTCTTTCTTTTCGTCAAGTCCTTAGCATCGTCCGACTAGACGCCTCTAGCCGACTAACGCAACCGGGAGATATCCGGCTGAACGCAACCGGGAGATATCCGGCTGAACGCCTTTAGCCGAGGGATCCTCAACTCCAGTGGGGGCGTGCCAGCGCACCCACTAGGTGTAGCCCCCGAGATTCGGAGTAGCTAGCATAGCCAGGTGCTTCGAATCTTCTTCTTCCTTTTCCTTCCCTCGCCCTCACCTAGGCTCCAAATCTTCGGCTAAACTCCTTTTAGCTGGTGGGAACTACATGGATCCACTAGGGGCGCGTGAGCGCACCCAGTGGGTGTAGCCCCCGAGATTCAAAGCACTTGATGAAGGCTACGACTTCGAATCTTCCCTCTCCTTGTAATCTGACTCGGTGTAGTCGTACAACAACAAACACATATGCATACCAATTCATTAATAGGTTAGTCGGTTAAGGTAGCGCCTATTAGTTGGTAGGCAGTTTTAGTTTTTCAAAAACTAGCTTGTGCTTCTCTGGACATTTAGTCATTTTCCCGTGCACTCTGCTGTTTACGCTACATCCTTGCCGGGCAGCCGGGTTGTGGTATGCAGCCGGAATCGAAGGGAGCTCACAATACATTCCGCATGGTACTGAAGGCTTAGTAGTCGGATCGTCTCAAACTAGTTGCAAGGCCAGGACACCCGATCCGTTGCATCTCCTCCCTGTTTTTCATGTGGGATGCCTCAGGCTTTTGCACTTGCTAGCCGGACAGTCGGGTTGTGGTCTATAGCTGAGACGAAGAGTGGGTCTCCGACATCGTCGCACACTACTTAGCCGGTTTGTTGATTTAGCTGGTCGAGCCAGCCGGCGAGCCCCTGGGTAGGGGCTGCTAGAGTCGAAAAACTGAAACAGAAACAAATGCACACAAATTTCTAGCAAGGAGCCCCCGAGTATCGCATAGGGGTCCGCATTTTCATTCATAGAGTTTGTGGGATACATACACTATCCGATGACTAGGTGTAAAATGGGCGGAGTAGGGCCGCGTTCTAGGGGCGCTCTGTCTCTTCATCCGACTTTTCCATCTTGTTCTTGCGTGACTACTGCACGTCGATGAGGTAGTAGGAGTTGTTGTGCAGCACCCGGCTGATGATGAAGGGGCCCTCCCAAGGCGATGATAGCTTGTGCATGCCCTTCGTGTCTTGCACCAGGCGGAGAACCATATCGCCCTCGCGGAATGCGACAGGGAGGATTCGGCTCGAATGGTAGTGACGTAGGCGCTGCTGGTACATGGCTGATTTGGACAGTGCCAGCTCGCGGGGAGACCCTAAGCAGGCTAGATAGAGGTGTGGGGACTAGTAGGGAAGCTCTCGACGGCGTCCACAGGAAGGATCGGATACGAGCAAGTGTAGCGACACACAGGAAGTATCCAGGTTCGGAGCCCTCGTGGTGAGGTAAAGGTCCTACTCCTGCCGACCTGACTATGAGTAGTATACGGGCTACAATCTCTCCTCGTGGTGAGGTAAATGCACTGAGACCAACCCTTGCTACGAGAGCCTTGCCTCTCCTTATATAGGTAGAGAGGCAAAGGTCTCATTGGCCAGTCCGGCTGGTGGGCCCCATAGGCAGGTCCCAGCCAGCTGGTCATCTACAGTACCCAGTACGCTTACATCGTGTTAGGGTACATGCGGTAGGGTCGTCGTGGTACAGTGAACGCCGTGCGAGCCTGTCGTCAGCAGCTGGCCACTGTTCCCGCGTCACCAAGCAAAGTCTTCGGTATGTCCATGTAGTTGCGGGTCTTGTTATCGTACCAGGGCATACCATGCACTGTGCACCGTGCAGCACGTCGCTCTGTCCTCCTTGTTGAGTCCGGCTACGCTGATGTAGCATGTCCCGTGCCTTGTTGATCCTCATGGTTCCGGCTACCGTGAAGTAGCCGACATGACTTGCTCGTGTCTGGCTGCGCTCAGCCAGCCGGACGTGAACCGACTACCATAGTTCTTGTCCGGTTGGGGTACCCGGAGGTCATCCCCCCGACAGTGTTTGTCACTCGGAATGATGTCTTCCTTGAGAAAGAGTTTCTCAGTCAGGGAGTCAGTGGAAGTACGGTGCAGCTTGAAGAAATTCGAGAGGGACCAGTCAGTAGCGAGTCAACAAAAGCCTTGCAGGTTGAGCCGATCATGGTAGCTGAGCCGGTATCTTTACCTACACTATGATGATCTGCGAGATTGGGAAGTGTTCGTGATGTATAACTATTAGATAGTGATGAGCCGACAACTTATTTGGAGGCAATGATGGAACACAATTCCGAGTCATGGCTTGGAGCCATGAGATCCGAGTTAAAGTCCATGGATGAATATCAAGTTTGGAACTTCGTTGATCTGCTAGACGGTGCATGACTCATCGAGTGCAAATGGGTTTGTAAGAAGAAAACTAATATGGATCGAAATATTTATATCTATAAAGCACGACTTGTCGCAAAGGGGTTCCGACAGGTCCAAGGAGATGACTATGATGAGACTTCCTAACCTATGGTGATGCTTAAGTCAGTTCGGATCATGTTAGCTATAGAAGGATATTTCGATTATAAGATATGGAAAATGGATGTCAAAATGTCGTTCCTCAATGGAAAATTAACCGAGGTAGTGTATATGATACAGACCTAGGGTTTTTCATATTTGGCTAATGCTAACAAGGTATGCAAAATTCAGAAATCCATTTAAGCAAGCATCTCGGAGTTGGAACATTCCCTTTGATGAGGTAGTCAAAATGATTAGCTTCGTCAAGAGTGATCATGATTCTTGTTTATACAATATGTTTAGTGGGACCAAAGTAAACTTTCTGATATTATATGTGGGTGACATATTACTGATTGGAAATGATGTCCAGATGTTGCAAGAAACCAAAGAATTGTTGGAAATGATTTTCTCAATGAAATATTTGGGTGAGGCAACTTACATACTAGGAATCAGTATCTATACAGATAGATCCATGCGTCTCATTGGACTGAGTCAGAGTACATATTTGGACAAAGTTTTGAAAAAATTCAAGATGGAATTGTCTAAGAATGGGTTCTTACCGATGTCCCATGGTGTAAAACATAGTAAGACTCAGTAATACGGCAGAGCGGGAAGTACATTTCACACCAAGGACCTAAAAGTATGGAAATTTACGTTGAGGTCCATACATTTAGCACAAAGGACCATAAAATTAAGCAAGGAACATAGTCTGGTATGGCTCCTTCTCAAAAAAGCAGCTGATCGAGCCATACTCTTCATACTACTTGCTCTTTCCCAAATTAGGACACATATTAGGTTTGGTCAAAGTCAATATTTTAAAAAGTTTAACCATCTATATGTAAAAACCTACTGACTTTTAAAATGACAGATCCATATAATATGAAAATATAGTTCATGATGATTCTAATCACATTGAGTTGATGTCATATACTTTGTCAAAGTTTTTTAAATTTTACTTTGAACAAAAGTAATGCGTGTCCTAATTTGGGAAGGAGGGAGTACTACTTTCTTCAAGGACCTAAAATGGAAAATTACACTGAGGTCCATACATTTAGCATAAAGGACCCTAAAATTAAGCAAGGAAAAGAGTCAGGTTTGGTTCCTTCTCGAGAGAGTAGATGATCGAGCCCTACTCCTCATACTACTTCACCTTCGATTGCTTTCAAAATATGTCCAATTTTTTTGGCATGCAAATTCATGGACATGAGATCATCAACATAAACTATGATGTAGATATGGCCTTGAACTTGGTCGTTCGGCTTGAAATCCAAGAATGTTCATACTCATGTTTACGTTCAAAAAGTTTTCAAAACTCATGTTTATATTCATGGAAAGTAGTACACACAGGAGAATGTCGTGTGAATTCTTTTGTTATTAGTACTCACTAATTTTTGTTTGATTGTTTTCAAAACAAGCATTTTTTGGCAAATGCCGTCGGATTGAAGACAAGTACGCCAAGAGGGGGTCCGCAAGGCATGTGGAGAAAGGGAGTGTGAGGTGATGGTATTCCAGGACGATGAGCACACAAGCTTTTCCCAGGTTCGAATCCGCCGGCTTTGGATGGATCCTACTTTCTCTAGCAATCTAGTAATACGGTAGAGTCAGAAATACATATTACACTGTAATGATACTGTGCGGATACCCGAATCAGATGATCACATCCTCGACAAACTCTTTGGTTGTTGCTGCATCACAACTTGCGACAGGTTTTGACTCTATCCATTTCATGAATTTATCCGCCATCACTATCCACTTTGAGCCTATCTAAATCGTCCTGCCATGTCAAGCCCCCAGACAGCAAAAGGTCATGTAATTGGAATTGTTCGCCACTGATTAGCTGGAACATGGGCTTGTTTGGCATATTTTTGGCAACACGTGTATGTCTTGACCATCCATTCGGCATCTTCCTTGGCTATAAGCCACAAAATCCATTTCTGAAGGCCTTTGCCACCAAAGATCTGGCTGCAGCGTGATGTCCGCATTCGCCTTCACGGATTTCCCTTAGGATTTCCACGTCTTCTTCTAGAGAAACACAATGCTGAAAGACCCTAGATGCACTCCTCTTATAGAGCTTACCTCCCACTACTGTGTAGGATTTTGCTCGTCAGATGATCTATCGGCTCAGAACTTTGTCTTCGGATAATTTTCTATCTACCAAGAAACCAAGGTAGGGTTTTGTCCAACCTTGAAATACAGCTAGAACTTCTATGAGTGGTGAGTCAGATTTGTTCAGATACTCCTCATCAACTCCTGTGATTGAGGGAACTCTCAAGTGCTCCAAAAAAACACTGTCCAGGAGTTGTTTCCGCGTAGAGGCTATTCTTGATAGAGCATCTTCTTCCTCATTGTTTTGTTCAGGGAATGTGTTGAACTTCAAACACTTTGAACGATTTAGATAGTTTATCCATGACGGCTCTATAAGCTGCCATGTTCTTGTTTGCATTGCAGATATTAGATACTTGTTGAGCAACTAAATCCGAGTCTCCATAACACATTAGTCGGTGAATTCCAATGTCTTTTGCGATTCAAATTCCATGTAGCAAGGCTTCATACTCATCAATGTTGTTTGTCAGTGTGGAGTGAATCTCTAGTAAATAGAACAGTTTATCACCTTGGGGTGACTAGACTACCACGCCAGCCCCTGAGCCCCGAAGTGCTTTAGACCTGTCAAAATACAATGTCCAAACTTCTGTCTCTAGGAGACCTATGTTTTTTACTGTCTCTGTCCAATCAGCAACCAAGTCAGCAAGGATCTGGGATTTGATTTCTATATGTGGTTTGTACTTAATATAAAAAAAAAGCTGCTAGCTCAATTCTCCACTTAGTGATGCGTCTTGTTGCATCACTGTTGCTGATTATGTCTCTCATGGGAGATTTGCTCACCACGGTAATCTTGTGCTCTTGAAAATAGTGCCATAGCTTTCTGGATGCAAAGAATACACCATAGGCTAACTTTTGGTAATGAGGGTACCTTTCCTTCGATTCAGTCAAGACCTTGCTGAGATAATAAGTCAGACACTACACTAGGTGTTCCTATTTTTTCCGGCCGTTCCACCACCATGACGACACTAACAACTCTATTTGTCGCAGCTAGATATAACACCATCGATTTCTGTGGCTCTGGTGTTGCAAGGCTAGGGCGGATGAGAGTATGGCTTTGAGATCCTGAAGTACAGCTTTAGCTTCATCAATCTAGACGAATTTCTTGGTCTTTTTCAAGAGTTTTTATAGTGGTGTGGCTCTTTCGTCGAGCCAGCTTACAAACCTACTGACTATAGAAATGCAGCCAGTTATTCGTTGTACATCCTTCAGGCGAGTTGGCCAGGAAATGTTGAGTATAGCCTTTATCTTGTCGCAGTTTACTTCTATGCCTCTTTGTGACACAATGAAACCTAACAATTTCCCGGCTAGTATTCCAAAGAAACACTTCTTCGGGTTAAGCATTATATTGTATTTTCGTAGATTGCAGAACGTTTCCTCCAAGTCAGAAATTAGTGTTTCCTTCTTTTTGGACATCACAACTATGTCGTCCACATATGCATGTACATTGCCTCCAATTTGATCATGGAGGCAATACTGCATAGTGCACTGGTAAGTAGCTCCTGCGTTTTTGATCCCAAAAGGCATCGTTACATAGCAGAAGGTTACAAAAGGTGTGATGAATGAAGTTTTTATTTTGTTTGACTCCTTCATCGAAATTTGATGATATCCGGAATATGCGTCGAGAAAACATAGGGGTTCTTAGCCTGCTATCGAATCGATAACTTGATCCATTATAGGCCGAGCTAATGGATCTTTGGGACAAGCCTTGTGCAAGGCAGTATAACCAACACACATCTTTAAATCAGTGGTGTCCTTTTTATGGAACATTATAGGATTGGCCGACCAATCAGTATGGACGACCTCTTCTATGAATCCACCTAACTCTAGCCGGGCTAGTTCCTTAGCTATTGCTTTGCACTATTCATCGCCGAAATATCGTAAGGACTGTTTGACGGGTTTAGAATTTGGGTATACATTTAGACTATGCTCGGCAAGTTCCCCAGGTACTCCGGTCATGTCAGATGGCTGCCATGCAAAGATGTCTTTATTAGCTTTGAGGAACTCGACGAGCGCGCTTTCCTATGCATGGTCTAAACCTACACCTATCTAGGTCACCTTGGAGAGATCATCATCCTTCAACAGCGTCATCTTCGTCACTTCTGATGCCTTGAACTCTGGAGTAGGCTTAGTCACATCCTTCTTCGTTGCGAGCATCTTGGATGGGTCGATGTTCTTCGTAGGCTTAGTACTTACCTCGCCCAAGAAAGATCAACTGAAATACATCCTCCATATCCATTTCAGAGCGTCAAATAATGTAGCTGAGTATGAAGTGCTCGTGCATGGACTTAAGGTGTCAAAGGAAGTAGGGATACATCGGATACAATATTTTGGTGATTCGGATTTGGTGGTGTAGCAAGTGTGTCGCAATTGGGATGCTCTAGATGCAAACATGGACCTTACAGATTCCATGTTCAAAAGATAAGTGGGTTTTTTGAAGGATGTGAATTCCACCATGTACCTCGGCTTGAAAATGAGGCAGCCGATGTATTATCTAAATTGGGGTCCTGTCCGCAGCCAATCCCACCAGGCGTTGGTTTGGAGCACTTGACAAAACCATCTATCACACCTTCACCTGAATCCGACTCAATCTATGTCCCGACACACTCCGTATTAGAAGCTATCCCTATGGATATAGATTGGGGGAGCACCTTAGCAAACTCGGCGAATACTTTGGTAGACCCG